>OY728159.1:75929276-77179276 GCA_963277665.1 Viscum album
TTTTATTTTTGAAGAACAGATTCAAATTATGATGACACAATTTTTTAAAGTAGGTGAGAATGTAACACCCAAATATTTCAAAGTATGTTATCTCTTCAATGTAATTCAACAACTTACGCTACACAGAACACTGAGTTCGAGCGCACCACGACTTACCAAACTAGCCATTCAAAAACTAGTTATAAATATTATTAACTTAATTTTATATTTTATATTGTCCATATAATTTTATAATCCATATTTTTTTTTTATACATAATATAAGAACAAATTCATTTTTTTTAGATAAAAGATGTATTTTTTACAAAATGCAATTTTACAACCTTTTAATAGAGAACCATTTTTACAACCATTATTTGACACTTTCATATATTCAATTTAATGAAATTAAATTATTCATTAGATGTGTGACCTAAAAATTTAGTTTGGATAATTTTTTGGTACTTTTCTAATAAATTTCATATTTTGATTAATAGTAAAAAAATTAAATTTTAATTGAAAACAACTTTTTTAATAAAAATAATTAAGAGTGTTAAATTATGAATTTGAATGGTTTGGATTTATAATTATATTATATTTTTATCATTTAATACAATTTATGTCATTTTAAGTAATTTCACATTTGAATTTTACATAAACCCATTTCAATATTTTGACAGTTTTTACTTTCAAAAACTCACTTTTTGGTTTTGACAACAGAAATTAATTTTAAATTAATTAATGAAACTTCTAATTTTTGAATTTGGTACAATTGAATTCATTTTTGAATTTGGTATATCAAAATTATCTTAGGGTAAATTTTTGGTATTATTTGAAAACATTTAATTTTGAATGAATAATGAAAAACACTTTATTATTGTTTAAAACCGATTTTTTATTTAAATAACTATTTATTTTATTTAAAAATATTTTAAGTCAAAATAGAAATGTAATACCTATATAAGTTTAAATTAATTCATTATATTCATTTTATAATAAAATTCGATGTATAAAATTTTATTGAACTTTTTGACGTCTTTTACCCACCTTCAGGCCCATTTACAGATTTGCATAAAATGTAATTTTACCACTTTTATAAATTGAATTTAAAAAATCTGAGAGACATGGTTGAAATCAGTAGGTTAAATTTGGTTCAATAAGGTAAAAATAATTTTTGGTGAATAGTACCTTTTGACTTTTATTTACCATAGTTAAAAGTAAATAGGGTAATTGAAGGTAAAAATGATATTATAATTACCCAAAAACATGTCCTAATTCTATTTGATAAGTTAATTTCAACCAAAATAAATCTTAGTAATAAAATATGATCCTCTTTTTCTACTTAGATTATATCATGACGTTTATTATTATTTTATTTAAGGAAGAGTTGAAAGTGATAAATTCAAAGTTTAATAACTAAACCATTTTTAATATAGGTTTATACATAAGAAAAATTTGACTATAAAAATTAATTAGAAGTATAAAAATTGTTCCTATATAATGTTACTTTATTTATAATTTTTAGATTTAAATAATTAAATTTATTTATGATAAAATGATGATGCAGTAATTACATTATTAATGAAAGATTAAAATAACTAATTTTATAAATATCTAAATAAATGTAAATTTAGACTTCTGATAAATTCCACTAATTTTCTAGGTTAATATGATATGTTATGGTTGATTAAATTAATTTTTTTCAAAGTGATAAAGTTTTTATGACATTCACAAAAATAAAATACCAAATTGTGTCAAATTGACATAAATGAGTCTTTAAAAAAAATACAATATTATTAATTGATATAATATTCCTAAATATATGTGGTTCAGACAAAGGACATAGATAAGGTAATATATATAAATAATTAACCACTTGGAGTTCAGGTGGCTTTTTATAGTAATTTTATTAATCATTTATTATAATAATACAAGAATACATGGTAAACGTCAAACTATTCAAAAAAGAGTTAAATCTAAAAGATAATGTTAATATGGTGGCCTAAACCTATCTAAAACCTATTGGTAGAGAGTTTTTTGACCCATACCCACCTTATTGTCAAAATAAATTAATTTCGAGCAATTAAAAACCGAAAATGATTTTATAATAAAATAATATTTCAAACTTTTCTTAAAGTGACTCTCAATTATCTTATAAAAAGGTACTTCCCCTTATCTAAAAATCACACTTCCAATGCCATTTGGATCAGTCAAACCCTACCCAAATCTCCTCCCAACTTCCCTCACTTAAACCTAGTGGCCTTCCCTTGAGCATAAATCCAACCTATGAAACCCTTTTGTTCAAATTCAAATAAAACACCCAAAGAAGAGGTAATTATTTTATCACCTCATTCAAAGTTCCTTTCATCTTCCACTTTCTCTTTATTTGTAATTTTCATACCAAAATAATAACTCCAGTATATTCTATATATTTTGATGTTATTATAAATATGGTACAACCATACTCATTATTTTATCCATCATGTGAATGATAATGTCACCATGTGTGTGTACGTACGGCTTATCATCATCACGCCATGGTGTAACTTTTTATTCAACACTACGTTATTTGGATAGATATAGTGATGACTAATATTTATATAAATAATGAAAATAACATTCTGATTTTTCTGTACAATTAATATACCATCAAATTCCACACCTTTTAATTATTAAGTACATGATATTGTCGCTTGTGTGTATGTATGTCTTATTGTATTCACGACGTGATGGGATTCATTTCTAGGTCCACCATTCAATGTTGATTATAAAAATATAAATTATTAATAAGTATGTAATATATTACATAATAATTCAACTATATATATATATATGTATGTATTTATGTATGTATGTATGTATGTATGTATGTATGTATGTATGTATGTATGTATTTATGTATGTATGTATGTATGTATGTATGTATATATGTATGTATGTATGTATGTATGTATATATGTATGTATGTATGTATGTATGTATGTACTAACTTATATCTTATTCACTTACTTCCATTCAATACGATATGAAAACGGAAACAGTGTTTATGTGTACGTACGGCCTACCATCTCCATAAACGATGATTTCCATTTCATATATCTATCTAATATACATATTTAAATATAAATATATATTATATATAAATAATTTTTTATATTCTAGAAGTATTTAAATCATAATATAAATGATACGATCAACAATAACATGTTAAAACACATATGATAAAGAAAGATATTATTACCTGAAATATTCATTTAACCTAGAAATCATTATTAAATGGGTAGAATAATGTCATAAATGAATCATGTATGATATAATAAATATGAATATGGTTTTTTTATAATTTAATAACATATTATGGTCATTAAACAAGAAGTTAAACATACCCTTGACCAAAGAAAAGTGCAAGGTAATGGTGAATTCCTCAGTCTCATTATTATTCAAGATTGTTTATGTGTAAGTATTTTCTAAGACATATTTATTATCCATGTACATGTTTCATGAAATACATTTCAAAATGATTCTTTTAAGGTACTCTTTAACTAAACCATCATTTTAAATGTTTAAAATATTTCTTCTTCTAAATATTTCTCATTAATGTTCATGTTTTCAAAGTGGTTTAAGGATTTATTTATATTGAAATGGTTGTTTAAAAATGTTAATTCCTTTCAAAAGTTTCAAATTGGTATGGGAAACTTTGATTCAAAAATATATTTTAAATAACTTTCTTTATAAATGTGTAACTTTTAAATGATTTTACAAAAAAAAGATATTTCTCTCAAAAAGTTTAACTGATCATTTTCAACTATGTCAACATAATTTACAGGATATTATTATTATTTATTAAGGTTGATTTATTATAATAAAATCTTCCATAGTTTATCGAATGAGTTATGATCGGTTGGATTGTGGATGTTCTAATTTTATACCCTTCATTGTTTATTGTTGAAGTGGTGACATATCTTATTCTAGTTTTAATACAAATGTTTATGTTATGTTTCAACATTTTCATATGAGGAATGCAGTGGACTTAGTAAGTGATGGGTGAGGCCCGCTATATCCCCTCGATGAATCGGTAGGTCTCATGAGACAAATGAGTGTCTTGGAAGAAGGCCTTGACAAAAAAATTATTTATAGTCTTGGAATGAGTCCTTGACTAAGTGGTAATGATGTCCAGTGTTAGGCATTCCCTCATTATGAAATTAATTATTACATGTGATTATTTGACTAATATAATATCCATGTGTATGTTTATATGGTAATGTTTGATTTATTTTCTACATATTATGTTCATGTTAATGTTTAAAAGTCTGTTGTTTTTATTACACATCTTGCCTTAAAAGTTTATAGCTCCCATTCAATTATTTACCCTTATTGAGCATTTAAGCTCACCCCTTTCTATGTTTTATTTTTCCCAGGATCCGAAGAAGTATATTATTACTAACATACAGGGATAGTCTAAGGAATATTAATGTGGTAAAAAGAGACAATGTTTTTTGTTGTTTTTCATTTTATAATGTAATGTAAAACTTATATACGTATCTAGTACTTCTAGGGCTACTAAACTGATCGGTCATTCCGGATTTGATCCCTTGTGATCATTCCAATGTTATGTAATAATTCACCAAATCAAGGTAACTAGGTTCAAGAAATTATAAGAATATTGGTAGAGGATAGAGAGATTGGTTTACGTGAAATACATCCATGTCTGGATACTACTAGTGGATATGAATCTGTCACAGATTTAACTATAGGTAATAAATCCCAGAAGGTGTGTTAGGTCTGACTCAATCATAGCATAGTACATGAAAACATGCCTTATTACACACTGATTTTGACACTCCCATAATATATTATTTTGAAATTAACAAAAACTTTTGGAACCATTATAAAGTATTTAAATATATTTTTTCTATAAATAAACTATGATGAAGATAAGGTGTCATATATTAAGAAAGGTTTTATTATATACAAATACTATAAGATAAATTTCATTATTATGTGGTTCCTCATTATGGTAAATGTTTCTTAATATATTCTTTCTATTTTATTCAATGGTTTAAACCTGATGGAACTATATTAATAGTGATTTTGACAGAAAATTCCATGATTGTCTTCCTAAGAAATTGTGTTCTATGGGAGATTGAATGGGAAATCTTATTTTTATGCTCACAAAAATTTCTTAAGATATGAATCCCGGTGGTCCTCCATATAACTAAAGGAGGGAACAATATTATATTATGTATTTTATAAGTCAATATCCACCTTTATTTAGTGGCTCTTCTGATCCACTTGTTTCTGAACAACAGATCATGACTACTAAAAAGATATTATCCATTATCCAGTGTTCGGATCATGAGAAAAATATTTTATTTGTTTATCCATTAGATGTTGAAGTGGACCTGTGGTGGACTCTAATTAAGAATATGAGGCAGAAAGATGAAATTGAATCCATATTTTGGGGAGAGTTCAAGAAATTATTTTTCAATAAGTAAAGTCCATAGATTTTGTGTACCAAGTTGAAGAAAGAGTTCCTTGTGTTGAAGGAAATGGGTGATGAATCTTTTGGTACCTACGAGGCTATTTTCAAAAGATGTTTGTGGTACGCTTCATATATTTTCAACCAACCAGAAGTTAAATTCTATAGGTTCTTTAGATTCTTAAACCCGTGTCTTAGAAAGGAATTCAGAATAATAGAATTTAGTATTAATGAAGAGATTGTTCATTGTTCAATAAATGTTTAAATGGAGGTTGGAGTGCCATACCAATCTCATGGGTTTTATAAGAATAAGGAGATGGAGTTTAAAGGTAAATATAAAAACAATGAAGAGAAAAAGAAGATATTTCCTTTATGATCTAAGTGTGGGAAGATGCATGGAATAAATTTTATTAAAGGGTATAATAGTAGTTTTATGTACAGAAAGGATGGTTATCAAGATTATGATTTTTAAAGAGATGGGAAAAAGATAGTGAATAGTGCGAATGGAGAGAAAATGGCACATAATGCCCCTCCCACACTTTAGTGATACAAGGATAAGGTGAATTGGAATTTTTCTAACCAGTTCCCAAACCCAAGGTCTATTGGTGAATATCAACATCAAAAAACTCTTAAAACAACGAATGAGGGAAAATATCATGTGATCCCTATTTCTGATGAGGGATGTGATAATGACGTGGTAAAAGGTACACATACAATCCACTCTATAAATTCATCTTTTTTATTTAATATCAGATCTACCTACTCATTCATATCTAAATAATCTTCTAATGGTGTTAGAATTCCACCTAATCAATTAGATATAGAATTAGTGGTGAAAACCCCTAATGGTATAATGATTTCATATCAAGTCAATGATAAATTTCCTATTTATATTTGTGGGAATTGTTTTCCTACAAAAATTTTCATTCTTCCACTAGTTGGATTTGATTTCATCTTAGGCATGGATTGGATTTCTCTATATAAATCCCATTTATAAGTGTTTTTTATCTCAAATGGTTGTGGATAAATTTTAATCGATTATATTCTTATTGTTTATGAATTTGTGGATATATTTCAAGAATATTTTTCTAGTATTCCACCAATATGTGAAGTAGAGTTCTCTAAAGATCTCATACCTAGTTTTACAAAAATTTCAATGACTCCCTATAGATTTTTCCTAGTTTAGTTATAATAATTGAAGAATAAACTCCAAGAAATATTTTATAAGGGGTTAAATTGGCAATGTGTCTCACCTTGGGGTGCACCAATTCTTTTTTCAAAAAATAAAGGTAAATCAATGAACCTATACATTGATTATCAGAAGTTTAACATGATCACAATCAAGAACAAGTATCCTCTTCCCCATATTGATGGCTTGTTCGAACAACTATAGGGAGCCCAATACTTTTCCAGGATTGACCTTTATTCTGCATATCATCAAAAAATGGTAAATAAGATGGATATACCCAAAATGACATTCCGTACAAGGTAGAGACATTATGAGTACATTGTGATACCTTTATATCAAACTCATTCCCCTCCTATATTAATTGATTCTTTATAGATTACCTTGACTAGTTTTGGGATTATTTATAGATTATATACATATTTATTGAAGGAGAAAGGATCATAATGAAGAACACATGAGAATTTTACTAAAGACCCTATGTAAGGGGAAAATATATGAAAAATTTACAATGTGTGAATTTTGCCTGGAAAAGGTTTCATTTTTGGGTCATATAATCTGAAGAGAAGGTATAGAAATAAATCCATCAAAGACAAATGCTTTTAATTAATGTAATAGAACAAATGTGTTGTCTTTGATCTATATCATTATTGGTTTATCTTGATATTATCGACAGTTTGGGATAATTTCACATGTCAATCTAATCCTCTGACCAAGTTAACTTAGAAGGGTGAAAAGTTACTTTGGATAAATGAAGGTGAGTAAAATTTCAAGTAACTAAATAGAAGGTTATTCAGTGCACTATTTCATATATTACCCTATAGTTTTGAAGGCTTTTTAATCTATATTGATGCATCCTTGAATGGAATGGGACATGTTCTTTTGCAGAAAAACATGGTTATCTTTTACACCTTTTGAAAATTGACCATTCATGAGAAAAATTACTAACTCCTTATTTAGAGATAGCTATAGTAATTTTTTCATTAAAGATATGAAGTCATTATATTTATAGTAAAAAGTGTGATATATGTACAGATCAAAAAAAGTATGAAATATGTATTGACACAGAAGGAGTTGAACATGGTCCAAAGAAAATGGTTATATTTGATAAAGGATTATGAAATCTCAATACATTACCACACAAGGAAAGAAAACAAGGTGGTAGATGTTCTGAGTCGAAGGGATCATGCTATCATTTCCATTATGAGGATCCCAAAAGATCAAATATTTATGGATTTTCAAAGGATGGACATAGATATCCTAAGGGAAGGGGAAATAGTTTTCTTTCTCAATTAAATTTTCATCCCTAAATCCTTATGATAATTAATGAGGGGTTGAAGGAAGATGTGGAGATGAAAAAGTATGTCTGAAAAGTCCCTAATTATAACTGTGATTGAGATGGAATGATAAGCTTCAACAACCATGAATTTATTCCCTCCGTAATAGATTTTAAAATGGATTTATTATCGGATGCACATAGATCTTTATTATCAATTCATCCTAAAAGTAAAAATATATATAGAAACATTAATGAATACTTTTAGTGGGATATAATGAAGATAGATATTATAGATTTTGTATCTCAGTGCTCGATATGCTAGCAAGTTAAGGTGGAAAGAAAAAAAACTAAGGTGTGTTGCATCCATTAACCATAACAAAATGAAAATGGGAGAACATCATGATGGATTTTTTCATTGGACTCTCCAAAACCTCTAAAGGTTTTAATACTATATGGGTAGTAAATTATTTCCTTACTAAGTCATCACACAGCATTACTATCAAAGAAGAATTATATCTAGATAAACATTCTAGGATATATATTAAGGAATTGGTAAGTTTTTATGGAGTACCATATTCTATTTTATCTAGTCGAGTCCTGAGGTTTGCCTCAAAATTCTAGGAAAGTCTTCAACAAGAACATGAACATAATTGAGTTTCAGCACTGCTTATCATCCTCAGAAGGATTGTTAGTATGAAAGAAGAATTAAAACACTAGATGATGTGTTAAGATATTTTTCTCTATATTTCAATGGTAATTGGTATAAATTCCTTCCCCTAGTTGAGATATCTTACAAAAATAGATTCCACTCATGAATTTAGATGTCTCTTTATGAATCCCTCTATGGGAAGAAATGTATAGTTCCAACATGATAGGATCAAGTTAGAGAAAAAAAATATATTGGGAATTGTGATCATTGAAGAGATTTCTGAGAAGGCAAGAACTATCCACCATCATATCATGGTAAAACAAATTCAAAAGAAAATTTAAATTTATAACTGACGATGTGATCTAGACTTTTATTTTGGTGAAACAAATTCTACTAATTTCTCCATAGAATAAGGTCACGATATTTGGGAAGAAAGTGAAACTAATCCCTAGATATATTGGTCCAATTGAAATTATTTATCACATCAATATAGTAGGATATCTCTTGGAACATCCTCAAAATATCTACCAACTCCATGATGTGTTCCTTGTATTTCCCATAAGGAAGTACATATTTGACCATTCACATGTAATAATCTCATAGGTTAAACCCTTGGAGTTGGATCTCTCTTACTAAGAAAAACTAGTTGAAATTATGGATCGTACAGAGAATGTTCTTTATAAGAAATAAATCTCCTGGTCAGAGTTTTTTGGAGAAATCACCAGTTAAAGGAAGCAGTTTGGGAACTTAAAGATATGATGAAGAAGAAGTATCATCATTTTTTGTATCAAAAGGATGAATTTTATGGGTGATATTAATTTTATAGGGGTTCAAATGTAACTCCATGAAATTTTGAAAATTGTTTTATAAATAAATAAATTCTAATTAATATATACATCAAACAAAATCAAACATTCCATTCACACGGAATTGACTTGTCTTGTTATACATGCAACACTGACTTGGTATATGTTACACACAACATCGAGTTTCCATGAGACATAATTGTATTGTTATAATGATTAAAATAATATGGTTATAATCAAGACATTAAATGTAGTAATATGAGTAGTAATAACTACTTTTAAAATATTATTTATAATGGTTTTATATAATTAAAATATATTTATAATGAAAAACATATTTTTTTTGTAAATTCATTATATTCTTAAAAATAATATTTTCTCTAGTGAACTAATGTTTATATTCTATTATGAACAATAGTAAAAATAATTTTACACACTTATAGAAATATAATTGGATAAAATGAACATAATTTTTGAATCTAGAATGGCAAAATTATTTTTTGGTGAATTTTTTAGTTTTTTCCTAAAATGCTTTTTTTTTATAAATAGTGAAAAATACTACATTATAGTAACAAAATGTCTTTTCATTTAAATAATTATTATATTTTAAATATATTTTTAAAATTCAAAAAAGATTAATGATAAAAATATTAATAACATTTATATCATTTGAATAATTTTTTTATATTAAAATTTGATATAAAACTTATAGAATTTTTGAATGTTCTTTTTACCCACCTTCTCGCCAGGTCTATGGGATCAACATTAAACATAATTTTACCACTTTTATAAGTTGATTTTTGAAAAATGGGAGTAAAATTTTGTAATTAGTGTGATATTTATATTCTAATAGGATCAACTTATGATTTTTGATATTATGAATACTAACTTTACTAAATTATTATTTGACACAATTAGGGGTAAACCGGGTTATTAAAGGTTAAAATTATGTGGTATTAATATAAAATTACCCTAACACTTGTCGTAATTTCATTAGATTAGTCCGTTTCAACCAAAATTAACCTTAGACTAAAATTATAACCTTTTTAATCCTCTTGGGTGAGAAAATGATATCTATTATATTTTATTTAAATATATTTTAAAAGTACCATACTCATATTTTTAACAAGTAAATAAATTTTAATAAAGGTTTATAAACAAGATAAATTCTATAGTAAGTAGTAATTGGAAAAATAGTAATTTTATATTAATCTTGATAAATTATTTTTAACTTTTTTAGAATAAATAATTCAATTACTTTCTTGAAAAATGATGATGTAGTAATTTTATAATTAAACGAAATATCAAATATAATATATTTGACTTATAATAAAAATATAATTTAGTATAATTAAGGACATAAAAAATTTATATATAACTATGAAATATTATTTATATATTAGAATTTTTTATTGAAGATTTCTTGTTAACATGATATTTTATGAAAGACAAATAATGAATAGTATCAAAATTGCCATAAATGATACTTTAAATAAAGAATATTTTATTAAATGGCATAAAATTAATAAAAAA
Source organism: Viscum album (assembly GCA_963277665.1). Classification (NCBI taxonomy): domain Eukaryota; kingdom Viridiplantae; phylum Streptophyta; class Magnoliopsida; order Santalales; family Viscaceae; genus Viscum; species Viscum album. The sequence goes on from OY728159.1 coordinate 75,940,187, forward strand.
CATATAATTCAGAAAAATAACTATAATAAGGTAAACAATTTCATCAATTATCCATTTGGGGTTCTTTTTTCATTTTATAGTAACTATATTAACCCCATATTATAAAAATGAACAGTTTTCGTGGTAAAATTTAAAGGTTTTAACTAAAGGGTTAAATCCAAAAGATAATGTTAATATTGTGAAATAAACATGTCTATAAATAAATTTTTGAGATGATTTTAAACCATACTCATAATATATTCAAAATAACTCACTTTGGAGCAATTTGAAATAAATAATCAATTTGTATTAATTTAATATTATGAGAGTTTACATGAGTGCCCCCCTCTATTATAAAATTGAACATCATCTGTCACTTCCTTACACCACCTTGAGTATTATATCTCAACCAAAACCTTCCCATTTATTCTCCTAACATCTGTATCCATTTTTTTAGAGTTTTTGGTTTTCTAAAAAGACCAACTCTAGTGTCCCTAAGCATAGATATAGAGGGAGGGATCTAAAGAAGAGGTAATCTCATTTACCAACTCTCTCAAGAGTATTTATTCTTATATATTATTTTAATGTGTTTATTCAATTTTAAATTAATAAATACTGTATCACCTATATGATGATATGTTATTATTATTATATAACAACCATATTCCAACTTTTATCCATCCTAAAAAAATTAAATCCCCACATGTTCATATGTACGGCCTACTATCTCTTTGTAGCAGTGTAATATTATTATCATTTCCATATTATTTTGAAGGATATAATTATTTAAATAATAATTATAAATAATAATTATTCCATTATATTGATTCTAGAACAAAAAAATACAATCCCCTCCAATACCATTTCCCAATTAAAGGGATGATATCACCGCTTATTCATATATATGGCTTACAGTCTCTATGATGCGATGAAATTCATTATCGATGATTACCAACAAAAAATGATTATATAAATGTATTTAACTCATTAATATGTTATCTACTACCCTAATATTATTATGTAAATGAAATAATTATATCCTCTCTGCATAAACTAGGACTTATATGAGAAAACATGCATTACAAAAGGAATTAGTTAACACACGGAAGAAGAGTAATAATGATATATTATTAAAAAATTGGTGATAATATGATAATATATGATATCATATGAATATAGTTCTAGAATAAGTTAATATCATTCATTAATACATTATACATTAATTTTAGTTTTGTATGAAGGAAATCTTACCTAAGTTAAGGGTTAGTTATACAAGCTCATTATTATTGGGATTTTTTATATATAAGTATCCACTGGGAAATATTTAATATCCATGTCTACGTTTCATACAAATGTATAAAAAATATTTTTACTATTATTCTACAATTTTTAAAAGTTATTTTTATCCATTTAAGGCTTTTTTTAAAATGGTTTGAAAGGAATCTTTTTTTATTATCTTAATGAGGTACTTTCTAATTTTCTGGAAAAAGTAAAAAATATTTTTTTTAACTTATACTGAATGAAAATATTTTTACTCTTTCATGATGATATCTTACCTTAAATATTACATTACTATCTTATAATTTTATTTTAAAAGAAAATGTTTCCTTTTAAAATTGTTCAACAATTCAAGTAAAAAAATGTTTTCAATGAAGGATGGATATTTTCCTCAAGAAATGTTTTTAAAAATATCTTTCCAAAATATTTCTCACCTAAGATGAAATACATTGGTGTTACTTATGCCTTTTTGGGAAAAGATCCGTAATATCTATTAATATTTTTTAATTTTTATATTTTACGTTTTATGGAATGATGTTTATGAAATTTGTTTCTCTATCATGGGTTGTAAGACTCTCAAACCTATTCCTTTTCATGGGTTATTATTTCATTAAATAATTATGAAAATTGCCTCCAGTCCATTGGTTATGATATTATTACATGTTTATGACACCCATTTCATTTCATGTTTTATGATATTATTTTTTACGATCTTGTGTGACATTTGTGTATGATTTCCTGATGAGATTTGTGGGACCTATAACTCTCTCCAATACATTGGTTATAGATTTATATCTCATGAGATAAAATAAGATGGACATTGGGGTTAAACATGACTATCAATATTGTATGGAAAGTGAAACCATTCTACCAAGATGGATTTGGTGGAAATGCCTTAACTAACATGGAAATCATTATTATATGCTAACATTTCTACCATAATTATATTATTTATTCCTATGTTATTCTTTCATCAAACATGTTCTTTATTTCAATATGATTTGTGTATTATGAACTAACAATATTTATGACATAATTCATGTTTATGACATTTGATATGTAGGCTGTGAACTTATTTTTTCATGATCAGGTTCTCATACCCTTATTCTCATGATTATGTTTTCATATCTCCATTATTTTTCATTGTTGAGCATCGATGATCACCCATTTTTATGTTTCCATTCAAACAGGTTATAAAGATACATATTATGTTTTATGTGTCTAAGAAGTGTTCTAGTTAATAAGAACCAAGTTGGAGATAATGTAGTTTAATTATGTACTAGGGTTTATGTTTCCATGTTCCCAAAGGCACTAGACTAATATGGTCTTAGGGAATGTGTTTGTATAATATATTAAGTATTAAAAAAATTAATGTAATGTTAATGTATGAAATGATAGAATAACTATATGTACAACCTTATCTATAAAACAAAAGGGTCATTCCATAGGGATCTCACTAGTAATAATCGTAGTTAATTCCATGATGCAGTGACCCCTCAACACGATGAGGGTTTCTTCCTCGGCCATCTAGACTAGGTATCACATCCTGGGGCATGTAAGATGGTCTGACGAGTACAGTATCCAATCAATAGGGAGCATGTTCACACTATTTCTCCCTCTCTAGAATCCCAGAAACTAAATATGGTAGAAAATTGTGATCAGGAACACATACCCTCCTACTTTAACTCAACCAACCGAAAGATTCTCCTGGAGACCATTAAGGAAGGCTTCTATTCAAATATTAATAAAAAAATAGGAGAAGGAACATAAACTTAACTACTCTAGTCAAGCCTTAAAGTAGACTCATCTGGTAGAATTAAAATAATCCCTCTAAATAAATGTGTCAAAAATCTACAGGTAGGGGGACATACCTACCTGCATTGACAAAGCATGCAATCATCATTGTCTTGAAGCACCCAGAGAAGTTAGTTGGAATGTATCGGTGAAGAATAGGGGGAATACAAAACTCTATTCCCTATCACATGAGTAATGAAAATATCCATTTGAAATAAAGGGAGGAAAAGGGTAGGAACACACTCCTTCTCTAAATATAGAATGTGAATATATATCTGTTCCAATCACTTAAGTCACTAAGAATATCTTAATAGTGGTGAAAGGGTAGATGAACAACATTGTCCACATGTTACAGAACTACCAAAACATCATAACATCAATGAAATTAGTACCAAAGGGATTGAAACACAACATTTTCGCAACATATGGGGTGTCTCATCAACATTTCACCTTAGATAAGACACACTCATATACTCTTATCTAGGAGGGTCATAGAGAAAACTCCCCCAAAATATATAGACAACCAAATTTTGGACACACACCTATTCTAGTATGAGATAATTAACCTATCCTATTAGCCACTCCAAGTTACAAGAAATACTATTTCTATGAAAACCACTTCTCCCAAAAATTGTCCCAAGTTTCTCAAAAGAAGGCATCCAAGATGAAGCATCGGCCAAGATAACAAGAAAACAAAGACTGAATCCATGATCTTACTCTGCTTAATATAGAAGTTATTGAATCCATTAGTCACTTATCTACAAAAACTCATGATCTAACCCTCTTATTAACAAATTATAGGGGTATTAAAAATAGTTCATAAGGTCATCCTGAGAGACATCAATATGAAGTCTTGCTTCATGAAGACAATCTAATTGATCTCAATATCACATCTTCTGATGAAATTTACAAAAACCTTATACATGACTAGAAGATCAATGAGAAATAATGTATCCCCATTCTATAATCCACCCTGGTGGTCTTCTCCATGATGGAATTCACTATAAAAATTATCTCTATAGTAGTATTTCACATCGTCAAAAGGTTCATTCATTTTGGATGTAGTGATGAGAAATCCCTCCAACCATGATGCAATTGAAAAAACAAGTCCATTAACATCTAACAACATTTCATTGACATGTTAAATTATTTTTCTATAGTAAGACAGACAAAGGAAATGATCATTCAATAAACCACCCATGGGACATATGCTTCCAAAATGACAGGTGAAATCCCAAAAAATCTCAGTACCCATGATAAAATAGTAGGAAAGAATCCACTCATGTCGGACCATGAAGAGGATCCTCTAAAAAAATATGAAGAAGGTGTGCTCAAAATGAGGAAACAACCGGCTAAATATGACATACATGTCATATTCTGGCCTTTATACACCCCTAAATATTGCATTCCAAAGGTTCTATTGGAATATTGTGTGCACAACATCTGCCTAAATATAGCATTTAAATGGTGTGATCAAAAGATTGAGTGCACAAAATCTGCCTCAATATAGGGAAAACATTTATTCACTTTGAAAGAAAAAGTATTACCATAAGATTATTATCATACTCACATCAAGTCAATAGAATGTTTTCAACTCCAAAATGAAAAGGAATATCTCTTGGATTCAAAGTCTCCAAATATCGAGAAATAGTAAGTATACATTCAATATTCATTCCTAAGCACATTAATAAAAATGTGATAACTAATCATCAACACATAATCTTGTGTTTATATCATATGATGGGGTATACATAGAGCATTACATTTCACTATTCCCCCTAAGTATCAAATCATGCATATGGTTGTATTGTGTAAAGTTATTGGAATAGGTTGTCTTAAATAAATATAATATGTTCATAATCGAAGACATTCTCAAAAAAATAAGCCCCAACCGACTCTCACAGACATCAGTCCGAAAGACTGCATGATATTGAATGACTTTTTCATCAGGTATATGAGAATATTAAAAACCCCCTAATTTTGGGTAATTCTGTCATCATATAACAAAAATGTTAGAAATAACACAATAGTCTCTAGAAGCGGGTAATTTGAGTGTGTACCAAATGAAAAACACATCCCACGTTCAAATTAAACAATGTAGATTCAAAAGGGAAGACATAGAAGTAGTATCCATGATAGTTCAAGATCAACCCCTGTTAGTAAGGCTATGGTATTTTTCAACCCAACCTACAAGGTCCTCAAAACAGGCCCAAAGAGTTGTGAAAGTAGAATGAGAATAGCCCCATCCCACATGGCTTGGGGGTATTTCACCTAAACAATCTCTCCCTCAATGGGAAATAGTATTCTCTTAATTATAAAATGTTTTGTAGATTTTATCCCCCTAATTTGTCCAATACTAGGATCTAGTACCTTTATTAGGAACACACATGACCGAACTATTTGGAGATTTCATTCTAATTATTGTTTACCAAATTATTCCCATAAAATAAGAAAAGGAGATAACAAAGCCTCGTGTAGGGGGTACAAGAAGAAATTATTGTGAATACACTGACAAAATTCCTAAAATGCTTTATTAATTGGTAAATGTCGTCAATTCCACCCTTTTAGACCCTACATGATAGGAGTCTAGTTCATAGAAGGAGATATAGGAGGAAATTTTGGTTCTACATTTTGTACATAATGAAACAATTGAAGGAGGTGTACATACCTGGAATTAGAAGAACTCCCTGAATTCATAAAATCCATCAAATAGCCAATCATTAAATCCTAGAAAGGCATCCAACAGGGAAAAAGGTAAGGGTCAAATTTCACCTCACCTACCTCTTGGATAGGTTATTCCCCCTCTAAATTGAGGAATGTTTTTCTTAGCATGAGAAATAGTTGAATGAATTGAGGAGAATCGATTCCGAAATAATTTTAGGAAGCCTTACTTCTAGGTATGTTCTATAATTATATCATTATCTATAACTCTCAACTAGTTTACCTCAATAAAAAGGGTTTCCATAACAACTGGAGTAGATCTAGTTCATCCGTTCAATGTAGGATACGAACCACCAATATATTTGGATTCGACATCATCAGATTGATAATTCCAAATTTTGGGTGTGCATTCCAAGCAGGGTCAGGAACATCATTATAGGACTTCCCCAATATGTTAACCATGAGAGATACCATCAACGTCTCAATAGATATCCCCAACTATTGTCACATATGTTCAGGCTCTGGCTTTCTCACTAGTTCATGCTCCGACTCAACTAGATATTCCATGAGGACTCTTAAGTGCATCTAGGCGACCCGAGAACAAATCTAGGTGGAGGCACAATTTCTGGGGGGTACTGTAGTAGTACTGTAGTCGATACTATAGTGAGAGCTATAGCAGGCACTATTTCGCACTGTAGAAGCTGAGGATTTTCCCCTGTTTGGGCTTTTGGGCCACCGATTTGGTCCCTAAGTCCTTTAAGGCCATCGGGCCACCCAAGCCTTTGGGCCAGTAAGGCCTTCTGGCCACCTCAAGGACTTCGATCCCCCTTAAGTGCAGATGAAAACCAGACAACCTACAAAGAACAAGCTCTATAGGAGGATGATAAAGGAGCTTCCACCACAACAGAAGTTACACAAATTGCAAGAATGAGAGGGTATGGCACCTTCCATCAGGAAAAGCTTGTGAATGCATCAGATAGCCTAGCTGAATAGCCATGTGAAGGTGCATAGAGAATTTCACGATGAAGTTGTTGGGGAGGAGAAGTTCCAAGTTGTTAGTCTGGGTTGTATGTAATTTTTGAATCCTACGGGCAATGAATTCTTCTAAGGACTATAGGCTATGTAATACTTACGCCTACGGGCATAGTAAGGGTTCCACCTCACCCCTAGAAAGGTTGATTATCAAAAATAAATAAATAAATGAAGGCCTTCAGGCCATTGTATGGATTTACTAATAGCTCAATTGGGATAAATGGAGGAATGATGAGTGCCAATAGAAATGGAAAAGAATTCATATCTCAAATGGGTATATCTGACTGTTCTGCCTCTGAACTTTATGAACCCCATATTTCAATTTTTCAGATCGATGGATCCATAGAACCATTTGAAACACTCCATATCTCTTTGTAATCCCATGAGGGGGACCCCAGAATAGTTAGAGGAGGTGAAACTCAGGGGCTTCATCTTGACACTTTCTATGAATATGGTCATTTACCTCTCTAACTGTAACCAGTGGGAGAATGAATGTGTCTTTGATTTCATTACCAGATGGAAATGATTGACATACTCTTTAAACTCACCAGTCCCTTAAGAGTAATTCCTACCCATCTATGTAGAGAATCATTGGGAAAATTTGTGCACACCACTCATCCCTATGAAATATATTGGAGGATTTTGGGTCCTTTCCATGATTTATCAAAGAGTGTAAAACTCCATCACAGGACCAAAGACAAGGCCCTTGTAAATACAAAGATTCAAGGAAAGTGATAATGGAAAGCATAGGTCTGTATAGATAAACTTAATCAAGCCCATATACCATCTCATGATTCAAATACTACACCATATTTTGTGGATCCACATAAATATCATTAGTATTAATGCCTTCCTAATCTGGAAAATCAAAGATAACAAAGGAAAAATCGTTTTTGGAGATAAAAAACAAGGTCTATTGTTTTCAAAATGACCAAGTCTTTCACTAATTCATATTAGAAATAGAAAACAACATGGTCAAGTTTCCAAATCCCAAGAATCATAGAAAATTAGATGAAGAATATCTCCCAAATTATTTCCCATGCCATCAAATATTGAGGCATCACATCCAATATAGGTTTTTTAATGACCTCCAGCAAAAGATAGTGGACCCTAGGCAAGTGAAGCTGACAATTTCACCCACTCCGGTTTTGTATTTTTCTGCCACTAATACCGATGAGAAAAATGAATGTAAAGAAGTTAAGAGTTTGATAAAATAGATTTTAGGTGATGGTATGGTTAGAAATATGATCAACCCGACTTATTCTATCCCCTGAACATAGTTGAAATAGCCAATTGTGCCATCAACTAATTCTGCTAAAAAATATCCAATTTCATTAGCAGCATAGTCCTCTAAAATCTTATATTTAAATAATTAACATGATTAAAAGAGTAAAAATAAAACACATGAATTTGATCTTGTGAAAAATAAAATTATGACTTGACATTAAGAGAATTCATGCATTCAGCCCCAGAAGAACAGGCACCTCCCTGTCAAACAATGCATTATGATCACATCACCCAGACATTATCTCTATCATATGATTAGTTGATTTAGGTTATATTAGTGTTATTCACTTAATGGTTCCCTTCTCACATTATGATAATGTTTGTAAATATGAATTCCTAAAATACTATTGGGAAAGTAGGGGAAGAGGCCTGCATCATTGAGGATACATGGGAAGATATTGTAATGCTAGGAATCACAACATTAACCATGCCCCTACACAAACATTCCAAATAGCCAAAAACATGGGAGATATCTCTAGTGAGATCAGTAATAGAATGAATATTCCCTTATACATGAAAGGTTCTTCCGTACCGCAATCATCATGGAAGATTAGTTAGAGGACATGTCATCTCCAATCAACTGAGGCGTATAGGCAGTCCTAGATGACCTAATCCACCAAGACCAGAATCACCTTTAGAACCTATTCCAAGGGATGGTCCTTCTATATCAGGAACTTTTTTAAATGTGAAATAGAATCCCCATAATAGATAGTAAAGAAAATCAGACAAGAAATATGATATTTGGAAGTCATTTTCCATAGTGTCAGTTATGTTATCAATCCATGATTCCATAAGTCTATCAAAATACATTTGATAAGAACTCATATACGCCTTGTCAATCACTCATGAATTTAAAGTTGAGGTTTATTATGATGAAGTGTATCATGCAAAGAATGATCCAGTAGAATGATACACAGTAATCTATTATACACTTCGGATTGAGGATGTTTTAATATAGGGGAACATCAAGCCCTTGTACATATTCGGCTGAAAAAATGACATTGATATCTCGAGAGCCTTCATTGACAAATTCTCAGTAGTCAATATCAGTCCAATATTAATTCATCACCATATAGGTTTCAATGAATCCAATCCCCCCCCCCCACTCTGATGTTTCAAAGTTATGACAAGAATGGGCAGAATACCCTTGAAGAAATCTACATAAGGAATTGGTTCAAGGATCTCATATATGGCTCATAATATCTTTGTTTTTTTACATGATACAACCTACAACATTATATTGGGAGTACCTTGGCTACATCAGTATGTGTTAATCCCCTATTTATACCAACAATTCCAAAAATATTGTATCAGTGGAAAAATTGGGACATTTCATAGTGAAAAATCCACACTCAAATCTTGTGAATCATAATACATTGATGTAGTGTTATACCCTAAGGTAAACAACCCATGTATGACAATATCACTTTATTCAAGGCCCCAAATTATTTAGAGATGATCCCAAAAAATATATTCTAGAAAATCAGTGTAGGGAACTTTATTACCATCAATCAAATTGAAAGCGTTTACTATAATTCAAGAACAATTTCACCGACTTCTATAATGTCAGTTGTGAAAAATGAAAATAAAATTTATAGGGGAAGTTGTTAAATCCTTGAATAGTAATGAAATCCTCGAGGAAAATGTCTTAATTCTATCCCCTAAGTTTCAAAAAATCAATTTTTTGTCATCTAGGATGGAATATTTTGTTATTTTAATAGGATAAGTTCAAGATGTTCGTTCTTAGTCCCTCACCTCCCTTTTGGATCTCCAAAAACTCCTCACTCAATCCATGGAGTTAGAAATGGTTTCATCGTATTCTAGACATCCAAATAGTCAATCCTACCCTAACACTAAGAAATTGGTTTCATCATCCACTTTCCAGATAGAAGAATAATAGGTAAAGATTTTTGAAGATGATTTGGAGTATGAACTCCATGATAAGTCACCAAAATCTGAGGAAGGAATATCCACCACTATTTAAAATCTCCGTGAAATAAAATTGTGTATGTATAATGATCAATGGAACACTATAATAATAATTTCATTGACTTCTAAAGAAAATTATATATATTATTATTCATGAAGAGACACTGGGACAAATTTTCATGGAATTACATAGAGATTATAGGGAATGACACCAAGGCGGCCACCCATCCCATTTGTTTTCTACAGTTAAATCTTGCATACAAGTGGGAAGCTAAAAGGACATACCCAACTCATGCCTCCAATATTGAAGCTCAATTGTATAAAATCATCTAGGATGACTTAATCAAAGAGGTAAAATATCCAAAATGGATAGCTAACATTGTCTCTATGAGAAATTAAAACATGCATATTTGAGTTTTCATAAAATTGAATGATTTCAAACGATAGTGTCTGAAAGATTACTTTCCAATTCCAATCACAGAGCTCCTGATTGATGAAACATCTAATTATCAACCCCTCCCTTTCATGGATGGACATTCAGTTTACAAAAAAATATATATTTACTTAGAAGATATAAAATACACCTCCTTCAAGACCCCTCAGGGAGTATTCTTTTATCAATTAATTCCATTTGTCTTGTATAATGAAAGCTCCACATACCAACATGACATGCACCACATCTTTAAACACTTTTTAGTAATGTTTTTAAAGAGCTAAATTGATGATATAATTTTTAATTCCCATAATAATTATGACCACCAAGCTTACCTAGAAACTATCTTCAATAATCTAAGACAACATAGCCTGAAGATGAACACTTTAAAATGTTCTTTTGGGGTAACTTCGAGAGTGTTTCTCGGCATCATTGTACACCATCACAACATCGATGTTGATCCTAAGAAAAAAAATCTATACATATCATGTCAAATCCTTGAATCCTCAATGTGTTGATAGGACTCCATAGACACATAGACAACATCAGGTGCTTTATTTTCAATCTGGAAGGCTTGTGATTTTTGTTCACCAAGTAGATGAAGAAGCATGTCACATATCAATAGAGCAATGTCTTAAAAGAATAATTTGAACCCCATAAAAATTACATTAGATCCCACCATTATTTATGCAACATATTCTAGGAAATCCACTCATCCTATATGTGACAGACCTAGAGAGAACACAGGGCACCTTCCTTGCACATAGGATTGACTCTGGGAATGAAAAAACATTTATTATCTCAATTGAACCATGCTCGATGTTGAGACTCGTTATTATAATATTGAGAAGATCTTCTAATCATTAATCTTCATAATTCACAAACTGAGGAATTACTTGAAAAAACATAAGGTCCAATTGGTCTATTGTAATAACCTAATAAAATAAATCATCACTCATCCTATGTTGATAGTATGTATGTCGTGGAGGGAGGTTATCATGTAGATGTTCAATATACAGTTTTTTTCTTACATTATCTTAAAATGAATGACTTTGGATAACTTTATTATAGAAAACCTTCCTATAGAAGAGACATAAATAAATACTATATTTCCAAACAAATGAATCTTTTTTACATTGAATAGACCCCAAATGTGGGAAATTTATTTTGACGGCACATCCAGGAGCCTAGCTGGGAAGATAATAGAAGATCTTATGCTTAACAAATTTGGGTTAGGGATTGTACTCATCTCCCCCCAAAAAGGAATTCTTACCTTGATCTTTCCAATTATACAAATTTTTTACCAATAATGAGGTTGAATACTAGGTCCTCATTCCTATATTGGAACGATAACTCAAAATACCAATGGACCACATATAGGTGATAGGTGATTCAGAGTTGGTAATCAAATAGATCAACTGGTATTACGCCATTAAAAAAGAAGATCTAATCCCCCTTCATGACTATGTATGAGGGTTAATGGTAGATTACCTCTCAAAAACATCATTTATTCATGAACCATGATCATGGAATGCCTAGGAGGATTCATTGGAGAATGCATTTATAGCTCCGAATAATCACAACTAGGATGAAATAATCATCAACAATGCATTTTTCTAGATGGTATCACTTTTTTTTCAAGTCATAACAAAGGAGATCAACGAGGTCATCCCTATCCTAGTGCCATATGGTCCTACCATTTGATGGATAATTCCCATCATGGAATGCATCCAAGGTAGATTACATCCATTGGATAGATCTATGAAGGGTCAAATATGAATGTGAATAGTAAATTTCACACTTTATGATGGCCCAAATCACTAGAATGTATTTTATAAACATGGTTTTTATGGATTCCATATGTATAGAAGGAGAAGAGACTATAAATATTATATATGAATTGAATGTTGGAGAATGTGTTTCCCATAGGTCTGGGTAAAGGATTTATGATCACATTTGAAGGCTTGGATACTTCTGGCCTTTGATGACACAGGATTTCATAGAATTCAACAAGAAATGTTAGGACATCCAGGTGCATGCCAAAATCATCCATCAACCCCAAAAGTTGCTACACATTTCCAAATAATCCTGACCATTTTCCATATAGCGAATGGATGTTGTGGGGAGATAACCTCCAGATCTGGATAAAAAATTCAAATACATCCAGACTTATAGTGATTTCTTCTCTAAATGGGCTGAGGCAATACCCCTCAATGAATTTGGGGCTAAAATCATTGTTAGCTTAGTAAACGCAAACTTTATTACCATATTTGGTGTCCCTCAAACAATATTTATTTCAAACGACATCAATTATTATTCTTATGAGGTGGAACGGATATATTAGGAATATAAAATTTATTCCAATCATTCATCTCGCTATAATGAAGCTACTAATTTACATATAGAGGAAGTTAAAAAGACCCTATATAATATACTAAAAAAGATGTTGTATAAAGATAAAAAGCCTTGGGATAACAATATATTTCATGCCAAATGGTATTACCTAACAACAACTTGTACTACCCCATGGGAAACCCCGTAATTATTAGTATATGAAAGAGAATCATGCCTTCTCATTGAGGGTAAATTTCTATCACTCCATATTTCCATCTATGACCAGCTATCCATATATGAGAAATCCTAGAAGTGACTCGATGAATAGAGGCCACTGGATCAAAAAGGATTACATACATTTTACTACTTAGAGGTCTATCATAATCTGATAACATGAGCCTTTAACAATAAGGTTCTCCTCTGCTCCTTCCTCTAAGGAGAAATTATATTGGTCCTTAGAACTCTGATGATACCATGAAATAAGCCCCCAAATTTTGAACCAAACTGGGAGGGACCTTAATCCATACACATGTTATACTCTAAAAAATTTATTCCCTAATCTCAATGGAAGGATAGATCATTATGACCTTAACAAATTCAAGATTCTAGAAGAAATATTCTATGTAATCACACAACACACATCTTAGTTGAAAGAAGTTAAACTACCTAGTTGGTCTTTGTCACATGATGATAAACTGCATGGCATATAGTCATTGTCATATGACCTACAACTGCAAGACACCATTCTTTCTCACCCCATGAAATTAAACTGAATAGTTAAATCTCCCTCATTTAACATTAAGAATACCCCAAAATATTATAGTTGATACTCTTCATGGTCCCTCAAATATAAGACTCCAACTCTAGTGAAAATCATAATCACATCACTCTAACCCCTCAATGGGTCAAGATTCCCTCTTGGCCAGACAAGATGAAGAATGAATGGGAAGCTCCCATAAATACTCCCCATCCATATTATTTCCACTCCGTAGTGGCACATGGGCCCCTTTATAGGCATAAAACCCACAATTATCTTGTCCTTTCCCTAAGATGTTAAACAACATGGACAACGTCCTCAATACATGTCGATATGTTGAATGATATTTCTAAAACTAAGTGTGAATTTATTATCATTCTAATGAGATATGTAGTGACACTAAGATTATTTATCCATGGTCCATCCATAATAAAAAAAATAACCCCTTTCCCTGATGTAAAAACATCATTAATGTGGGGACGTGTTTTTTGAAGCTATGTGTGGATTGATTCTTTCTTCTACAGGACACATAGAAATTCCCAATTCCTATACCCTCTTCCATCCGTAATATTTTTTTTCATGTCGGGTAACCCACATATTCATTAAATGGCATTAAAATGTTGTAAATTCAAGAACAATGGGATAATTGATTCTCATTTCAATGAGATATGTTGTGACTCTCAGATATCCCATCCCAGGTCTATCCACAATCAAAGAAAAGATTACTATATTTTCTCCATGTGTACAAATCAGATCTACACATGTATATTTTCCATAATGTATGGAATAATTATAATTACTTTGAAAAATGTCATTACACCTAGATCGCATGTCACAGACCTATCCATCATTCTGGGAGGTATAAATTCCCATGATCTCAATGTCAATACTTGATTGATGCAGGGAACTATTCTTCAACAACTACACATGTCTTTATTCTCATTCTAATGCGATATATAGGGATACATGGATCTCCAATATTAGGCCCATCCATGAAAAAAAATTCAAAACAAATATGCTCTTCCTATGAATGGATCATACCTTCATAGTGAATATTTGAAGAATTGTGTTTGGCTTGATTCTCATTCTAACGACATTCTTAGAGACGTCAGGATCATATCTCATGTACCCGTAACCAAAAAATTAAAATACCCTTATACTTCACTTACATTTCCTTTATTCATTAAATGATACCTTTTCCACTACTTTTTTCTCACACCGAGAATAGATCATTTGGGATGAGGAATTTTGGTAAATGAATTACTTGAGTAAGTCTCGCATATCAATTCATATTGGGCTTACCATGGTCATAGATATAAGATCTTAAAAGGGAGAATAGATGTCCTCATCACATGATAATAAACTACATGATTTTGTGAATAAGTACATGTAACCTGATCCTCATTCTAGTGAGATATGTAGTGACACATAGATTACATCCTTGCACCTAGCCACAAAATTTCCCATGTTCAACATCAGTTCATCTTCTTCATCATTGCATGAAATTAAATAGAACTAGATCTCTAAAAATACTTGTGTTGTGATTCTAATTCCAAAGATATACATATTGATTTATAGATCTTCAATCCTAAGCACAAAAATAAAATAATATCCGAAATGACCCCATTATCTCATATATGAGTTAGATCTATATAACAAGATCCAATATGTGTTATAACCCTATCTGTGAACCCATAATCAACCCCCTCCCCCCCACCTTTTTCCCTTCACTAATTAATTAAATCGGTGTGGGGGACTTTATTTTAGAACTACGTTTGGATTGATTGTTTCTCAAACAAGCTACATAGTGATTCCCAAGTTTTATTCCCTAGTCCAACCATAATCACATCGATTCACCATCATCCTTGACACATGACATTAAAATACACAATTGATATCTTGACCGCATGATTTTAAACTACACGGAACCTCAAAACCTACTTATGGATTGATTCTCATTCCAGTGAGATATATAGTGACACCTATGCCTCATATCTTGTCTCATATACAAGGTAAGGAGAAATTATCCCTCTCCTACATACAAAAATTAATACATGTAGGAAATATTAATTAGGGTACCCTCTTCATGAGGTCCAAAAAGATGAAATATATGTATCCCTTATATAAATGAACCATATCTATGTAAGGTAATCTACACTTCATGGCCAATATCTACTCAAATTCTCCACTTATAATCATAAAAATCCACCCACCCAACATACTCCTAATATTGGACACTTTAGGATCATCATAATATTTCTTCATATTTTAGTAATAAAATATATGATACCTAATGACTCCTTTTAATGACTATGAAAAAACACAACCTTGTTGGATTTGAAAAATTCATTCACAAAATGGGATTCCCATCCGATAGATAACATTATTTTACTATGCAGAAACATTCCACATCTCTCTTTTCATAAAGTATCCCAAAAAACATGTTTTCAACTAGTGGTAACTTCTTCCTTAATAGAATGCTATTTCATCCTCATCAGTTTTTCAAACACTATGTTGGAACCTATTACTCAAATCAGTCTGCAATAATCCCTTTCATGTTTTTATTATATCCTTCTTACCAATATGAAAACCCCTAATACAATGGTTTACAATTTTCCCCCTCATGTTCGAAGTTTGTGGTAATGATTTTGGCCCAACATACCATATTTCACCAATTGTTTCTATAATTAAATAGTCCAAGACCTAAGAAATAAAACTATAGGATCTATATATCTAGTAATTGGGTTATAGATATGTAGGGAAATTTTTCTCCCATTTCATGGGTAAATTTTACATGAAATTATCCTCCCTTATTCATGTACATCCTCCCACAAATTGGACTCTGTTCCCAAGGAAATAAGAATCTCAATAAACATCATTTGTCCATGAGCAATAGAATATCAGAATTATTGGGTACTCATTTATCTGAATATCTGGTATCATTCCAAAAATTTCATTACATAATAAACCCACAAAAATTTGTTTTTCAGCCAAATAACGCCATTGTTTGACAATTTTGTAGCTCATCCTATATGGATTTTAATAACACATCCCACAAAATTGGTATATCATCTTGTTGTAAAGTCATCCTCTACAGAGACCTCCTCTATTTCCATGATCTTATTCTCCATTCCACTCATTGAATTCATAAATAAAAAGATTAAAACATAAAATATTAACCTCTGTATACTTAAAAGTGGTATATAATTCTCATAAAAATTACTATTAAATTGGAGAACCATTAACCTTTTGATCAATCCTAAATACCATAAATTATAAAACCCCCACATTTCCTTACTCTAAAAAATTAAATTGCATAGCATAATTTCCATGGTGTATGAATTTAAACTATCTATCACAACTTCCCCACCTTAAGATTTCAAACTGCACGGTCAATCACCTGGTCTCATGAAATAAAACTGCATGATGTTTAAACATCTGTCAGGAATGGTCCTTCCACCTATCATCGATCATTTAACAAAATGTACCCTCATTCACTCGATCCAAATTTTTGTAATAGAGGTTTACCATTTGTGACCAATTGAAATACATACGCTCTCTTAATTCTTGGGCCCCTTCCTCTGAGAAAACATTCATTGTGGTCTGAATAAACCTAAATCTTCATAAACTACCTTTGACCCTTAGTAATAGAATATCATAATTCCTAAGAACTACTATTCTTAACTGTGTTGTCATATACCCTAGTTTCATTTCCATAAGTTGTTCATAAATTTTATTTCCTTTTAGTTAAAGGATACCATTATTTTCATGTTAAATATGGTCTAATATACATAGAGGGGGGTCATCATGCCTGCCTTCTGGTGTGCTGGGGTTCTCCCAACATTGGACACATTATCAGACCCTCCCCTATTCGAGGGGGAGGGAGGAAATGTAATAATCTCTCCCTATACATATATATCTTCCATCCACTATTCACCCTTCACTAGCCCATGATTACTCTTTTTTCCATGATATTGTTCTAGACCCAAAAGTTCCCGGTTTTTTCATTGGATCCCCTTTGATTCCGATTTACCTCAAAGAGTTTTCAAATGCTTATTCCTTGCATTAACTTACCTTGGTAGATCATTTTGGAAGAATGAGATCATTAGTGGATGTAGTAGATATATTCTACAACTCTAAATGGGTTCCTCATCATTGTGTAATGGTTGTGTTGTATGACTCTATACAAATAATGACTCATTTTTTCTCTGATGAAGATAGAGCTCTTTTAGTGGAACATCCTAGGTAAATAAAGAATTTGAAATATTCATATTTAATAATATTTTATAAATTAGTTATTAATTTTACTTGAAAGGGGATTCTATGTTAGATGGTGTACCCGATACACAACAACAGGTTTCTTTGAAATCTTATGTTGCACATAATGCTGAGTTATACTGAAAAATAATAATACAATATTATTTTAAATGATAGTTAATGCCTAGCTGTTCTATTGGTGGGAATGGACCAAACTAAAAACAATATGAATATACATGTTTTTTAAATATTTTTACATTTATCCAATAAATTTTATAGGCTTAAAATAAGAAATAATCTGATTTTAAGCATAAATACTCTAATATTCTTTAAAATGTCAATTTACTGCTTTTTGATGGGGAACCCTCTTTAAATATATTTTTGGTCACTTTTATATGTTCTATTTTCCGAAATAAAATTCTTCTTTATAATTTGGACATCAAAATTTACTTTGGGAAAAATTTTGGTATTTTTCTGATAAAATTCATTTTTTATGAATAGTGAAAAATACTGTAATTTAATTCAAAAACTGCCTTTTAATATAACTTATTTATATAGATATATTATTTTTTTAAATGGTTTTAAAGTGTAATTAGATTATATTTTTAACATTTAATCCAATTTTAATCATTGGAATTAATTTCACTTTGAAATTGGACATAAAAAAGTATCAATCTTTTGATAGTTATTGTTTCTTAAAAACATGCTATTTGTTTTGACAACGAGAATTAATTTTTAATTAATTAATGAAACATATATATTTTTAATTTGGTAAAATATAAATCATTTTTGAATTCATAATATCAAATATATCTTAGGCTGATTTTTGGTATTTTTCTTAAAAAACTTCAATTTTTTATGAATAGTGAAACCACTAAGTAGTAGTTAAAAAAATAACTTTGTCATTTAAATGAAATTTTACTACTTCTGTAAATTGTATTTCAAAAATATGACATACATGGTTGTTATTAGTAAGTAAAATACAGTTCAATAAGATGAAAATAATTTTTGGTGAATAGAAACTTTTGACTTTTATTTATCACGGTTAAAGATAAATAGGGTAATTCAAGGTAAAAAGAATATTATAATAATAAAAAATTACCTTAACACTTTTCCTAACCTTATTTAATGAGTCATGGCCGACCATGGGAATCCTTGGGTAGATTTTGGGACCCCATGGAGCGACTTGAGAGTGATAATGACACTTTATTTTAATTAACTTAAAGTAAAGGTAAAAATGACATAAACAAATATATTTTAGTAAATTAATTTTTACATGGGGTTATATAAGTTATTTTTTTGACTGTATATATTCATTAGAAATATAAAAATATTTCCTAAATCATGGTACTTTTTATATAATTTTTATACATCAAATAAATTAAATTATCTATGACACAAAAATGATGAAGTGTAAACCTCATTAATAAACCATTTAATTAAATAAGATTATAAATATTAAAATAACATCAAAACCCTGTCTAATTATTTTTGGATAATTTTATTTCGACCATTAGTAATCTTTTATTAGACTTTAATTAGTTTTGGAACTTTATAAACCGAATATCATTATATAATAAAATAAAATTTTCAGACTTTCCTAAAGGGTCTGTCCTCCCCCTTATAAAAATCTCTGACTTCTAACTCATTCTTTACAACTCTAAAGCCCCTTGACTCATCCAAAACCTACCCAAATTATCTCTCAATATCCCTATACTCCTCCTAAAATCCTTACCTTAGGCATAAGCCACTTCAATAAGTCCTTTTGGTTCAAACCAAAGGGAGTTACCCAAATTAAGGGTAATGGTTTCTTTTAACTTATTTTCTTTTATTTTACGTATACAACCCCTAAAGTCTTTTTATTCATTTATTTTATAACAAAACCAGTATACTCAATATACTAGGATGTTTTTATGAGAATTAGTAGAACTACACTTACACACACCTCCTTCTAATGGGTGAAGAACTTACTATTTTTGTGAATGGAAAACTAACGCTTCAAAAAATGACGATTGTTCGATTATCTCCTACCGCATCTCATAGTGTCCATTAAGATGAAACTATATTTATATATGATATAAATTATGTTTATGTTTTCATTATTCTTCTTTATTTTTCTTTTATATCATACCTTTATGGTTTTCATTATGGGTAAACGTGATCATTTCATTTGAGGAAGTGTGGACTACCGCCCCCTCAAAGTGATATGACTTGTTAATGACATATGTGGGATGTATAAAGGATTGATTTAATGATATTATATATTATATTATACTTTAATTATAATATAAATATGTATCATTATGTTTTAATTCCATTAAAATATGAAATATAAATGAAAGTAGTGTTCATGCGTACGCACGGCTTACCGTCTCCATGAACGGTGCATTTCATTTCCTACCTCCAAATGTAATGTAGTATTATAAATACTTGTGTATACTGGATATATATGATATATCTGATATCTAAATAATTAATATCATTATGGATATAATGAAATTTTGACTATGTGAATAACTTCTAATTATATGATGTCCATTTTTTGACTAAAATACCAAATATTGAAAAAATGAACGTTATTAACTTAAATAATTGCATAATGTTTATTACATGGTAATAATTTATATAAAAGGAATAATAAACATTAAAAAATTTCTTAATAAATCGAAAATTAACTTTAGTTTATTATTCAGGAAGAACAAGGAATAGATGAGTCAAGTCAGACATGAGGTAAGAGATTTCTTATCTCACTTTTAATTCTGTGAGACTTCCATTGTTCGCCACTATGTTATTGTATGTGGTGTATTGTGTATTCACATTTGATATATATTATCATTATTTTATTTATAATAATGTTATTATGTGATCAATTTGGTGTTTATTAACTTTTTTTCATACGACTCGATTGATTACAACATGGTAAGGGGTTTTCATCTCACTTTTTATTCCTGTGAGATTCATGCTATATTGCCACTATTTTACTTTTTTGTGGTTTATGTACTACCCATGATTGTATTAATTGTGTAATATACTTAAATTTATGGGTATTTACATAATCATTCTATGATATGTCTTTCATGGGGTGTATGTTTCGTTAGTTACCAAATCGATAAGGGAACCTTTCACCCTCCTCTTTTTAAAAGACATATTTTGTTATGTCTTTTAATTTACATCATATTATGTTGGTATATGCTCTTATATATCCTTATTGATGTAAATTTTATGTCCATATGATTATATACCCTATTATTCTCTCATTAATCCATTTTTTGAATTTTAAAGTGATGTTATTAGGCTGTCAAATTTCTATAAGGGAACATCTTCATCCAATTTCAAGTCTTTGGGTTAAACTTGTACTTCTTGATTATGTCATGCTATGAATATGTGTGAATAACCTCTTATTGTTTCACACTTAATATCCACTTATATTTAGTGTATTCAAATTTGTCACACATTATTATGTAATTGATTTATCCTTAATCTAAGGATAAAATATTTTATAAGGGATTTCGTCTCAATTTACATTCCATTGAGACTTCATTATCGTTATGCACCAATTCACTTTTATAAAGTTTATATAATGTCTGTTGCCATATTGTATAATTAATCCCTTTATTCTCATGATATTATAATTTTCTGATTAAATGTTATTCCTCATTTATATTTATTCAAGCGTCTCTCATTTTTTTAAAAACTCTTTAAATAAAATATCATTTTAAATATTTCAAAGATTTATTCTTCTAAATATTTATCATTATTGTACATGTTTTAAAAATGGTTTTTAGTATTTATTTATATGAACATTAATTTTTTCAAATTATAATTCATTAGAAGCTTTAAAGTGGTATGGGACACTTTGATTCAAAAATCTCTTTATTAAATGATTTAAATGGTTTGGAAAATGATTTGAAAAGGCATTGTTTATTTCAATATATTGATTTAATATATTGTGATTGGAATTTAGAAATGTTATCTTTCCTTTATTATTGTGTTATGTGTTGTGAATATGTTATGGTTATTGGTAATTGTTTATGTATATGGGTCGTTCCGTGATAAACCTAGGGTGGGTGAGCTCAAGATAGCTCTCCAATGCATTGGGTAACGTGATGGAGGTAAATGTTGAGGTTTCTCCTAAGAGATTTAGGGAATATACTGTGATGGATATTCCAAATGTGACTCCCTATTTAGCTGTGATAGCTAAAATGTAAGTATGTTATGAATACCATAAGTTACCTTTATGATTTATGATTTCTGCATGTTTTTCATAAATCTTATGATTTCATGAGGTATGTTATGATAGAAAAGTGTGGTTTCATTGATTTGTATTTATTGATGGACTAATGCTTCTTTTCATTATTTTATAACCCTTACAGATCTTTTTATGTTCATCCCATGTTTTTAAATTTTTTTCATAGGACATAAAGATGAATAGGGTCAAGGATGAGATCAAGGAAAATTCATGATGTCTAAAACATGGAACTAGACATGTCTCTTTTTTCAATTTTTTTTTATTTTATGAAAAATAGATACTGGGTATTAGTGTCTACATATAATATTCAAGTTGTTATGTAATAGTTATGGCCTAATTCTCTAAAACTATAAACCTGAAAAGATCCTCGATGTGAATTCTTGAAATAATTCAAGATTATGTAATGTTTAAGGTCAGTTCCTTATACTCAGGGCCCAGCGCCTCACGCTCTATCAAAATCATTTATTTAATAATACTTAATTGGTCCTTTAAAAATAATTTTAATCCTAAAAAATAGGGAAAATTGTTTGGTTTAATCTTCCTGGTTTTCCATTCTCTTTCAAAAATCCTCCCATATATAAGATGCTAGAAAATATTGGGTGACATTTCCTGGTTTTAGATTCTATAACCAAAGAGGGGTTTTGTACCATATATTTTCAAATCAATGTTGATTTATACATTTCTAAACCTCTTATGGATTTCATCTGAATTAAGATCAAATGAAAATATAGAATCAAATAGCTAGTTGTTTATGAGTTGTGGAACCATTACTTCTCCTACTTCCACCTCCAAGGACACTCAGCCTAACAATGTCATCTGAGAGATATTTCAATGGATGTTTTGAATCCATTTAATGTGGATTCATCAGTGCATAATGAGGTTTAAAATGGGAAAGAAGTTTTAAATTCTCAGTAAATCCCTATATAAATTAGAGATGATATTCCGATACATGTTTCATGGAAGGTTGGCCTCAACCTGAACACTAGTTTAGCATAAAAAATCCATGAGTTGGATCCACTGGATGGTGGGGAATTGGGGTATCTTACAATTTCCCAAGAAGATACAAGCCTTATGATTTATGAACCATGGATTGAGGATGTTTTTTTTCTCATTTGAGGCATTATTTGGACGTGAATTCAACATCAAGGAAAGTACAAGGTGGTTCAGGGGAGGATAAGGTGGTGTGTGCTGTGTGGAGAAGCTTCTCGAGGAAATATACTTCATTTATAGATGTCATAAGATCTGATTTTAAATCTCCACAGGAGTTCATAATAAATAAATATGTAATGCCATATTATCTAGTGTCAACTATCAGTAACATGAATGAGTGGTGGATTTAGTGGGATAAGAAGCTGGGTGGAGGCAACTAAACAAGAAGAACCCAATAGGGGTTCCTAGAGCACAGGCTCTGGGTGAGGTGAAAAATTATTCCTCTAGTGCTAGTATTGGTAAAAATGGAGTTTCTAGTAGTGGTTCTTAGAATAATTTTGTAGTACTTGGAGATGGTGAATCAACTCCATTTGAATACGTGATTGATTTGGATGAAGGATATGAAAATAATCATACTTTATCAGGTAGGATTGATTCAAAATGAGTAGATAAGGGTTCTACATCTAAATCATGGTCCTTGGATCCCAAGGAAGATGAAAGTGTGGAGGAGTACCTTTTATCTTCTTCAATGAAAGTAAAGAACACGTTTATAGATCAGATGGCTTTATTCATCATATACGGAGGCCACGGATATGGAAGGAATAATCCAAATTTATGATTCTTACAGTTACATGTTTGAAAGAAAAGGTAACCTCCTTAACCAATGTTAAATGATAATGTAAAAAACCTAAGGAACAACTACAAAGGTTCTATTATTCATATTAATCCTGGAGTTGATGAGGAAACTGAGACATGGGGATAGGAACCAACTGCTATTGATATAGTGAATGTAGAAAAGGAGGTTGTTGAATCAGACAACTCCCAGGAGCTTCTCATGCACACAAATAAAAAAAATTTAGGAGTCTTTCCTAATCATGATATCAAAGTATGATGCACAAAAAATGATTAAATAAATGTTTCTAGTTGATTTGAATATAGAAAAATCCTCGTGGATTGAAAAAAAACATGGTATTGATTCATGTCTTCAATGAGGGAAAGAATATCCTATAGGAGCATGCGCAGACTTAGGATAGGATGGATGTCTAATTTGAGGATTTCATTAAAGAAAATATGGAAATTTATCTTAACTCCATTGATTAGAGACTAATTAAGATAAATAATTCAAACTTATTTAGTTTGCTCTACAATGGATTTTTATTTTGTTATGAGGTTTTATTTTATCTATTTTATAATCTTTTTTAGTTTCCCATATTTTCAATAAAAGTGATTTTGAAATGAAATTTTATTTAGAGGGGGTCTATGGAATAATATACCCTATATGTCCTTGCATATATTATCCCATAAAAAGGTTTTTTCAACCATTTGTAACTTCTTCCATCGAAGGCACCACCTCTATTCCATTATATCATGTTTTAAGGCTTGGAAACCAAAAAATCATGGATTAAAATTCCCCTTCAGGTATATAAATAATATCAAAACATTCTATAACCACAAGACTTGTTTGGTTCATCATTTCAAAACCATTTTTAAAATCTGTTTGAATAAAAAGAAAAGTCTTGTTAGTCCGACTTGAATGAATTTAAACTACCCGAAAAAGGAGACATAGTACTTGTGAGATTAAAAATCTGAAATGTTCTCTTTTGAAAATTCTGAGTCTCATCTCACTAAACCTACACTCTGTTTGGTTTAGAGAAGAAAATAAATCTAGAAATGGAGAGAAAAATATACATTTTTGGTGGGTTTTGATCATATAACATTGGGAATATTCAAACTACTCTCTCTAGGCCCCATGGGTTTGGAAAGTATTAAAGTGCCCCTACATCCTGGTCATTGTAATTATAAAATGATTCCAACCAATAAAATTAGTTAGTTTTCAATGTCTTATTATGAACATAGTAAGGATGGAAATTTAAGAATGAGTGATTAGAAAAAAAAACTACTTTTCACTTATACTTCAAAATGAAGGGGAATTTATAAATGTTGGATATTATCTTCCAATTTTTTTAATTTACCCATGAAATAGTATTTGAGATGTTGAATTTTACCCCTAGAAAGGTCCACAGCTTCCCACATCTTAGCCATTTGTGTAGTAGAAACCTATTAATCTTTATGGAGCTTCACCTCCTTACCCCTGATGTTATCTATTCTTTGTTCCAAATACCCTTCCAAGGATTGGTAGAGTTGGACCATATCTTCCCTTTTAGAATTTATCTCTTCTACAAGGATAATAATTTGAAGATACTTATCATCGATGTGATCATGGTACTCCTCCACCTTCTTGGATTGGTGGGACTCATCTTGGATTATTTTAGATCTAATTTATTTAATCTAGCCCACATACTTCACCTTGGCATACTGTAACCTTCACTTATCTCCCGATTTTTGTATGATTATTTTCCCCGACTTATGGATCTCACAGTAATCAAATATTCTATATCCCAATATAGAAAGCCTCATGTTTCTTCAAATCATACCTAGAGCCAATTTTGGATGGAGAGAAATAATTTGGGATTAGTTCACTCAATGAGACACCTTGTTCCACTCCCTACAAAATTTCCTCAGAATCACCTACTTATTTTGATGGAACTTTCATGGAATCCCCCATTTTAGGCCCATTCAAAAAATCTGATGGAATTGGATAATTTTTTTCACTTATCATAATCATCATATGGTAACAAAGTAACTAAGTCATCGAAGTTACAAAAATATTTGATGAATTTCACATGTTTTTTGGTTGAACATTGGAATTGATACTTCCCTAGTTCCCCCCATCCTTAAATCTCAGAGCTGGAACCTCCTAACTAGAAACATCCTCTCAATTTTTCTTAGTTACAAAGACTATAGTCCCTATAGAATCCAACAAATAAAGATTCTCCAAAATCACTCTCTCATCAATAGTACTTGGGTGGACATTGATGCCTTGTTCATGAAGTTCCTTGGAAATGGTCTATACATAAAAATATATACAAGATGATATTTGAGGTGAAAATTATATAAAATAAAGATTGGAGTGTTTGAAAAAAATGGAAGAATGATAAAACTCATATAAATTTATTTCATTTTGTAAATTCTCAAACTCATTGAGGGAACAGGGAATATCAATTTATAGATTAATTTGATCCATCATTTCATGATGCATAGACTCAGGAAACATAGCATCCTAATGACAAGGGTAATTCATGGAATGTGTCTTGGAACCCAAATTCGTTCTAATTTTGATCCCATATTATGAATTCTCTCCATGTATAGAATTTTCTGGCCCTATAGAGTTAGGGTTAGCATCACCACCTTCATCAGACCAACTGAGATTCCTACCATCCACATCTGAAGTGACAATAGGACCATCATTGACCACTTCATGGTCCCTGGTAAAAGGAAATGGGTCTAAAATATGATGAGGGGAGGAAATTCAGAAACATCCCACAACATCTAAAGAGGTTCGTATGATATTACTATTCCCTCTCCCCTCTATGCACTATTGGGGGTAGATGTGAATGCATCTTTTACTGCTAAATCTGTAAAAATGAAAGATTAATCATCATTAGTTTTTTCTTCCCCTAGGATATCCTCCCTAATCTTTGAAGGAATAGTTCTACATATATTATAGGTGGAACGTGACACATATTTTTACAAAATCCAAGAATAGTCAAAAATTTATGTCAAGCATGTCATGATATCAAATGATGGCATATAGACTTACTCTGACACATGCTCCAAGATAAGGTTAATACCCTCATTTTCTACCTACATTGATATGAATAATGGTTCATCATAGTTCTCTTGGAAAAAGAGACATGAGGGTATGGTCAAAGAGTTTCTATCACCATCTCCTCCATCATGGTCTTCTAGCCTGAAGATAGTTCTAGTGAACCAATGGCCTCATTAACTCCCCTAATGGGGGTTCCTATGGGCCCATTCGTCAATGAATTAAGTGCCTCTATTATTTCTCCCTCTTATCCTCCTTTTTCCCCACATATGAGCTACAAATAAAACCCCTATCGTTTAATAATAGCAGGTGATAGATGAGAAAATGGAACGAAGAAAAGATACATACATACATTAGTAGGGCTAAGGAATATCTCCCACCCCTCCTTAGGATGAATATCTACCCCCTAAAAATTCCACCATCCATAATCTCATACACTCGTTTTGTGATCCAGATCGGATCATTAGTTGAATACATCACAGCCTCCATCTCCTGAAGATACCTCACCACCTCAGAAAAATCAGGGTCAAGATGAGGATCATAGGGAGCTCTATTATCACCTACCTCTAGGATTTTTAGGACAGTTTAGAGAAAAACCCATGCATCTCTTATATTATAAGTTATTCTCTCCCAAACTCAGATCGCCAAGGTTCATGTATAACTTCTCTCTGATGTGGCTGGTCGTAAGAAAGGTAATACTCTTTTTGACATGGAACCCTCTTCGAGTATCCTATATTTCATATAAGAATGAGGTAACGGAGTAGGAGTATCCTCCTAATAAAGACAACTAGATAGATTTGGTAAATTAGGTTTTGTTCTCTCATCCCTAACCTACCTGGTGGTCTTTAATTGATACCACTTCAAAGGTTTCAATGCTTCAGCATCATCATCTACACCTCAACCTTTTTTACCATGAATACCATGACCATTAGTTTTTTGAGTCCTTGGCCAGTAAATGCCCTTCTCTAATACTCTATATGGGTATAAAGTGATCTAAGCCTTGTCATAATCATCCACCAGTCTGATTAAAGTATCAGATAGAGGCAGCTTGACTGACATCTTGCATACCTTCATATCCCTCAAGATCTAAAGGCAATCTGCTACCATAAAATGATTCTAAATCCTAAAATTCATTTGGGGGGAAGATTCCAGACTATTAAGAAATTTAAACTTGTGGGAAAATCGATATGGAGAATAGGTATTGCATATGATCTCAATGTCAAGATAATCCACTAGTACACAATCTTTGAATGATATCATATACATCCTAAACTCATAATTCATTTTCTTATCTTCATCAATAAATATCCTTTGCTATGGATTACCATGAATAAATAATTTAAATTCCCCTAAAACATTTAGCATTATCTATACTTCATCATAATTCTGGTTCAGAGGATTTATTATAGAGATAGACTAAAAAGTGGATGGAATCCACTATCGGGAATTTTAATTTGTCTCAGTTTTGAATATGTGCTCATGTTTTCTGAAATCCACCCCTACAACACTTGAAACGACCATGAAATTATAAATAGGTACTTTCTGTGGTACATATGAATCAAGAACAAATAAATGATTTCTCGGATAGGGGATACCAACACCATATACATCCCTTCTGCTAATTTATCTGTGATAAAAAAGTCCATGGCCTCACACCACCATCGGTCTTGAAGGCTTGAAGAAGATAAATTCTTATTCGCATGGAAAGGAATCCATCCAGGTGAGTCTTTGCATCAACCTTGGAATTGACCTTGTAACTCTAGTGGGTATATTTTCCCTTCTCTAGTGTGTGATAGAACATTCAAGAATCATGTCTATTCTTTGTAGTGGGACATACGGTAGGACTCCCACTGGTGGGACCATATCCTACTGGTTCAAAAAAACCTTAATCCACATTCTTGAATGTATTTTAACCATGGGGAGAGAAACTTTTTTTTTTAAATTTAATATCCATTTTGAGAAGGTAAATGTACAAAAATGGTGTCCTTTCAGAATCATCACATGTTGTCTTTAATGTGATAAAATCATCAAACATTTCCCCTAGAATGGGGGGCCCAAAATTTTGGTATATATCCCATTAGATGATTCCAACATCACAATGCCTCAGGTGGAATGAATTTTTTGTGGACTCCATCATCTGTATAATTTGAGGATGATATCTAGGATCATGTAGACATAGGTCTTACCTTCCTAAACAACTTCACAGATATGGGCATCATGCATCTTATTTTTTTAATTATATTCATGATTGGAACATTTAGTACACCCACATCCACTCAGGACTAACTCTCCCTCTACAGAAGAAGTATTAGTCCTCCTTCCAACCTTTTGGATGATTTGTATGTGAAACATGACAGGTTGATTCATAACAATGATGAATTGATTTTTGGATATGAAACTTCATATCTATATTACAACTAATTTGATTAATGGTATATCTAATAGGATTCATCTATTTCTTAATATAAACACCTTTAGTGGAAATATTAGTAGAAGGTAGGTCGGTTTAATTCATAGATGAAGACTTTGGGAATTATCACCAAACATCAGTGAAAAATGAATCCCTTAAAATTTTGTGACCATATAATGGAATGTAATAACTACATGGGTAGGCATGTTGGTATTGTGCTATACAGTAATCCAAATCCAGTGGAGTCAGATCAACCATGTCATTTTTACTTGACCCAAAATCATTGATCATCTTAGTACAACGAGTAGTAGCCAGTTTAGTAGGATTCATAAAAAATGACATATAAAATCTATAATGAATCATCTTATTCTTCAATTAAGTTAAAATATTAACATAAAAAATTAAAAATTTTGACATGGAAGAATTTCAAATTCTGGTGAAGGAAAGAACATGTACAGACCCTTTGAGTAGGTCCCCCATGCAACCCTTTTGACCAAGTGTTTTGTACTATTTCCCTCAAAGAGATGATTCATCTAGGCTCCTCACCTAGGTGATTCCATGAAACTCCATCACTCAAGTGGTTCTATCTTTATAAATTATTTGGGATACTGACATGAGAAGAGAAGCATGGAATAGCTGAGCGAACTACCTACACGACAAGAGAAAAAATCACCAACCTAAAATGTAGGGAAAATGACAAAAGGGCCATTAGTATTTATAAATGCTAATGGCCTATTCCATGGATCTGCACAGCCTTCCTATCCTACGGACCTACACATGGGATCCGCACACCTTCCCTGCACCTATCCCTTGCATGATTCAGTGACACACCCTTGATTCACTAACACACCCTTCATAATCTTTTCCCCATTCTAACTCTTAACTATACCATACTCCTTTGATCATATCAAATCATGAGTGGGGTATGTGTTGACACTCTATTTTTTACAGTGTAGTGAAAAGATAATGAAGTGTAATTCAATCATTGTCAAGAGCTCAAAATCCCTATGGAAAATAAAAGTGACTTTCCTAAATCAGGATTTGCACACACACCTATGCATCAGAATTCTGACATAGCCCCCTGACGTGACACTAAAAGGAAGGTCACCCCTAGGCAGAGCACCATCAATGATCACCTATGCCTGAGACCTATGCTGTAAATGAACTCCTACCAGGATACACTATTTACAAATAAATATGATGCTTAAGGTCCTCATTTTCATAACTGTAAAATCAAAAAAACCAATATCTGGTCATAAATTCCCTTCGCCCAAGTCTCTAAAAATTCCTCATGTATCTCTCCAAAACCCATGAGAAGAGATAATTAAGGGGGATAAGTGAGATAAAAGTTTAATTTGGGTATAAATACAAGACACCATTATGAGGAACCCTTCTTCCTTAGTGATAAACCATCAACATAATCCCCCTTCCTTAATCACGGACCTGCATGAGCCCCATCCAGGGACACATGGGGAGACCCATGGTACTAAGGTTAATTCATTTCCTGGGTGTTGTTCCTAAGGTGGTCCAGCTCCCAAGGCACACCCATTTCATGTAGCCCTATAACACCTCCATGAAGCACTTAAAATCCCTCCCAGTCCCCATGCAAGGCACTTTAGACATCTAAACCTTGAACTTTATGAGAGACCCTTTGAGACCTCTTCCAAGACACTAATGGAAGGTATCATATTCATATTTATCCCTTGTCTGAAAGAGACCGATTTTAAACCTCCACTGATGCCTATGTACTCACAAAACCATGGAAATTGGGACATCAATGTGTCTCCCATTAGTATTTTCATTCATTTTGTCAAGGGATTCTGGAACTATTCCCACATAATTGTTAGTGTCCTCAAAATGTATGTAGATTTTTATTCCCATAATCATGATGACCCCAAACTTGTTCATGGTGTCTAGGAGGTATCAATCTCATATAATTCGGTTAGGACAATGTCATTATCTTTTCATCTCTATGACCTAGAGCCTCTAGTTCTAGGATTGGAGGTTAAGGATTACACTTTATTTTACAATCAACATGGAATGAGATACTCATCCCTCACTGTAAAATAAATTTTAGTGTGCCCCTCTAGGAGTAAGTGCTTAGAAATTCTTTTGGGAGGATTCACTCTTGCTCCAATTAGCCACTTAGGTCATATCTGGTGGCTAGTTTGACATTACATTCCTAGATATGAGTATCATAGAGGGGATGGGAACCATATCTCATGACGCCTATTTTTTCCCATCCCTCTCCATTAGTAGAGGAGGTGAAATGTGTGATTTTATAGATCTACCTCTTCCTCATGTTTGTAATATTCAATCCTGATGCATAATGACTCATGTGGGATTAGCGACTATCCATAATCACTGAACCCACATGGTCAAATACATGTTTCAGTGGTGATCATTTATTCAGATCTTTCTATTGTATTCCTTCATATTTCCTCCCTAGTCACGTGTACTCAAATACATGCATCCAAACTAATGTAAAATAAAATTATGTGGATTATCGAACTGTCTAGTTCCTATTTCTTCTCACATCGATCATGAATCACATGGACTTAGAGGTTGATGGTGATCGTGAAATCCAAATGAACCCCACCCAAAGGAAACCTTAGTGTGTAATCACTAAAAACTTTTGAACTATGAGAACCATGATTCCTACTACAATCAGGATACACAGGATGCCTACCTAGGGACTAAGTTTAATGATACTCCTCATTAGGAATAAGCCCCCCAAATGTCTCTAAATCTTCATGAATAAAAACATACCTCATCCTCCCTATTCATAAGTAATCTTTTTCAAGAGTAATCCCCAACATAATCCTCTCAATAAGCCATACTCCCCTATAAGAAAACCCTGAGAGACTCTATAGGTTATTTTTACCACAACCAAACTACAAGAGATTTGATTCCAATCCAAAGGGGATATGTAGGAAGCCTCCCTGAGTTCAAAACCTAATACCCCAAATCAACCCTATTCTCTCAGGGCCACATTCCCAGTAGGGTCTTTTTCAACATGGTAATCCATATCCATTCTAGGTCCTACAGGTTTATTTGTTATAAGTCCCACCGCAAATATTGACTTTTCACCTTACCCTAGATATCCTAGTCACTTGAAATAAAACTACATAGTTTGGTCCTTTTCACAAGACCTTAAAAGGTATGATGTGTCCCATTATGTGTCACTGAACTAAGTGGGTTCTGATTCCTTTCAGAATGAAACATAGGAATCCCATCCATGGGTTGAATGCCATTATAAAAACAAATAACATCTCCCTAGATGATGATACACTCCACATCACACCACTATGTGGATAAAAAACCATCATCATCATAACAACAACCAAAGAATCTTTAATCAGTACATAAGAGGATATCACTGACAGAGAACCTTAGATACATACAGATGATTATATTCTCTACACATGTTAATAATTGATTGTTTTCTAGTATGATCATCATGATACTTGTGAATTAATCAAGGGTTCAGGAACATATCTTAAATCTATAAGTGAGTCCAAGAGTAGGAAACAATCCCCCCAAAGGGTGTGATGACCCAAAAATCCCATCCTCTCAACAAATGTGAGTTATTAAGCACCACTGTATGACCCCAAACCCTCACCCCATGAGTGGATTCCATTGAAAAGTAGTTCCCTCATAGATATATAACCATTTAGTTATTCTAGTTCCATGAACAAACCTATTGGAAACTGTTCAAAAATAGTGGAACTGACATGAATAATTTAATTATGACATGTCCTTCTCAAGATAAAAAGGACATAATTCCAAGTAATATTAAAACCATTCCATTTCTAACCCCACCTATATTTCTGTTGGAAACAATGGTAAACATAGAAACTAAATTACACCATTATAGGAGAAGGTAGGCCATACGTACACATGAACACTGTTTTTATTTCCTCAACATATGGAACGAAGGAAATATAAATAATAAATTCCAATTATAGATTAATTATGATTATATATATCAAATATGTTAATAAAATTTATTCTCATTACTTACCAAGTAAATCATATATTAAAAACAAATAACATCACTTCATGAGGTGGTAGTGTGTTGTACACAAATGCGACATTATTATATTCCCATAAAATGGAAATTATTAAGGTATACATGATATTATAGTTCAAAAATTATTGAAATTTCATATATATAATATATATATTCTTTAAATCCATCATTTTATTCATCCATAAGTGGTGCTGATGAAAAAAAATTACATCGGTTTGTGAGGTAATATTTTTCCGTACACACGATCGATGGTTTTGTTTCGAATTTTATGTAAGTGATAGTTAACATATTTTATTATATTAATATAATAAATTCTTTTTATATTGTAGTTACTAGTTTTATTATATTATAATACATTAATAATATTTTATGGAGGTGGAAGAATAAATAAAATAGATATTCTTGGTTGAGAATGATACATCTTCATTGGTTTACTTCCTTAGGATTACAAAAGATCATTCCGAGGATGGTTTCATGATCAAACCAAATCATCTTAGAATTTATTTGGGAAATGACTAAAGTAATTGGTTAGGATTTTAAAAAAACCAGGAGGTTTTTTATGTAAAAATATATTAGGATAAGGGGTTCCCTTTTATTTTTGGGGGACTGGACACAAAAGGAATGTAATATTTTATAGACACTAGTGGTGTTATAGATAAAGTGTTACTTCATATATATATATATATATATATATATATGGATGAATTTAATATGGTTTAGGAATATAGGAAATAATATTCTGAGATACATATACATGTTTGAGATCATTCATTGCATTAGAGCGGTGTCATATTGACTAGAACACCATCCTAAAATATCTATAGTACAAAATGTGTTCTATGTATCCCTATTAAGGACAAACTAGAACCCTCAAATTTTCTAAATCTATAGGTGGTACATTTGGATAATGATATTTTATATGTGTATATGTTGGTGAATCTGTTAGATTATAGAAAGTTCTACAATATAAGACAATATAACTGGCCAATGTGTTTTCGTCGATACACCAGTTTGAGTAAGTGACTTGAGAACTAAAATAGTTGATGAAATAAATGTACCCCCATATTTTTTCATGTATGAATAATAATTCATGGGAAACATTACTTAAGGGAGGAATAATGTATCGACTAGAACATTTATAAATTAACATCCCTTTTTGAATGAATAAATGCTTTATTAGTAAATGAAGTTATAGAAACACCATTCGATGATATATTTATTTTAGACTATTATATGGTTTATAAAATTTTAAAGATTTTTATGTATCATAACTATTTATAATGTAGATATTTTATAGTAACAATTTCTATTAGTATATTAATGGTTTTTCTAAGGTCCCTTTGACCTTGACAGAGGAATTGATTTACTCAATAAGTAGGATTATACCACATGATGACAATTCATAAGAACATCCAAGGGAGATATAATCAATTGAATTTTATCTTGAAAAATCCTAATCCAAGATTCAGGAGCTAAAGAATTAATGAAACCATTTATTGGTAATTTCATGCTCATCATGATGATGACCTAAGCCATGTTCACCGAACCACCCCAAGAAAATCTCACCATCATACACCCCACCCTTAGAAAACTCGCTTGTGTAATAAAGGGATTTGTATGTAAACCCTAAAAGTATGTATTTTTTTATTTTCATTCAATAATAAAAAATTAAATTTATTCATTTTATTAATTATTTTGTATATAATAAATGATAGGATTAGAAAAATTGAATTTTGATACGATGAAATAGAAATTGTATTTTCAGGATATGTATAGTTTTAATCAACACACTCTTTTTGATGAATTAAATAACATTATAAATTAATTATACTTCAATAAAATATAATTTTTATATAAAATTTATTAAATATAAATAAAAATATAATATTTTGAATTCAAATATAATTATTATAAGCGTTAAAAACCGTTATCTTAAAAAACATATTGTTTTTCAAAAAATATGTATTTTTTATTTTAAAAAATAAATTCTAATTTTTATAATAAAAATTATAAAATATATATTATCATTTAAATAAAGACATTGAAATTATCCAATTGTGATTTTCTCACTATTTTCTAAGATAGTTTAATTCTGGGTTAAAAATTAAATACAATATATATTATGTCATCATAGAAGACCAAAAGTGATGTAATAATTAATATATAGATTATCCAAGAAGAAAATTGTGGTTCATATTTAAAATAATGTATTTTTTATTTTATTTTTTGATTAATTTTATAAACCCTTAATGAATCATCCAAAACCAATATTATATTATTTCATTTTAAATTCAATTTATTTTAAACATGAATAAAATCCACCTTTTTAAAAAATTAATTTTATTTTATTTTTTTATAGGTTTAAAAAATAATTAAAAACAATCCTATTTGATAGAAACCATGTGAAAAAACTATGGTATGGATTGTGGTTTTGATCACTTTATGATATAGGGTCCAAAACCTATGTTTGGGAATTAATAATGAATTATCCTATTTTCTCTCCATAATCCCACCCAAACTCCCATTAATATTTCATAAAAACTCTTAGATCATGATTTTAATATCCCATTACCTATATAAATCCCTCCCATGGTTCCCCCAAGCTCTTAAGAATACCCTCCAAAGTTTTTACAGGATCCCTCTCAAGGGAAGAGATCCTCTCTTTCTCCAATATATCCAATAATCCTAAGTCATGCCTTTTGATTTCCAATTGTCCAAGTTGGGGTAAGTTTCTACACATCATTTTTATTGTGTTCATTATTACTGGGTAGTGAGATACCCCTTTAAGTTTCATTCTGGCCTTCTATAACTCTTTATGTGCACCTATTGTGTAACTAAAAGTATCCTACAATTTTCCATGACAAGCATTTGTTTCATGAATACCCATCACCATTTCCACTAAAGGGAATTCCCCTAGTCATACCTATCCTAAAAAATATTGGTTATTTACATATATGTAACCCATAATCCATTATCATTGGGTTAAAATTGATGGAAAATCCCTTTATGTGGTTCGGTCCATGTGGAACACTTATTCATCTACATCATATGAAAGTTACAGGTGTGTTTCGAATTATATAATTGTCCAATACATTGGGTGTTGTTTTTTTTTCATGATATTCCATGTATGATGCATGATAGTTATACTAAGAACACTATGTTATGTTTTCTTGGTGGTAATACCTAAAGTTTTTATATGATGTCATGTTTTATACAGTTGTGACATTCCTATATTTTATTCTGGTAATCATGTTATAAATCCATCATGGTTCAAGATTATGAATATAAACACTCTAATTTTACCTTGATATTTATCTTGGATAAAATGTACTAATTTTTCTTATGTTATTACTTTTTTATTCCCTTACTAGGATTTATAGCTCACCCCTTTCTTAAGTACATACCCATGTTATCCCATGTATTCATAGAATATCCATAGAATATAAGAGCATGATATGGAGTTTTTTAAAAAATATTAGATTTTTTTAAAGATTATTATGTTTTGTTCTTATTTATCCAAATACACTCAGCCTCATGATCTTTTGTGGATTTATTTAGTGTATCAATATGTAATAATTCATCAAATAAAATAAATTAAAATATAGTTTGAGAGAAAATAATTTTTTTATTTTAAATAATAAATTTTATATCAAATATATCATACAAATTCGTTAAATTTAACATTATTACCGTCCATGTAAATAAAAACAAAAAATGAATCACATTGTTTTGTGGTGGTGGTTTTCCAAATGTATGATTGAGAGATGATGTTATTTTCCAAAAAATGGGAAGAAAGTGCATTATGGTTGTAAAATAATAATAATAATAATAAGGGTTATATAAAATATTACATTAATTATTTTATAATCGATATCATGGATTTGATTGAGGTAGAAGATGAAATAAGTTGAAAGAGTTCAGGTAACATGTTTAACTCTTCTTCACCAGGCCTCCTTTATATTGCGTGTTATGGACCCTTATAATGGTCTTTTAAGAAGAAAAAAACATATAATTAATTAATATGAATGTTTATAAGAGAATTGTGTAGTGTTTTGTCATTATATTTGTCTCAAAATGTGTGAGTTATAGAGGAGAATAAGTTCCCTTATATTAGTGAGGGGAGGGTCACTCTGGGATTTTTTTAATTTTATTAAATTGATATAAATTAAATTTCTTGTTAATGTTGATCAGGAATGATATATTTAGTTTATATTATTAGGATGAGTCTATATCCACTAATAAAATAAAATTCGGAGAAGTTTGGGAGATTTTTAACACTTTTATCTTAGTTTTAACTCGTGTTAACAATGCTGATAATTACCATCATATCAATTCTTTTACACTTTAGGTATAGCAATAGTGACAATAAAAGGAATATTGACCAATAAAAAGACCATGGTTGATATTATCAACCATATACCATTCTATTTTATAAATTTAGGGTTTTCATTAGTTTTAAACCATGTAATGAAATGTTTTTCATTATAATATTTTATTAATGTCATTTTTGGAATTATATGAGATATTATCATATATTATGTGTCTAACACATGTAAAATGGTTCAAAAATGAAATGTATTCAAATATAAGGAGGACATGGTATTAAAATAATCAACATGTCAAATTTATATAGGTATATATGTAATTTAAACATTATATTTTGGTTTAACCCCAGAGTTAAACAATTTAAACACTAACTGTAGTAATGAGATTCTCAATATTAAATAGTAATAATTTATCATATAATATAAAAATTTCCTTATATATATAAAATGGGTAAACTTTTACACCATTCCAAATCCCAATTTAACTCTTTATAAATATTTTTATATTATAAAACAATTTTATAAAATATTATTTAACATAAATTACTATAAACATCATTTAACTATTCACATATTTTATCATTTAAAACAATATGATTACAATGGAATTTGAATATAAACCTTTAAAAATAAAAAATATGTCATATTTATTTTCAAAATTAATTGGTCACTTTAATTCATCTAAAAAATACAACTTTTTAGATTTTTTAAAATCATTTACTTGATTTTTCTATTTCTTTCTCATGTATTTTGTTGGTGATACGTAAATGTTTAAGGTAATTATTTACCACTAAAAATCAAAAAGAAATTATCATAATAAATATAAATAAATATAATTCAAAATAAACCTTCATATTATTTAAAAATCTCTATCTAGTCACATTTATGTCTTGATAAATAATTTAACATCTTATTTTGACATCCCTTTCCTTACATAAGAATTGCACAAATGACTCTATAAGTCCCTTGTGATATATATAAAAAAATTGTCTATATCCATTAAAATCATAAATAATACCTATTATTTAATAACATATATATGAAATATTTTCCTTCTTCACAAATAGTTTTTTTAGGAATCCAAATTTTACTTTTCTTCTGAGGCGCAAGAACCCCATCGACACTAAAAATGAATTTCAAATTTATCATGCAATAAATTGTAATTTATATTTTATGATTTATTATTACATAATATTTATATAATATTTTCATACATTATTTGGTCAATATGTATCATAAATTTTTATATCATATTTATGTCTTTGTGATTTCATAAGATATAATGTATTTCATAAAAATTGAATATTTTACTATTCACAAAAAAAATTAATTTCTTCAGAAAAATTCCTAATATTAAACCTTAAATAAAATTAATAGGTTAATTTCAAAAATAATATTATTTATAAAAAATAAAAAATCCAAAAATTCAATAAATTAATTATAAAATTATCCTAAAAAATAAATAGAATCCATTTTGGAAGAAACATATTTGGAAGAATAAAATGACCAAATTAAAAATTGAGTTATTATTTAATAATAATTTATCAAATAGTTTTTTTTATCATGACCTTTATATATATAATTTAATTTATTTAATTCTATTAATACCACCCATTTTTATGGTTATGATATAACAATTTTCAAATAAAAATATTTTGCGGTTGGATTAAGATCGATTTTGGTGTTGTATACGATATAAAACATAATGTTATTTTATAACCATGTTGTGTTACATTTTAACCTTTTAATAATTTGCATCTTCACAATTTGAACTTCTTCTTGGTAATAAAGTGTTTTATATTTTAAAATTCTTTAATTTAAAACCCACATTCTAATAAAATTTAATAAAACAT
Source organism: Viscum album (assembly GCA_963277665.1). Classification (NCBI taxonomy): domain Eukaryota; kingdom Viridiplantae; phylum Streptophyta; class Magnoliopsida; order Santalales; family Viscaceae; genus Viscum; species Viscum album. The sequence goes on from OY728159.1 coordinate 75,979,614, forward strand.
GCTCTTGAAAAATGGGAAAGGGAAATAAGAATTTAGTCTAAAATGACACACAACTATGATTCAAAATTAAAGAACATTCATGTGATATATAAATATATACATTGAGTAAAAATATAATTTCCAAATAGGGATGGAGAGTTACAAGGAACATTGATCACAAGAAATTTAATATTGATGATAATATAATTAACCACAAAAACATAAATCAATAAGATGTGAAAAAGACCATTGATTCACAAGAAATTAATTTAATAGTATAAATAAAATTAAAGATTATTTTTTAATAAATAGTTATTTGATTAGCATTAAGATAATGAACATAAGGAAATATACATTCATGACATGTATAATTCCATAATTTAATAAATTTCCACCAGAATCTAATAATTCTATCTAGTCAATAATTATTCAAGATGAATAGTTTATTCTTGAAGCAGTAAAATCAAATTCGTATTCCACAAAATGATATTAATATAGTCCTCCATTAATTATATATTTACCAAAACTAAATTATTAGAATAAGGTAATATAATATCCAAATTATATAAACCTTCTTATTTAACTCTAAAATTTCCAAAAAATAAAATTACAAAGCTTTCATTTATATAATTTAATAAATAACACTATATCCCAAATAAACTCAATATCCTCTACATTAATGAACATTTTATCCTAAAAAGTTTTATGAAACAATTAAAATTAGATCCCCATACTTTTAATGTCATTCCTCAAAATAATATTTCATGCCAATTCACATGTGAAACATAAAGGTTACACATACATTAATCAAACAATTCATCTCCCAATAAATCATTAATCACCGTAATAGATAACTATATAATATCAAAATTTAGTTAAATTTACCAAAATATTTTTCATAAAATTTTGATAGGAACATGGAAGGTATTTCTTATCTTGAAAATTAATGACACTAAAAATACCACATTGTCAATGAATTGGTTTTCAACCATAACAATTATCTATATCCCACTATCCAATAGAATATAATTAAAATAACATAAAATAATATTTTATTAAAAAGGGGTAATAAAACTAATATAGTGTATTCTTCCTAAAACCTATTAAAAATTCAAATAACATATATATTACTTCTCTTAAAAACATAAAAGGAGTATCTATGCATTTGAATGTGTGATTAATATAAATATTATAAACCCATGATGGTATCCATAACTATTAATTTAACCCCACATGAAAACATATATGCTTCTATAAATTAACATCATCCTTTTTCCTAATATAAAATCATAGAATACTGAATATATTATATAAATCATAAAATGAAAAAAAAAACTTCATTAATAAGGACCTAAATATATTTTTTTCAAATACTAAAAACATTCATGGCTACTAATAATATTTGATTAACATCATCATTGTCAATCATATATTTATCCCAAATAAAAATTATTACCTTACTAGTTAATCTATTTTCTTGGTTACTGATACCATTCAACATTTATTTTCATATAATTAAATAAAAAAAAATTTAAATAATTATTACATATTACATGATTCTTATATACACCAAATCATTAATATAACACTACTACAACATAATTCTTAAATCCTAATAAATAAACACTTCAATCCTTGCACTTAAATGATTGGTAAAACATAGGTCTATCCTTTGTCTATGTGTTGAACCTTAGATTAGGGAACTACCTTTGATAATTCACATATTCACCACACATAACACATTGAACAATAAATTGAACCTTAGGTCTAACTTCGTTTCCCTCCATTTACCTTTTCATTTTTCCTCAATAATTACATTCTCTATGAAATTTTATCCCACAAAAACTTCTTATAATTCATTTGTGGCATTTACCTATGTTATTCCTTCCAACATAATTGAAATGTAATAATAGGAATATTCTTCATTCCATGGATTCTTTAAATTCATTTTTTTCATATTGTTGTGTCTGGAAACTCACTATTATTGAAATTTTTTATTATATATTGTGTCACGAAATGAATCTGGTCACCATCAAAACCGGCACCCCACCCAGCCCACAACAAGGCTCGAAGGACATTATTCATTACCAAGGGCTGGAACAACTTCCTGAGTATCATAAAATGATAATTGGGATTGATTTAACAATTTTTATAAACTTAAAACAACAAAAGAATCCAATAAAATGAATCTGGATTTTTCAAACCAGAACATATTTTACAAAAAATCAGAACTGAATTACATATTTTAAAACAACTCGAAAAGAATATAAAAAAGTTACAAAACCAAAAGGAAACATCCTAATAACCCTCATGGAAAGGGGCATCACCTTCAATCCATCTCCACAAGACTTCACCAACAAGGACCTGTTAGAAACCCGAACCACTGGAACTAAAAAAATTGTACCCAACCTACGACAAAAAAACCAACCTAGTATACTTACACCCAAGGGTGTAAGTAGGGTGTGATAAAATTCCTAGTAGTATACCACCACTAATATATTCCATGTGATAAACATTCAATGACAAAAAGCATGCAAATTTTCAAAAACATGTAATTTCAAGTTACAATTTCTAAAAGATGCAACTTCAAAAAATCAGTTTTCAAGTGGGATAATTTAAAGAATCAACACTTTTAAAATAAATGCCAAATATACTTAATTATCCAACCAAATATACCATATTCCTACAGTAATTATAAATGATCTAATGAGCACAAGCAATGGGAAATAAGCCCGAGGCACTAGCTCATTGTGGGTCCCAAGTACCTCGTATCTTGGTGAGAATAACCATCACAAATATATGTTCTTATGCACGAGCCAATAGTAGGGAACATACCCATAACCTAATGGTCCCCAATAATCATCATCATAGTTTAGTTATAGTTGTTATAGTAAATCTTGCTATGTGAAACTAGGGCCAAACCCCACGGATTCACTAGCATAGTAGTACACATCCACCCGCCTAGATACCTGGGTTTTCCCTTTCTACTCAAACAAGTTCAACAAGTCAAGAAATATACTTTTGAAATAAAAATAACATTTTCATATCACAAATTCACCAAATATCCCACATGTATACCACACAATTCACAAAACTCCACTTTTCGTTCAAATTGAATTTGAAATCTGACTCACACCAAAATAGCCCACAACACTTTTCACATTTATTTAACACATCCACAAATCCTTTAAAAAAATTATAAAACATTCCAAGACATTTTAACTCACTTAATATCCCACTAAAATATCATATAATACCTCTTTCAAAATCAAAATTCATTTTTCACAACACACTCACACAAAACATCCCACAACAATCTCTTACAGCTCTCTTTCCATTTTATAAAACATTTCATCACTTTATAGAACATTCTAAAAAAATATTTTTCATCTTAAATAACCACCTTACCTTTAAAAAATAAATATTAGGTCAAAACACCCCCCAAACAGTACATATCCATCCTTTTACCCACTTTGTTTAACCAAACAAAACATTCACTATTTTCATAAAACAAACTTAGGGGGTGTAACTATGTCTTGCACACAAAACCCATTTCAAAACCCCTATTTAAGACCAAAACCATACAAATTACTATCAAAAAATGGATTTTAATCCCTAGATACATTTATAAAACCAAATTAATGTGTTATAAAATAACATTGAATAATAACACAAAATATACAAATGAAAACACACATTTTCATAAAATGATCTTAAGTAGTATAACAATGTTTTACACATCAAACCTATTCAAAAACATTTTTTAGGACCCCATTAAACTAATAAATTACGAAAACATAATTGTCAGGCCAAAAATGATTTAGTAAACCAATTACATAAGTTATAAAATACACCCAAATAATATCCCATGAGTTACACATGAAAACACCTTATTTCAAGTTAAAACGCAACTATAAAATTTAACACTTAACCAAATAAATCATAAACATTTTTTCCACCACACCCAACATATGAGGAATATTAAAAATAATTAAATACGGAAATACAACTCATCAATAATTTTTTACACATGGAACCACCTACCTTTTAGGTAAAAACCCTTGAATTTTGGTGTGAAACCTCAACTGCACCTCCATCGCACCACAAGGAAGTGAAAACAAACCCTAAACCTTACTATTTCACCAACAATACCCCAAAGATAAACCTATATATAAACCCTAACTTCTGTAAACTCTATAAATTTATGAAAGAGGGAGGAAATCCTAAGGATAAGGAAGGAATTGAAGTGAGAAACACTTACCCTAAACAATCTTGAGGAAAACAACCCAAAATCCACAAGAATATGAATTTTAAAATAGTTAAAAATTTAAGTGAGTTTCAAACATGGATAATGAGATCCTGTAACAACTAGAATGGGGGAAAAAGAATAAAAATAAAAGGAGTTGTGGAATGATAAATTTTCCTCTTCCAATCTGGGTGATTTGTAAAATCCAGAGATGTTTCGCCCAATTTCTAGATTCTATTTAGCTCCAAATTAGGGAAGGAGAGAATGGGGGTGCGCTTTATGTAAGTTGTCTCGGGTGGTATTTGGAATCACCAAAAAACTTAAATATAGAATGAGTTATTAAATAATTAATTTTTTTTCGTTTACAAAATGGGATTTCGGGGAGGCCTAATCCCTTAAATAAAAACTAAAATCAACCATGATTATAGATTTCTAAACAGTCCAAATTAATTTTTTGGTGTTTATAGGTCAGGGGATGACATCTAGGAATTAGAATGGATGAATAATGTTTAAAAATAAAGGAGTTATAAAGGAATAAAAATTTATTTTTAAATCTGGAATTGAGCTCATGGTTTGGCCAAATTTGTGAAAACTTTCTCATTCCTCTATAAAAGCTTGGGAAACCCCCAAAAAGCGAATGAATGGAAATAAAATTAAATTTAAATTTACAATATTTCATTTATGTGACATAATGAGATAGATTATTAGTCCTAAAAATAGTGTTTCTCCTTCCAACACTCAGTTAAATTAGTTTCTCATAAGGTAAATCATTCTATTTTCCATCACATTCTATGTTAACATGAATCTTCTTATTTCAAACCATTGACTACAACCAAAAAGTTTATTTTTTGAAACATTATTTATAGTTATTAAAAATATAATAATTAAAAATTATTCATAGGATATATAAATATTAACAACTTCTTATCAATTTGTGACATCATAGTTTTTACCTTGGCCATTAATATTCATCATCTATTCATATCATACATAATGGTTTATAATGAAAATGTACATTAAACGAAGTATATCCCACAAGTTTATTAAACTAGGTGAATAGTAAGTCCACACACACTATGTACCAGATTGATGTTGAAGATATACTCAACCAACAGTTTTCATTTTTATGAACCCTTGACATTATTATACCAAACAACATCCAATTACAGTATCTAGATAGGAATGTATTACTATGAAAACCATACAATATCTTCTTTACTGAAACATTTGGTTTTTATCTTATACATAGATGTATCCCTAGTGGTTTCCCCGAAGTTTTTTAATCCCAATCTCTAAACACTGACAAAACCCTACTATAATACCAATTATAGTTTCCCACATATTTCATTTATAGATATTATATCATACTAGATGAATATCCATTAAAAATAATATGATCCATTTGCTAACTATATATTTTTAGTGCCTTTGGAGACAATATACACACTCTTACTATTTCATAAAATATCTTTAGAATCCCTAACAAATATCTTCCCACATATTACTTTTATTATATATTGACTACAAAAAACCATTCTTCAAAACTCAAGGATAGGAAACTTATGAAGAGTGATCATAAATTCTGATTATGGGTAAGAATGAGATATATCAATGATAAAACCAACATGACATGAGCATAAGGGTATGAGAACATGAGTAAAACATTTGGAAGGTGGACTCATCCTGTCATAGATCATAATCATAAATCATGGAATAATTCTTGGGATTTTATAATACCAGATTCATAAAGGAATCTATAATTAATAGAAATGAGAGTGTAACATTATCATAATACAAAAGATTTTAGAATACACATAAATATAGTGAATAATTTCCATAGTAAAGGATTACTTTAAAGACTATCATAGTGGATTGGGTTCACTCCACATTCCATCATATCATTAATCAAGGTTCACACCAAATACTATCATAGTGGATAAAATCACTTACAGAACTACATTCATTGTCCATTCTATCACTTATTATCTCATGATATATCTATCATTACCTAAACAATTTGAGGGATATATAATTTTTAACCTACCAATCACATAATTAAAAATATAAATATGTTATCCACTAGATAAAAAATGATTCATCATATATCATAACCCATTGAATGGAAATAAGTTTCCTAAACAATTCAACATTTCCTCATAACATATCCCATTTAAAATATATGGATTTCATAAATATATCATAATCATAATCATAGACCATCGAGGGAAAAAATAAAGATGTTATCCTTGGATCACATCCCAAGTAAATCATATTTAACATAAAAGGATGTTATCAAAGCTTAAAAGTTCCATTTATTTATTTTTCAGAGTACTTCTTGAGGAAAATAAACTTTTTCATTTTTAATTCACTTCCTTTATATATCAAAAAAATTTAAATTATTTTATTTAAAGAAAAAATAGAAATTTGTAAAATAATATCAACATTTATGAGTATTCTTGATGGAGGGAATTTCCATTCTTTCCTTATATGTTAAAACATATATTCATTTATTGTTTTTGATTAATAGTAAAAAGTAATTTATTTAGAAAATGCCAATAATATTCCATTAAAATTATTATTATTTTGATAATTTAAAAATGGATAAAAAATAATTTAAATAAAAAGGATAATATAAAAAAAAATTGTATAAAATATTTTTATAAAAAAATAAATATTGAAGAAAAGGGATTTCTCGCTGAAGAGATAAATAAAGTTGGATTTTCTTTAAAAAAATTATTTAATTATCATGAGTACATATAGAGTGTAAAATGAAAAAAGAACATGTAAAGAAAAAAAATAACTTGGTTTGATTAAAATTTATGATTTTATTGAGATTTAATTCATAAAATATCATCATTAGAAACATAATCTCAAACAATTCTAATAATCAATGAGATTGTGCCATACAACCTGTCTTCTTGGGTAATTTATATATTAAAACGAAATAAAATAGGGAAAATTAGATATATTTTTATATCATGGTAATTTTAATGAAATTAATATAATATTAATTCATTTCTACTATATGTCTCACACAATGGAAATAAGTGGTGACAATGACATACATCTCTCAAGAACAATAGTAAGATGAGAAACCATTACCTCAAGTTCCCCATGTTTCAAAAGCAGTCCAACATATTTTAAATAAATTTTAACATATTATAGTAGTACTATAGAGTCATCTATAAATATATGATATCATATATTCTCCACTTATGATATTTAGACACCCATTTATTAATATTTTTAAAAAAACCATTGTTTCCATGTGTTGATTGTTTCACTTTTCATGGATTTTTCAGTTATGCGGTTTTAATCCTTTTAATTTAATCCTGGTTCCATCATCTCAAGAATGGTAACCATGATATAAATATCATATATATGTAAATATATATATATATATATATATATATATTCTTCCATAATATTTAGTTGTAGAGTGAATAATTACACCACTAATGGAGATGGTACATCGTACGTACATATAAACATTATTTTCATTTCTCAATGGATGGATAAAAATAATGGTATATAACAATCCATCATTCCATGATCATTTTAATGTCATATATATCTTATATATTCACTAAATTTATCATTATTATCATCTATTTAAAGAGGATATAAAAAAATAATGTCATCACTTCATGGAGGTGGTATTTTATACATATGTACAAGAAACATTATCATTTTTCAATAGACGAGATGATGGTGGATTATAGTTGATCCATCATAATAATAATAAATCAGTATATTAAAGATAATTAATTTGTTTTTTATAAAGTGTACTTCTTGATATAGATTTTTTCTTAAGAGTATGGGATCATTTAAAATCAATTTTAAATATGTTCTTTTACACTGGTGAAAGTCCCTAAGCATTTTTAGAAGGGTTCGAGATAATTAAGGGTTTTTTGGATCTTGGAGCTCTAACTATAGTAGGAGTATAAAGTGTATAATGGTTAGACCATGGTTAGTGGTAACCATGTGACACAACCATAAAACTCAAAAAAGTGAGGATTTCTATTTGTCTAACCTTGGGAAGGTAGTCACACACCCATTGAAAGCCTTTAATTTATTATTGTTATATTTTACCTAGAATAATCATAGTTAGTACTATCTATATTTTAAACCCATAAATGTGTGTACTATGAGATATTCCTATGTTCGTATTCTGTGAATGATTCAAAAATAATTTTGTATGGACTACGTGAGAATCTTGTACTGTGATAGTGTGCCACACACGGTGGGTGAACGGTTTGAAAAACCATGTAACCCATTTTAAAAGGGTGAAATTCGATTTTTTTCCTCCATCATTTTAACCCTCAACCCATCATTATTCATTTTTTTATTTTCAGTAGCTACCCAAAAAAGGGACTCCCAATTTATTATTCTCCTATAATTGGTTATATCTCCCTCATACTACATTCGATCAAACCATTGTTCATCAAGTTGGATAGACGAAAATAACTCTACCAGTCATCATGATTATTTTATATATTTCTCTTGATGTATCTAAATAAATCTTTAGGGAATATAATATGATTTATTTTTGAGAGAAATTTGTTTATTTCTCTATTTCTTCCCATTTTAGACAAATTAGAGGATTAAAAATATTATGAGTCATCTCACATTATATGTTTTGTGGTCCATATTTTTTCTATAATAGTATAGTCCCCTATATGATGCACCTTGGTGATACGTGAAATAAAATATTTATGTCACATATAAAATGTTAAATTTATTAATTAGATTTTCATGCCTTAAATTGGATATCCCTCATACACCAAAGTACTCCTTTGTAAGTATTGTACCTTGACTCAAAAAATCTACATAGGTTATGTTTATTATAGTCCCATGACCCCTATTGAACTTTGGAATGAAATTCAACCACACTGTAGTTATATTGATCCGTATGTTAATAATTGTATTATTAAATTGAATTTAGGATATATATCTTGAATTGAAATATCAATAGACCATGTGCTTACTTATATAATAGAAATAAATAAAAAGTTAAATGGTAAGACCATGTAGCATGGAACTTTTTAAATAATATATTTGAAATTAGTTTACACATATACCATTTTTATTACACATCAATCATATAACCTAAGTGATGAAATAAATTGATTAAAGAAAGAGGTGAAATTATTTTACCCTTATTGTAATATTACATCGATGTGATTAAATCATGATTACTTCTATAATAGACATGATTCAATATATTATATAGGTGTTGATAATGGAAATGGTGCTTGTTATTGATTACTTGGACATGGTGTTCCTTATTTTTTTACTTAGTGATGACATTCCTTGTTGTTTAATTGGAATTAATAGATATTTTGTTCCTTAATTATTATATTGAAATGAATATACTAATAATTTATATGAAATGTTTCAAAATGTAATACCATGTTTTCTAATTGGAAATAATGGACAAGGCATTCCATATTGTTTATTTGGAAGTAATGGACATGAAATTACTTATTTATTATAAATTAATAAGTGTTTGGAGACATTTTAGAACAGTTACAAGCTTGTATTGTCATACAGTTATCCCCTAGGGAACCTGATTATATAAGGGTAGTTTTCATTTCATTTACTGCATTGTTACTATTTCCTATACACAATTTTATTATAAATTCATACACTAGATATTAATAGACACCATAGGTGGTGGCCTACTATGTTTTACTCAAACACTATTTGGGCCACTAATTGAAACTGAAAGAGGCTTCATGGATATAGGTTGGAATAATGGGAATTTCCCCGTAATGGAAGGTTTATTTTCTATATTAGGATAGATTATAGTAGAAATAGACTCAGTTAGTGCTCTTAATTCTATTAGAGACATATTTTAGTACTTTTTTATATTGAAAAACATGCAATTCACCATATACCTACTTTCCTTTTTCCCTTATATCCATTTTTTATACAATCAGGAAATAATATTATTTATATGACATTGATCAGGGATTTTATCTTTTAATTCTTATATGGATGTTTAGTTTTGATACTTGTGATTTTCTACTATTATATTATTTTTTACACTACTTATATATTACTATCACTAAAATGCTCCATTTTGATTAATTGTGTATAGCCTCTGTATTATACCATCAAATACCCACATTGTGAGTTGATAGCCTCTAGTGTATCAGTTGGAACACTTAAGGCCATGTGGGCATGGTGTCTAGTTAAATATCAGTGAATATGGCTCCAGATGTCAATAACTAGTATCCTTTTTTCCCTTCCTTTTACTCTCCATTTATAGACGGTACACATTGGGCTAGGGTGTCTCAGATCATACTAATAAGCCATTATTTGGAGTAAAAGACACATGTTTTGTGGAATTTATGAATTATCTTGAAAGGGAATTACACATATGGATTATTCCTATTATGGTTGTATTATTTTCTCTATTGTGTGACACACACGATTCATTATGTTTTATCATATGGATTTCTTTTAGGCTTAGCATAATTCGATAGGGAAGTATTTGATCATTGAAAATTATAATAACATGAGGATTTATATGTCATTAATATTCCATGCCATGTTTATTTTACTAAATTAATTTCATGGATATTTTTTTATGTTCCTTTATTAATATATTTATTATTAAACTAACATTCTGAAGGAAAAATAAGAGAAATAATTTGGTAATTAATCTGTTTGTATCAACCTAAATGAGGTTTTCCCATATAGGTTGATAGTTTAACTATAAATAACTTACTATGAAATGATTGAGAAATGAACCCTTAGTTTTATGGGATCTAGCGATATAAATTTCAATTATATTGATTTCAATTTTAATTTACAAAGTGTATGTTCCTTTATATATTGTGAATGGGGATTGTAACACCCTAGAATTGTAAAATGTGAACATCATATTCAATTGAGTATATGACATGAAACACCTAGTTTAGAAACATTATAACATCCCCATATATTATGATATATTTTATATTTTAAACAAACCCAATACATTATATACCTTTTAATGCACACAATACAAATTTATATTGTGGTGCATGCAACGATAAGTGTATTTGATATCTTGCGTTTCATGCATGGTCAATCTTTACAAAATACTGTTAATATTTTTATTTAAAATTATAATTATCTCCTAGATTTAAAATTTGAAGTTATTAATTGAATTAAATAAATTATGAACATGCTTTTTTTAATTCATTGAAAACCAATTAATTAGAAAATAATATAAAAACTAATTGAATATAAAGGAAATGTTTTTATGAAAACTATTTTTATTTAATAAATGATTTATATCCAAATAAATTAAATTAATTACTATTATTGAATGATATAAATGAAATTTATAAATTATATATTCATTCAAATGTTTTTACATTTATCCAATATATTTTATAGGAATATGATAAGAATAAATCCAATTTTTCACGTAAAAAATTTGTATTTTTCTAAAATCTGTTTTTTCACCTTTTAATAGAATAGATGATTTAAAACTAAATTTCGACAGCCATGTAAATTTTTTAAAAAAAAGGAAATTAGTTTTTGAAATATAAAAAACAGTATTATATTAAGTTAATTTTTTGGTATTTTTTTGGGAAGCTTCATTTTTTAATGAATAGAAGACTATAATCGATTTTAATTTAAAACTACCTTTTGTGTAAATATTTTATAATGTTAAATTTTATTTTCTAATAGATTAAAAGTAAAAATTGTTACATTTTATATATATAAATAAATTTTTTTATGAATATTTTTTATATAGAATTTATATATAAATACTCTTTAAACTTTCCAACATTTTTACTGTAAAACTCATCTTCTCATCACATCTAGGGGATATGTTTTAACATAAAATATTCCACTTTTGAGAGTTGAATTTGTAAAAATAGATCCCATATTGGAAATAATAATAATTTATATTATCTAATTAGTTAAACATATGTTTTTAAAATAATTTTTAATAAAAATAGTTAAAATTATTTATTGTGATTAAGTTTAAAACTAGTTTACATTGTGGTTAAACATAGAATATAAAGCGTAAAATGAACAAAAAACAAGTAAAAACCTAATTTTTAATCCATATTTTCACCTTATATCTTATATTATTGACAATATATTATTATTGGGGCATAGTGTCTTGAAACAAAATGTTTTTTTAACTCACTCTTCCAAAATATTACTAGTGCTCAACTCTCCCAACATATAAAAAGCGTCTCCCTCTCCTCTCATAATCGCTCTTTCATAAAAATTTGGTTCAGCCAATCCTAGAAAAAATTAGAACCAAAATTCCCTATCCACATCATATAAACCTTATCATGGGTATATATCAGACTTAAGAATCCATTATTGTGAACCTATAGAGGATATCTATATAAGAGGTAATATTATTTGGAAAAAGTTTTTGTTTTCTTTCTTTCTCTGTCTCCCAAATGAATTATCATACCATGATTATATAATATACTCAGTATCCTTCCTATAATTATGTTTTTTAATGTTATTATTTTCCAATAAAACATCACAAAAATCCATCTAATGGGTTATTAAATCATCATTCATGCGTATGGCTGGTTGCTGCCTCGCAAACTAATGTCATTTGTTTTTTCCATTACCACCATTCATTGTTGGAAATAGTGATGAATTTATATTTTATATGTGATATATATGATATTTATTAAATTATTATTCTTATTTAAATATTATATCACACATAACTTCATGATTTCAATTTTTTGGAAATATGATAATGTCGCTCATACGTACGACCCACCATCTATATGAATGGTGAATTTCATTTTCAACCTCTAAATTTAATAGATTACTATAAATATATATATTATCAATATATTAGAGATTAAAATAATATATAAAATTATATTGATTATTAAATTATTATTTAATTATGAGTGAAAAAAAATAAAGCATCAAAACATTCTGGAAATACAAGGTAATTAACACTTAGAACAATGAAAATAATGATATAATTTTACCAAACAGGTGATAAAATGTTATAAAAGTATCATATATGATATTTAAAATAGTGAAACGGTCCTAATAAAATTTAATAACATTATTATTACCATTTTGTATTAATTTTAAGAGTTTTAAACCAAAAATAAGTGTAAGGTAAGGGGATTTTGTCTTAGTTTACATTCTATTGAGCCTTATTTATTATTATGAACCAATTAACTTACATGTAGTGTATATACATACCATTTTACATGTAATATCATGAATATTTCATTATACATGTATATTATTTTTTTTAATTTGAACTATCTCATCTAAGAGGTTTTAATTTGAAAATTACCAAGCTGTAAAAGTTATTACACAATTTCTCTTCCTTTTGTGGTTGTAAACATTATCTTGAAACATTCATATTATTGTAATCATTTTTCATTAGACATTAAATTTATCTTAAGTATACATATTATTTTTTGATGGATATATTTAATGCCTAAATCTTATATCATTATTTATATGGTATTCACTTTTAAAGTTATTTTATTAACTATGAAAATTTTGAAAAATCTGTATCCCTTTCTAAATACAAATAATTCATAAGGAACATTTTTTATGAATTAAATAAATTTTTTTATATATAAGGAATTATTTTTACATGTATGAACTAGTTTTTTGAACATTTAAATTAATCCCTTATATGTATCCTTAGTCTCATGAGACAAAATAAGTTGGACACAAATTCATGACATTTGTAACCAAGTGGTTTTCTACTTTCTGAAGGGTAGATCTTAATAGTATAATCTTGTAAAAGTTCTGGAAACAAATTAGATGGGTTTATACCCAACATTTTATAAACCATATTATGTATATATCATCATGGTAAAGTTATCATGTTCCTAGGAAACATGATATACAATAATAAGCATTGCCTTCATTCAGAATTCAGTTATTATGATTTATTAAATTATTGCAAATTTATAATCTATGGATGAATTTCATTCTTATATTATTGGTTAATTATCATGTCTCCTCAGTTATTTAACATTAAAAAATGACTCTAGCCTGTCTTACCATGATAGTCATGTTATTTAAATGGAATGTGTAATCAGATAGTTTCTTTTCCATATTGATTTTTCTTATTCATTCATGGTACCTCTGTTATACTTAACCCTTAGTAGAAATTTAAGATCACCATTTTTTTGTTTCAATTACCCAATATTCCTTGAATTTTACTATGACCAATACACAGAGATAATATATATGGAATAAATTAATATTAGAAAAAAATGATGTTGTCATTTGTGTATTCAAATTTATAGTATGCCCCAAGTATGTACATAGTTTACCAATTCTAATAAATTATTTGTTCCTTTGAGATGTGTTTCCTGGTACCTTATTAAAATATAATAGTTTCATGAACCAGCACCATGCACTCTGGGGTTAGGTTTCTATAGTTTTTATCAAATGATGTTTAATATAGTCCTTGGGAACTATATTTAGGAAAACATAGATTAGCGAACATAACCCAACAACATACTTTGAAGACAATTATATAATAAAATACTAATGTTTTGCTAAGCTAGATATTATATGTGTTTTCCTTGAAACACATCCCTTTCTAGATAATAAAAGTAGACTTGGTTCTGACACAGATTTACCTAGGGTTAACGACTCCAAAAAAGGGTGTGTCTGGAATGACTCGAGTGTAACCTGTTACATGACAATGGCTCTTACAGCAAAACTATTTTGACATTCCCATAGGATATTCTTAGTATAATTCACTTTTTATTTACAACCCATTATAACAGATATGAATAAATAATGGAAATTAAAGACATAGGTTAAACCCTATATCAGGAAAGGACCGATGTGGAATTATAACAGCACAATTATCTATGTATTGGGATTCTAAATAATTAAATTTTAGAATTTTTTTACCGATTTTATTTTCTTTATCTGAATCATGAAACATCTTTTGATTAAACATGAATCAAATATATCTTTATTAACATAATAGTTATAGATACTATCATGGGTTAATGAGTTTAAGATTCATCATTTGTTTTAATTGTTAAACACCTATTTTAGGTCTCATATGGTAGGAATGTTCCATGATTAAAGACAATTTGGGAGATATTTATGGCTAGAATATGTTTTAGTAGAATATTTATTTGAGTAAAAATGACTTTAAATTTTGTAGAAATAATTTTAAAGGTATTGATATCCTTTGGGATTAATTTTACCTTTAATGAAATCTTAATAATAGTAAAATAATGTTATTAAACTTTGTAAAACAAATTGTATTTTAAACCTTATCAAAAAAGTTAGTTAATCGTTAATTTTATTTCAATGATTTCCATCATAATTTATTTGAAAACTATAAAAATTATATTAAGATATTTTCTAAAGAGGAAAAAAATTATTCCATGTGATAAACCATAATATATGGTAAGGACATAGTTCTTGGACCCACAACTAAAGGAAAATAAGGGTTTAACACCCACCACTAACCTATGCAATTTACTGATTAAAAATCTACTAGTTTTAGTTAAACTATATAAAAAATAAATGTTAATGGTGAACAAGTAGTGTTAATTCTTGGATTGGGAGATTATCTTATAAATTTTGATAGAATATTCTATACATATTTTTTTGAAAAATAGTAAGAGACTGGTGGAATGAATTTTCACTCTTTATAGATCCTACGATATGTAGAAAGTAAATTTTTATTCATTAGGAATAAAAGTTCATTTTTTTAATATTCAATACTTGGAGTTATGGATGATTTATAAATTGAACTAGGCAAAACCAAAATATGACATTATTTTATAAAATAGAAATATATTACGTATATATGTTTTCTTATTTTATTATATAGTAAAATTAATACTCAAAATTAGTGAAATGATCTTGAAAAGTTATCCTAATACAATTATTTTTGTGGAATTGATTGTAATTTAAATCATCCAAAATTTATGGTATTGATCCCCTAAACATTCCATTAATGACACAATTTCATCAGATCAATGAACTAAATAAATCACCATAAATATTTACACATTTTCTTGATTCCCATATCTTTGTTTTCTATCAATGTTCTTCTACATAGAAACCTAGATATGATTGATTCCTTATGACCTTTACCCTTATATTTCTTATTATGTCAATATTTTATTAATTATATTATGATGTGGGTTTCAAAAATGGTATTTGAAAATGAAACATACTGTATTAACATGATTAATTTTAAATTTTGAGGAGAAATTTATTTAAGGTGTGGAAACGGTAATAGCCCAGAATATTAAAATATGAACATTGAATTTAATTAAAAAAGTGACATATAACACCAAGTGTAAAAATAAATATAACAACAATAGAAATTATGATATATTTACTATATTATATAAATTAAAAAAAAATTATATCTAGAAATGCACATAATACTGAGTTGTCTGGTACTATACGTAGCAACAAATTTCTTCGACAATTTTCATTACATGCCATAGTGAGTTTTACCAAAAACTGATAATATTATTAACTAAAATGAATATAAAAAACTAATTTAATATAAAAGAAATGTTTTTATAATTTTTTATGCGCCAAATGAATTTTAGCCTAATACATTAAATTAAAAACTATTTTTGAATAATATAAATGAAATTTATATATTATATATTCAATAAATTTTATTTACATTATCTAATAGATTTTAAAGGAATAATATAAGAACAAATCAAATTTTACGCCTAAATAGATCAATTTTTTTAAAGGCGATTTGGACATATTTTAATGGTGAACTTATTTTAATACTATATTTTAAATATTTAATAAATTTTCATTAAAACCCTAATTTTTTAATGAGAAAAATCAAAATTATCTTAGGGTGTATTTTTGTTATTTTTTTGAGAAATTCCATTTTTTATAAATAGTAAAAAAATCGATTTTAATTGAATTTAACATTTCCATATAAACAAATTATAATTTCAAATTATATTTGGAATCTTTATTAGATTAAAAAAATAATTTGTAGATCTATTAATACAATTTATGTCATTGGAATCATTTTTTAAATTTAATTTGACAAAAAGACATTGCAAACTTTCAAACATTTTCAATCAAAAACTTGTTTTATCATCACATATAAAGCATTAAAGTTATATTAAATTCTACCACTTAAGGATGTTAAATTTGGAAAAATGGATTCAATATGATGAACTATAATAATTTTTATTATCTAATGATGTAAAATTTATTTTTTTTCCCATTAATATTAGTGAATACAGTTTAAATTCATTAGAGTGATAAAGGTAAAAAATAGTTTAATTAGTTGTTAAACATATAATATAAGGTATAAAATCACATACCATATTTTATAAAACACCATTTATGGAAATATTTCATCCATAAATTATTTATAATATAAAATTTAGAATTATTGGGGGTATGTTGACTTGAAGAAAAAACATGGGTGGAATTCACTCTTTCAAAAATGTATAAGTGTGCCACTCACCCAACTTACATAAGGTCTTCCGCTCTCCTATTTTTTCACAAATTAAAACCCATTTGGTTGATCCAATAAAATCCCAAATCACTCCTTAAATTATTTCCCCTCATCCTATAATTCTTATCTTGGAATGAAATAAAACTTTGGAAGGAATTAGTGAGAACTTAATTCGGATAATAGAAGACAAGGTAATATTCTTCTAAGATAGATTTTATTTTATTTCTTTCACCTCATCTTTAAATTAATATTATACCATTATTATATAATATCTTAATTATAATTTATATAAATATAAATTTTTTTATGGGTACATCCTAAAAAATTTCACACTTCCAACAAATGGGTTATGAAATCATCTTTCGTGTGTACAGCGGACTACCACCTTGATAACCGATGTCATTCATTTTTCTATTACCACCTTTCAAGGTTGAGAATAATTATTTATTTAAATTTTGTATATGATATATATTAAATTAATGATTTTTTATACTTATATAACTATTATATCAAACATAACTTCATGCTTTCCATTTTTTTAAAATATGATATTGTCTCTTATGTGTACAGTGGACTACAACCACGTAATGTGATTTCATTCATTCACAATTTACATGGAATGTATTAAGGATATGTATAATAAAAATTAGTAAAATATATGAAATAAAATTTATTCTATAATGATAATATACATATATATCATTTAATTTTTAACCTTTAAATATGATAAGAAATTGAGAATAAAGTTCAAGCGTACGTACGACCTACCCTCTCCATGAACGGTGTATTTCATTTTCAATCACTAAATTTTATAGATTACATAAAATACCTATATATTGAATATATATGATATTGAAATAATTTTTTATTCTATTTTTAATTAAATCATCATCTAATCAAGCGGAATAAAAAAATAACATGTCAAAACATTGCCGAAAAATAAGGCCATTAACACCTGAAACAATGAAAATAATTAAAGATTATTAATGAACAGATGATAATATATTATAAAAGGATCATATATAATACTATAAATATAATTATGGTTATTTAATAAGTTAAAAACAATCTTAAAAACATTAAATATAATGTTTAAGATAGTTCAATCAAATGGAATCTTAGATAAGGGGATTTCCTCTCAATTTACATTCCATTGGGTCTTATTTGTTATTATGCATCAATTCACATTTATGTGATCTATATACTTCTCATATGACATGTTATATCATGATTAATTTACTATTAATGGTATTTTAAGATTAAATTTCAATTATATCATCCAAGGGGATTTGACTTGAAAATTACCTTGTTGTAAAAGTTATTTTGAAATCTCAATTTCTTTTGTGATTGTTAACATTATCATGAAAGTATCACTTTATTGTAATACTTTATCATTAGAAATTAAATTTATTTTAAATATCTACATTATATTTTTAAGGATAAATTTATATCCTAAACCATTTCTTATTTTTATATATGGTATTTTCTTTGATTGTTATTTTATTAACCGGGAAAATATTGAAAAATCTATATCCTTTACTCAATACAGATATTTGAAAAGATATATAATACATGAATTAAATTGATTATTTGATATATGAGGAATTATTTGGATAGGTACGATATGGTTTGGGGATATTTAAAAGTAATCTCCTCGGTGTGTCTGTAGTCTTATGAGATAAAATTAGTTGGTCACAAACCCTTCATGTTTGTAACCATGAAATTTTAAACTATCTATAGGATAGATCTTGACAATATTTTTTTGAATGTAATTGAGAAATATCAGTTCGGTTTTTATCTAGAATTTTTTAAATTGTCTTGAGTATATATCATTATTATAATTTTATCATGTTCCTAGTAAACATGGAAAACAATAACTAAGCATTTCCTTCATTTAGAAGTCTGTTTTTATAATCAATGACATTTTTTCTTTGTCATAATACATGAATGTATTTAAATATTTTATTATTTATTTAATTTAATTTTCTATCGATTTTTTACCTTACCAATTGACTATTATATATTTCACTATGATAATAATGTTATTAAAATGTCTTGTGTTCTTATTTATTTACCTATCCATGTTGATTATACTTATGGATTCATTATATCTTCCAATTTACTTACCCTTACTATGAATTTTAGATCACCCTAATATTTTTTCCATTCCTTGTGATTCCATTATGTTTACTGTGACATATGTGTAGGGATAAACTAGATGGAAAAAAGTTATTCCAAAAAAAAGAAAGGAAAGAATTTAGTTTTTAATTTATATATTCAAATATATTTTAAGAATCATGTATGTATCTAGTGTAACAATAATACTAAACTATTATGTCCTACAATATGAGTTTTTTTGTATCTTATTCGAATATAACAGTATCAGGCCCCACATTTGGGCTTTCTGGGTTGGTTCACTATAGTTATCTATATAATTAAACTGTTTTTAGGGACATTTTACATTATCAGTGTAAATAGAACTTTTGAAAGTGGTTTTTATTGCATGAAATAAAAATTATAACTTATAAAGAATAAAACTTTATAACTTTGGAATGAAAGAGGCATCTAAATGAACCATGGTACACATTTAATTTTTATTTGAAATTCTAAAAGAGAAAGTTTTTTATTAGATTTGGATGTCAACTGTAACTAGTATGATTGAATAGATTATTTTCACCATTTACCTAGAATTTTTATCTGTAACACCCAATTCTTATCTGAATTTTTATTAAAGGAATTAAATTCAGTTGAAATATTGTGTTAGATGTAACACTTAGTTTTAATGAATCATGAAAAACTATTAATAGTATTTTTTTAAATGACTATTATTAGCTAGCTATTAAACATGGTTGAATGAGTAGGAATAAGAACAGTTTAAATATTATTTATTATGGTTTTTTATTAGGAATACATATTGACAAAAATGTAATTAATTTCCATCAAAGTTATTTTATATTTTCAAAATATTATTTTCTTGAAGAAAATCATATTTTCTTCCAAATCAATTAAAAGATAAAAATTGAAACTTTAATAAAATTATTTTCAAAATATAAAATAAATTTTTGAATTCATCATATCAAAATTATCCTTGGGTGAATTTTTGGGATATTTTTGAAAAGATGAATTTTCAATGAATAGTGAAAATGCAAGTTTTTATTGAAAATTTATTTTTTAAAAGAAATTATAAGGTCCCTTTTAAAAAAATTGGTTTTAAAGTTTAATTAATAAAAGTATATGTCTATTAATCCAAATTATTTCGTTTAATTAATTTTTATATTAAATTTTGATATAAAAATATTTTAAAATATTGATCATTATTTATATGGAAAAAATATTTCTCATCACGGCTTCAGGTTTAATTTAAAATTAAAATTTTCTACTTATAGTAATGTAATTTTTCAAAGTGAATTAAATATTTTAAATCAGAATAATATTTATTATATAATAAGTTGAAATTAATATTTGACCATAATTAACATTAAAAATGATAAAAAATATTTACCGTTGTTAAGATAAAAATAGGATTCCTTGGGGTTAAAATAAAAAATAATCATTATAAATGACACAAAACATTTACAACAATAATTTTATGGATATATCTCAACCATATCTCTTATAATATAAATAATATTTTATTTTAGATATTTTTGGAATTAGTAAAATGTTCATAGTTTATTTTCTTTTCAAAAATTACAAGTGTTCCACTCACCTCACTTATAAAAGGACACCTTTTCTAATATCCTCTTCAAATATAAAAATCATTTTTCTCATCCAATACATAACAAAATATATTCATTAATTCTCTCATATCATCATATATGTGTTATTTATATCATAAATCTTTACTAGGATGATTTTTGTTGTAAAACCAAGGAGGTTACACAAAGAAGATGGTATGTTACTCAACGAGCATTTTTATTTTCATTATTCCTCAAACTCACTTGATTATTATAAAATAAGGCTGATATAAAAACCAAATTATCATAAATATAAGAATATTTTTTATGTTAATGTTATAAACTACATTCATCTCCTCTTCCCTCAAATGGTAAACGATAACATTTCTCCTGTGTTCGGTAGACTGCCGCCTCCCGAAACGATTTGACACACCTTTCATAAACACCTCTAATGGTTGGGTATGATGATGGATTTACTATATATATATATGATAACAATAAAATAAATATATTTTTTTAAATATATTATCACTTATAATTTTTTTTTACTTTTCATTATATAGAGAGTATGATAATGTTGTTCGTGTGTACGAAGAACAATCCCCTCATGAAGAAATGTGATCCATTTTCCAATTATATTTAACTTGTAAGGTAATATGGTGTATATTTATTGAATATATGTCATGTATATGTAATATATGTAATATATATTATTATATAAATTTAATATATCATTTACCTTTTCTCTTCATCCATCGAGGAAATGCAATCATCGTTCATGTGTACATACATCATACAGTCTCCTTGAATAGTGTATTTCCTTAATATATCGATAGAATTTATTTATTAATATAAATAAATTTATTCTAAATTTATTTCTGATATATTTATCAGGTATAACATGTTAAATTTAAGAATAATAAAAATAACAAATAAAAACAAACATGAAAAAACTAAGCAATTATTACCTAAAACATGAATTTGACATGAAATTTTTAGTAAATGGGTAATAAAAGGCCGTAAGTAAATCATATATAGTGTGATATATAAATATATAATTATATTCTATAAAATATTTATTATATCCATATATTTATTATAAAGGATGTTTTAATGTTTACTAATAAATTCAAGACATAATGAAATCGTTTTTGTCTCAATTTTTATTTCTTTGATATGTATGTTATATTATGCACCTATATTCTTTTATGAGGTGTTTATTCATCAATTTTGATATATTATATATTGAATATCCTTATTTTCATCATATTAAACAACCCATTTAATTTTAATCTTTAATATTACTTATGATTCAACTAATTCTAATATCATAGGGATTTTATGTTATAATGTCACCAATTAAAAGTATTGTTGATGATTTTTTATTATGATGATAAAATCATATGATACATATCTCAAGAAACTAATGAAGATTATTATCCTATATTTATGTCACGAAAAAAGTTGTTTTTAATTTATTTTACATTCATTATGTACACAAAAGAGTAAAATAATGATTTTAGGAAATATCATTATTATTTCTCTCTTTGGAAAAAACCCTTTCACATACAAAACCATATTTAAAAAAAAAGATTCAAATTTTTTTTAATATTATCTAAATGATTTTTTTTTTTTAAAAATTACCCATGTATGAATTTTTATATTTTTTTAACAGATTCTCCTTTTCATTTGCAAAAAAAAACCTCTTTGTATTTTGTAGTAAATTTAAAATCAATAATATTTTAAAATGAATAACATGAAGAGAATTTACCCATTTCATAACCATTATTTTATTTAAATATTCCTTTATAAGTTTTCAGGATTATTTTAAAATAAAATTATTTCCATAATATTTTGTGAATTTTATATTTTATAAATGTGATTTTAGAGAACCATTTTTTCATTTTAAGTCATTAAAATATATCTAAATATATTTTTTGAGTTGGTTACTAAGACAATGTGAAATAGTAAGGCTCAATGTTACCATAACTAATTTAATAAAAAATATTTTAAATATTTTAAATTAATCACTTGTAGTTCTACAAAGAAATTGGGATAAGTCTTAAATGTAATCTCAGATCATAAATCCAAGATAATGGTTGAGTCTGGAATAATATGTTGACCTTAGGAGTGACCTAAAATATGACGTAGGGGTGCATTCAAAAAAAGAAAACATTGGAAGGTGTGTTTAGTTAAATAAATAAATAAAATTATTTATTTTAATTATATTAACCTAATATAATTCATATAAATCCAACATGATCGATAAAACTATAATTTCAACCACATAATCACTGGGAGGATTAGGAGTGTTCTTCCTATCATTCCCCAACCAAATCAAATTTGACAACAACGAGGCTCCAAATTTGAGTAGATTGAGATACTGCAAACACAACAACCCCTCTCAATCATTGCATATAATGTTCGTTAATGAAGAATGATCTAATAACTAGGTATGAATCTACAATTCATGGTTTATTCCCATTTTTATTTAATATATTCAGCATGATCAACCCTTCTTTTGATATGTGTCAATTGTGGACAATTGCATGCTCTCGTATATAGAAATGTAATTTATTATTCCTTTTTTCTCACAACTGATATCACTGTTTGATTTTATTGGACTGGAATGCATTGTCAATGATTTTTAGACCCTTTTTCATTTGTTTTCTTCTTTGATTCTGCACATTCTTCACCAATTGGCCTACAAGAGTCTCAGTTCGATGTTGTTGGGTGGTTCCAAGCTTGATCAGGCCCATGGATTCACACCAGTTTCATAGTAAATAAATGAATAAGTTATCAAGGACATATTTTTGGATGAATAATGTAATATTAAGGGTGGTTTTTATATATTTTTGATCTAAAACTGATGAGATCGAGCAGAGGCGGGCCAGCACATTCACGTTTTCACTGGAAGACTTGGAACTTGATTTCCAGCCATCAAATGACCAAAATCACCATCTACATTATAGATCTACCACTATATGAAGATAAGAGGTTTGATTCATAGGCCATATGAAAGGATCTGATGTGTAGAGACCATATATACTCTTATGTAAAAATACAGACTACGTGTCATGTAGTTTAGATAAAAATAGTGCATGTGACCACTATATTGAGATGGGTAAGGTTTCAGGTGATAAATGTATCACATGCTTTATGAGGCCCACATACTCTCTATGACCTTGTGTTTTTAGACTCATCATGTACTCTAAGAGCACATGGGCATAGGCATGGATAATGACACATGATCTGCCAGAGTACATAGACACCACCAAGAGATTATGGCTCGACTCCCGATATCTTGTACATTCCATGTATTCCAACTTCATGTAGTTCACTTATACATGGGATGGAAGTTATGTTCTATTTAGGATATTACTAGATTATTAAACTAGACCACAAATAGTGTGGGTCCTCTATAAAATATGTACCCTAAGATTCCTTTTGAGTAAACTTTAATATATCACATCTCATTCCATTGTATATAGATTTTGGATAGAGAGTAGCATATCCAAAGTGTTTTTAAATGTAGAATTTGATGGTCGACTCAGTAGCGAATTTTGATATATGATGTATGATGTTTTAGGTGTACTTATTTTTTAGGCGATGCCGGATAAAGGAACTGATTGTGAAAGATCACCAAAGGCTTTGAGTGGAACCCTTTTACATGGAAGGGCATGGGTCCTCGATGACTAGAGTGGCACCCTCTTGCTAGGTAGGGAATGGGTCATTGAATACTGGTGTGTCACCATCTAGCTGGTCTGGGTATGGGTCCCTTATATATTTTGAGTGTCACCCTCCTACTAGGAAGAGCATTGGTCCTCAATGACTATAGAGGAACCCTCCTTAAGGGTAGGGTATGGGTCCTGGAATACTAGAATGGCATCCTCCATACCAACTAGAAATGGGTCCTCTATAAATTCTGAGTTTTATCCTCTAGATAGGTAGGGAATGGGTCCTTGATGACTAAAGTGGAACACTCTTACTATGTAATTCATGAGTCCCCAACTACTATAGTGGCACCCCCTCCCCTATGGAGAGTGGGCAGGGGTCATCAACCATCAGATTAAAACCCTTTTTCTATGTTTGGCATGGGTCCTCTACTTATTACTTGAGTGCCACTTTCCTACTGTACAAGGCCATGGTTCCTCTACCTAGAGATTGTTTCCCTAGACTATGTGACACAATTACAAGGTGAGGGTTGACTTGTTTTTTTTCTTCTAGGTAGAGGGATGAGATATTTGGAATTATTGATAGACTTCTAGAACAATTGGAACTCATTTTATAGTATGGTTTGTAAGATATATATCCCCTTCCCTCTCATTTGGGTTTCTTTATTTTGAGAATATATATATATACATGTAGCTGGATTTTATTTACTCTTTTGCTTTAGGATGAGATGTTTATTGTATGTCTATTCCAATAGTGTATCTTTCTACCCCCCCCCCCCCCCTTCATTATTTAGGGAATCCTACTGGGTATGTATATACATACCCATGTATGTAATTTTCCCACATGTATCGCGTCTTAGGAAGATGATGGATATGTCTTTAGTGACTTTTTAGGAGCTCAGTGATACATTGTTCATTTGACTGTTTATGGTTGTAGGATCATGGTGACTAGAATATAGCCTCTCTATACACATTTATATTAAATTCCTATTAGTTTGGGACAACTTTCTAGTTGGCCTTGTATTTTTCCTTTAAATTTTCCATTTTACTCTTTTGTACTACTCTACACACTAGTGTTTTTCAATGCTTGGTTTTTATTCTTGCTATTTCATATTTTTATTATTATTAATCAACACTTATACATTTAGATGGATGAGTTTGTGAATATAGGTATGATATGTAATGGAATCCTCATGATAAATGTGTCTTCCCACACTTTTCTACAACCCCTGGCCTATGGAGGTGGGATTGGGGTAGTTGCGGGTTAAGCCCTATTAGGTGGGGTCATGAAAGATTTGAATAAAATGTGGTTCGATCCTTGGGATAGTTTTTGGAGGGATCCCCTTATAAGGGGTTTTTTTATTTATGGATACAATGTTATAGTGTCTCGAGTGTGTGTCTCAGGCTAGGGTAACCCAGTGATGGTCTAGGTGGCCAATGTATCTATTCCCTAGGAACTTGGTTACATACCAGTTGAATCTAAATAACAAGAAATTGGTTTCAAGGATCAATGGTACATTATTTGGAACGGATTTATTATTTTATTATCCTACATTTTCAATATTCCCATTTTTATATGGATATGATCTTATGATCATTGTATATCTTGAAGAAAATCAGGATGCCTCCATGATGACTGCTAGCTAGGTTACAAGTTTATGATCGTGAAGAGAAACTGATGAGTGATGAGTCCAAAGTTCACAGTCATTTCATTAGATCCTTCCTCTGGGTGGAAATGTAGTAGTATCCCCACCCATTGAGTGGCAGATCATACCAACAGAGAAGGATGAGGATGTGCACCGACATAGTGCACTCTGTGATTTCCAGTGCCATAGGCCACTAAGGTCTCAGGGTGATCATGATCCCAAGGTATTGGAGGATTGGATAGAGTTGGTGGATCATGTTTTCAACCTTATCCAGTCATTGATAGATCAAGTGGTTACATTGGATGCTATCCTTTTCCATGTAATAGATAGGAGCTAGTGGAGTCTCATTACATAGATTCATGGTGAGTCAATAGTCTCAAGGACTAATATCAAGTAGTTCTTCCATGAGGTGTAATACCCCTCTTATTTGGCCTCAATTTGAATTTAGGATCATGTAGAGAGGTAGAAGGGAGGAATAATGGTGTATGGGTATGATGATACATTCAAAAACTGTATATAATACTCCCCTAACATGATCTAGGATGGCTACTTCCAAAAAATGAATTTTGAGAAGGGACTCTGTAGATAGATTTGTACCAGTTTGGTACCCCTATGCATTACCAAATATGATGGGTTGTTTGGGTGGTAACTAGTTATGGAGATTTTTCACTCATAGGTGTGCTATGAATCTATATATAGAACTGAACATTCTAGGGATGAGTTGTCTGTAGCAGCTAGCAAATATCAATCGACCAGATCTCAGTGTAGGATATCATCACAGGATAATTCATGAGCATGTTGTTAATGAAAAAACCTAGGAATATTGTATCTCTAAGGGGTATTTATGGTTTTTATGGAAGAGTTCACATAGCATTTTCATGCATAACCCGATGTGCTAAGGTTCATAGGAAGATAGCTGATGGATCACTACGGAAGAGGATATTCCATGATAATGGATCTCCCGGATGAGGGTAGGGTGGACCATAGAGAGGCACATCTGGTAAAGGAGTAGGAAGATAAATGTGTGTTGTGAGAAGCTACAAAATCCTTCCAACACCACCACAAGGTGGCCCACCTCAGGCTTATGGAGGCACTAGTTGGGGTCACAGATAGATGTAAATTATAGAGGTTTGTGACTCCTAGACAAATGATAAGATTAGAGGTATGGTATATGTGTTTTATACTCTTTCTTCAATATTAATAGACATAGTTTCCACTCATTTCTTACTCTATATACTCCAAGTGTGAGTGATGGCACTTTCGGTTGAGGCACTATCCCATCAGCTTTGTCAAGAAGTTCCTACAAGGAACACTTATTATATAATATTTATCTATTGGTAGTATGAGATATCCTTTGGTGGGGAGAGGTTCTCCTAGGAAATTTTGGTCATCAAGTTGTAACCCAATGAAATCCTATTAGGTATGGATTGAATTTTTATTATTCGATCCCATATTTACTATCATCGCAAAGGATTTAGATGCCTTCTCCCTAAGGATATGATGTTCTCCTTTATGATTTTGAGAGATCCCATTGAATGGTGATTATGTTCTATGAGAAGGAGGTTGTTTCCCATAACCCATCAGTTGGTAGGTGTATCCCATGGTGCAGTAGGCTATCCAGGCATCTCTATTCCTTTAGTAGCGAAGGATTTTATGGATCTATTCCCCAAGGATATTACCAGACAACTTCTATGGCACGGGATGGATATTGTTTTCATAGACATTCATCTTGGGACCACTTTGATATCTTTGATATAATATTAGATAGAACTTTACTAAGCTATATGAGATTAAGATCCAATTGGAGGACCATTGATATAATTGTTTTATCTAGTCTAGTGTGTCTCACTGGGTAGAACCAATGTTGTTCGTGAAATAGGCAGACGAGAGCTTGTGGATTTTCATTGATTATCATCACATGAACCTAGACACCATGAAGAATAAGCACCCATTTACAGGAATTGATGATCTATTTGACAAGTTGTGACACATGAAATGGTTCTCAAAGATCGATCACAGTTATGGATACCGCCAAATTAGGATTCTCAAGGTTTTTATTCGGAAGATATCATTCTGATGATTCTATGAACACTATGAGTTTCAGGTGATCCCATTTTGTGTAATGAATTCCCATACCATGTTTATAGATTTTATTAACATTATTTTATAGTCGTACTTGAACCATTTCATGGTTGTCTTCATCAATGACATACTCATATAATTTGGGTCAGTGGTAGAGCATGTAGAGTTCCTAAGAATGGTTTTAGATTTTTTTTAAAGCACCATCATTTTGGTAAGCTCTCATGGTCCAAGTTCTAGATTCACAAGGCTCGCTTTTTGGGGCACATCATTTCTGAGTATGGTTTCACCATAGACCTATCAAGAATAGATTAAATTATATCAAGGGATCCACCCAAGATTATTTCATAAGTGATAATTTTCCATGGATCTTAAGGGTACTACATGAGGTTTTTGGAAGAATTATATATGATTGTATCCCCATTAACCATCTTGACATGGAAAGGGAAGCCTTTTATAAGGACAAAGAAGTTCTAGAAGGAATTAGAGGAGATGAAACTGAGGTTCATGAGTGTTATAGTGTTGAGACTATCAGATTATGGCTTGTATTATGTAGTGTATTGTGATTCCTCGAGAGCTGGGCTTGAATGCTTGTTGATGTATCGACAGGTAGTTATCGTGTACCAATTAATGTAGTTGACACACCATGATAAGAACTACATGAATCATGAGATAGAGATAGTATTAGTAATCTTCACTTTGAGGATGTGGAGGCTCTATCTTATAGGAGATATATTCATGGTTTACTTATACCATCATATTATCAGGTATATCTTCATGAAGAAATACTTAAACCTAAGACGGTGACAATAGTTTCATTTACTATAGAGTTTTGACTTTGATATAGTTTATAATTTATAGAAGTTAATCATGGTAAGAGATTTAATTAATAGTAATTCTTATGCCTTCTTGTTTAAAGATGCCTCTAGGCAGTTGACTTCCTTGTAACTAACCCTAATTGAGTAGAAGGGTCTAGGTTTTCATAAGTTGATGGTGTTAACTTTTCTTCTCAAGCATGTGAGGGATTCCCAGTAGGGAGACATCAACTGTGAGTTATTTCTTTAATATATTTCTATAGCAGACTAACTATATTGATATTATAAATTAGGGAATCACATCATCTATTTCCATGGAAGTACGGTGGTCCCATTTTCGATTTGAGTGGAGGTGATGTGAGAGTTCCACACCTCTCCCCAGGTTGTACATCCCAATTTGGGGAATATGTATAGAGGCCATTATAAATAGATTTTGTGATTTTTCATGATATAGACCATGTTTGATTTAATATCATGGTGCCTTACATGTTGGCAGATGAAGGATGAGCACCATTTTGTGGTAGGTTTATTGCAGTCCTTTGAGATCTTGGAGTAGAAGTGGGATAACATATACATGGACTTCATAATAGAGATTCTATGGATAGTAATGGACTATAATGCCATCTAGGGGATAGTATATGAACTAAAAAAGTCAAAAAAACTTTCTTACTATCATGGAGAAGAGTTTGGTGGAGAGTTTGGGGAAGATGTGCATATAGGATATTGTTCTCCATTATGGGGTTCCATTGACTATTATCTAAGATCATGATGCATGGTTCACATAATGGTTGTAGAGAGGCATGGAGTAAGAATTCACGAGCCATATGAGTATGATTATATCCTTACACTCCCATATATATGGGGGGATTGATCATGATATCGATGTTATTGAGGATATGTTGAGGGCTTCAGTGTTGTAATTTAGATGGAGTTAGAAGAATCACAAGCCATTTGTGGTGAATTCTTACAAAAACAACTACCACTCTACTATTAACATGTAACCCTTCAAGGAATTGTACAAGAGACCCATAAAGTCAACCTTGTGATGGTTTGAGATGGGTGATAAATATTTTATGGGTCCCGAGTTAGTGAACTAAATGACTGAGAAGGTCTATGTCATCCTTGGGAAAATGAGGATTTCTAAGAGTAGAAATAAATTTGATGTAGATCGGCTTTTTGGGACTTTGAGTTGGAGAAAAGAGACCATAGTTTCTTAAGATTCTCCCCATGATGATGATTTTAGAGGTTCAACTAGGGAGGCCTTCAATCCTTGAGGTTCATCAGGTTATTTTTTATCTTTCATAGGTTTGGAGAGGTTACTCACCACCTTATCCCACCACCATAGTTGGAGCAGGTGCACAAAATCATCAACATGTTGCATTTGAGGAGATATGTGAATAACCACATGCATTTTATTGACCAATAGAGACATAAATCTTAGCCAAATCCACTTCTATGGTGAATTAATTTCTGATCAAGGATCAAAAAGAGATGGCCATATGTGGGCATCCCCATTGTTCGCATATTATAGAAGTAATAGAACTTGTATGAGAGGTCCTGATAATGGGAGATCCAAATGTAGGCATAATATCCATATCTCATTGTTTATTTTTTCTTTTTGAGGTTAAAGGTTTTGAAGGAGGTAATAATGTAGAGACCCAGTTTTTTCCTTATAAGAATTTAAAAAATTTCTACAAATATTTATTGATCTAGGCATATAAAAGATGTTCGATTCCTAGTCTGGTTTTCCAAAAAAATTAACTTTATAAAAATATTAAATATATTTATTTTGGGAATGTTTATTTTCATAATGAAAATTTTATAAAAATTAAATGGAATCTAAAAATGTAAATCTGAGACCATGATTGAGTTTCAAAAATTATGATTAGCCTTGGTGTGGTCCAAAATATGACAGCATAGGGCGTTTCTAAATGAAAACTATTGGAGGGTGTGCTTAGTAAAAATAAATAATTAAATATATTTATTTTAATTAAATTAATCTAACAAAATTCATAAAAATTAACCTACATGGGTAATCATTCAATATTAGCCACATTAACCTGGGGGGGATTGATAGAATTCATCTTTTCCTTCCACTAGAGAATCTAATTTGACAAAATAGAGGTTCTATATCTGAGTAGATCGAGATACAGTGAATGAAAAAAACCTCAAAATAATTGGTGAGCATGTTATTCTATAAATATTTCTTTAATATCCGGGTATGACTTGAAAAAGTGGTTTTTATTCCCTTTTTATTATATTGATTATAATTATCAACCCTTCTATTATTCAATGCCAATTATAGAAAATTGTATATGACCACATAAGGAAATTTAATTGATTATTTATTGTTTATCACCATAGATATCCCTAATTTTATTAGTTATCTAATAACTCTTGGAAAACTATTGTTAAAAGTTTTTTTATTATTCTTTCTCTATTGATTATTCATGTTCTTCATCGACTGTCCCATGGGCGCAACGGTTTGACGTTAACGGGTGGTGTTGAGCTTAATCAGACCCCCGGATTCACACCAGTTTCATGAGAAATGAAGTAATAAATGATCAAGGAAATATTTTGGGATGAATCATGAAATATTGAGGTTTTTTTCATGTCTTTGAAATCCAAAACCGATTGAATCAAGAGTTGTCATGGTAAATCATACAGGTTCACACATGAAGATTTTGAACTTGATTTTTGGCCACTATAAGGATGATATTTCTAGACTGAGTATAGATCCACCATTATAGAAGGATATAAGGAGATATTTTAAGGTAAAAAAACTAGATGTATGACTCAGATATGATATCTAAACTTACACAATATTCTCGACTACATGCTGTGTAGTTTGGGTGAACACAAAGCGTGTGACCCCTATGTTGTGGTGGTTAGAGTTTTCAGGTGAGATAAGTATCACAAACCATATGGGACCCCCAAAAACCATATGACCTATTTCTAGAGTACTCTATGTGTACACCATGAGTACATGAGAATAGGCATGTCTTGTTACACATTGTGTTCTAGAGTACATAGACATGACTTGGAGAGCACATCTCAACCACAAATATCTTGGACATGTCATGTAATCCACTGGTACATTGGGTAATTCTACATTAGTTGTGGCCCATTTTCTCGTGAGGACATGGCTAAGAGAAAGAGCAGGATCACAAGTCATGTGGGTACCCTATACATAGTGTACACCTAGTTTCCTTTTGAGGTAACTTGAATCTCTCATATATCCCTCATTTTCACAAGGATTTTGGCATGTGAGTAGACAAAACTAAGTTTTTTTCACACAGTACACAATGGTGTCCTCCATGGTTTTATTGGAAAAACGATGTGAGTGTTTTGGGGAATGAAGCTTATTTAGAAGATTATTGACATCAATAATGATCATGAAGGATCACCAGAGGCTTTCTAGTGGCTCCCTCCTGCTAGCCAAGACACGGGAGCATGATGTCTATAGTGGAAGCCACCTACTAAGTTGGGAATGGGTCCTCGACTACTAGAGTGGGAGCCTCTAGTAGGGATGGAAATGGGTCCACTATATATTTTGTGTGGAATTATCCCACTAGGCATGGCATTGAGCATTTATGACAAGAGTGGTACCCTCCTGATGGGTGGGGCATGGGACCCAAACTATGGGGGTGGAACCCTCCAACAAGGGTGGTCATGGGTTCTCTAAAGATTACAAGTGGCACACTCTTACTAGGAATGGAATGGATGCTTTATTAAGAGAGTATAACCCACTTACTTTGTAGTGAAAGGGTCCTCGATTACAATAGTGGCACCCTCCAATGGGGTTGTTCATGGGTCCTCTACAGATTCCAAGTGGCACCCTCCTTCTAGGAAGGGAATCGGTCCTTGATGACTAGAGTGGAACCCTATAATGGAGATAGGTCATGATTCCTCCACTATTAGAGTTTCACCCTCCATATAATGTGTGAATGGGGCCTCTATCGATTAATTATGTGGAACAATCCATTTGTACCAAGGTATGGGTCCTCTACCTAATGATTGTAGCACTTTAATGTGTTCAAAAATGGAAAGGTGAGGGTTAACTTGGATGTTTTGTGCTGAGCAGACACACGAGAGGCTAGACATTATCGATGATATTATGGAACTAATGGAACTATTTTTCTCGGCTAGGTTGGGATACGGAGATCCTCTTCTCTCTCATTTGGGTTTCTTTGGTTTGAGAATATGTGTGTGTGTGTGTGTGTCAATGTTGTTGAATTCTATTTTCTCACTTGCTTTGAGTTGATCTTTTTACTATTTATATATTTCGGTCATGTCTCTTTCTACTCCCCCGTAGCTTTTGAGGTGTCCTATGGGGTATGTATATACTCAACCCTATATGGTATTTTCTAGTATGTGTTGTGTCTTCTGAATATGATAGATAGATTGGTGGGGACTTCATAGAATCTTATGGATACTTGGTATATTGGACTGCGTATAGTGGTTAGAGTATGGAGATCAGAATCTTGGATCTCTAAGAAATTTTACATTCTGGTTTTTTAAGGTTGGGAAATCTTTCTAGTTGGCATGAGTTTTTCACCCAAAATTTTCCTATTTATATAGGCATACTCCTGTACACACTCGAGGTTTTTCATACTTGGATTACATTCTTGTTGTTGCATCTTTTTAATATTATTATACTACACTTCTGTATTGATATGGTCGGGTGTGTAAATACAGGTACATTGGGTAAATGTATATACATATTAGACATGCATTTTGTTTCTTTTCATTAGCCCCTTGCTTATAGAGGTTGGCTTGGGTTAGTTGTAACTCGATCCTCATTAGATTGAGTTTCTGATAGTTATTTATAAATAAGTGAAATTTTTCACTTGAAACATTTCATGTCATTTTTCATTGAAAAACATTTTCTATATAATTTTAAATTCTTTTATTTTATTTAATATTTACCTAGGATATGATCCACTGATACCATGTTTACTATTTATCTGTATGGGCTTTGTTTATGATAAAAAGATATTTATGATACCTATTTCAATTCCATCGGTTATACCATTATAATTTTCATATAAATCCCACTTCTTTTTCTAAGGGTTATGATTTGATGAAATTATAAACTTTTTATGAAAATAATCTATTTTATATATATTTTGTTATGATTAATTTTTATGAAAGATATTTCTTTCAATGGAATCTGATATGATGAATTTTTTATGATCTTGTGATAGAAAATATATATGATTTTCATTATTTAATGGTTGGGAGAAATATTTTCCTGCAATGTATTGGGTGATGATTGATATCTCATGAGATAAATAGGGTTCGAATTGGGAGTGAACCTAGCTCAATAAGAGACTTTATCTACTATGGGAGAACTTTGAGAACCATTAATACTATTATGGTTTGGGGAGTGAACCTATTCCACTATGATAGTCTTTAAAATGGTCCTTGAACAAATAAAGAAATAATTTTCAATTATTATTTGTATGAAAAATTCCATATCTTATGCCATTTTTATTCTCTCATGGATCATGTTATTTGAATTCATTTTGATTTATTTATTATGAACTAAAACTCTTCATTCTATTACCCATGATTATGATCATTGATATGTAGGTTATTGTTTTTAAATGGTATTCTTATGTTCTCATACCCATATGCTCATTTTATTTTTACATATATCTTTTATTTACCATTACTATTAATTTTATCTCACCCTCTCTAATATTTTTTATTCCCTAGGTTATGATAAAATGTATTATTTCTGATTTTTATAAGAAGTATTCTAGATATTAAGAACATATTAGAAGATGATGTAGTGATCCTATGAACAAGTTTATTATGATTATATGTTTTTAAAGGCACAATACCTTTATGATTTTCATGTGTGTACTTTTGTAATATAAATAGTGTTCAATAAAAGTTGATTTAATATCTTTTTATGAAAAATATGGGTCATTATAGTTGAAATAAGAGGATTGGTTTAGTTAACCTTTTAAAACTAGGATGATAAAACTTTTTTTAGAAACCTTAAGATAACAATAAGTATAGGGTAACATCTTAAATATTTGGTAAGGAATAGATTATGTGGTTTACCTAGCATTACATTACTATCTCGATAATACAAGTTGATGTAGTTCTGTAAAATATGTAACTAGGGATAAAAAATACAAAAAAGACATGTTGTGTTTCACTAGATTTTTACATATTACATGGAAATAGGACTTATTGTGCACCTAGTTTGACACTCAGGAGGTATCTTCATTGGTTAAATCACCTTTTCATTATAATCCATCATGAAGGAGTTAAACAGATGATGATCAAGGATGACCAAGGTTAAACATAATATTCCATAGATTTAAGATAAATGATCTCGAGTTTGATTTCCTTAATTATTTTTCATGGATATGTTATTTTATATATTTATTTTTGTTCTTCACGTAATTATTTTTGGGTTTAGTTGATAGATGGATCCCGAAGAAATCATGTTAATGCCAAATGAAGTGGAAAGTGAAACTACTTTACTCTTGAGAAACCAAATGATATGGGTGATGCGATACAAAATATCATTCCTATTCTCAAAAAAATATCAATATATAATTCATCATGGAATTGAAAATGGTAAAAGGTGGTAAAAAATTTTTATTCAATCCATCATGAGGCCACATCTGCCTTATTTTTTGGAGTCTTCTGATGTACTAGTTTATAAGTAACTTATTAGCACCACTATGGAGATATTTTACATCCTCTTATGTTTAGATCATGATAAATTCATTTTGGTTTTCTTTATTTTGGAGAGTGAATTATATCAATGGTGGATACCTAACAATAATACATGGCAACATAATGAAATTTACTCCATGGATTGGGATAAGTTCAAGAACATAATTTTTAATAAGTATTCTTCTCGTATTCATTATATGAGGAAAGATAATGTGATCCTTATACTAAATAAAAATTGTGATGAATTTATTGGTCTCTATGACAAAAATTATTAACGAGTTATTGGATACACTTGGGGTATTATCATTCAACCTGAAATTTAGTTTGATCGATTTTTTTATTCGTATTAAACAATGTTTCTGATGGGAGTTATCCATAATATATATTCATACCTATAAAGATATTTTTCAATGTACTGTTAAGGTTGATATGGAGGTCTGAGTTACATATTAATATTATGGTTTTTAGAATAATAGAATTATGGAATTCAAATAAAAATCTAAAAACCATGGGGAGAAGAAGATGAGATTTAATTTATGCAAAATTTGGGGTAAGAATAATATAGGGAATTATCTTATGGGGAACATTAAATGTTTTATGTGTGGTAATAAATATCTTCTGAAAATAAACTATAGAAATGATGGGAAACTATTAGATAATGATGTGAGAAGATTTAAATCTCCACAGAAATATTTACCCACACTTTAGTGTTTAAAATGAAAGGAGTACGAGAACTATGCTAACTAGTACCCATATATGAAGGTTAATGATGATGATCAACATCATAAACCTCTTAAACTAAGGTAAATTTGTAAATATCATATAATCACTATTTCTAAAGTAATTTACAATAGTTATGTAGTCAACAATACACTTACGATCCAATTTATGACTGATCATGTCTTATTTGACTCTATATCTATCCATTCATTAATATTTTTTGAACCTCATATGTTTATTAAGATGCCACCAAATTGAATATATATAGAATTATTAGTGAAACACCCTAATGGTATGATTATCATATAATAATTATATGATTCCTCTCTAGTTGAAATTAGTTGGAATGTGATTTCTAAAACCATTTTTATTCTTACTCTAGAATAATTTGATATAATATTAAGAATGGATTTCATTTATAAATATAAATCTGTCAATAATTATTGAGGGAGGGTAGTCACTTTGGATATTCCAAACCAAACTATGATTTTTTTATCATAAAAATTATAAATATAACGTTTTTATAGAAATAAAATCAACTGTATACGTCTTGATACATATTCAAAGGGGGAATTTATCTTAGATGATTGGGGAGAAGACCGAAATCGATAATAATCCTATTATATGGGAAATTATTAATAACATTATGGAAGAGTTTCATACTATTCCACTAAAACATGATGTTTGTTTTACAATAGAAATCATACATAGTGAAATTCCTATTTCAAATACTCTATAGAGAATAACCTCAATTGACTTCCAGGAATTAGAGATCAAACTCTAAGAGAACCTAAAAAAGGGATTCACTCAGACATGTGTGTCACATTAGGGTGAATTATTCTTTTTTTTAAGAAATATAAATTGATGTGACTCTATATTGATTATTGTGATCTAAAAAGGATAATTATCAAGAATGAGTATCCTTTTTCACATATTTATTACATATTTGATCAACTATGTGGATCTCAATACTTTTCCAATATTAAACATCATTCAGGATATCATCAATTGTGTGACAATAAGTATGATATAATGAATAAAACATTGCATACAAGGAATGGAAACTAATAGTATATATTGATTCCATTTTTTCTTATAAATCCCCCCTCTATATTTATGGATTTAATGAATAGTGTATTAAGATATTACCTTGATGAGTTTGTGGTATTCTATATAGATCATATTATTATATATTTGATGTGTAAGGAAGTGCATAAAAATTAGTTGAGAACTATAATAAAGACCTAAAAGAAGTAGAAACAATATGAAAATTTTACAAAGTGTGAATTTTTTCCTAATCAATTTTTAGTTTTGGGTTATATAATCAGTAATATCGGTCGATCTTTCGAAGATAGTTGTTGTTGAACATTGTCCCGAAACAACCATGGTGACTAAGATCCATAGTTTTCATAGTCTATTTGTATATTATTGATGGTTTATATATAATTCATCCCAACTATATAATACACTCACCTACTTAAATTTGAAGGGATAATTATTCCTCTAGATAGATGAGTATGTGGATTTTGTAGAACTAAAGAGAAGATTAGTCAGTGAATTGATTCACACATTACCATATCTTGGAGAAGGATTGTTTTTCTACATTGATGTTTCAAAGAAGGAAATGTTAAGTGTTCTTATGAATAATGACATGGTTATATATTATGACTCATGGAAATTGAATGTTAATGAGAAAAATTAACACATTCTTGATTTGGTGTTAGCTGTGTAAATTTCTGCATTAAAGACATGGAGCCATTGTCTTTATGGAAAAAAATTTGGATATATATACAGATCAAAAAATTTAACATATATATTCACACAAAAGGAATGAAAAATGAGACTGAGTATATGGTTAGATATAATAAAAGATTATGACTGCTTAATACAATACGACCCTTGGGAATAAAACAAGTTAGATGATGATTTGAGTTTAACGAATCATGTCAGCTTATCCATGATGACCATAATAAAAGATCAAATATTTTTTTATTTTATAAGTATGGATCTAAGAATCATAATGAAAGGGGATAAATACTATTTACCTCGATTAAATGTTCTACCAAATATCCAAGGGAAGATTAAATAAAAATATAAGGAATATGTAGAGCTGCGAAAGAAGGTTATAAATATTTTTTGTTTAGAAATGATCATTATAGAATGATAAGGTTCAGGAATTTTGGATGAGTTCCTTAAATAATATATTTGAAGAACTATGTTTCATAATAATTTTATAGTTCTTAATTATCTATTTATACTAGAAACATGAAGATGTATAGTGATACTGAATAGTATTTCTAGTGGGATGAAATAATATGAGATATGGAAGAGTTTGTATCTCAATGTCTGGCATATTGGAAATCTAAGTTAGAGTGATAAAACATCCATAGCGATGTTACATCCATTACCCATATCAGAATGGATTTGTGAAAACAACACCACATATTGTTCATCAGAATCCCCAATATTTCCAAAGCGATAATTATATATGGATTGTATTCGACCACCTTTTTAAGTCCTAACACTTCATCGTGATCAAAGAATATTTCTATTAAAATCATATATCTCGGATATACATCATGTAAGTGTTTGGGTCTCATTGAGTACCACATTCAAATGTATCTTATAGAGATATGAGATTTGCCTCAATGTTTTGGGTAAGTCTTTAGTAATCTCTTGATATAAAGTTAAGTTTCATCATTTCATATCATCCCCAGATATATAGTGAGTCTAATAGAAAAATTCAAACCCTAAAAGATTTTTTGAGATCTTTTTCTATGGACTTAAAGGGTGATTGGTATCAACACATTCATCTAGTACAATTTTCATACAATGAGGATGTTCACATAAGTTTTCAAAAGGATCCTTATGAAGCCCTAAACATAAGGAGGTGTAGATTTCAAATGTGATAGAATGAATTTATAGAAATATATCTATTGTAACTTGAGATATCTAATGAAATTTTAGAGATTGTGAGATCTATTCCCAAACACATAAAAGCATCATAATGTCTATAAATAAGTTATACTGATAATCACTTACATGATCTAGAATTTGAATTTGGTGACAAGTTGTTTCTTAGAATTTTTCTATGGAGGAATGTTGTGAGATTTAAGAAGAAAGGGAAACAATTCCCTCAATATATTTACCCCTTTAAAATTCTTGAACTTATTAGGATTGTAGCATATCGTTTGGTTATTCCACCAAACCTATATGAAGTCCATGATGTGTTCAATATATCTCTCATGAGAAATTACCTACCATACCATTAATATGTGTCAAACTCAAAGGTCATAATTCTAGATAATGATATTTATTATGATAATAATTGGGGTAGAATATGGATAATATAGATAAATTTTCATGAAACAAGACCACTCACCTAGTCATAGTTATGCGGTTAAACCACATGTTTGTGGAGGCTTCGTGGAATCCAGACGATGTAATAAAAAATAATTATCCTCTGTTTTCTATACCAATGTGAAAATATTTCAAGGTATAAATTCGCTTTAATGGGGGTATATTTTAATAACCCATGTTTTTAGGAATTATTTTTATATTAAATTAAATTTCATTAATAGCTTGTGTTACACAAAACATCGAGTTTTAATGAAACACAACAAATGATTAATAATATTATTTAAACACAACCTTTAATATTTAGCAATTAAAATTGGGTAATTTAATATGACTAAACTCTTATTAAATATTAATTATAATGGTTTTATATAATGAATACATATTAATAAAATTGTACTTAATTTTAGGTAATGTTTTTATATGTTTCGAAAATACAACATTTTCAAATAAATGTGGTTTATTTATTTAGGAGAAAAATAATAAATTAAAATTTGAAAGATTTAAAAAATTGATTTTCAAAAAAATAATAATTTTTTAATTCATTATATAAAAATAATCACAGGATTTTTGGGGTGTTTTTCCTAAAGATATTAATTTTTCGATGAATTGTAAAAAATACAAGATTCTATTGAAAAATGTATTTTATTTTAAAGAAAAAAGTGGTTTTATTTTGTTTTAAAATTTGTTTAAAAGTAATATTAATTCCATTATATGTCTACTAATTCTTTTTAGGTTATTTTAATAAATTTAATAATTAATTTTGATATGAAATCTTTTCAAATATTTGAAAATTTTCTCTTTAGAAACATGTTTTATTGTCGTAACTATAGGATACATTTTAAATTAAATTTTTGGACATTAGTGATTTTATTTTTTAAAAAATGTATTATATTTATGGAATAATAAAAATAATAAATTATATGATTAAAAAATATAATTCTTTAATATAATTAATGGTTAAAAAAATAAAAAATATTTTCTATGGTTAAGATCATAATTGGTTTACTAGGGAGTTAAACTAAAAAGGTAATGATTAAATGAACTATAACATGTAAAAGACAAATTATATGTCAATATTTAGACC
The DNA here is from genome assembly GCA_963277665.1 of Viscum album. Classification (NCBI taxonomy): domain Eukaryota; kingdom Viridiplantae; phylum Streptophyta; class Magnoliopsida; order Santalales; family Viscaceae; genus Viscum; species Viscum album. The sequence continues at coordinate 76,021,052 of OY728159.1, forward strand.
TTATCTATTATATAGTATTTAATGGGTTATATTTTATCCTTGTTTCATGTGAAAAACATAGGTATTCCTTTTTCTTTTTGAAAATTACAAGCGTGGTTCTCACCTCTCATATAAAAGTACACCCAATCTCTTCTCCTTTTCACACGTTAAAAACCATATAGACCAAAATCTTCCTTCTCAAATAACATAATTAATTCCCAAATATCATCCATTATGAATTATTTTTATCAAAAATCCATCCTAAGAATGTTTTTGGTGCAAACCCAAGTAGGTTACTCAAAGAAGAGGTAATGTTCTTCGATGATCCTTTTTTTATTTCTTCCCCCACATCCTTAGATTATAGTTAAACCATGTTTATGAAATAAAAACATTTATTTAATATACTTGTGGGATTTAATGTTAATGGAATGACCAATATTCATATACTTTCCCTGGAATGGGAAATGTTAATGTCACCCATGTGTACAATAGACTACCGCCTTGGGAACCGATGTGACACAATTTCTATAAACACCTTTGACGGTTGGGAATGATGATGGTTGTCATATATATATATATATATATATATATATATATATATATATATTATTTAAGATATAAATTTCTATTTAAATATATTACACATATAACTTTTTTTTCCTTCCATTCTATAGAAAACATGATAATGTTTTTCATCTATACGTCAGTCTACTGCCTCATGAAGCGATGTGATCAATTTTTACTTTCATTTTTCTTGGAAGTAAAAATGGAAAAACAATGTATTAATATATGAGACACATATGAAATATATATTAACCTATAAATTTAATTTATTATTTACCTTTATTTTTATTCATCCATCAAATAAATGGAAACATCATTCATTCATATGTCTGACATAATGTCTCCCTAAATGATGTATTTCAGTTATATATCTAACATTAATGAATTATTATAAATTAATAAATAATTACTATATATAATATTTGTGTCATTTTTAATATTTCATATATGATGGAAACATGATAAAAAAAATATGGCCAAAAATAAAAAATAAAACCATACATGAAAAAATAATGTAATTATTTCATAAAACCTAACATAAACATGTAGTTTTTAATAAATGGGTAAAAAAGGTGAAAATTAAATAATATATGGTATTATATATATAATTATGGTTTATTAATATATTTATAATAAAAATTTATTTATCATATAAGATTATTGATTGTGTACAATTAAAGTGGATACTTAAGGAAATGGATTTTTGTCTCAATTTTCCTTCTTTGAGACTTATGTTATGTTATGAACACATCTTCTTTGATGATGTGTATATAATAAAACATTGGCACGATATATTATGAATATAATAATTTTAATTAAATTTAGTTTTTAATTTTATATCATTCCTAAATGGTAATTAAATTTCACAAAATACCATATTCGTAATGATTTTTTTACAATATCATTGATTATCAAGATAGATTTTTATTATGATTATAATGATTAAATCTTGTGATCCATATCTCAATAAAATCAATAAATTTATTATACTTGTTTTATCTGATGGGAATAAATTTTTTTCCTTCAATTTCCTATCTTTATGTACACAAGATATCAAAATATGTTTTTAAGAAAAAAATCCTTTATTTATTTGTTTGGTTGAAAACCAATTTTTATCAAACTCCATGTTTTCTAAAAAAAAAAATTTTCAAATTTTCTAAATGATTTATTAAATAAATTTTTTTCCATTTTATGAAATTTCTATTTTTTAAATTAATATCCTTGTCTATTTTCTGAAATAATTCCTAGTTGGATTTTAACAAAAATGTGTGAGGAATTTTAGTTTTAATGTGTACAGCTCGAACATAATTTCATAAAATCATGTCCATTATTTGATATGAATATTCATTTATATTTTTTCAGGGTTATTTTAAATGAAATTTATTTCAAAAATATTTAATGAGGGTTTAATTTTCAAAATTTTGATTTTTAAATAATGAATATTTTCTTCATGACACATTTTATGATTTTTTTCTTTCAAATTCATTATCCATAAATGATGGAATCTTTTAATGTGACATAATAATTATTGAGGATATAGTCTAATGATAAAATTTGTATTCCTTCTCTAGAAGGAATATTTTTATGATGAAAATATATTTATGAAACCCATTTGTCTTCTATGGGTTGTATGATGATTAAATTCTTATGAAAACCGCTTCATTTCCCATAGGTTATGATTTGAAGAAATGATAAAATTATTATGAAATATATTTATTATCTATTGAATATGTTATAATTAATCGTTATGAAACCCATATCATTTCATGGGTTATGATATGATAAATATTTTATAATATGATAGTCTTGGGAGTAACCCTTTAATATTATGATGGTTTGGGAGTGAACCCATTACACTATGATAGTTGTGGCAATGAGCCTTGACTATTGAGGATACTATTTTCTATGGTTCTATATATTCCACAATTCCATATCATCCATTATTATTCTCCCATGGATCATATTTTTTTTCTCTTAAGATTCATGTATTATGAATTAAAACTCTTTATTCCATGGCCCATTATTATGATCTTTGATTTGAACGTTATAGTTTTCAAATGTTACACTGTTTTTATCACACCCTTATACTCATGTTATGTTTATGCATATCCCCTTTTTTCACTTTATGATCATTTTAGAACACAAATTCTTATATTTCATTACACTGTGTTTTAAATAAATTTATTATGTATGATTTGTCTTTGAAGGGTGCTAGATATGATGAAGATGGTGGGAGTCAATGTTGTTCACCTATTAATATGTTGTTCATGTTTCAATGTTTCTAAATGCACTATACATTTTCTATCATCAGGAACATGTTTTCATAATAAAATAATTTTCATTAAAAAATTATATAATATCTATGTATGAAAATATTAGGAATTTATATTAGTGGGTATTTGGGTAAGTGTTTTTCTTGATTAGTGAAGGATTTTTACCAGTCATATTTCTTTATAATTATCTTTTATATTAATATATTTTATTAGTTTTGTGTTTTTGATTGTAGATATATGCCTCCATTAAATCCATTAGTTAATCATTGAGAAGGTGTTTATGACCACGCCACTAATGTAGTGGGGCTTGAACCACCTATAGTACCACTTATAGTACTTATTCTTTTACATGATCTAGTAACTAATGTTATATTTCAATAAGGATTCCTAAGGTTTATGTAGAATATGTAGAGAGTATCGTAACCTTCCACTACTATGGAATATTTTAAATGACAATTTTAAAACCAGAATTCTCTATATATTTTACGGGATGGTTATCCCCATATTGCTGGGTCATGGCTACTGTCCATTATATATATTTTTGAGCATTTGGATACAACTCTATAAAGAAATGTCATGATCATAGACTACACGATTAGAGGTTATTCTAAGAGGTTGTGGGATGTTACTAAATTGTAATATCAACACTGGTATATGGTTTGGTTGGATTTCCAATCTACCTTTTAAAATTATATCTTTCCAAAAATATTGGTAGCTAAATGAGAATGGGAGTTTATACACCAACATTAGGGTTCTATGTCTACTATTGACTATTTGACTCACTTTACTAAGCTCTAGAGTTTGACACACACTCTTTCTAGTGATGAGTTAACCATAAAAAGGTAATTCAAGGATGGGGATTCAGTTTTTCCATTCTCATTTTAATAGTTTCCTTTTATCTATAATTTTTTTAATAGTATACCAGGGCCTCATTTATGAGCATAATATGAGTGATACAGATATTTAGGGGCATGGTATCTTAGATCCCATATATTGAGACTATTTTTTGGTGGTAGATAGAATCAATTTAAGAATTCTATAAAGGGTAATTATAGTAATATTATACACCTAGGTAGCCTACTCATATGTCATAAGTGTAGAAATGTAGGTCACATAAAGCCCTAGTGTGAATGATACTTTTTGAGGGTCTATATTTAGGTATAGTAAAGAATGTTTAGTATATTTTTTTAAAATTAACACCTATCACTAGTGGGTGAATATGTGAAATAGATTCACATTACAAAAGGTAAATATAATATATACCTAAGGAAGGGATTTGGAGAACTATAAGACATTCAGCCCAAGGAGGTAGACAAGGTCATGGAAGACAGGATTCTGATATGTATTACTGGATAATAGAAACTTCTTAGGGTCAGTATTTTATATCCCAGGGAAATAGTACATTCTAGATATATATAGTATATCCAACACATATGAAGAAAAATGTCAACCCATCTACGGTTTGAGGCACAATTTTGGTATCCTTGACATTATTATATGGTTTTTTGGACACTAGAGCCTCACATACATTAATATTTTCTATTTTAGTGAGTATCATTTGGATTGATATAGAATATATTCATTAAGTAAATACTCTCAAAAAAATTGGGAGTGTGATTAGATAGTCTGTGTATAAGCATGGAGTGTCCCCTTGAGATTGGTGGTTACCATTTTATATAGAGACATTTCATCCTCAATATGACTAAATTAGAAATTATTCTCATGAAGTATTGGTTGGTTTTGTATGAAAATCATGTTTATTACTATCACTAGATGGTGTCTTTCACAACAGATGAGGGAATTATCGATATTCACAAAGGATAATTTGTTTTCTAGACAAGTATAGATAGACCTAAGCATCGTATTATGAGTGGATAGAGAACCGATATTTCCATTCCTTTTCTATGTTATCAGGAAACATTTCTAAAATATTGTCACCTTTGGGTGTAACCTTTTAGGTATGTTTTCCATTATGACTATTCTAGGTTACCTTTTGAGAGAGTTTTCGAGTTTACTATTAGACTAGTTCTAATAGTATCATTGAAATCAATTCTTACATATAGAATGGCTCCAACTAATTTGAAGGAACTGAATAGATAACTATACGATCTATAATTTTAGGGGTTTATACAACCCAATAAATAACCATTGGGGTGTAACCATTATCATGGATAAGAATATGAATAGAACTTCAAGGCTACATGTGGACTACTGAAAATTTAATTGTCATGATGTTAAGAACCCTTAACCTTTAACTAGTATAGGAAACCTATTCAAACAACTCTGAGGCATGAGGGTATTCCCAAAAGGTGATTTGAGATTTTGTTATTATGATGTACCACCTAGTGTTTTATGATTTATTTTTTGAATAAATTAAATTTCATTTATATAAATTTTTACACATAACACCACGTTAAGCTTGAATAAAGTGATTTAATGGAATTTCAAAAAAAAGAATGTTTTGGGAGCTTAAAGATCGAATAATCATGGTTGGAATGTTTTCAAATGAATATGGGATGGGCCTTGAGAATAAAAATTGGGCACAATTATAATTTTGGGTAAACCTAGATGATATTTTTAAGTGATATCTTGGGTCTATAGGGAGATATTTCTGATCATGAGTTAGACTATTCAAAGTGCCCGATTTGATGGGAAATGCATTAGGATGTATATTTCAAGGGTGTGTTTCAGTTCATTCAAAAGGTGTGAGTTTTTTTAGGTTTTCATTATTATTTGTATATCATTTTGGATCATTGGTTTAAAATAATTTCTAGTTTTTTATTATAAATGTGATCTAATATGTTCTTTTCTAATGAAATGTGTGTGAAGTCTCATGGTTTTACTATTTGGGAGTATACTAAACCCTTTCATATGCACCATGTTATGTATATAGACATTGTTTATCATTACATACTCAGGGGGATGATTCATAACTCTATTAGTGGAGAAACCTGAGGTCGTACCTATGGTTGATTGGAGATATATCTTGGGAATTAAGTAATTATTGTTGTTTATAGAAGTTATACATTGTTATCATGAGTTTTTCATGTCTTATAATTGTAGTTTCCTATTTTCTATTTTATTCTAAGACTTCCCTATTTTTTTCATCTCATATTTATGTAATTTTTTAGTTCTTCCTTATTCGTAAAATCTTGTTATCTTTAACTTATTATTTGTGTGTGTATGAATAAAGGGAAAAATATATTACAATTATGTTCTTAAACCATTGGAAATTATTTCCTAATTTTTGTGTTTATGGAATGTCACCTATGATTAGTTCTATTTTATTCTTACCCAATACAATGAGTTTGTGTAGAATTTTTACTAATGATATTAGTTTTTAATGTGTCTTTTAATTTGATGATATATATGGAGATATGATTTGTTAAAAATTGAAATTAATAGCATAAACTCATTTATCTAACGTCTTTATGTTCAATGTAAAATTATCAAGGATATTTGGATATAAATATTATTTTTATGAACTTCTAGTTATTTTTCAATTCATAATCATGGAATTTATATATTTGTGTATAGTATTATTAATTAATATAGATATTTGTCTCCTGGATTTCATCCTAAATTTTCTATTTCATAACATTTAATCCAAGAAATGATACCATGATTTTTCTTTCCAGTCTACGATATACAATATAAACTATCATGAGAGAGTTATGTGGTGATTTGGTGGTACAAGTATTTGTATTCATAGATATATTCCACCATTCAAAAAACTTAGAAACTAGGAAGAGGTTTTGTTAAAGAACATGGTTCCACATGAACCATAGGTCAACCAACAACTTTTAAATTGTTTATTATAGTAATTATAGGTTATTGAAAAAAGAGACATAGCTACGTAAACACATCATGTGGATCATTCATTAGAATTGAAGAGACTGAAACAAATGATATTTACAGGTGACTCGGGGTCTAAGAAAGAAAAATCTAGGTTTGGTAAGAGGAATAAAATCATTGAAATATTTGGTATTATAGGTGAAATTAATGTTAATATAGCATTTCACAATCTTGTAATGTTGGAACAGCAGTTTTATGTCATAGTTGTTAAAACTATTCCCAATAAAGGTATTATTTATGAGGGGTTTGAGTACTTGTTTAATAAAAAAATCCAATAGCACACATTTCACATATGAAAAATTATGGTATTCATTGATATAAAAGAAAGTAGTCTTTCTGTAGTATAATATGTGATTTTATTCAATTTTGTGGCACACTTTTATATTGAGTTAGCTTCCATTGAATCTCTAATGACAAACATATTCATGTTATGTATGTGACTAAATATTTACTCCAATGTTTTAATGTTATTTATTAGAAACTACACAAATATGGTGAATAAAGTGTTGGTGATACAAAAAGACATTGTTGGGAACCAAACAAGAGGAAACAACTTTTTTTAGTCATACATGAGTGTAAAATACATCATGTGAAATGAGAATAGAAGGGACAACCATTCTCTTAATACTAGATAAATAGATAAATATTCCACCAAATTAGGGTATTTCTATCCATGGTGTAGTAAAAAACTAGATTTATTTAAATGTAAGTAATAATCTTGAGAGTTCCAAATCTATGGTAGAAGAGGATATCTCAAGGAATATCATTCAAAACCTATGAAATAAAATGTTTGGAATTCTCTTAATATCTCTTAAGCCTCTCATGACCAATGAATATGATATCATCAAAAATAATTATCTCCCTAATAATTGATCAAATTAGTTTGATTATAGGAACACCTAATTAGTCCAGTTGACTCCACCTCAATAGGGGAACATGGACTAATCAGTGGGAGCCAACTGACTACTATATAGAGTTGTGTTGTAAATCAAAGATGAAAAAATTCATCGCTCAATTATGTGGGGTTCTATTATTTTGAACTCATATTTAATCCATGTATTTCTTTACACTCTATGTTCATAATACTTAATTTCCTATGATGTTTTAAATCAAATGGCTCTATAAAAGGAATTTATTCCTTATTTTTTATATAACAAAACACCTTTCTGAAATTGCAAATGTAAAGGATTTATGTGTCAAGACTGAACCATTACCATTGATTCAATGTAGTTTCTATGTGAAATTACAATATTAGTGTTATAAATCATCCAATAAACATTATTAATTGAATTATTTATATAATTTATACCTTATAGATACTATTATTCTAAATAAGTCTTACACCCCGAGATTTCATAATATTTATCTCTTCAATAAATTTGATATGATCTATATATTAAGATGCATGAATTAATGAACTTAAGTAAATAATGATTAATTAAGTACCAAATGAAATATATTATAAGATAATAAAAATTAAGATAATTAGTAAAACCAATCATGTTTTTAAAATAAATAATACTTTAATAATTCACAGCTAAAAAAATATTTAAAATAATTGTTTTTATTGACTATTATATGTTTTATTAAAAAGGTAAAATTTAAAAATATATAATTTTATTTTTAATAAAATAAAAATATTTTTGAGTATATTAAAAAAATATTATCTTAGGATTATTTTTGAAAAAAAATTCTAAAAGGATTGTTTTTAGGCAAATGGTGAAAGATATATCTTTTTTTAATACCATGAATTTTATGAAATTATTTGTGTATGGCCATGAGATAAAAATTTATGTAAATTTTTCCTAGTAAAATATTTATTTAGTAAGTTAAATAATAAATTTAGAATTAAAAATTTATTTTACAAATTTGTATTTTATGTTTTATAAGAAAAAGTAAAATTTTTTAAAAACTATTATTATGCAATGAACAATTTTTGTTTTAGAATTATTTTTTATCATGTTTTCAAATTTAATATTAATAAATTTTTTCATGTTTTTAATTATAATATATAAATTATATAATTATTTTAATTTTACAACACCAAAAACTTCCATAGTACGCTTCCTATTAAATAATTCAATAACTTGTGCTTCACGTAACATCAAGTTCAAGCGTACTATGACCTATCGAACTAACCATTTAAAAACTGGTTAAGAATATTATTAACCAAATTATGAAATTTATAAATTTTATTTTTCAAAATAGAATTCATTTTTGAATTCGTAATATTAAAATTAACTTTTGGTAAATTTTTGGTATTTTTCTAAAAAGATTCTTTTTTTGATGAATTGTGAAACATACTGTATTATTGTTAAAAGCCTGAATTTTTCATTTAAATAATTATTTTTCATTAAATTTATTTTAATGTATCAATAGATACATAATAAATATATTTTTCTAATTTAGGTCATAGGAATCAATTTTATAATATAAATAGATCTAAATATATTATTAAACTTTTGAAAATATCTTTTACCCTCCATCTAACCACATCTGCGGATTAGCATAAAAAGAATTTTACTTCTTTTGTGAATTGAATTTAAAAAAACGAAAATACATTATTGTAATCAGTATGAAAAATGTGGTCTAATAGGATCAACATAATTTTTTGGTGAATATTAACTTTTTAATTTTATCTACCACAGTTAATGTTAAATAGGATAATTAATGTTAAATTAATATTATAATAATATAATATTGCTCTAAAACTTGTCATAATTTCATCAAATAAGTTTGTTTCAAACAAAATCAGCATTAGGTCTAAAATATTATCCTTTTTTAACGAATTTTATTATATTAGGACATTTATTATATTTTAATTAAAGAAGAGTTAAAAATGTCATATTAAAATTTTAATGACTATATAAAATTTAATATGAGTATATATAAGAGATATTTTAAACTATAAATATTATTTATAAATATGAAATTATTATATACATAATGGTAATTTATTTATAATTTTAGGATATAAATAATTATATTAAATTTCGATGCAATAATGATAAAGTAGTTGAATTATTAAATGAAGAATCAATTAAATGATATTAAAAATATTAAAATAAATATAATTTTACTTAATTAATGAAATAAAAAATATTATAGATAAAATAGACATTTTAGTTACATATTTTAAGATTTTTTTTTGAATTTATAATTTTGGTTTGATATTTTTAAAAATGAAAATTTTGAATAGTATCACAATTGACATAAAAGATACTTTAAAATAAATAATATTTAATTAAATGGTAACCGAATAAAAAAATATCATATTCATCCAAATAACTATAATAATGTTAAAAATGTCATAAACGATCCAATTGGGGATCGTTTGGCACTTTATAGTTACTATATCAACCCTATTTTATAAAAGAACATGTAAGCATGGTAAGAGTTAAACTGCTTAATTAAGGGTTAAATCCAAAGTATGAGGTTAAATTTGTGGCTTAAAGTAGTCTAAAAAACATTGGATAAGCCTATTTCTACCCATAATCATCTTTTAATCGAAATAAATCACATTGGATATATTTTAAATAGAAAATAAATTTATAATACTTTAATACTTTTGGAGTTTCCAAAAGTGGACCTCCCCGCTCTTATAAAAGGGAACATCTCCTTCTCTTTTATTCACACCTCTAAATATCTTTGTATCAACCAAAACCTTCCCACATATACTAAAAATTCCCCTAAATTCCTCTTAGTGTCTATAATTTGGAAAAAAATCTATCCTAAGGCGTCCTTTTGTGAAAATCAAATGGAGATGCTCAAAGAAGAGGTACTTGTTTTACCATTTCCATTCAAATTATTTTCTTCTACTACTTCCTAATTCTATGTTTTTTCCATAATAAAATAATAAATACAGTATAATATAAATATTTATATGTTATTATAATTATTTAACAACCATATTTTTACATGTATCCATCCTATGAATAATAATATCACCACAAGTGTGTATTAGCAGCTTACCGTCTCCACGCTGTGGTGTAATTTCTTATTCAACACTAATTTATTGAATGGGTATAATTATGAGTATAATGGATATAAATAATTAATATAACATGATAATTATTATTTTTAATTAATATACCATCCAATTCCATTCCATTTAACCATTATAAGAATGATATCATTGCTCGTGTGTACGTACAACCTATCATCTCCATGAAATGGGGAGATTCATTCTCCACACTAACCATTCAAGAGTAATTATAAAGTTTATATGATTAGTAAAAAATAATTATTATAAACTTAATATAATTTTTTATTTGAATAAAATACATCCAATTCATAAAAAACATTACTTACAAGGAAAAACAAGAATGGGAAAACAAAGAAGTTAACACACCAAATAATGGTAATACTAAAATACTATTAAAAAAATGATATAAGAGGATCATATATGATACATTAAGTATGGATATAGTCCTGGAATAATTTAATAACATGCTTTAACCATTATAAATGAGGTTAAATAACCCTCAACTAAAGGGAAGTACAAGGTAAGTGTTAATTTTACAATGTATTTATTATCAAAGATTTTTTATATATAAGTATCTACCAAGAAATATTTTACATCCATATCCATATTTATTAAAATTTATTTAAAATTATTATTTACAATTGTTTAAAGTAATTTTTACCCATGTTTTAATTTTTATAAAACATTTTGAATGTAATCTTTCCTTTGTTTTCCAAATGATATACTTTATGATGTTTTTAAAAAATTAAGGAAAGAGTGTTTTTTTAACTTATAAGGTGTGAGAATATATTTTCTATAGTTATGAATCTTTTACATTTTGAATCCTTAATTAAAATATTACAAGTTTATTTTCAAAATAAATCTTTTCTTTTATAATTGTGTGGCTTTTAAATAATTCCAAAGTAATAAAGGGATATTTCTATCAAAGAGTTTAAGAAATTTATTTGATTATTTTCATCTCTGTCTACATATTTTTTTAGATTTTATGCTTGATTTAGGATGATTTATTTTTATAAAATCTTCTATATTTTATTTAAGGTTTTATGATTTGTTATACTATGTATGTGATATTTTTATACCACTCATGGTTTTGGTTAAAGTATTAATATTTCGTATGCTAGTTTCAATGTGAATGTTTATGCTATGTTTCACCCTTTTCATATGAGTAATGCATTAGACATAGTATGTAATAGGTGGTTCCTTCTTTATCTAATCGATACATTAGTAGGTCTCATGATACAAACTAGTGTCTTGGCACAAGACAATAAATGTATGGTTATTAATGGTCTTAGTATGAGGCCTTGATGGTTTAATTATGATATTTGAAATTATGCATTTTCTCGTTATGTGATTAATATTACACGTGATTCATAGTATCAATGTGAATGTTTAAATGGATTTATTTGATTTATTCTTGATATATTATGTTTTATATTATGTTTAAAATACTTGGAATTTTTTTTTATACCTTTCCTTATAATTTTATGCTTATTTACGATATCTTCTGCTATATTTTTTATCCTTACTAAGAATCTGAGCTCACTCCTTTATTATGTTTAATTTGTCCCTCTTATTTGAAGAAGGATATTAAGATTGAATAATAGCAATAGTATAATGGATAAGAATGTTTTCCAAAGGAATAATATGTTGTTTTTTATTACAAGATGTAATTTAAAACTTAGGTTTGTATCTAGTATTTCCAAGTCGACTAAACTGATCAAATATTTGGGATTTGATTCTTTGTAATCATTCTAATGTATTAAAATAATGCACCAACTCTGGGATTTTGGGGTCAGGGAATTACAGATATTAATATAGGAAGTTTTGTATAAACCATGGAAACTATATATAGAAACATCTTGATTAGGTAACATTATCCTAATATAGACTTTGAGGATAAGTATAGAAGAATATCCGAGAATTTTAGTAAAATATATATTGTGTGGGTATTCCTAGAAAATACCTCTCTATCTAGATAGTAAAAGTGGATGTGGTTTTGTCATAGATGTACCTAAGAGTATGAAATTCGATAAGGTGTTCAGGGCTTGACTTGGGGTAACTTGGTACATGACAACCAATCTTACTACACACTTGGTTTGACACTCCCAGGGGACATTCTTAAGATAATTCACACTTTCTTTATAGACCATTATGATGGATTTTTGAGTAAATATGTCCCCAATGAAACCATTTTATTGATTATGGATTATATATGAATAAATGTTTTAATTTATTTTGAGTATTTTACTAGTTTAGAATTATAAATAATGATTCATAACCTAATATAGTGCATGCCATTATTTATAAATGGTGCATAGTGGAAGGAATTGAAACTGTATCAATACACATAATCCAAGTTGAGATTTCCCTCTTATGAAAGATAATGATAGTGGATCTGGTGATACAAATCACGTTGAATATCTTATAACCATAATGGGAAAACTGACTCAAGTTATGAATAATAACCTTACCCGTATGGAGCAGCCTGGTCCATAATGCGGAGGATCAATGTTAGAATGATTCATGAGGAAACAACCCCCAACATTCAATAGGACGACAAATCCTTTTTTATATGGGAAGTGGATAAGTTTCGTAGAGAAAATATTTCATGATTTGGGGAGTAATGAAATGGAAAAAAAATTATAGAAATATATTTTCTATCAGGAGATATAGATCAATGGTGGTCATTAATTCAAACATAAAAGAGGATGAAGATGTTGAAAATATGGAATGGAGTGAATTTAAAGAATAATTACTAGAAAAATACTTTCCTTGTGATCTACAAGTGTATGTGGCGGGAATATTTTTGAGTCTGAGGAAGAAGCAGGATGATAATGTTTAAAAGTATGAAGCTAACTACACAAGGTTATAAAATCATGTTTCAAACTGCATACATAACCTGAGAAGTAAAAATGATCGATCCATTTATGCATTAAAACCATTTCTTTGATGGGAACTAGTCTCATAATATTTTTCATCTTATGAAGATATAGTCTCATGTTCTATCTATACAGAAAAGGAATTCTCTAACTCTTATGACATTAAATTAAAATAGGAGAAGAACAGAGCTACTGAATACTCTTGAAAAAGAAATAAGGGGAAGAAGGTAAAAGCTGACATTCCACCCTATAGTAATTATGGGAAGAAAGAAATGGATACTTTCTTAAAGGGGATGTGAGTTTGTTACAAGTGTGTATAAAAATGACTCCAAGATCACGATTTAAATGGTAAGAAAGTAGCTATCAATGTTCAGTGTTACAATTGAAAAGAGTTGGGACATATATTATCTATACAAAACTTAGCTTCCTTCGAGATTATGTGTCACCTCCACACTACTCCACATCACCCAAATCCAATATTTCTTCTGTTTAAACCCAAAACACCGTCTACAATTTCAAATGCTCCTCCATTATTCCATCCCTGCGGTCCACCACCTTCAGCATCGTTGGTCTTCCCAAACTAGGGTTCTCAATGCTTCTCCAACCAATCATATGGCCTCCCCATCGCGAGTTCCATCTCCCCAATCTATGGTTTCCATTGATCCTTTAATATTACTTCCTCACGTCACTCCCCATCGTGACTTCTGTCTCGTCAATCTCTGGTTTTTTCTGGTCATCCATTATTCCATCCTCATGTTCCACAACTTTTAACTTATTTGGTCATACCAAACTAGGGTTTCCACCACATCTCCAATTTCCAGCTTCACCTCCTTCAGACACCCCAATATAGGGTTTCTTCCACTTATCCATTCAGTATAACAAGTCAATATTCTCTATTCGGTCTTCATATTCTAGGGCTTTAACTCCTTCATGATCAACAACCACCTACTCATCCTCAGTTTTCCTCTACCAACCATACACTTCTATCTCGTATGCGAGTACCCTCAGATTATCCTTCGGTTCACCTCCCTCAATCCATTCCATTAACAGCTATAGGGACAACCATTATTTTCGATGATTGAAAACCTCTTGGAGGACCACCTAACCATCACCCATACACTCTTTATACAACCTATAGATAAACATCTCCCCAATAGGTTTGTTCTCGTTCTATTCATCAATACCAATCCCTTTTTTACATCTTTGATTTTTTGCAGGTTATCAAAAAGTAATAAAACATTCATAATAATTTTTCATATTTGAATAATTCAATTAGACATGTTTAATCTACTCGGCCTTTATTTATTGAACATTCACTATTAATCATGTTTACATTCAATTCATCATAATAAGTAATTTTAACTTGTAGCATTTAGACATACAAGTCTAGCAGTAAAGTTCCTTATGATTTAATAGAGATTACATTACAATTACCACAATATTCAGAAATTACATTCTCATTATAATGATTAACTGTCTTTAGAATATATATTGTCTATACTCTGATCATAGTATTTCAATCCATGGTTCTATTCTATTCCTTTATGATTAAATAAAAAGATATAGAATACAAACCTAAACTTTCCATCGAGATCTAGAGACGGAAGATTTCAAAGAAGACTACTACGGCAACAACATCAATCAGGTCATTATTTCTATTCTACAGTATTGATATTGTTCTACTATTTATCAATCAAAGGATTATATATTTACTATAATTTCAATTATACAGGCAGAATATCTCTTGAAAACATTGATGCAACTGAAGTCGTTACACCAATAGGAAAAACTCAAACAAGAACACATATGGATTTGTCATCTCTACCCAGTAATAGTAAGTTCAATTTAAAAAGTCCATTACTTTTTCTTTGGTTACCATATTGAAAACTGAAATATAATAACTTTATAATACATTAGGTTCCTGCCTAAAAATGTTTATTTTTACTTTACTGACACTTTTACGATAATATTAAATATTGGAAAATATTGTACAGGAGAAGTGGTCACACAGGAAAATAACATAGAATAACGTTGATCTATTCCATTATCACCTATATCCACTAATGGTTAGTTTTGTTTACAATCTCAAATTTAATTATTTGAAATCATACTGCATAATAGAAAACCATGTCTTGCTATAATTTCTCATCTCCCTATTTCACTGTCACTCAACATAGTTTGAGTTTGTCAACAATATCTATTGGATCAAACAAGGGAAGACAATGAATGAATACCATTATACAACACAGTCTTTTATTCTATGAGCATGTTGTCATTGAAATTTTTTTACCTATATGTTTTATACTTTACACTTCTATTTAACGACTACCTATTCCATTATTATTTTTATAAGGTATTAATAAAAATGATCATATATTTAATGAGTTAGTATTTGCCTCCTCATCATAGTAAGAAATAACCAGTCTAGTGAAAAATTTCTTCTCTGTCAGTTCAATATAGATTCTGAGGCATGTAACTAATATGATCAACGGTTCTCCTTACAATCATATTGGAAACTGCAACAATTTTTCATCCAAGGTATGTTATACACTCCAACAATCATATCAGGTTTCTCTTCTATATATATCTTTATGTATATATAGTTTATAATATTTAATAACATTGATAACTGTGATTTTATTCTAATGAGGGAGTAATAAGAAATGTAGGTTCTACACAACTGCTTGAGGAATAACAATCAATGAATCAGACCCTGATGAAAACAACTCCTAGAAGAAACACGGACATAGATCCTCCATCCAACTTCATAGGTCTGTCAACATGGACATTATATTTTCAACATTGAATTGTTTTACTATTTATTTTGTATTACAAAAAAATACATCAATAACACATAACATGAAGTTGAATGATGCAGATAAGTCACTAAAACATGAGACAACTGAACATATAGGTTATTTGTATTTACTAAACTATTATATTACTACATTGACTATGCATACAAATTTTTGTGACTGTTATTTCATTCCCAAATAACATCAAATAATTTCTTCTTTTTTTCCATCGACACATTCAGATTTTTTAGACCATTCTATTACTTGTCAGTACTATGGTTCAGCATTTATTATTTGCTAAATTCATTTCAATTCTTTTTTGCATACAAATATAGCTTATCATTTTATTTACTAAACATTAAGTGTTCTCTGCAAAAAAATATGTCTTATCATTTTGTCTTCAACTGGTTAGCCATAAAATTTTCATTTCACTGAATTATTGATTTGTTCATTTTACAGTAGAGGAACATGATTATTTATCATAAATTAATTTCTATATATATTTCTTCTTTCACTTCCAGACATTTCAGAAAGGAGAACATTATTTTCTTTATATGATCTCAATAAGTGAAACTACATCCATTTGGGTTCAGGTACGAACAAGGAGCTTTACCTTAAACATTTTAATTCTAATTTTCATTTTTATGGAATTTATTTGACTAATTTTATTTGTTCTAATTTAATATCTTTATTCATTTTTTATATGGAAGGTTTTTCAAATATATATTTCTTTTCTAATTCTTTCTGAAAAAATCAGTGGTCACTTATCATTTGAATTACACTATATATATTAATATATGTATTTTGGTAATTTTATATTTATATATTTTGAATATTATTGTTCCATACATTTTTTAATAGATTTTATTTATATACTCATATAATAGTTACAATGTTTTAATGACTTTATTAGATTAGTACATCTCCTACATATTATACTTTATTAGTTCAATTACATTGATCTCCACTTTCAAATAAAACATACATGTTTTAGTTAATACTATGTGATTTTTCAATATCCAGTTTCATGTTTTTTTTCGACGGTTTTATTTAGTAATCGATTTCATGTTTCCTTTCTAGGAGGTAAAATTTGTACATCATAAAATGTTCATAACCTTTTTTCCTACAGTTTTGATTAGTATCAAGTAGTAGTATATTGAAACTATTCTCCTTTTAAACACTCTAATATATTATATATATTCTGATAATTAGATTCTATTATTATTATATTGTGGTCTGTTGTTACATGTGTACACCCCTACATTGATTGTATAATTCATTTTTGACCTGATGAGTTTTGTTTCTCATTCTCAATTATTTATGGGATTATAGTTTGGATTGAAACTTCTCACATTTATATCCATATAGCTTATAACAGACATTTTATATATATTATCAGGTAATTAATCCTTCACTAATGTGTCTATAGATTACACCATCTCTTGTAATGAAATGGGTTTGATTCGACAATCAAGAGTTCAAGAACTCCACTAATTGTCTGCGGGAAGTGATTGAGGTGATGCAGTCTTTTCAAAAGATGATGGAGGATTTCATGAGAGCAATAAAGAATCTTCAACTCCTATGGATGTAGAACATAAGGCCACACCAATGGTTAGAAGCAATGAGATGAGAGTTGGAGGCAGAGATGCTGATGTACAGATCTTAGTAGATGGATACAGAAATTTCCATATTTTGTGGTTGGATAGAATCTGGCAAGGAAGATGAAGTTGGTTTAGTTGAAGGGTAAAAATTAGATATTTAAAAACTATAAAATATCATCCTATTATAATTTTATAGTCTGAGGGTGATTCACTTGGCCATTAAACCATAATTGATCTCCTCATTGAATCATATTTCAATGAAATTCAACTTCATTTGGAATATTTTAGAGGATAGGCTAATAAAGAAACTAAAATTTAAAGGAAATAATATTTAGGTAGTAAATATTTATGTTATAAAATAATAAATATTGATGTCTTATTAAACTTCATTTGTTATTGGATAACATATAATTCATAGGTTATCAGATTCCTCAAATAAGAGAATGAAGTCAATTTATTTCAATGGAACCGCCCAAATTACCCAGCTTTCATATCAATAATTTTATGTACATGCAACATAAAAATATTGTACAGTGTATAAGTTCAGATGCAGGAATTACTTTTTAGATCGTGTATAAAATAGATTACTATTTTAAAACTAGAAACCCATTTTTATTGGTTTTAGCATAGTAACTTTTTAGCATAGTAACTTTATTTATGTAACACATGATCATTGTTGTGAAGGATCTGTAAATTACTACTTCTATTTTCATATCAATGTTTTTATTGAATCCTTCATGTGATATATGTTGCAAAAAAACACTTGCAGACCAATTCTTTCATCTTTGGTACAATGACCACCCTAACATGAAGCATCATCGAGCATTGTGGTCCATGAAGCTATTGCAACACGAATTGTTTTTTCTGGGGTGTCTATGCCACTTCAATGGAGACCAATGGAGTATTGGTCTAGTAGCCTTTGGGTTGGGATCAAGCCACTGCATGCATGGTGCTCTGATGGTCAAGGTGATGGTATACCCTTCACCTCTATTTACTTTAGCATCACCTAGACTTCTTATCCAACCCTTTTATTTCTTTATTTTCAGTTATATGACATTACTTCAAACATTATATTATACTGATCAAAATTTGAATTATCCATTTCAATAATATTTTGTTTTATTTAATTTATTTCTTCATCACAAATTTCCAATATAAATTTTTATTCTTCAATAATTTAACTAAATATTTACTAATATGTGTTATGATTTCTCAATAATTTCCCTAACTTCTATTCTATTATTATGTACCACTCACTTATTTTTTTAAATATATTCAATATTTATGTTTCTATCAGAAAGGCTTCTCTCATACAAAATGTAGCTGAATAGGGAGATCAACAAAAACAACATATGCATAGAGATGATCATTATAGAAGTACCCTCTACATATTCATGTGGAAGCTGGAGACCTCCATCTTATCTGCATGCCAATTATCCACTCAATCTCAGGTTCCTTCATGGATTCTTTTAGAATGTTTAAATCTTTCAATTTTATCCAACACACTATATTTTATGTTTGTTATTATAATATATTAAGTTTATTAAAATTTCTGTATTTCATTTTTATTCTCTTTATTTAGATTGGTTTAAAATTGTTTTTAAACTAGTTGTTGTGTATAGAGGGAGAATCTTCATCTGTTTCCATATGAATTTTCTACCATGGGGTCTCTGCATGAAATCCTCCATAGTCATAAGGTGTTTTAAGAAGCACATGTTGTACCTGTGCTTAATGCAGAGGGTGAGAATTGTTGTTGATGCCGCAAGCTAGATACAGTATTTTCATGAAAAAGTTAAACCATTTATTATAGTAATAGACTCCATGAGATGATTCATAGATGTTAGTAAGTGACTTTTAATAAGCCTAGGATAATTCCCCACCATTATTTGACTCCTCAATTTTTCCACTTCTCTATCTCTGCTCTGTAGTTGTTTTATGAAAGTCGCATTGAATCCAAATCCCACAGTTTTATTTGAATCATTTTCTATGAGGTTAGTATTCTAGGTCTTTCAATTCCCCAACTTTTTTATAAAAGTAATCAGCTACCAAGGATTCATGTCCATCTCACCTTTCCCCCAAACACTCTCTTATCTATTTTAGATGGTTGTAAATGAAGGTTAATGGTGAGTTTCAGTGAAGATCTAATTCACATTTTTTTTATTTGGATCTCCTTTGGTGGTGCATTTTCTTAAAAGAAAAAATTTTGGTATAACTATTCCATATAATTATTCATATATTACATGCATTATGAAATAGAGTAAGGAACCTTTTATGGGTATATTGTTTAGGCTATAATATTAGTCTATATATGGAACAGATATTGAAGTAGCATCAATATAGATATTGATGAGGGTATTTATGTATGCAATAAAATTTAATTATTTTATGAATTCAATTTGTTGAGTCAAAGGCGCACCATGAGTTTATGTGTTATTAAGGATTATATTTTGTAAAGTGGAACCTTTTAATTTATTGCAAAATTACGATGTTTAGAATTCCTTATAATTGGATTCCATTTTGAAAGTATAGATTGACTGAACCTACCAGATTAGTTATTGCATTCAACCTTACATCTCTATACTAGCATCCACAGTCCCAGCAACATGAGAGCTGGATATGTCCAGGAATTGTATCTCTATATATATTGTTCTATTTTAGTTCATATAAAAACCTGAATTATCACTTGTGATCCCATGCTACTGCTTTGTCCATTTTCATCATTTGTGGATTGAATTGGGGTAGGGGTTCATAGTGTGGGGAGGAACAAAATGATAGTTCATGTTCAGTTTTTATAGTTATACCATTTTTTATATCTCTTCCTCCTTGCATAAGAATGAACATTGTATCTTTGATTAAGATATTTCCTTTCAATATAGTCAATATTAATTAATTGTTTCTTTCATGCATTCAATGTGATAGGTTTTACTATTACTAGATTTTGGAGATACACTCAACATTATCGAACGTGGATGTATATAGAGATTTCATGATCAGTGGATCATTTTATTTTCTCTTAGTTATTAGTTTCTTCTACTTTTACTGTATAATACTTGTGATACATGTATTTGAAAAATAGATCATGTAATCTAAAGATTTTTAATATGATCGATGTTTTTTTTAAATCACCAGATTTGGTATTTTATACATCCTTTATTTTTTCAAGTATTTTAATGGTCCTTCAACATTTAATCCACTTAAATTTAATTTTTATCCACCAATATTTTGTTATTAAAAAATATTTAACATTAATATTTTTTATTATCTTTTACAAATGGAATTCTCTTATTAAATGAAATCTATTAATCCAATATGTCGTGCATACGCATGGGTGAGTACTAGTTATGTAAATGATAGTACTAAAAGTCAAGGAAACTTTCCCCAAAAAAGACAATGGGATAAAGTTCAATATTAATTTATCACAACTACTAAGGTTGAAGTTCCTAATTATGTGGTGGAAGGTACTTTAATTATTTCCTCAACTTTAGCTGAATCTTTATTTGACTTTAGATATTCATAATCCTTTATATATTCCCAGTTTTCTTTAAAAATTAGATATTTTAAATTCCTAATAAGAAGGGAGTTTTCAGTTAAAACCTCAAAGGTAAGTCTCATTGAAAGAAATATGTGTTAGGGAGTTCCCATTATGGCATAAAAATGGTCTTTATCTGCTAAATTTATAATCATACCTATGATTTAATTTGATATAATCCTCTGTATGGGTTGGCTATGAAAATGAGATGTAAAAATTTACTATAATAAAGAGGAAGTTTCAATTTGTGTGGACTATGTAGAATCCATTATATTTATAAAAGAAACACTATCACCAGATTCTTATCAAAATCCACTCCTAGTAGCTTTACTAAATATGATTCTTGGGAAGAAAGAGGAAATAACATTTAGGGATGAAGAAAGAAATATTCAAATTTAGGATGTTCCTATTGTATGATAATATATTGATATATTTATAGATGAATTACTTGGACATCCTCTAGAGCAGGGAAGTTGAATTACTGTTGATTGAATCCCTGATGTATGTCCAATATCAAATCCTCCCTATAGAATGGCCAATTTTGAATTAGTAGAGCTAAAAAACAACTAGAGGAGTTGAGAAATAAGAGATTTATTCTACCTAGTGTTTCTCCATGTGGATCCCCAATTCATTTTTTTAATAATAAAGATGGATCAATGAGTCTCTAAATTGACAATTGATAAATAAATGTTATTACAATAAAGAACAAGTATCCTCTACCAAGCATTGATGAAATGTTTGATCAACTTCATGGAGCTCAATATTTTTCTAAGATTGACCTTAATTCTGAATGTCATCAATTAATTGTAAAAAAAGGTAGATATTCCAAAGAAAACATTATGAATGAGGTATGGTCATTAAGAATTTATAGTAATGCCATTTTGATTGACTAATGCACCTTTTATTTTTATAGATAAAATGAAAGAGTTTTCTATTAATATCTTTATGATTTTTTTCAAAGTATTTATTAATGATATATCGTTATACTTTAAATGCAATGAAGACTATGAGATTCACTTGAATATTGTTATAAATATTGATAGAATAAATAAAATATATGGGAAGTTTATTAAGTGTGAATTTTAGCTTTGAGAAATTTATTTTATTGGCCATATTGTTTCCAAGGATAGAATATATATTTATCCTTCAAAAACAAAAGTAATCCAAGAATGTCCAGCACTGATGAGTGTAACCAAGGTAAGCAGTTTTATTTGTTTATCAAGTTACTATCAGAATTTTGTCTAGAATATTTCTCAATTGGAAAACTCGTTAACCAATATCACACGTAAAGGGGTTAAATTCATTTGGAAAAAAGAGTGTGAATAATTTTTTCAATAATTGAATAGAATATTATTCAATGATCCTATCTTTAATTTACCAACTATAAATGATGGGACTATGATTTATAGTGATGGATAAAAGAAAGGACTCAGTTGTATCCTTATGTAGAATGATAGGGTTATTTCTTATGCATCAAGGCTATTAAAAATTCCTGAACAAAACTTCACAACTCATGATATGGAGTTAGCGGATATAATATTTTCTCTAAAGATATAAAGAAACAATCTCTATGGTAAAATATGTGAGATACATACTAATCACAAGAGTTTGAAATATATTTTCTCATAGAAATAACTCAACATGTGACAAAGTAGATGGATTGAGCTACTCAAGGATTATGATTTCACAGTACAATACCACCTAAGGAATGAAAATAAGGTAGAATATTCATTGAGTATAAAGGAACATGAAGTTATAAAAAAATTAAAGTTAAAAAGGATCTTATGTTCATAGATCTAATAGATATGGAAAAATGAATTATCATGGAAGGTGAAACAACACTACTTTTTCAAATGGTTTCCAAACCATATTTATTAGAAAGGATAAAATGTTCCTAGTCTAATGACTATTATTTTGAAAAGAAAAATAAATTTGTGATTAATAGGAGATTGATCGATATCATTTAGGAAGATGGGATTTTGAAATTTGGGAAGATGCTTCGTGTTCTTGTTATACCTAATCTAAAAAAGGAATTATTAAATGATACACATGGCATCAATTTATCTATACACCCTGATGGAACTAAGATCTATATTTATTTGAAGGAACATTTTTTGTGGGACAATTTGAAGAGGGATATTGTAGATTATGTGTCAAGATGTTTGGTTTGTCTGTAGAAAAAGGATGGAAGACAACATCTTAGAGGATTCATGCAACCTATTTCTATACCTATGTGGAAATGGGATGATATTACAATAGAATTTGTCTTGGGGATTCCAAGAATCCAAGAAGATATGATAAAATATGGGTTATTATTGATCGTATTATCCTCACAACACATTTTCTTGGCATTAGAGAATATTTTCCACTTAAACATTTAGGAAGACTATATATTAATGAAGTTGGAATACATCATGAGGTTCCCTTTTATATTATTTCTAATTGTTATCCTTTTCTTACATCGAGATTTAAGAAAAGTATTTAGAAGGCCCTTGATACTGATATTTGTTTCAACACTGCCTACCACCCTCAAACTGAATGACAATCAAAACAGAAAATTCAAACATTAGAATACCTATTGAGATCTTTTTCACTTGACTTTCAAGGTATGTGGGATTATTATTTACCTCTAGTAGAATTTTTATATTACAATAGCTTCCATTCAATTATTTATATGGCACTATATGAAGATTTATATGGAAAGAGATGTCAAAAACAAACTTGTTGGGATGGTGTTGGTGAAAGAAAACTCATAGGCCCAAAACATGTTGAGGAAATGATAGAAAAGGAAAATACTATTTAGAACCATATAAAAACATCTCAAAATAGGAAAAAGATTTATGTCAATAACTGAAGGAAGGATTTGAAATTTCAAGTGGGAGATCAAATTTTCCTAAAGGTATCTCCATGGAAGGGTGTTATAAAATTTGGTAAGAAGGTTAAATTAATTCATAGCTACATAAGATCTTTCTAAATTCTTGAATAAATTGGAGTTGTAACTTATTGTTTGACAATTCTGCCAAGTCTCTCCAGAGTTTATGATGTGTTCTATGTATCATTGTTAAAGAAATACATTCCAGATCCAATACATGTACTCACCTATGAATAAATATAAATAGAACATGATCTATCTTATTGTGAAGTACCTATCAGGATTCATGAAAATAGAGAAGAAGTGTTGAGAAATCATACAACTCATTCGGTAAATGTTTTTTGGAGAAACCAAAAAATAGAAGAGGTGACGAGGGAACTTGAGGAACTTATGATGAAGAACCACCTGGATATTTTTATGCAGTGATATTCTATAAATTTTGAGGAAATAATTTTTTGAAGGATGGAATAACGTAACACCCTAAGATTCCATGATACACTTCCTTTTAAATAATTCAATATCTTTCATTGCATGAAAAATCGAATCATAACACACTATGACCTATCAAAATAGATGTTTAAAAAAGGTTATGAATAGTATTAACCAAATTATTAAATTTATCAATTTTATTTTTGAAAATAGACTTCATTTTTGAATTTGGAATATCAAAATTAGCATATAGTGATTTTTTGGTATTTCTCTAAAAAGATTCAATTTTGGATGAATAATAAAAATTAATACATTATTGTTAAAAAAGAAATTTTTCATTTATATAATTATTTTAATTTAAATTTATTTTAAATTCAAAATAGATAAATAATAAATATATAAGTCTAATTTAGGTCATTGGAGTCATTTTTATAATCGATTTAGATGTAAAAAATTTTTAAACTTTTAAATGTCTCTTTTACCCACCTTCTAAAAATATCTATAGATTAGAATTGAACTTAATTTTACCAATTGTGAGAATTGAATTTTGAAATATTGACATACATTTCTGTAATTAGTTTGAAAATTTTATTTTAATATGATCAAAATAATGTTTGGTGAATAGTAACTTTTGAATTTTATTTACCACGATTAAAGGTAAATATAGTAATTAAAGGTAAAAATAATATTATAATAATATAATATTACCCTAACACCTGTATTAATTTCATTGGATAAGTGATTTTTTACCAAAATCAACCTTAGGTATAAAATATGATCCTGTTTAATCCACTTGTGTTTGATTAAGACATTTATTATATTTTATTCAAAGAAGAGTTAAAAATGTCATATTCAAATTTTAATAATTATATAATTTTTAATAAGTGTATATATAAGTGATATGGTCGAATATAAATATAATTTATAAAGGTAAAATGATTATATTCATAATTGAAATTTATTTATAATTTTAAGAAATAAATAATTAAATTAAATTGTAACACAATAATTATGTAGTAATTGAATTATTAAAGGAAGAATCAATTAAATGCTATTAAAAATTTTAAAATAAATATCATTGGACTTAATTAATGAAATAAAAGAATTTTATAGAAAATATATACATTTTAGTGACATATTTGAAGTATTGTTTAAAAGTTATTGGTTTGATATTTTTAAAAATGAAAATTTTGAATAGTATCAAAATTGACTTAAAAGATACTTTAAAATAAATAATATTTAATTAAATGTAATAAAATTAAAAAGAATATCATCTTTCTTAAAATAATAAGGGTAATGTTAAAAATTTCATAAATGATCCAATTGGGGTTATTTTAGCATTTTATTGTATCAATATTAACCCTATATTATAAAAGGACAAGTAAACACTATAAGAGTTAAACTATTTAACTAAGGGTTAATTTCAAAAGATAAGGATAAATTTGAGACCGAAACATGTATAAAAATAATTTCCTAAGTGTATTTAAACCCATAATCATATTAGACTAGAAATAAATACCTTGGGGTATATTTTAAATCTAAAATCAATTTATAATAATTTAATAGTTTTGGAGTTTCCCAAAGTGCACCTCCCCTCTCTTTTAAAAGGGAACCTATCCTTCTCTTTTATTCACACCTCTAAATCCCTTTTTCTCACCAAAAAACTACCCAATTATCATCAAAACCTCCCTAAATTCATCTTATAGTCTATACATTGGTCATAATTCTATCTTAAGGAGTCCTTTTGTGCAAATCAAATGGATACTATCAAAGAAGAGGTAATTTTTTTTCCATTTCAATTCAATTTATTTTATTCTTCTACTTACTCTTCCTATATTTTTTCCATATAAAAGTAATAAATACAGTATCATATACATGATGATATGTTATTATAATTATGTAACATCAATATTCTTCCATTTATCCATCCTAAGAATAATAATATCACAATTCTTGTGTACGTACAACTTTACGTTTTCACACACTGGTGTAATTTCTTATTCAACACTAGTTTATTTTGATGGGTATAATGATGAGGATAATGTATATAAATAATTAATATAACATTATAATGATTCTGCATAATTTATATACCATCCAATTCCATTACATTTAACCATTAATGGAATGATATCATCGCTTGTGTGTATATACTACCTATCGTCTCCACGACGTTGTGAGATTCATTATCCACGTTAACCATTAATTAATTATTATAAAGTTTATATGATTAGTAAAAAAATAATTATGAACTTAATATAATTGTTTATAAAAATAAAATTCATCTCATGCATAACAAACATTACTTACATGGAAAAACATGAATGGGAAAACGAAGTAGTTGACAACCAAAATAATGGTAATACTGAAATACAATTAACAAAATGATATAAGAGGATCATATATGATATAATAAATATGGATATGGTCCTATTATAATTTAATAACATTCAATAACCATTATATATAAGTTTATCTCACCCTCGAATAAATGAAAGTACGAGGTAAGGGTTAATTTCACAATCTCTTTATTATTCGAGATTATTTATACATATGTATCTAATGGGACATCTTTTACACCCATGTCCATGTTTCTTAAAATTTATTTCAAAATAATATAAAAAATTGTTAAATTATTTTTTACCCATGTTTGACTTTTTATAAAAAAAATAAAGTAATCTTTCTGTCGTTTTCCAAATTAGTTACTTTATAACCCTTTCAAAAAATTAAGGAAAGAATGTTTTTTGACTTATATAGTGTGAGAAGATATTTTCCACTGTTATGAATCCTTAACATTTTAAATATTTCCTTACAATAATAAAAAATTTAATTTTATAAGAAATTTTCTATATTATAATTGTGAGGCTTTAAATAATTTCAAAGTAAAAAAATGGACATTTCTCTCAATGAGTTTTAATTAATTTATTAGATTATTTTCATATATCACTACATCCTTTATTGGATATTATTCTTGATTGAGGTTGATTTATTAGGATATAATCTAAAATATGTTTTTAATTTTTATGACATGTTTGACTGTGGATGTCCTTTTTATACCATTCATGGTTTATGGTTAGATTATTAACATTTTATATGCTAGTTTTAATGAGAATATTTATGTTTTGTTTCACTATTTTCATACGATGAATGAATTGGACTTATTTAGTGATGGTTCAGGCCTACTCTAGCCCATCTAAGCATTGGTAGGTCTCATGAGACAAACTAGTATCTTGAGATAAGGCCTTGATGGTATGGTTATTTATGGTCTCAGCACGAGGCCTTGACGGTATAGCTATGATGTCTGGTATTATTAATTTCATTGTTATGTGATTAATATTACATGTGATTATTCAGAATATCCATGTGAATTTTTAAATGGAATTAGTTGATTTATTATTTCCATATTATGCTGAAGATTAACTTTAAAAGGATTGTGTTTATATTTTATACCTTTCCTTAAATTTTTTTACTTATTTATGATAGCTTCTGTTTTATTGTCTATCATTACTAAGAATATGAGCTCACCCCTTTATTACGTTTCATTTTTCCCTAGGATGCAAAGAAATAAATTATTATTGACCTGTTGGTATAATTTAAGGGATATGAGAGTTATTAAAGGGTATAATATGTAGTTTTTCATTTCAAGATGTAATTTAAAACTTTTATTTTTATCTAGTATTTTCAATGCTACTAAACTGATCGATCCTTTGGGATTTGATTCCTTGTAATCCTGAAAATTTACTAAAATAATGCACCATCTTTGGGATTATAGTTTTGGGGCGTCACAAAATTTATTTTTAGTTAAAAATATATGTTTTTAATTGTTAAATAATGAGTTACTTGGGTAAAACTAACTTTTGGTAAAAGTTAAGAAAAAGTGAAAATGCCTAAAATTACTCAAATATTTTCTCCATATTATAGATTGAGATGTGTATTGACCCACTACCCATTACCTTTTTATTAATTTTCCCTTTTAGATCCACATTCTATCAATTTTGATTGTTCATTTTATATTTTTACCTAAAAATCACTCTCCTCTCTTATAAAAGGGGACTTCACAGCCTATTTTCATAAACCAAAAAATTCATATTAAATTTAAAAAATAAAAAAAAAATCATTTCTCTTATATAACTATCCTAGGATTGGTATCCCCTAGTTTATGTAAAATACCTAAATCATCCATTTCTAAGAGTTACTCCAAGAGAAGGTTCAAACTGTCAATGTGAGAACTAATGACATCTTAATATCTTTATTATTATCCATATTTCTTGTAAAAAATATATTAACCTTATAATATAACAAATTTAATATTGTTAATGTGCATATATTTTATTATTTTAATGGTAGAACTATTATCTACCCCATCCCCTATCTTAGTGAATAAAATGAGGACCCATTCGTGAGTACGTGGAGACTATATCGTCTACGAAGTGGCGTAATTCATTTTTCATGGAAACTATAAATAAATAGTTTAAAGGTGTTAGTTAGTGAATGATTTTTATATTTATAACATTTTTAATATTATTAAAATATATAAAAATTTATAAAATATTTTTATATTACGAAAAATGAAAATGTCTTTAGTGTGTTTGTGACAACTACCTCCTCCATAGAGATATGTGTTTAATTATTTATCACTAACCAACATTGATGGTTAAAGTTAATATTTGATGAAAATATATAATATAAAATATTTTTTTTAATTCAATAATAGCTTATGAAATTACTAGATAAAAATTAAGGATCATTAATGTAATTAGAAAATATCAGTAAATTGCTTAAAATAATTTCATCTTATATCCCAATATAATGAATAATGACCACATATTATACTAAGTGAAAAATAGAGATGAATAAATTATTAAAATATTATTAAAATATACTTAATAAAATATAAATAATGAAATCATTATCAAGAATATTTTTTGACATCACTATTACCAAACCTGCATGAAACAAACAAATTTTATAACATCTAATGATGAAAATGATAATTAATTAACTAATAATTATGTAGTGAATAATTATAATTAAATAATGTAAAAGTTAAAAGATAATAATAAGGGTTTGTATATAAGTAATTATGATTCCTATTTTCAATACAATGGTGGTTAAATTCTTTTGTGAATGTTATGAGAAAATGGTACTGGTTTCCTCAAGATAATTTCAATTCACTAATATATTCTTTTATTCACCACTAATTTTATTTTTTTTGTATATAATACTATTTTATTTACCTATAATATATTAATTATTCAATTCATAGGTTTTAATAATCCATATTATTTTATACATTTCATGTGTTTTCAATTTTACAAGTAGTGATGATGTAAGGGTTTCATTCCAACTAAATTTTTAAATAAAAATTGGAAATAATTAATTTAAATTTGGAAAAAACTTTTAAGAACATTATCTATAAAACCTCATAATTTTTTAATGTCTTTGATTATTATTATTGTTTTTTATGTCTTATCTAAATTATATTTCTGTTGGAAAATTATTTAACTCATGTGACATTAGTAAGAGAAACTGACCCCGCATATTCTTTAGGGTCATGATATTTCCTTCTCTATGTTCATATTCATTTTATGGATATCATTTTCTATGATTCAATAATTGAATAACCCCATTTTCTACAATTTTTTACATTACATAATTTTTTTTGAACAAATGTCTTAATGTTATCACCATATATGATCTTCATAAAAGTATCCCTTTTTAATATTTTCCATGTGATCACATTTATTTTCATATTTCATTATTACAAAACTTCCTTTTAATTTTTTAAATGGTTTTTCTAAAATTTTATTACTTATTAATTATTTTTTAAAAAAAACATATTTTTTTCAATTTGATTTATCCAGTAATCCTAAAATGACATTTTTCATCAATGTAAACATCCTTTGATATTCATTATATTATAATTATTAAATTTTCTTAGTTTTCTATCAACCTACATTCTCTAGATGGATTCTGAAATTTCCTATGGAATTATTTAGGAAACATATCTCCTTCACAAGGGTGAATTATGTGATGTTGATATATGAATGTTTCTATTTTCATGTGGAATACAAATGTATAGTTTTTATTTTGTTAGGTAATGGGGAGAGAAACCAATACACTATGTTACTTTTTCCACTATGTTTATGAGAATGGGTTGTGAACCTAGTACATTATGGGACAACATTCAATATGATATGATGTTCCTGGTAGTTATTGTTGGGTCACCTTAGTCAAGTATTTGAATCAATCATCTCCCTATGTAGGGTGAATTTGCCTTACTATATGCCCATTTTGTCATTATTGAGGATATTCTCTTGTTATTTACATGATATTTTGAAACAATTATGAAGAAATAAACCACATTTTTAATATATTTATGGAGAAACTAATAGGAAATAGATAATTAATAACATATATTGAATCCTTAAAGTTTATAAATATGGGTATAAAAATTATTTTTTATTGGTTTCTTCTAATTTCATATTTTCAATTTTAGAAGTATTATCCATCCTAAAATTCCATTATTTTAGTAAATAGATCCAAATAGGAGGAACAAAGTTAAAAATGTGTGAAAATTACATTGTTTTTATTATCTAAATAAAAAACCAAATGGGATGAAAAATGGGATGAAAAAACATGTAAATTATCTCTCAACATTTTCAATAAATAAATAATAATGTGAATATTATTTATATATTGAATTCACCAATAAAGTAGAAAAATTATCTTAATCCATCTATACAACAGCATCTACCTTCCAATGGAGGTTCTTCTATTCAACTTATTAATAAGAAATGGATCAAAATATAGAATATATTTTTTCCTCTAGTGCTCGGATCATGATAAGGTTTTTTTGGATGTGTATCGATTAGAAGGTGGTGGTAGTTAATAGTTGAGTATTATCAATAATATGAGGCAAGATGGGTAAATTTAATTTTTGGATAGGGAATCACCCAAGAAGATATTTTTCAATATGAATATTCCTCTAGATCCCAACATAAAAAAGAAGATATAATTATTAGAACCTATGTAGAATAATTATTAATTATTTAGTACCTATGATGAAAATTTAACTATAATTGTAAGGAATGTTTATTGGTTTATAATCTAACCAAAAACAAAAATAAATTAATTATTTACTTACTTAAAACTAATTATCTAAAATAAAATAAATATAAGTAAATTTTATAGCAAGAAAGACAACATTCGATGTGATATCATTTTATAAATAAAGTGTAGAACCACACATTATTAAAAAAATTAGAGATAATAAAAGAAACATTTATTTTACAAAAAGTTAAATTGATAAAACCTATAATGGAAACAAAATTAATCTCCCTACATGTTTAAAAGGTGACTTATGAATGGGGAAACATAAGGTAATTGTTAAATTATTTATGTGTAGAAAATAAGGTCTTTGAAAAAATTTATTTCAAAGGGAAATGATGATTCTAATAAATGATGAGAAAAAAGATTATCCAAATGTACTACTCACATTTAAATTACATATTTTTATAGTGTATAGACTTTATGAAAATTATTGTATAAATACAAGGGTTAATGGCCAAAATCTTAGTTATTAACCTCCAAATATCAAGGATTAACAAACGACATATGAAATTAATACTAATGAAGTAGGTCAATAATGTTAAGTGGTGAATTGTACACTTATCATTTTCTATAAGTCATCAAATTTCAAATTTTACTCATAGTCTACCCACTCTTTTATATCTGGTTAATTTACCAATGTTATCACACCACCACCACAATGATTAGATATTAAACTATCAGTGATAATTCATAGTGGTATGATGATCACATTTTAATTATATAAGTTATCTGTGATTAAATTTTATTGTAATTTTCTTCTAAAATAACTTATTATTCACCTTCTAGTTAGAATTTATGTGATTTTGGGAATGGGTTTTCTGTATATATATATATATCATATCATATCAATATTTTAAAAAAAGAGGTCACATTTTATATGATATGTCAACCTAAGATCATCTATCAAGTGAGGATGATCATGAACATTCAATGGAAATTACTTCAATTTTAGTGGTCTTGATAACAAAACATGAGGTGTATATAGAAAAAAAGATTGGGGGTGGGGGACTCGATATTTATGATACCCCTATTATTTTGGAATATAAAGGTGTATTTCCAAAAAAATCATAGTATTCCCCTAAATAATGAAGTTTAATTTTCAATATAAATCATACCTATTATAACTTTTACTTCAAATTCACATTATAGAATGTACCCAATTGAGTTGTAGTAATTTAATAAGTAACTCCATGAGAATGTGTATAAGGGATTCATAAAAAAATTTATATCAACATGTTTTTACCTATAGATTTTTTTATTAAAAATTATGGTCTAATTAGTCTTTACATTGATTATTGGGAACTTAAAAGTATCACAATAAATAAAATTTATATTCTAACTAATATTTATGACTTGTTTGATCAACTATATAGAGCTCGATACCTTTTAAATATTGAACTTTAATCTAGATATCATCAATTTTTTGTTAATTAGGAGGATATTTTCAAGTAAAACATTCAAATTATGTATGGAAATAATGAATTGATATTAACTACAAATTGATTCACTAATTATTTGGGTATCTTTTTGGATATGATAAAACAATTCTATAAATATCACCCTAATCAATTTATGGTATAATTTATAGACAACAATATCATAAATTCATAGAGAATGTATGGTAATGAAGGTCATATTATGATAATCTTAAATTCCATTAGGAAGGATAAAATATATTAAAAAATCAAAATATAATGTTTTTTGTGGTATAAAGTATCATTATCTAGTTACTCTATCACTAGTAAATTTATATCTACAAATCCTTCTTAGATAGTGGTTACTTTTGGAATGGAACATACAAAATATAGTTACTGAGAGTTTTAATTTTCATGGATTATATGAACACTACAAATACATTCTGAGATATTTATAAATTATATCAAATACACTAAACAAGTAGACTCAAAAGTGATCCATGTTTCTATAGAAAATAAATGTGAGGAATTGAAAAGAAGGATTATCAGTGCATCTTTTCACATAGTACCCTATAGTGTAGATGGTTTTTTCATATAAACGGATCCATAATTGAAGGTAATTGAATGGTTTCCGATTTATAATGACATGGTAGTAGATTATTCCTCACACTAGTTGATGTTTTAGTTGAAAAATTACCCAACTCATGATTTGGACTTAGTACCGGTAATTTTTTTTAAAAATACATATACATTATGTATATTTTGAAATGTGGGATATTTATAATGATCATAATATATTGAATTATATATTCACATATAATGTATTGAATATGAACCAAAGTATATGGTTTTAGATTATTGTGCATTATGGATGCTCAATACATTACAATCTAGGGAAGAAAAATATTATGGTTGATGCATTGAGTAGGAAGGACCATGCTAGCATTTTTATTATGATGATTGAAATGGATCCAATACATAAGTATTTTATATTATTGAGATTTAATTCATGAGGTAAGGGGAGAAATCATATCTCTCTCAGATTACTATACAACAATTCATCCATGTAAAAAATAAAGAGGTATAGAAAGAGGATTTAAAAATAAAAAAATAAAGGTTAATAATTATTCAGGGTTCATTTTTCACCAAGTTAGAGTGATAATATTTATAAATTGGAAACATTTGTCTATGATACTGAAATTGGAGGATTATTTTTTTATAACACATATCTCATCAGTTTATATTTTTCCTAGAAGTATAAATATGAATAGAGTTATCAAAGAGAATTTATGGTGGGAAAACAAAAAAGATGCATATTATAGAGTATATATCTCAATTGAAAAATTTAATAGACATTAATGTGGAACATAAGATCTATAATGGGATATTGTCACCATTACCCACCCTATATCTAAATGTAAAACAATCCCCGTGTTTTTTATCATAGGACTCCCCATGACATCTAAAGTGTAAAAAAAAATTTGGTTTGTAATTGGTCTCCTTACAAAGTGACTTCATTTCATCTCTATTAGATAAGAATTCTCAGTTTACCAAATTTATATGATGTGCATTAGAGAATTCATAAGGCTATATAGAGTAACACTCCAAATTGTATCTTATCATGTTTTTGGGGTTGACTCGATGTTGTAGAGAATCCTTAAAATAGTATTCAATATGAAGTTGAACATTATTATTACATATCATCCTCATGTATATGGTATATCTAAGATGAATATTCATACCCAAGAATAAATATTGATAGATCTATCTATGAATTTTAAATTTGTTTATAATCAACCTCATACTCTAATAAAATATTTTCACAATAATAGAGTTCACTAGAGAATTTAGATGGATCCTTATAAATACCTTTATGGTATGAAAAGTACAAGTCTAACATACTAGGATGAAGTTATATAAGATCATATTTTGGGACCCCAACCATATAATAAAATAATAGAAAAATTTAGAAGTATTCAATATCACATCTTGAAATATCAAAGTTGTTAAAATAGTTCTAAAAAATATTCATTGATATTTAGGGTTTTAGGCTACTGTTATGGTATTCATATGAATATCTACTCAGATGAATGTTATGATATTTGGAAAAAGGGTATATTTATACCTTGATATATTGATACCCTTGATATTCCTTATATTATCTGAATAATAACATATCCCTTGGTGAATCTATATAACCTCTCCCAAGTTCATAATGTGTTCTATGTATCTCTTATGAGGGACAACTGGTGGGGATTATAGATTTATTATGTATAGTGTTATGGAAGAAGACCATGCACCTGGTCGTAGTTTTTTTGTGAAACCCAAAATTTTAGGAAGCTATGTGGATGCCGGAGAATGTAATGAGGTAGGTGTATCCTTATTTTCTTCCTTTAGAATAACATAATTTCATGGGTAAAATATTTATAAGGGGGAATAATATGATAACCTAATTTTTTTAAAAATATATTTCTTTTTAACAAATTCATTTTGATCAATATAAAATGATAAATATAACTCTAAAATTAAGTAAATAATTATTTATTATAATAGAATAGAAAATATATTACAAGACAACCAAATGAAAAATAATTAGTAACATAAATATCATAATTTTAAGAAGTATTACAGTAATTTATCTTATAATTTTTTTAAAGTATTTATTTTTATTATATAACAGTTATTTTATTTAAAATATAAATTTATAATAAAACATTAATATGAATCTGAGAAAATAGATTACACTTTTTAATATATCATAAAAATATTACCTTAAGATTATTATTATTTTTTTGATAATTTTATGAAAATATTGATTTTTAGGTTAATAGTGAAAATATAATTTTTATAAGTACCATGAAGTTTTCAAAAATTTAGTGTATAAACATAGCATAAAAACTCCATGACCCGACCTAAGCCAGGGCTCGAGCAATAACTACCCCAATCTCGCCACCACAGGCCAAGGGTTAGCGACATGCACTGAAGGCACAACTAAACTCAGGGAGGCCTTTGCCTGAAACCTATACACACGCACACAACCAACTCAATGAAAAAGTGTAGGGGAAATGTATAAAAAGGTAAAACTACTGAAAAGTAAAGTAAACATGCATGAACCTCTAGACAGTTTAGGGGTATGGTTGTGTCAGCTGGAAAGAAAAATGGCAGAACACACACCCAAACTAAAAACCTATCCCAACCTGAAGGAAATTGAAGAAGGGTAACTGCTGAGAGCCCTGCTTTTGTATCCCAATGTCGACCACCATATGCAGTCCACATAGCTCGTATCACTAATCTCCTATAAAATAAAAAACGACATGTCCGTCATCTAAAAAAGACATAACGCACGTTGGGTGAAACCCATACAGTGGTGAGTATATACATACCCAGTAGGATGCCCTAAAAGGGGTGAAGTGGGTGCATTAAAAGATACAGTGAAGAGAAGCAATAGAGATAACAAGGTAAAACAAGAGTTAATGTAAAGAATATGACTCATCCAAAAAATAGTGAAACTAAAATCATCCTAACATAAGGAGCTCAAGATGGTGTGGAGGTGAAATCCTTTGGAGACCTCGCTACCAATAGTCGGAGAGTAGACCCATCCAACCATGAGAATCTAAACATAAAAAACACATAGCATACCCCACGCATATTCACCTCTCCTATAAGGAGGGTAACCAAGACCCAATGAGCTGGTACTGCAATAGGATAAATAGATATACATGCTCAGTCAAAGAAACCCAAAAGATAGGTTAAGGGGATCTCCATCTCATAGCTCAGCCTAAGAAAGTGAGTAGCCAACATTTCTGGGGTAAAAATCATAAATAGTATCTCGCATATTGTCGTATCTTCCTAGTAGGTACAAGTCAAAGGGGCTCAAATAACCACACCTTGATTCTATCCTCTTTCGGTGGCACTGAAACACCCCCACAATTTTAGGCCACGTCACATGGAAGTGTCTTAGAGGGGAAAGATCCCCTCTTTCTTTTGAGTCCTTAGATAGGTCAAACATACTTGGTCACTATGTTGCACAGTCTAGGGCTCTTCTCTGGTGGTTACCGAGGAACACCACTTCCCAGCCTCACAGAAGGGTAACTCAGAATAATCTTCGGGGAACACCATTACCCAGCCATGTTGTAGGGTAATCTTAGAACTGTCGTTGGGAAAATTCCACTACCCAGCCCTACTGGAGGTTAATCCCAAAAGGATCATCACGGAATTCCACTTCCCATTAAATTTATTGGGTAACCTCAAAAGGATCATTGAGGAACGCCACCTCCCAACCTAGCTAGAGGGTGTACCCAGAACATCTTCATCATATCTCAAAATCCACTCTCTAGGGAACCATCTTATTATACGTGGAAAAACACTCAGGATAGGAATTTCGTTGGCCAAAATCCATGTTCAAACGAAAGAGATATGAGACTTGAAAGATTTCTCGAAAAGAGATTCTAAGTACACAGCGTGTGAGGGGACTCACACAGCATGTGGCCCCTCTTCACCGCTTAACCATGACTATGGACAGTCAAGGGTTCTATCCCATTTAAGGGTGTATGCCATGTGTGGGGACTACATGGAGTGTCTTTCTTTTTCTAGGGTCAATCTATGTTGGTTGGCCATGTTCGTGTGCTCGGCCTGCCCCCCTCTATCGCGCTACCTGCTCACACCGCTGCCCTACTATTATAGACCACTAAACCGTCGCATTCCCTCACTAGAATCGCACCTGCACACCATCCCTTCTACTAGCCCCCACACTATAGTTCTATGTCCAAGTACTATGATGATCACAGATCGGTGATGTTCAGGTTCTGATCTATACAGATCCAGACTCTGCTTGTGATTTTTTCATCATTTTGTCGATTTGTCTCGAATTCGGGCAGCCGATTGGGCTTGGGTTTCCCAGAAATATGTCGAAATAGGATCCACATGGATTTCTCAGTGATGAACATGAATAATAAATGGAGTAAATTACCATAAAAAAGGGCTTGGATTGTTGGCCAAACATTCTTGGCAAATAGTTCAATAATTTGCGATTTGGGTTAGAAAAACTGATAAACGCAGTTTATTTTAATATCTGGGATTGTGAAAAGGTTCATATTGATGAGATAATTATCAAAATAATAAATTTTTAATCTAGGGCATAAAAACAACAAAGATGAGTCCTACTTTGATTGGATCTATTATTGTTGATGAAGATAGCATTCATTGAGATCCGTTGCGCTCATTGTGCTTCAATAGACTTGAATCCGAAGTCACGTTGTTATTCGTCATTGTTCATCGTTTTCCAACAAGAGGTAAAGGAGAGTATAGGATGGGGAGTTGTCATTGGAATAAGGGTTATGAGGCCAAATCAAAAAAAATATGAATTGATACTCAAAAATTGGGTTTAGGATATTAGCCAAATCATTAAATAAATAAATATTTAATTACTTAATTATTCATCCAGGATTGCACATAAGCCGAATTTTTGATGACGACAAAGGTTATAACCTACCTATGGTAAAACCTAGATTCTTAACTAAAGAGTGGTCTAATATTTCTCATATTGTTCTTAATCAATGAGTTATTCACATTTGAGCTATTAAATGAATAAATTAATAATTTAATTCATCTATTTAACACAACACCAACAAGTGAGGGGTCTAAACGTCCCACACCAACTCATTTAATGTTTCACCTAGGGTATACACCATGTTCCAGACCCAACCATGGCCTCACATTTATTATTCAAGCTACCTTTTATGATATATCCCATTTCCGCCATATGCGTAGTATAAAAACACTTACTATTTTTATAGAATTTATTTCGAGTACACCAGGCCTCAGAATCAGATACCGTCTCAAATCATGGATCTAGAATAATATTTTTAAATATTTCAAAGTCTTATTAAGAAAAACTAGGGCTCTACGTCAATCCCTCAATATATCTTTTCATACTTAAAAAAGAAAAATTAAACAACATCTCATAAAACTGAGCTTGTACCCGGCTCTCCCGCTTCCAGGAAAACTTATACATTTTTATGCTTCTAAAGCATGTGAACCTAAGGTATGGTCCACCCTCATAAGGTT
The DNA here is from genome assembly GCA_963277665.1 of Viscum album. Lineage (NCBI taxonomy): Eukaryota > Viridiplantae > Streptophyta > Magnoliopsida > Santalales > Viscaceae > Viscum > Viscum album. Next base: position 76,060,407 of record OY728159.1, read on the forward strand.
TTCTTAATTTTATTATGTTTTCATAAACACATATGTATCTCTTCAGTTGTGACATGTGGAAGATTTCCTGTGCCCAATCCAACTATTTGGGGTAAGGCAAGGTGGTAGGCAACCTTGCCATCTACTTACACGGTCTCGAATGGACTGATAGAACTCAAAGTATAGTTTTCCTTACAGGGCGAACCTATAAATCTCACATCACAAATGGAATCACTCTTTTTCATGATAATAGGGTCTTGTGATTCCCTCCTTCAGAATATCTAGATGGTGAAACACCCAAGGATATCTGGTCAGGCAGGATTTCCCAGTCGATGTTTCACAACTGAGAACCTCTTACACATTGGGAAAGTTAAGTATTTTACACCATATATTTAGTCTTATAGTTTTGTACATGGGTTCTCCATCACCTTGATCTGTACTTTATATTTGTAGTCTCAAGTCTTGATGTTGAGCATGAAAAGTTCCAATGAACAGGGTTGGTGAGTGAACTCATCCAATCATAAGAGGCTAAACATGGAAATAATGTGTCATATCCCACATGTCTTTTCCCCTATTATAAGGATAGTATCCCCAAACCATACACTCCATAATACCCACTATTTTCATTCCAAGCAAAAGGAGGTCAATAAGAAAAAATCCACTGGAAATGCCAGAACCTACTCTAACACTCCATCACACAACCTTTCCCTAAATACACAAGTTGGAGGGAGTCATCCACTAATTCTCATGCATTTGAAACTACCATGAAAAATACCAACACAGGGCTACACCAACACCCTACTTCACCCCAATAAAACCTCAAGCAAGGAGAAAGGAGTAAAGAGATCTTAAAATAGTGTCTAACAATTTATACTATAAAAAGTATAAAAGATTTAAGGTACACCTCTTATCATCTCATGCTCTGCAGAATCGTAGACATCTAAAGCTTGAGGTTATCTCTAGATCCAGCTTAGAGCTTCTTGAGCCTGATGTAGGCTGCTTGGTGGTGGTGAAAAGACTTCGTAACATCATCCCCCGCCTTAAGATCCTCTTGATTCTTGTCTGGTGTTCTTAGCACATTTTTCCAGGAAGCCTCATGTCATGTGACATCACCCATCACAAGCATAACATAGACCTTCCCAGGATATCCCCGTGCTCTATGATTCCTTGTCCCCATATGGCTATGTGCTTGAGACTGATTATGGGGAGGCCTCCTGTATTGATATCTTGTTGACTGGCATCTTCCAACTGCAACAGAAGTATCGGCTCTGTTGTTCTCACTACCACACCCATTTTTATGGTGTTCCTATGATAGAAAGATCTCTTTCACCAATGCCTTCTCCAAAACCTCTTCATATGTGGGGATTCACATGGGTACTATGATATCACAAACCTATCATTGGATTCCTTAGATGAACTTCAGTGCTCGGATGTAGCTATTATAGATCATGTTCAGAGAGTAGCATGAAAGGTCTATGAACCTAGTCTCATACTCAGTAACCATCATCCCTCCCTGATGAAACTATAGGAGATCCAAAAGTTGAATGAAACGAAAGTTGTAGGGGTATTACTCATCATGAAATATTTTCTGGAATTCATCCAATGAGAGTTCTAACTCATGGTGTATCTGAGTAACCAAGCTCCACCAATTCCTAGTTGCTCCGTGTAAAAGGATAGATACCAAAGCCAATATCTGATCTGCTGATGTCTGCACAAGTTTGGAGAGGTGGTACACCAACTCTAACCAAAACTATTCTTCTTGAGTGTATGTATCACCATGGAACCTCAGCGGTCTCTGATGTTGGAACTCATGAAGTTCACTTAACATGTGCACATCCTTAGCCAACTCTGTTTGGACTCTCTACTACTCAACAAGTGGAGGTACTACTACCAACCCACTTGGAGGAACGGGGTCACACGATGGGTACTCAATTGAGGTCTCATTTCTCATAGAATATATATCATGAAACGAAGATAGTATACTTGTTGGCTGTCATCACGGATACATATTTAATGTCATCAAGGAGTACTGCCATTGGATGAGCATATATAAATATATCAATGGAAGTGGGGAGATGACCCTAGAAGGACAGTCAAAGAATCAATCCTATATGATTCATGTGCCATTTTTTCCTACAACATTTGTCTCAGGGTTCTGAATTGATAAGTGGGTAATTAGGGTCTTAGAGGATGGATACATTGGTCACCCGTACTATCACTGGACTCCCTGGCCTAAGAGCCGCCATCAAGATACTTTGACAATTTTGACCTAAACCCAACCAATCCTTTAATGGGAAAAATTAAAATGTACTAAGGAATAAACTTTCCTAAGATACAACTTTTTTACCATCTGACCCAAGCCAAGCCTTGATCCGCAACTAACCCCAAGCCCACCTCTTTAGGCCTAGGGTTGGCGATAAGCACCGAAGGCAAAACTAAACTTGTGGAAGCATTTTCCTGAAACCCATACACATGCACACAAACCACTAAATGAAAAAGTGTAGGGTAAAAGTATAAAAAGGTGAAACTGCTGTAATGTAAAGAAAACATGCATGAACCGCAAGATTTTACAAGGGTATGGAAGTTTCAACTAGAAATAAAAGGATAAAAACACCCACCCAAACCAAAAACCTATCCCAAATTGAAGGAAATTGAAAAGGAGTAACTGATGAGATCCCCAATTTTGTATCCCAATGTCGACCACCATACGTGGTCTACGTAGCCTATATCCCTAAGCTCCTTTGAATACACGATCGATCAGTCCTTCATCTACAAAATACACGACATGTGTTGGGAGAATCTCAAGCAGGGGTGAGTATATACATACCCAGTAGGATGCTCCAAAGGGGGTAAAGGGGAGTATTTGGAAATACACTAAAGGGAAGAAGTAGAGAGTAAAAGGTACAACAAGGGTTAATGGAAATAGTACAGCTCAACCCAATAATATTGAAAGTACACTCATCTTAATACATGGATCTTAAGATGGTGAGGAGGTGATATCGTTATGGAGTATTTGCTACCTATATCCAGAGAGTAGACCCATCCAACCACAAGAATATAAACACGAAAATCATGTGGAATACCTCACGCATCTTCGCATCTCTTGGAAGGAGAGTAAAAAATACCCAAGGAGTGGGTACTACAATAAGATATATAGATATACATGCTCAATCAAAGAAACCCAAATGAGAGGGTAAGGGGATCTCTATCTCACAGAACAGCCCAACAAAGTAAGTATCCATCATTTCCAAGCTAAAAATCATTTACGGTGTCTCCCATATCATTGAATCTACCTAGGAAGAACAAGTAAAATGGGATCAAATAAACACAACTCGATACAATCCACTTTGGGTGGAACTAACTTGCTCATGTGATTTTAAGTCACGTCAAAAGGATGCACCTCGGTGGAGAAAGCGACCCTCTTTCTCATGAGTCCTTAGGTAGGTAAAACATGCCTCATCACTATGTCATGCAGTCGAGGGTCCTACTCTAGTGTCACTGAAGAACACCACTTCCCAGCCCTATTAGAGGGTATCTTGGAATTATCATCACAGAATGCCACTACCCATCCCTTTTGGAGGGTAAACCTAGAAGGGTCATTGGGGAATCCCACTTCCCAGCCTATCTAGAGGGTAAAACTAGAAGGATCATCAAGTAATTCCATTTCCTAGCCTAGATGGAGGGTAAACATAGAACTTCTATATCATATCTCAAAAACAGCTCCTAAGGGCACCATCGTGTTCTATGAAAAAAAACACTCAGGATAGAAATATTGTGGGCCAAAATCTGAGTTCAAACGAAGAAGATATGATAATTTAAAGATCATTCAAAAAGAGATTCAAAGTACACTGAGTGTGATAGGACTCACATGGAATGTGGCCCCTCTTCACCACTTGGTTGTGTCTCTATTTGGACATGGGTTATTTCCCATGTAGGGGTACACACCGTGTGTGGGGACTACATGGCATGTCCTGCTTTTCTAGGGGTTGAGCCATGTCTTCTGGATGTGTCCATGTTTTCAGACTTCATGTCCATGTGTTCCTTCACATGGGTCACCTTACATGGTAAGGTAGTGCATAGTGTGTCAAGAGAACTAATGTCATGTCAATATAAACTTCTTCCCTCTTACAAGAACCTTTGTTGTCCTAAGCTGTGGATTACCTTCAAGCACATGAGAAGGATATTCCACCCATCTTCCTTTTATGTTTCCACAATCGATGATATCATAAAGAAGGATCCACACCTCCAATCAGATAACACCGTTGTGATCCTTGCAAGAAAACACATGAGGTGGACTACTCATTCGTCCAAAATGGATACCTAGTGAAAAATTGTGTTTCACCGCAACACATGTGAACCGGGCCTTGTAGGGCCAACAGCTCGACCTAAAATTAAACATCTAAAATTTGTGTCAAAAGACCCAACTCAATATCAAGATCATAACACCACTGTCGGCACGTCGATTGGACGTAGCATGCAGAAATTATAGTGGGTAAAATCTTTCATAATAATAGAATATTATCAAGATTTGGATATTTTAGAAACCCAATTAATAACTCCAATAAGGTAACCAAATTCTTCCTCAAAAATATCATCTTAATAGCTTGATCATCCTACTGTAGACATTACGTCCCTTGGGCATTGTACACAGAAGTTATGGCGAGTTAAATATTTAATAATAATATTAAATCTATTGGTTCACGAACATTTCGGGGTCCCTAATCATAGTTTGTAAGAAATTATATAGAGAATTCTTAAAATAATCATATCATCAATAGGGTCACGCAGATATTGATGGCTCATTGATCCGACATTGCACGGGAAATTTATGATGGATTAAATAGATATTATTATTATTATTATTATTGTTAATTTCCACTTTTTCATTTTAATTTTTATTTTCCCTTACCCTGATTTGATCCCCTTCCCTTAGGGTTTACCCTATACCCCCTTTCTTCATGCGGCTGACGCCTTGAGTGCTAAACCCACCACTATAATTGTAATGACCCAATGTTTTTTTTATGAAAATTCCCTTCTCCTAAGTATGTCATAAAATCACTTTAAAACACAACACAATTAAATACTAAGTGCTAAGTGACCTTTAAACATAATTTTTGAATTTAGAAAATACGACATAAACGATTGTAATCAGTATGTTATTTAGAGTCTGATAAGAAAAACATAATTTTTGGTGAATAGTAACCTACCCTAATGAATAGTAAAACCCTTATGAATAGTGATATACCCTAATGAATAGTAACCTCACCAATGATAGTATAAAAATAATATTGAGGTTGAAATTACAACATACCTATATTTTAGAATAAGTTAATGAATTTATTAAAACTGGTTTTTGATAATAAATAATGATTTTAATTAAATATAAAAATAATCATAATTAGAAAAAAAAATTGAAAAATGGACTTCATTATTGGATTCTACACGTCGAAAAATGGTTAGGTGAATTTTTTTAATTTTTCTAAAATACTTTAAATTTTGATGAATAGTGAAATACGATAATTCACAAAATAAGAAAAATACATTAATTATGAAGTCATTATGATGTTCTACTGATGTAAGCCCAATTGGTTCATATTCACATGTTAAATTTACTATTTTTGGTCATGGAATCATCACTATTCCTTGTCTTGAGGGAAATTAATAAACTATTGAATAAACAGTTGGGAAAACCCTCTCCACCCTCACTATAAATACCCCCTCTCCTTACCTCTTTCCCTCACACCTCTCAAGCCTTTTTACTAGCCAAAATTCTGCCCAAATACCCTCCCAAGATCCTTCCCCACGTCCAAGGCTTTTTGGTCTTTCCAAAATACCAAATTCAAAGCCCCTAAGAGGAGTCTCAAAGAGAGGAGATCAAAGGGTAAGAACCCTCTTTTGTTTTCAACTGTTTTGTTTTTATTTTCTTTATTTTCTTATACCCTCTTCCCCTTCCCCTATCCAAAAGGCATTAAATCTATAGAATCTCATATATTATGGATTCTAATCATGTTTATGGAAAATTTAATGCATCATGCTTCTCCTCCTCTCCCTCACGTTCTATAATTAAAACATCGTCCGTGATGTGGCAAATTGCCGACATCATGGATAATGTGTTTTCAAATTCTTTTATCATTTTGTTTCTGGTAATGAAACCATTTATGTTATGGTTGAACCAGATTATTATATATGTTATATGTCCTATTTAAGGTTCTTTAATCCTCTTACACTCATGATATAAAACAATAATACAAAACAAGTCAATTATGGGAAAAATCGTTAAAATTATTTCAAGTGTTTATCATTAATGTTTAATGTAAAGGGTCTATTTCACTATAATTAACCAAATGAATTTTGTAACCATTTAACCTACTGTATGTCCACTAATTTTATATAAATTCAATTCTGGACAACCACTTTCATCTTAAAATTTATTTGAACCTAAATACAATTGAACCGATCATTAAAACAAATGAAACAAAGGAACCCGAACAATGAAATTGAACCTTGTAATCGATAAAAATGGGTATAAATGAACTTAAAAAGGTTATACTGAATATTTTAAATTTAGATAAGGTTTTTGAATTATTTATTAATAAACCTAATTTTACTATTCAGGTCATTAATATCAAGTGGAGAACACCAACGGACCTAAGGTAAGGGATCCTCTCAATTTCACCCTTACTCAAGATTGTTCACTATGTTAGGACATCTTTTGTGTAGTTATTAATTATGGGGTATGATTTATCACCTCCCCCATACTTCCCTATTTATTTATAAGTGATGAGAATTCCATTTCCTCTCTCACAAATCCCCCTTAAGTACTCCCGATACCATGCTGATAATCCGTAAAGAATTCTACCCGAACCTCTTTTATTCCTTTGGGTTGTCTTATCTACCTTTCTACCAAAATGATGTTATCTTATCTTTTCATGTACATAATCTAAATGTTTTTTACATGTTCCAAGATTATTTATCAAGACTCTTTCATCACTCTCTTTTGGGGATATGCATGCTTTTAAGTGATTCTCCCCTCATTACTTCCCGATAAGTGAACCCGTTTTAAGGGAACTTCCCGGATTATTTCCTATTATAAAGTGTACTATATACTCTATTTTAATTCACCTTTGTCTTTATAAAATCATTATTTTTATTATGAAAACCTTACAGGTTTACTTCTGGTTTTATAAAAAAAATTATGCCGCTTTTCGTTTTAAAATATATTCAATGTTTTCTTAAACCGCACTAAAATGTTTTGACTCAAGGATTCCTAAAAACTATTTTCACATGTTATCACTTCAGTTTGTTATATCTTATCATGATTTATGCCTTCATAAATTATTAATTTCTATTTATGATTTAATTCCTTTCTTTCATGGATGCTTGTATGTTACGTCCCTTTTTATTATGCTTTATGACGTGATTGTGTGCCCATTTCTTTCCTTGGGTACTCTTATGTTTATGTATGATTGATTATGTGAGATTCTTTATGTGGAAAGAATATACATGAATAAGCTTATATGGTTTCGCCCAGATAGCACTCCAATTTATTGGTTAAAGTTAATGTCTCATGAGAAGATTATGGTCAAACCGTCCATGCGGTTAGCCTTGGCTTGTGTTACTATGGGAAACGAGATTGGCAGTTAGCCTTGACTCGTACTAAAGTCATGTTTAATGTTGTTTCCACCTCCCTATGAAAGTATGCTTATATAATCTCATGCTTATATGATCCCATGCTTATTTCATTCCATGTTTTTATAATCTCATGTTTATATGTTAGGATTCCATATGTTCCATGCTTCCAATATCATTATGTCAAGCCTCCTAATTCATGTGCTTAAAGTTTATTCTTATGTTATTTCCCATACTAGGCTTTTTAGATCATCCCTTTGTTCATGTGTTCCCCAGGGTACCCTATGTGGATTTAAGATCTCAAGGGAATTTAGGAGATCTTTATGGATATTAAATAACGAAGTTTTTTTTAGCCCTATGTTATCGGTGTTATGTACCTAGTTTCCAAAGACACTAGACTTAACAATACTTGTCTTGTACTCTGATGTATAATTAAGCTTAAAATCATGTATTTTTATGTGTAAAAGGCTATGGTTACTATATTTGGTATCATAGGATGGTTTAGTTATTTTTGGAGATTAGGAATAGAACACCTTAGTGAGAACCTTAAGGATGAGACTATGTATTTGAAAACATTCCCAAATTTTGGTGAGTATTGAGTAAGTGGTTTATCAATAAAATACATCCCTATCTGGATATGAGCAGGTAGAGGCGGCTCTAGCACAGATGTATCCTTGGGGTAAACCCTGAAAACACTGCTTTGAGCTAGACTCGAATGGGAACTGGTGCACGACAACGGGCCATGCTGCACTCTTGGTTATGACACTCCTGGGGGATATGCTTTGGTAGATTCACGAGCTTAGTAAAATACATTATTAAGGGAAAAGACCATAATAATGTAAGTTAATAAAAATATTGAGGATAACCTAGAGATAAACCTAAGGAATCACAAGTTAGGACATACTTATTCTTTATAAGTTTATACTTTTATGTTCAAAGTTCCCTTTTTATGCTCAATAGCTAAGCATTCAAGACCTGTAATTATATGTTCTTTTCTTAGTTGATGGTGGGAAGTAGAAGAACATGTTCCAACAAAAAATGTGATAGTAAATGTCATGATTGCCCAAATGATATGCTTGATGTGATGGAAGTGGGTGCTCAAAACTTCATGGAAGTACTTACTCAGCTGGCTCAAGCTGTGAATAATAACTTGAATCAGGTGGAACGTCCTCCTCCTCCAAGGAAAGAGCAAGTTTCTGTTGAATCCTTCATCCAGCAAAGGCCTCCCATGTTTAGCGGATCTTTTGATCCCCTCCTTGCAGAACAAAGGATTAACTCCATTGAAAAGATATTCTCCATCCTCCGGTGCTCGGAAGAAGAGAAGGTGGTACTGGCAGTCTATTGTTTTGATGGGAAAGCTGATCAGTGGTGGACACTGATCAAGAATACAAATTCCCAAGAGTAAATCGATTCCATAGATTGGGAGGAATTCATGAGGATGTTTTTCAACAAATATTTTCCTCGAACCCTCCATCTCAAGATAGAAAGAAAGTTCCTCAGACTCAAGAAAAAGGAAGATGAATCCATCAGGGAATATGAAGAAAACTTTACAAGGCTTTCAAGGTATGCCTCTGGCTTTTTCATGAACACTGAAAGAAAATTGTATCACTTCTTTAGCGGACAAAAGCTGAGTCTATAAAAAGCATTGGTGATTCGAGACTTCGATAGTTATGAGGACATTGTCCGTTGTGCCCTCAATGTAGAAATAGAGATTGGAGACTCTCAGTGGTCTCATAGGCCTAGTGACAAGAAGAGGAAAATGAAAAAAAAACATGGGTGTTCCATAAAACAAATCCCATGATGGAAAGAATCCCAACTTTCCCCTTTGAAAAAATTGTGGTAAGAAGCATCCCGGTAATTGTCTGAAGGGAACCAAGAATTTCTTCAAATACGGAAAGTTTGGTCATCTGGACAAGAACTGCCAAAGGGATATGAAAACCCCTGCTAATGTTGAATAAGAAAGGAAGTTTTAGATCAAAACTCATCTTGTGGTGCAGTGTTATAACTGCAAGGAGCTTGGGAATTATGTGAACAATTTCCCTAAGCCAAGGGTTGTCGGAGGCAATCAGCAACAACATCCAAGGCAACAAGGAAGGGCTTATGTTATCACTACTGTTGAGGTGGATCTAGAAAATGATGTGGTGAAAGGTACGCTTGTTATTCATTCAAGAATAGAGAATGTACTATTTGATTCTGGTTCTATGCATTCTTTTATATCATTCAAGTTTAGTAGAACTATTCAAACACCACCTCAAAATTTGGAGGAAAAGTTATCAGTGAGAATAGTTAATGGGGAAATTATTGCATCCATGGTTTATAAATCCTCCCCAATTAATGTTTGTGGACTGAACATCCTAGAAAATCTTTTCATACTTCCTTTAGTGTAATTTGATGCAATCTTGGGCATGGATCGGCTATCTTTGTACAAGACCAACATCAACTACCAGGAAAGGGAGATTACTCTTCACATCCCAAAGCATCCTCTGATTCTTTACAAGTTCAAGGAGGAAGATGAATCTCCTTTCGAATCATCATCTCAAGTGTGGATATTACTTCCTTATGAGCATGCATATCTAGATCAAATGATTGAGATGAAGGAGATAATCATGCTTGAAGACATTCCCATCGTGAGGGATTACACTAATGTATTCCTTGAAGAGTTGTCTGGTCTTCCCCCTGACCGATAGGTTGAGTTCTCAATTGAACTTATCCCTGGATCTCTACCAATCTCAAATACACCTTACAGAATAGCCACCGTAGAGCTAGAAGAGCTAAAGAAGCAGTTACAAGAGAATATGGAGAAGAGTTTTATAAGCCCGAGAGCTTCACCGTGGGGTGCTCCAGTCCTCTTCATCAAAAAGAAGGATCGATCAATGCACCTCTGCATTGATTATTGTGAGCTCAATAAAATCACAATAAAGAACATGTATACCCTTCCACAGATAGATGACTTGTACGATCAGCTACGTGGGGCCAGTTATTTCTCTAAGGTGGACCTTCTATCAGGATATCACCAACTAAAGGTGAGGAATGAAGATATTCCCAAGACTGCCTTTCGAACGAGGTATGGACACTATGACTTCATAATGATGCCCTTTAGACTCACTAATTCTCCAGTAATTTTCATGGATTTAATGAATAGAGTCTTTAGAGATTACCTAAACAAATTTGTGGTAGTATTTATTGATGATATTCTGATATACTCCAAGAGCAAGGAGGAACATGAGAAGCATTTGGAAACTGTGTTAAAGACTTTGCGAAGGGAGAAGTTGTATGAAAAGTACAGTAAACATGAGTTTTGGATGGAGGAAGTATCATTCATAGGGCATGTTATCACTAGTAAAGGGATATATGTGGACCCTTCCAAGACAAAGGCAATTAAAGAGTGGCCTAGACCAACTTCTGTAACGGAGATCCATTGCTTTTTGGGTCTTGATGGGTATTATCGACGATTCATGAAGAACTTTTCATGATTGTCAAACCCAATGAACAGGATGACATGGAAGGGAGTAAATTTTGTCTACACACAGGAATGTGAAGACTGTTTCAAGGAGTTTAAAAAGAGGTTTATCACTGTGCCGGTACTCACACTCCCTTCAAGTGGGGAACTCTTTATGGTGTATAGTGATGCTTATAAGAAAGGCTTAGGATGTGTAATAATCCAAAATGATAAATTGATATCCTATTCTTCAAGGTAGTTGAAAATCCATAAGAAAAACTGTCCCACGCATGATCTGGAGTTGGCGGCTGTGATCTTTGCCTTGAAAATCTGGCGGCATTATCTCTATGTGGAGAAATGTGAGATATATACTGACCACAAGAGTCTCAAATATATATTCACATAGAAAGAGCTTAATATGAACCAACAAAGATGGATAGAGATCATCAAGGATTATGACTTCTCAATCCACTACCATCTTGGTAAAGCAAACAAGGTGGCAGATGCTCTAAGTAGAAAGGATCATGCATCTTTATCAATGATGATAATTGAAAAGGATCTGATCTTCTTAGATTTTAAAAGGATGGACATGGGGATAATTAAGGGAGGGACATCATAAATTCTTTCTCAAATGATTGCTCAACCATCCCTCATTGAGAAAATAATGGATGCTCAAAGAAGAGATGTGGAAATTCAGAAAAGGGTGGAAGCAGTTAAAAATGGGAAATCCTCTGATCTCAAAATTGATAAGGAATGAGTCGTAAGATTTGGTACACCATTATGTGTACCATATGATCCAGAGATAAAGAAGGAGCTATTGAATGATGCACATAGCTCGACCTTCTCTATCCACCCAGGGAGCACAAAGATGTATCGAGATCTCCGAGAAAACTTTTGGTGGGATAATATGAAAAGAGAAATTGATGAATATCCATCAAAGTGCCTCGTATGTCAGCAAGTGAAAGCTAAGAGACAAAAGTATAAGGGGATGATTCAACCACCACCCATACCATCTTGGAAGTGGGAGAACATTACCATGGACTTTGTAACTGGACTTCCAAGGACATCTAGAGCAAACAATTCTATATCGGTCGTTGTGGTTCGTCTTATGAAGACATCTCACTTTATCATTATTCAAGAGGAATTCTCATTAGATCAACTTGCACGAATTTACATTAAAGAAGCGGTAAGGACGCATGGAGTACCACTATATATTTTATCCAACCGTGAACTGAGATTAACCTCACTGTTTTGGAAAAGTCTCCAGCATGCTCTGAGCACTGAACTGAACTTCAGTATGGCCTATCATCCTCAAACCGATGGCCAATCTGAGCAAACTATTCATACACTGGAAGATATGTTGATAGAATGTTCTATGGAATTCAAAGGAGTATGGGACCAACATCTTCCACTGGTTGAATTCTCCTACAATAATAGTTTCCAATCGAGCATGAAAATGGCACCATATGAAGCCCTTTATGGGAAAAGGTGCAGAACACCGGCATGTTGGGATGAAGTTGGTGAGCGTAAGCTTCTAGGACCTGAAATGGTCGAAGAAATGGTGGAGAAGGTGAAAACCATTCAACAGCATATCAAGGTAGCCCAAAGTCGACAAAAGAGTTATGCAGATAACCATCGGTGAGACCTTGAATTCAAATTTGGAGACATGGTATTTCTACACATATCTCCATGGAAGAAGGTCATGAGGTTTGGGAAGAAAGGGAAGTTAAGTCCCAGGTACATCGGCCCCTTCGAGACCCTTGATCGAGTCGGAGCTATGGCCTATCGACTGGCACTTCCACCTACCATGTCAAAAGTACATGATGTCTTTCATGTATCCCTCTTAAGGAAGTACATACCAAACCATTCACATGTACTCTCTTTAGAGGTGGTACAGTTGGAGGATGATCTTTCCTATGAGGAGCAGCCAGTGAAGATCTTGGATCGTAGAGATAAAGTTCTATGCAACAAGACTACTCATCTAGTCAAGAAACTATGGTGAAACCAAAAGTACGAAAAGGCAAGATGGGAATTGGAGGAAGCAATGAAGAAAAATTACCCACATCTGTTTTTGGCCTATAATATAAAATGAAATTTCGAGGGTGAAATTTCTTAAGGGGGGAAGAATGTAATGACCCAATGTTTTTTTTATGAAAATTACCTTCTCATAAGTATGTCATAAAATAACTTTAAAACACAAAACAATGAACTACTAAGTGCTAAGTGACCTTTAAACATAAGTTTGGAATTTAGAAAATATGACATACACGGTTGTAATCAGTAAGTTATTTGGAGTCTGATAAGAAAAACTTAATTTTTGGTAAATAGTAACCTACCCTAATGAATAGTAACATACCCTTATGAATAGTGATATACCCTAATGAATAGTAACCTCACCTATGATAGTATAAAAATAATATTGAGGTTGAAACTACGATATACCTATATTTTAGAATAAGTTAATGAATTTATTAAAACTGGTTTTTGATAATAAAAAATGATTTTAATTAAATATTAAAATAATCATATTTAGAAAATTATTTTTGAAAAATGGACTTCTTTTTTGGATTTTACACGTCAAAAAATGGTTGGGGTAAATTTTTGTAATTTTTCTGAAATACTTGAAATTTTGATGAATAGTGAAATACAATAATTTACAAAATAAGAAAAATACATTAATTATGAAGTCATGATGATATTATGTGGATGTAAGACCAATTGGTTCTGATTCACATGCTAAATTTACTATTTTTGGTCAAGGAATCATCACTATTCCTTGTCTTGAGGGAAATTAATAAACTATTTAATAAACAATTGGGAAAACCCTCTCCTCCCTCACCATAAATACCCCCTCTCCTTACCTCTTTCCCTCACACCTCTCAAGCCTTTTTCCTAGCCAAAATTCTTCCCAAATACCCTCCCATGCTCCTTCCCCACGTCTAATTCTTCTTGGTCTTTCCAAAAGACCAAAATCAAATCCCCTAAGAGGAGTCTCAAAGAGAGGAGATCAAAGGGTAAGAACCCTATTTCGTTTTCAAGTGTTTTGTTTTCATTTTCATTCTTTTCTTATACCCTCTACCCATTCCCTTATCCAAAAGGAATAAAAGATCCATAATATCATATATTATGGATTCTAATCATGTTTATGGAAAATTTCAAGAATCATGCTTCTCCTCCTCTCCCTCATGTTCTAGAATTAAAACATCGTCTGTGATGTGTCAAATTGCCGACATCATGGATAATGTGTTTTCAAATTCTTTTATCATTTTGTTTCTAGTTATGAAACCATTTATGTTATGGTTGAACCAGATTATTATATATGTTATATTTCTTATTTGAGGTTCTATAATCCTCTTACACTCATGATATAAAACAATAATACAAAACAAGTCAATTATGGGAAAAATTGTTAAAATTAATTCAAGTGTTTATCATTAATGTTTAATGTAAAGGTTCTCTTTCACTCTAATTAACCAAATGAATTTTGTAACCACGTAACATACTGTATTTCCACTAATTTTATATAACTTCAATTCTGGACAACAACTTTCATCTTAAAATTTATTTGAACCTAAATACAATTGAACTGATCATTAAAATAAATGAAACAAACGGACCCGAACAATGAAATTGAACATTGTAACCAATCAAAATGGGTATAAATGAACTTAAAAAGGTTATACTGAATATTTTAAATTTAGATAACGTTCTAGAAATATTGATTAATAAACCTAATTTTACTATTCAGTTCATTAATATCAAGTGGAGAACACCAACGAACCTAAGGTAAGGGATCCTCTCAATTTCACCATTATTCAAGATTGTTCACTATGTTAGGACATGTTGTGTGTAGTTATTAGTTATGGGGTATGATTTCACACCTCCCCCATACTGACCTCTTTATGTATAAGTGATTATAATTCCCTTTCCTCTCTCACTAATCCCCCTTATGTACTCCCGATACCATGCCGATAATCCGTAAAGAATTCTACCTGGACCTCTTTTATTCCTTCGGGTTGTCTTATATACCTTTCTACCAAAATGATGTTATCTTATCTTTTCATGTGCATAATATAACTATTGTGTACATGTTCCAAGTTTATTTATAAAGACTCTTTCATCACTCTCTTTCGGGGATATACACTCGTTTAAGTGATTCTCTCCTCATTACTTCTCGATAAGTGAACCCATTTGAAGGGAACTTCTAGAATTATTTCCTATTATCAAGTGTACTCTATCCTCTGTTTTAATTCACCTTTGTATTTATAAAATTAGTCTTTTTATTATTAAAACCTTCATGGTTTACTTCTAGTTTTGTAAAAAAAAATATTATGACGCTTTTCGTTTTAAGAGATATTCGATGTTTTCTTAAACCGCACTAAAATGTTTTGACTCAAAGATTCCTAAAAACTATTTTTACATGTTATCACTTCATTTTGTTATCTCTTGTCATGATTTATGCCTCCATACATTATTAATGTCTATTTATGATTTAATTCCTTTCTTTCTTGGATTCTTGTATGTTACATCCCTTTTTATTATGCTTCTTGACGTGATTGTGTGCCCATTTCTTTCCTTGGGTACTCTTATGTTTATGTATGATTGATTATGTGAGATTATTTATGTGGAAAGAATATACAGGAATAATCTTAGATGGGTGTGCCCAGATATTTCTCTAATGCATTGGGTAAAGTTAATGTCTCATGAGAAGATTATGGGAAAACGGTCTGGGCGGTTAGCCTTGTCTTGTGCTACTATGGGAAACGAGATTGGCGGTTAGCCTTGACTTGTACTAAAGTCATGTTTAAAGTTTCTGCCACATCCCTATGAAACTATGATTATATAATCTCATGCTTATATGATCTCATGCTTATTTTATTCAATTATTTTATGATCCCATGTTTATATGTTATGATTCCATATGTTCCGTGCTTCCAATATCATTATGTCGAGCCTCCTAATTCATGTGCTTAAAGTTTATTCTTATGTTCTTTCCCTTACTGAGATTTTTAGCTCATCCCTTTGTTCATGTGTTCCCCGGGGTACCCTATGCGGATGTAAGAGCTCAAGGGAAGTTAGGAGATCCTTATGGAGATTAAATAAAGAAGTTTTTTTAGCCCCATGTTATAGGTGTTATGTACCTAGTTTCCGAAGACACTAGACTTAACGATCTTTGGCTTGTACTCTGATGTATAATTAAACTTAAAATCATTTATTATTTTGTGTAAAAGGCTAGGGTCACTATATTAATTGTTCCATCTGGTGCACCCGGCATTGCTGCCTTCGGCCTCACCCCACTACCACATCCCACCGTCATCCTCCTGTCTAGAGCCGCCACCTCAAACCGATGGAGTGCACTGTTCATGCTGACCAACTCCATCACACCACCATACCATCCCTTCTGTTGTCTTCCATATTTTCATTCTAAGCCCAAATACTATGATGATTTCATATCAATGATCATCAGGTCCCAGTATAGACAGATTTGGTCTCCACTGGTGATTCCTTCGTCGTTTTGTTGATTTCCCTCGAGTCAAAGAAGTCGATCAGGCTCAGGTTGCCCAGCAATTTGTCGGAGAGGGATCTGTTTGGATTCCATGGAGATGAAAGTGGAAAATAAAGGGAGAAAAGCATCATAAATGTGACAAAGCGATATTTAATGAGGATTATTCTTTTTAATTTCATTGATGTCTTGTGTTGTACGCTGCACCAAGATTATCTTTCAATATACGCAACATCGTATTAACTTGCAGTATACCCAACACTATTCCTGGATTGTGTTACACACAATTTCATGTTCGTTTGATAGTAGTCATTCTACGCAACATTGAGTGTATATATATATATATATGTATATATTCAATGTATAAATGAAATATGGTTGGATTCTATTATACAAAATAATGAAGGATTTTTTCATAACACGTAACACTGACTTCGCTTATATTACACGCAATCGCGACCTTCCACGATAGCGTGTGTTGCACGCAATACCGATTTTCACTAAACAAAGATATGCTATTAAAATATTGTATAAACTAGCCGTTATTAATAGTAATACCCACTTTTTGGAATTTTATAAATTTTAGCTTTCAAAATGGACTTCATTTTTGGATTTGGAATATTGAAATTAGCCTATGGTGAATTTTTGGTATTTTTCTGAAAACATTCAATTTTTGATGAATAGTGAAAACACTGGGTTACTATTTAAAAACCGACTTTTTATTTAAATAATTATTTATTTTATTTAAATTTATTGTAGGTAAAAGCTGATACATAATACCTATATAAGTTCAATGTAATTCATTAGAGTCATTTTATAATAATTTTAGATATATAAAAATTTTATTGAACTTTTCACAGTCTTTTACCTACCTCCTAAGAGAATTTGGAAATTCACATAAAACTTAATTTTACCGCTTCTGTGAGTGGAATTTCGAAAATCCAAGAGACACGATTAATAACAAGGACTAAAATGTGGTTCAATGAGATGAAAATAATTTTTGGTGAATAGTAACTTTTTACTTTTATTTACCACGGTTAAAAGTAAATAGGGTAATTAAGGGTAAAAATGATATTATTATTACCCTAAAACATGTAATAATTCTATTGGATAAGTGTAATTCTACCAAAAACAGCCTTAGGAATAAAATATGACCATTTAGTTCCACTTGGATTAGATTAGAACATTTATTATTAATTTCTATAAAGAAGGGTTAAAATAGTTAAAATCAAAGATAATAACAAAATCATTTTTAATATAGGGTTATACATAAGATAAATTCAACTATAAATATTCATTAGAAATATAAAAAGATTTCCTACATAATAGTAATTTATTTATCATTTTTAGACGTTAAATAATTTAATTTATTTATGACACAATGATGATGCAGTAATTACCTTATTAATGAAATATTAACATATTTGATGTTATAAATACCCAAATAAATGTAATTTTAGACTTTTTATGAATTAAACTAATTTTATAGGTTAATATGACATGTTAGTATTTATTTAATTAACGTTTTTAGAACTAATCATGCTGTTATAATTTTCACTAAAATCAAGTACCAAATAGTATCAAAATTGACATAAAATAGTTTTTAAAACAAATATTATATTATTAATTGTTATTTTATTCCTAAAAATCTAAGGTTCGGCCAAATGACTTAGATAAGGATATATATATCAATAATGAACCACTTGGGGTTCTTTTGGCTTGTTATAGTAAGTTTATTAACCATATAGTGTAAGAAAACAAAAAGACACTTTAAAAGTTAAATTATTTAACATAGAGTTAAATCTAAATGATAAGGATAAAATAGTAACCTAAAATTGTCTAAAACCTATTTTATGATATTATTTCTACCCATACCCACCTTATCTTATAAACAAATCAATTTGGAGATATTAAAAACCGAAAATGACTTTATTATAAAATAATATTTTATGTTTTCCTAAGGTGCCCCTCTCCTCCCTTATAAAAAGGGCACTCCTTCCCTCTTCTCTTCACACCATTTTGAGCCTTGAATCTCGGACAACCCCTGCCCATTTCTCTTATCCACTTCCCTAGAAACGTTATGTAGGTTATTGTCTCCTCAAAAAACCAACTCTACTTTCTTAAGAGGAATCCTAAAGGAGGTGCGCCGAAGAAGAGGTAATCTCTTATTCCGATTTTATCAAGTTTCTTTCTTCTTCTACTTCTTCTTCTTTAGTTGTCTTATTATAAATTAATAACATCAGTATTAATTATATACTGATATGTTATTATAAATATTAAACAACCCTATTTCACCTTCTATCCACCCTTTGGAAAACGAAATAACCGCACGTGCGTACGTACGGAATACCGTCTCCACGCCGTGGTGTAATCTGTTTTCGACCACCACCTTACATGGATGGGTATAATGGTGTAAATAAATAGATATATATGATTATTATAAAGTGATATTGATTTTGAAATATTATACATACACTTCAATACAATTCCATGATCATGGGAATGATATCATCACTCGGGCGTACGTACGGATTACCGTCTCCACAACCCGATGAGATTCATTCTCCATGTTAACAATTCATGAATGATTATAAAGTATATATAATGGATAATAATGAAATATATGACATAATAATGATACTGTATTTTTGTATATATATATGTATGTCATCTACTTAATTCCATTCAATTCAATAAGGAAACGAAAACAGCATTCATGCGTACATACGGCTTACCGTCTCCATAAACGGTGTATTTCATTCCATTTATCGATCTATCATATATATTTATATGCCGAATATATATTATATATAAATCATATTTTACATTCTGGAATTATGTAAATCAGGATATAACTAATAATATCAAGAACAACAAGTCGAAACTCGTCTGATAAATGAAACGATTTTACCCAAAACGGTGCTTTAACATGGAATTTACAAAAGAACAGGTAATATAAAGTCATAATTGAACCATATATGATATCATAACACTGAATATGATTTTTTAATAAGTCAATGACATTATTTAAATCATTATACAGTAGGTTCAAAAACATACAAAGCATATCAGACATAAGGTAAGGGATAACTTTTCCAATCTCATTTTTATTCGAGATTGATTATTCGTAAGTATTTTCTGTGGTTATTATTATCATCCATATCCATGTTTTCTAAAAGCGTTTTTATGTATTTTTAAATTCCTTTTTACCCATTTTTTACTTTTACCGCGTGTTATGGAAGGAATCTTTCTTTCGTTTACCATACAAGGAACTTTTTGACTTTTTCGACAAGAGTACGAGGAGAATGTTTTTTTAACTTATACAGCATGAACAGATTTTTACGTTTTCATAACACCATATTTTCATGAAGCTTACTCTACAATATTTCATGACTATTTTCAAAAAAATCCTTTCTTTTAAAATTTCAAGGCATTTTTTGAAAAGAAAATTATTTTGAATAAGAAAGGATATTTTCCTCAAGAATTCATTTCAAGTGTTTTATCAAAACCATTTCCCATCTAAGATGGAATTATTTCATATGTGTAAGTTCCAAGTATAATGTATCTATGATTTACATTCTTTCACTTTTCTTATGATGAAATGATATCTATTTGTTTTATATGGATTATTTTATGATGGGATGATTTTTATGAAATCCATTTTATTCTTTGGGTTATGATGAATGTTTTGAGTTTATTTTGTGGCACAAGTAAAAATGATTTCATTATGAGATGGGTGAGACCTATATCTCCCTCCAATGCATTGGGAAAATATTTATATCTCATGATATAGAAATGGCTTGAATGGTAAGTTAATCTGATTCAGTGATACAGGACTGGAACAAGGAGTGAACTCGATTCAGAAAGGGACTTTGTCCACTAAGATAGTCTTGGCAGCAATGCCTTGGCTACTATGGAAATCATAACAAGTGCTTAATGGTTTCCACAATTACATGATTTATTCCCATGCTATTTTATCAAGATTGATGTTCTATTATGATACATGTCTTACATACTTCCATGATTTATGTATTTGCTCAAGATTTTGATGTTTAAACATTATGTTCATGTTTTTTAGTTCAATTTTATATGGTTTGTTTTATTTTCTCCATGATTACCCTTACTGAACATTTGATCTCACCCTTTATATGTTTTATTTTCCCCAGTATTTCAAGAAAGGTTTTAGGTAAAAAATCCAAAAGGGGAAGATCTTTATGGGAGATGTTGAAGATCTTTCACCAAGATTAGAAGATTACATTCCGAGTTTCCAAAGACACTAAACTATTACAATCCTTGAGTTTTGGTTTTTGTTATGTATTAAGTATTCCGCAAAAGTAATGTATTGTCCATGTAAGTCAAGCTTTGGTTTTCTAAAGTTGGTATCAGAGGAAAGGTTTAGTCAACCTTTGGAAACTAGGATGCGAGAACTTTAGTGAGATCCCTAGAGATATTTATAAGGTATGTCTAGGGGTGTCCCTAAGGTTTATTATAACTATAGGTTACAATCCTAGAATTATGTTGATGGTAATGAATAACCTAGGGTGAACCTAAGGTGTCATTAATTAAATAATGTGTGATAAGTTAGACATCCCATAAGTAACTTTTTATGATTACGTGGTTCCTTATTATTTTAACTGTTTCTTACACCATGGTATTTGGTTTTAATAAATGGAGGGAACCAGAAGGAATTGGGTCAACATTGAACCCAATGGAAAAATTGGTGACTATGAGAAAAGAAATTGTGTAATGCCTAGAAAGAATGATTTTGTGATTTTTCCGAATCAGCCATCACGATATATGATTAACAAGGTGAACTTTAGTGGTATTCTCATTTCATCAAATAAGAGGAAGATGGAATTTTATGCATGTTCACATGTTGAGGAGAATAGACAAAGGAAGATTGGGATTTCTAAAGAAGGAAAGAAGAACCTTGATGAATACATCAAATGGAGGGGAAGATGTTATCTTTTTTGGAGAGAAGGGTCATAGAGTGAAAAACCATTATGGATTTCAATGTCTTATCTATGGAGAATATAGGCATTATCTAAATCAATTCCCTGACCTAAGAGGTTACTTCTAAATCAAGGATGGACTTATTCCATGAAAATCATTGAAGATGATGTTTTGAAGTGTTTATGTATTGGTATTCAATAATAATGTTGTTGAGGTACTTTTATGGTATATTAGAATGCCTATATATTGGTCCATTGTGGTTTTCCATAAAAATACGGCATCGATAACCATGAAAAGTGATTGAAATATTTTTGGAAAGCAGATGATATGAAAATAATGAAGGGATAAAGAGAAAATAATATGTTTGATAGTATTCATGAGTTCATGACTAATATAAGGACAAAGTGATATCATGGTTTGAGTATAAAGAATTTTTGGGATTTTGGAATGTGGAAAGAGACAATTTTTGACAGCATTCATGTTTTCAATTAAGGTTCTATGGTAATTCATGTTGCAATAGAATACATGATTAAGTTATTCACATGTTTGGAATGTTACCAACAAGATATATCGTATGATATGTGGGGGATAAATGATGGTATTCACATGCTTGGTAGATGACATTTCTAGTAATTGTTTTCTTTATACTCTGAGCTTGGACAGAATTATTTTAGATAAACCTAAAGATTGAAATGGATTATGTTGGACATAAGTTAGTATTGTTTAAGGATAGAAATTTTTTTTGATATTATTTATGGGATGTTATAATAATATATTTTTAGAAAAAGGACAACCTGCAGGACGGGCAACAACTCGTCGCGTCAAACAAGGCTGTGGGAATCGAACCCACAACCAAAGTGCGACAGACCTTTATCGCCTACCACTAGCCAACAGGAAGTGCCTGGTTATTAGAAACTAGTTTTATTATATTAAGCGGTATTATAGATGAAGTATAAGTCCATTTTTGGAATCATATACGATTAACCTCACCATATATGAACTTATGTATATTTGATAACTTTTGCTAACCTTTTGTTTGAGACAGATGGAAGAACCCATCATTCTATCGCATGATATGATAACACATCACGGAAGACAAATTAAACTTTATTTCTTTAAGAGATGATGTGGAAATTGTTCAAGGCATAAACAATATTGATATTGTACCAAAATCAAGTAAGTATTTCTTTTAATTATTCTTTAACTTTAGGGGTATGATCTTGAAAACCAAAAATGTTGTCATAATGTCCTCATATCCGATGAATTAGATGGTACCTTAAATCATCAAAAATTTATGGCTTTGTGATTGATGGATTTTTCATAGCCATGTTCTCTACCACTCTCCATCAAAACTTTATGGTTATATTTCTCTTCCATATCCATATTTTCACCTATGTTTTCCTATGTGGAAACCCAATGCTGAGTTACTTTGGGTGACCGTTATGATTCTAACTTCCCTTTTTAAAATAAAGTTTTAGTATTCCTTTTTACAATGTGGGTTTCTATGAAAGAAACTTTAAAGTAGTAAACCATTTATAACGCGGTTGAATTTCAAGGGAAAAATTCATTTTTAAGGGGGGTAGAATGTAACAACCCGAGATTTTATGAGGACTATTCTTTTTAATTTCATTGATGTCTTGTGTTGTACACTACACCAAGATTATCTTTCACTATATGAAACACCGTATTAGCTTGCAGTATACGCAACACTATTCTTGGATTGTGTTACACACAATTTCATGTTCGTTTGATAGTATTCATTCTACGCAACATTAAGTGTGTATATATATATATAATAAATGTATAAATGAAATATGGTTGGATTCTGTTATACAAAACAACGAAGGAGTTTTTCACAACACGCAACCCTGACTTGTCTTACATTACACGCAATCGCGACCTTCCACGATAGTGTGTGTTGTACGCAATACCTAGTTTCACTAAACAAAGATATGATATTAAAATATTGTATAAACTAGCCGTTATGAATAGTAATACCCACTTTTTGTAATTTTATAAATTTTATCTTTAAAAATAGACTTAATTTTTGGATTTGGAATATCGAAATTAGCCTAGGGTGAATTTTTGGTATTTTTCTGAAAATATTCAATTTTTGATGAATGGTGAAAACACTGGGTTACTATTTAAAAACCGACTTTTTATTTAAATAATTATTTTTTTTATTTAAATTTATTTTAGGTAAAAATTGATACATAATACCTATATAAGTTCAATTTAATTAATTAGAGTCATTTTATAATAATTTTAGATATAAAAAAATTTATTGAACTTTTCCCCGTCTTTTACCCACCTCCTAGGAGAATTTGGAAAATCACATAAAACTTAATTTTATCGCTTTTGTGAGTGAAATTTTGAAAATGCGAGAGACACGTTTAATATAAATGACTAAAATTTGGTTCAATGAGATGAAAATAATTTTTGGTGAATAGTAACTTTTTACTTTTATTTACCACGGTTAAAAGTAAATAGGGTAATTAAGGGTAAAAATGATATTATTATTACCCTAACACATGTCCTAATTGTATTGGATAAGTGTAATTCGACCAAAAACAACATTAGGAATAAAATATGATCATTTAGGTCCACTTGGATTAGATTAAGACATTTATTATTAATTTATTTAAAGAAGGGTTAAAATAGTTATAATCAAAGTTTAATAACTAAACCATTTTTAATATAGGGTTATACATAAGATAAATTCGACTATCAATATTCATTATAAAGATACAAATATTTCCTACATAATGGTATTTTATTTATAATTTTTGGACATTAAATAATTTAATTTATTTATTACACAAGGATGATTCAGTAATTACCTTATTAATGAAATATTAACATAATTGATGTGATAAATACCCAAATAAATGTAATTTTAGACATTTTATGAATTCCAATAATTAGATAGGTTAATATGACATGTTATTATTGATTTAATTAACTTTTTTTTAACTAATAATTCTGTTATAATTTTCACAGAAATTAAGTACCAAATAGTTTCAAAATTGACATAAAATAGTTTTTAAAACAAATATTATATTATTAATTGTAATTTTATTCCTAAATATCTAAGGTTTGGAAAAATTACTTAGATAAGGATATATATACTAATAATGAACCACTTGGGGTTTGTTTGGCTTGTTATAGTAAGTTTATTAACCATATAGTGTAATAAAATAAAAAGACACGGTAAAAGTTAAATTATTTACCATAGAGTTAAATCTAAATGATAAGGATAAAATAGTAACCTAAACTTGTCTAAAACAGGTTGGATGAGAGTATTGTGACCCATCCCCACCTTATCTTCTAAATAAATCAACTTGGAGCTATTAAAAATCGAATATTACTTTATTATAAAATAATATTTTAAGTTTTCCTAAGGTGCCCCTCTCCTCCCTTATAAAAAGGGCACCCCTTACCTCTTCTCTTCACACCCTTTTGAGCCTTGAATCTAGGCCAAACCCTGACCATTTCTCTTATCCACTTCCCTAGAACATTATTTAGGTTCTGTACTTCTCAAAATACCAACTTTACATCCTTAAGAGAAAGCTTAAAGGAGGTGTGTCAAAGAAGAGGTAATCTCTTCTTCTGATTTTCTCAAGTTTCTTTCTTCTTCTACTTCTTCTTCTTTAGTTTTATCATTATAAAGTAATAACATCAGTATTACTTATATAATGATATGTTATTATAAATACGAAACAACCCTATTTCACCTTCTACCCATCCTGTGGAAAATGAAATCACCGCGCGTGCGTATGTATGGAATACCGTCTCCACGTCGTGGTGTAATCTATTTTCGACCACCACCTTACTTGGATGGGTATAATGGTGTAAATAAATATCTATATATTATTATTGTAAAGTGATATTGATTCTGAAATATTATACATACACTTCAATACAATTCCACGATCATGGGAATGATATCATCGCTCGTGTGTACGTACGGACTACCGTCTCCACGACGCGATGAGATTCATTCTCCATATTAACCATTCATGAATGATTACAAAGTATATATAATGAATAATAATTAAATATATGACATAATAATGATACTGGATTTATGTATATATATATTTATCTCATCTACTTAATTCCATTCAATTCAATAAGAAAATGAAAATAGTGTTCATGCGTACGTACGGCCTACCGTATCCATGAACGGTGTATTTCATTCCATTTATCAATCTATAATATATATTTATATGCTGAATATATTATATATATATATCATTTTTTCCATTCTGTAATTATGTAAATCAGGATATAAGTAATAATATCAAGAACAACAAGTTGAAACTCGTACGATAAATGAAATGATTTTACCCAAAACGGTGCTTTAACATGGAATTTACAAAAGAACGGGTAATATAAAGTCATAAATGAACCATATATGATATCATAACAATTAATATGATTTTGTAATAAGTAAATGACATTATTTAAATCATTATACAGGAGGTTCGGAAACATACGAAGCATATCGGACATAAGGTAAGGGATAACTTTTCCAATCTTGTTTTTATCCGAGATTGATTATTCGTAAGTTTTTACTGGGGTTATTGTTATCATCCATGTCCATGTTTTCTAAAAGTGTTTTTATATATGTTTAAATTCATTTTTACCCATTTTTGACTTTTACCGCGTGATATGGAAGGAATATTTCTTTCATTTACCATACAAAGAACTTTTTGACTTTTCCGAAAAAATTACAAGGAGAATGTTTTTTTAACTTATATGGCATGAATAGATTTTTAAGTTTTCATAACACATTATTTTCATGAAGCTTACTCTACAAGATTTCATGAATATTTTAAACAAAATCCTTTTCTTTTAAAACTTCATGGCATTTTGTGAAAACAAAATGATTTTGAATAAGAAAGGATATTTTCTTCAAGAATTCATTTCAAGTGTTTTATCAAAACCATTTCCCATCTAAGATGGCATTACTTCATATGTGTAAGTTTCAAGTATAATGTCTCGATGATTTATATGCTTTCACTTTTCTTATGATGAAATGATATCCATTTATTTTATATGTATTATGTTATGATGGGATGATTTTTATAAAACCCATTTTATTCTTTCGGTTATGATGAATGTTTTGAGTTTATTTTGCGGCACAAATATGAATGATTTCATTATGAGATGGGTGGGACCTATATCTCCCTACAATGCATTGGGTAAATATTTATATCTCATGAGATAGAAATGGCTGGAATTGTAAGTTAATCCGGTTCAGTGATAAAGGACTGGAACGAGGAGTGAAGTTGATTCAGAAAGGGACTTTGTCCACTAAGATGGTCTTGGCAAAAATGTCATGACTATTATGGAAATAATAACAAGTGTTGAATGGTTTCCACAATTACATGATTTATTCCCATGCTATTTTATCAATATTGATGTTCTATTATGATACATGTCTTACATATTTCCAAGATTTATGTCTTTGATCAAGATTTTGATATTTAAATATTATGTTCATGTTTTTAAGTTCAATTGTATAGGGTTTGTTTTATTTTATCCTTGCTTACCCTTACTGAGAATTTGAGCTCACCCTTTATATGTTTTCTTTTCCCTATGATTTCAAGAAATGTTTTAGGTAAGAAAACCAAAAGGGGAAGATCTTTATGGGATATTTTGAAGATCTTTCACCAAGATTAGAAGATTACGTTCTGAGTTTCCAAAGACACTAAACTATTACGATCCTTGAGTTTTGATTTTTGTTATGTATTAAGTATTCCGCAGAAGTAACGTATTTTCCATATACCTCAAGATTTGGGTCTCTAAAATAAATAGAGGTCTTGGATTGTTGGACAAGTATTCATGTCCAACTGATCCAGAACGTACAATTTGGGTTAGGAAAACTGATAAAGATAGTTTATTTTAATATCTGGGATCGTGCAAGGACACAGATTGAAGGGATAATTATAAAACTACTCAATGATTAATCTAGGGAATAAAAATAGAAAAGATGAGTCCTACGTGGATTGGATCTATTGTTGTTGATGAAGATCGCTTTCATCGAGATATGTTGTGCTCGTCGCAATTCAATCTTCCAGGATCCCAACTCTCATCATTCGTCTTAGTCCTTCGTAATTTACCAACGCAAGGGAGAGGAGAGGAAGAGGGGTCGTCATTGGAAAAAGGGTTATGAGTAAAAATCCCTAAAATATGAATTTATAATCTTAAATTAGGTTTAGTATATTAACAAAATATTTGAAAATAATAATTAATTTATTGCATAATTATTCTTCCATAATGGTACATAAGTCAAACTCCCGATGCCGACAATGGTTATACCCTTCCTAGGGTGAAACCTATATTCTGAACTCAAAGGTGGTATCTGATTTTTCATCTGAGCCCTAATCCATGAGTTATTTGGGTTTGATCTATTAAATAAATTAATTAATAATTTAATTCATCTAATTAACATACCGCCAATGAGCGAGGGGTTCAAACGTCTTGCGCCGACTCATTTTATGTCACGCTTTGGGTAAACACTGTGTTCTGAACCCAACCGTGGCATCAGATTTCTTATTCGAGATACCATTTAAAATATATCCCATTTTTGACATGTGTGTAGTATAAAAACACTTACTATTTTTATAAAATTAATTCCGGGTACACCAGGTCTCGGAATCACACGTCTTCTCAGCGCCTAGCCCTGGAATAATATTTGGAAATATTTCAAAGTCTTATTAAGAAAAAACCAGGTCACTACAAAAAATTAATGAAAAAATTTTTATACTAAATTAATATTTTAATAAGTAAAATTATGAACTTAAAATTATTAATTTAAATTTAAATTTCTTTATTGGAAATTTTAGAACAAAAATATTTATTTTTATAACCTATTTTTATCAAATGAACACTAATTATTTTTGAATTAATTTTTATCAATTATAGAAATTTAATATTATGAAATTAATTTCATGTTTTATATAATAATATATAAATTATATAATAATAGAAATTGTTTTTTATTTATAAAATTTTGTTACCAAATGGTAATGAACATGTCACCGAGGTAGAAGTAAATTTTGGTAAAAAAAGTCATAAAATTAGTCAAATATTGTCTTCAAATGATTGATTTAGATGAGGTGAAACCCACATTCATCACCCCTCAATTATTTTCCCCTTTTGGAGGCACTTTCATTGAATAATGAATTATCCTTTTATATTATTTTAAAAATGTCACACTCTTTAATTATAAAGGGTGGTTTAGCCTACCCCCCCCCCCCTCACAAGCACAAAAAAAATTAAATTTACCATTACATGTTTTTATTTTTTACTTCCCTTTTAATTCTATCCTAATTTATTTATCCATGTAATTCATGTAAAATTCATAAATACTTCATTTACAATATGTTATCCAATATAATGTTCTAACTCTCAAGGTGAGTACTAATCATTTTTAAACATGATTATTCATTATATTTTTACTCCAAAATCATTTCTACCATTATAATTTAATTAAATTACGATTATTAATATAATTAAATATTACTATTTTAATGGAATAAAAATTATCTACAATTTCTCCTTAGAGAAAAAATATTATTCCATTCATTTGTATTTTCTAACTACAAGCACCATGAAGTGATGAAATTATCTTTTCAAAACCACATCACATGGATATTAAAATGTTTTATTTAATGAATAAACATGATATTCATAGATTTATTATGATTATCAAATGATGAAAAATTTGTAGCTACTTTTTTCTATGGAAAAATAAAATTTCATCTATGTGTATGTGTGGACTACCACCTCCTTGCAACAATGTGTTGCATTTTTCATCTAAACCCAACATGTATGGTTTTAAAGTATATTTTATTAATGTATATAACATTAGGAATTAAAATATCACACTAATATATTTCTAAAATCATGGAACAAAAACTAAATACCATTATAATGTAATATGTTAATATTGGTAAATTACACAAAAATGTTCATCAGGTATCTTATTCTAAAAAACTATGCCTGTTTTTTTCTACTAAATGGACATGGTGATTCATATATAATTGAATAAAAATGATTTAAATATATTTTATATTGTATTAATTATTAACTAGATATCAAAAATATTTTTCTAGGCCTCTTTTGTAAAACCTTTGGGAATCAATTGAAATTAATAACATCAAGTGATGAAAATAATCATTAACTAACTTATAAAATTGTAGTGAATGATTTTAATTAAAGAATATTTAAGGTAATATATATGAATAAGGATATGAAATAAGATATTAATATGGTTATATTTATTATATTGTATTTTATAGATATTTTTTAGAATTTAGGAGAAATTGGTAAGAGTTTTCTTAACTGTGTTTTTCTTCGCTACGATATGCTTTGTATTCCACCCATATTTCATTTTATGGTTTGTCCTCAACCAATAGATTTAGTTTTAATATATTTATTATTCAATTAATAAGATTTATGAATCCAACCTATGTTATATATTTCATGTTTTCTATTTGAATGGAAATGATGATTAAAGAGTTTCCCTCCTATAAGTTTTTCAATCGATATTTTCTAAATGAATTTACATTTAGGGAAAACTATTTAAAACATTTCTCTAAAACAACATTAGTTTTATTATTCTATACTTATTATTGTTTTTTTAGAATATCTCTCTCAATTTCATTTAATTAACACATTCACATATTTACTTTGATGTTTCTTATGTTATACATGGGATATTTTCTTACTCATTTATCCAAAATAATTATATGTATCGATTATGAAATGATTTATGAAATTTTTCTTTAAAACCAAATATTTTCCATGTGTTAGTTAAATAATGTTTAAATATGAATTCTTTCCTGTTATTTTGGAACACATGCGTATAGTTTTCATTATATTATGGGTTTTACCAAAATTATATAGACCTCCAATTAATTTGGTGAAGTATGATATCTAATGATATAATATTAAATAGAATGGGGGTGTGAACACAATAAGCTATTAAAATTTTTCTAATATGTTAATGGGAATGTAGAGTGGTCTAAATCCACTATGATATAGTTTTCACTATGATAAAATGGTATTAATATATATACTTTACTAAGGAATTTATTTTTTTGGATTATGTGTATTTTGATAACTTATGTCTAATAATTATGATATGATATCATGGATCATGAATAATTATTGATCATTATGTACACTTATTGCTATTAGTTTTGGTTATGATAAATTCGTATTCATTGACTCTTATTTTATCATTTATAACCTATTGGGTATGGTTTTGTATGTTATGATCATGTCCTAATTCCCA
This sequence comes from Viscum album, assembly GCA_963277665.1. Classification (NCBI taxonomy): domain Eukaryota; kingdom Viridiplantae; phylum Streptophyta; class Magnoliopsida; order Santalales; family Viscaceae; genus Viscum; species Viscum album. The sequence continues at coordinate 76,091,220 of OY728159.1, forward strand.
TATTCTCATATTATGATAAATTATTATCATTAATTGATATCTCCCATGTTTACCCTTATTGGGAATATAAGCCTACCCTTTTTTATTATTTCATTTCACTAGTTAATGAAAAAAATCATTTACCCATATATGGAAATGAAGGGTTAAATGTGAGAATATCTTGTGGTATATATATAATATTATTGATAAATAATTTTGTAATGTATCTATTCTATACAAAAACTAAAATGTTACTTATTTGGGTATGTCTTATTAAGAAACATAATGAATAACCATCTAATATGATAGATTATCCATGTATGTGATTCTAGTTTCACCTTAGTAAATAACCTTGGAATCCTATTATGGAGTTATTTATCCATTAAAATTGGATTGGGATATGAGTATTGGTAGACAAGGGTCTTTGGTGATATTGGATTGAACCATATCTTATCAATAAGAATTGATGACCCTATGAACTATTGATGAAACATATAATTTGATTCTTCCAAATGTTGTAGACCAATACCATGATGCCTTTCCACATTATTTCTCAAGGATTATACAAGAAGAGGTAATTGAATTTTCTATTTATATACTTCATTGAACAAAAACTATTTTACTTCCATAAAAAATTACTAATGTAAATATGTGTATTAAAGGTCTAGCTGGAAGAATAGGTAAGAAAAAGCTTAATTATATCAAGTACATCACATTGGTTCATGTTTTTTCTATATAAAATGAATTTTTATGGTTCACTTTGATTATGTTTCATCATTATTAAATTGAATAAAGTTATGATAATGAATTTATATCATCTTCATTGAATTTTTCATATGTTTGATCATTTTAAATGAGCCAACTAGTTCATAAAAAATTCTCTATGAATAGGGTATCACTAATTATTAGTGACTCAAGTGGATATACCAAAAATGTATTTTAAAAGACAACATGATACTTATGGGTACGTTTTTATGTCTTTTTTTAATGAATTCACATATAGTTATTATGTAATTAATGAAAAGTATCAACCAAAATTACCATGAATCATTTTTTGTGATATTTTTTAATGATATATTTGTGCACTCTAAAAAAGGTATGACCATAGAAGTAACATATATATTTTAATGATCAAACTAAGTTAATAGACACTTTATTCTAAATTCCCTAAGTGTGACATTTGGATTCATGTTTTTTATTTCTATAGTCATGAAATTTCTATGAAAGAAATATCAGTTCATCATGGAAGGATTGAAGTGATTATTTCTTATCACCCATCTAAGGATGACTTTGAGATACAATTATTTCTAGTATTAGAAGACTATTATCATTCGACGGTAAAAGATTTCAGCCACCATTATTCTCTAATGGATGATTTGATGTGAAAGGGAATTACTTTATAATAAATAAAATAATTTTAGAAATCCTTTTAGGAGTATAAATGTTGAATCACTTTGACAGATATCCTTATCATTTAATAATCAAGAAACTGATTTGTGGTATATTATGATTCCTTTGGATTTGGATTGGGTTATGTTATGATATAGGGATAACATGTAATAACTTTTGGATCAAATAAATTGTTATCCCTTGATAATAACTAACCAATGAATGATGTAGAATTAATGGTAGTGATCCACACATTATATACATGTAATCACTATACATTTAGTGAAATTTTCACTATCACCACATGTCATATAACATCAAATAAAATATTTTCCTGAAGGGACTTTAACCTAAAAAATTGAAGATAGATGTACTATATATAGAGGATTTAATTTTACATGGTTTATACACCTGGGAAATGGAAATTATAAGATATTTATTTGAGTTGGAAATCATATAACCAATTAGTCAAAGAATTTTGTGATCAGTGGGAGTTAATAAGATATATTTTTCAAAAATATCCAGACTTGATGGAAAAAATGAGAATGTGGTATTCCTTAAAGTTACTCTAATTAATAACATTGTTGATATGGTTAAGGAGGACCAATGATTAGATCCTAATAGTCATTCCATTTTGTCAAACCTGAATGGTGGGGAGACCGATGAAGATTAGATGAAGGATGAAAACACTTTATTATACTTTCACAATCAGAGAGATATTTCTATATTATTCCAAGAACAACTCCTTTCAACCTATCACCTTTAAAAGTGGGATATCCACCTATGTATTTAGAAAAATACAGAAGGAAATAAAGATCCATTTTTGGTGGCTAGGTATAAAATGAGGTATGGAAGATTTTTTTATGATATTTCTATCATATGAGCTGGTGCAAATTGAGCATCAATGACCAGATGACATGTTCTAGTCTATTACTATACTATTATATAAATGAGAATATATTTTCAGGTACTTTTTAATTTATATATTTTGGGATACTTGGAATCATGAAACTATTTAGGTGATTATTTTCTAACACACTAATTCATCACCAATTATTCTAATTTTGTAGTCTAATAAAGAATAATTATCATTGAAGAATTATATCAGGGTAGTTGTTAAGTTTCATGGGTTACCAGTTTCTATTTCCACTAAGAAAGACCCAAGATTCACTACATTACTGAGAAATTTTTTAAAACAGTTCATTAGATCATTATTCACCATGAGCAAAACATATCATCCTCAAAATAGATAGAAATTATGAACTAACTATACAAACATTAGAATACATCATTAAAGCCTATTTTATAGAATTTAATGGTTAATGGGAAGATCATATAATATTAACAAAGTTCTAATGTAATAATTGCTATCATTCCATGACTGATATTTTCTTATTTGAGTCATTTCATGACTAACCATGAAAAATATACCCTTTTCTAAGATGAAATTAAGTAGGCCTTATTAATCCAACCTAGTATTATCAATGAGACTACTATGAAAATCTAGATTATCATGAAATCAATGGTTTTAGCCTAGTTTTGTTCAAATTGTTTTATAACTCATCATTATTTCCCATAATATTTTGAAATTGGTACCCATGTTTTCTTGAATAAGCCGATAATATTGGGTCATCGTCATTTGGGAAATAATGGAAATTTTGATCATGATGTGTTGGAAATTTTGATATATTAGAACATATTATAAATGGTTAATATCAGTTATAATTACCACCATTATTTAGTTTTTTCCATAATGTTTTCTATGTGTCTTAGTTAAATAAATACTCCTCTAATCATAGCCGTCTAATCTATTTGGACTATATTTCCCTCAATGTGGATTCTACATTTATTTATCCCCAGTTTCATATTCTATATAGATATGAAAATAACATTCAAAGAAGAATATTCACTTTTGTATGGGTACTACAAAAGAATAGTTTGATTCAAGAAGAAGCATGGAATGGAGAGAAGTTTATTCTTGAGTAATGGACAAAACTGTTTGATAACACTGTCAGACTCAATTTTTCATAGGGCAGAAATCCTAATGGTGGGGAGAGTATAATACCCCTATAGAAAGGTAAATTGTTATTCAATTATTTATTTTGAATTTATATATTATTTGGTTTGATTTATTAGAGTTTTTCTATTTTTTAGGTATTTTTGAATTCTTTCTCGATAGTCCACACTTTAAGAATGGTTTGGAGAAACTATATGGCTTCCCTAGGTAACAATGTGAGGAATTTAGGGGATTGAGTGTAATTACACAAATAGAACAAAGTTCAATTAAATATTGTGTTTATCTTGTAGTATTTTATTTTTTAAAATGTAATCAATCATGTTTGGGATATTGTTTGTTCATCCACACTGACCAACTGTGTGGCCCTATGATTTTTCTAGTAACACTAATATTGTTGTTTCGTGGTTTACCCAATTGTGTATCCCAACCATTCAAAATGAATAATGAGTTCCAGAAATTTGTTTTTAAACTCGAGGAATCCCCCAAAACCATCACTCTTCCCCCCACAGCTTAGTATCCTGAACATCCATATTCCATTAGAAAATTTTAGTGATCTCGTTCCCCTTAGATGTCGATTCCAAAAATTAATTGAGAATTAGAGGTATATAATCAATAGTATGACTTTTGTTTCTCTTTCTTCTATTTGACCTTCTAATTTTCTATTGATAGTAACCCTAGATCATGAATTTCTAATCAATTATTTATAATATTTTTTATTTTAATTATCTATGATCCATTGAAGGATAAAATAAGAGGCAAGTATATATGTGATCATGGTATATTTATTTATCATGAACCAATTTAAGGTACATAGATTCTTAATTTCTCTACTTTCACCTGATAATCAATGTCTTCCTATTTTATAAATAAATTACTTATACTTTTGACTGAGAAAAATATTGTTAAACCTATATAAGAAATATATCTTGTTGTTAGGCCTTTAAATCATGGGTTATCAGTGACTCCCACAAGTTTCTTGATGAAATTATTTAATAAAATTTCAAATAATGATTTTTCTATATATGTAAATATGTAATAAACATGTTTTTAATGTGTTTATTTCAAAATAGGAAGGACTTGGTGAACTAGGTATGGATTCGTCTATAATTTTGGGTCTAGATAATATCACAAAGTAACAAATAATTAGGTTTCTGCTCATCAATTAGAATATTTGGAGTGCCTTATTTGAGGGGAGATTCATTGGGTCGGCATATTTCTTGGGTGGGTATTTGTAGGTTCTGCGTGCAGTGGAAGCATGTTGGTGGGTGTACCAAACTTTAATATTTGTGTTAACAATGATCAATCCAAGATCTGTCCTGATAATAAAACGATGGATCTTTGGAATAGAATGAAGAATGAAAAATAAAGAGGGGAGTCATAGAACCGTAGATACAATCATCATATGTTGGTTATAATTAATCTAATTAATTGACAAGAATTACCTTTATGTAATTCTTTCTTCGTTGATGTTTATGGTCATGATTCGATGTGATCCGTCATTGTGTCTTAGAATCCAAGTGTAGGATTACCCCATAGGTTATCCAAACATGCTCCATGTATCTCTAGACATCGCTAAAGGGATCTCTAGGTGATAGCGTAGAAGATCCTTCGCTTGTGATATCTGCCTTTGATCGCCTTGATCCGGTTGAGGAGGATTTCTCTCTCATAGCTTGAGAGTGTTCTTGGAAGAAAAGGATTCTCTCTTGGCTTGAGAGATTTATCTAGATCCATTGTGCACAACCACAAAAAATGGATAAGCTAATGAGAAATATATAATTCAGATTTTTAATTACATAGAATAATAAAATGAATTAATTACCCAAAAGAATTTATTCATTTCATTTAATTCTTAGTAAAACCCCATGTCTATTAATAACAGTTGACTATTATTATTATCTAACATTCGCCCAATTAATTACACATAATATTATTTAATTAAATAAATAATATTATTTCTCATAAATTCCCATAAAAAAATACACGGCGTGTACTTTTATTTTCCCATTTTTCTTTTTTTCCTACACCACATTTATTTAACCTTGAATAATGGATATTTATTTCTAAAATAAATATCACTATATTACTCGCTAATAAATATATTATTTCACCCAAAATATATTCTCTCGAATAACTAGTGTCAAAATAAATGTGATCAGTCATCCTTAAATAATTATTAAACAACAATCAGGAATAATATTTATTAAACTTGTAAAATTAAAATTTAATTGAGATACATGGACACACTTAGTATGTGACCCTGTAGGCCTCTTTCTCAATGTCATTAGGTGGAGCCTGCCTAAATTCCAAGGTTAGCATCTAGAAACACGCCAAGGCACCCTTAGAGAAAGAAGTTAATGTCGCATTGATGTGTCACCTCCTATGAATTCTTACCATGTAATATAATCCATTTGTCTTGATATCTCGAATCAAGGGGGTTGCATTCTAGTGTCATCAACCCACGTGCTTGATTATTCATTCTTTGACTTTCCCGAATTGAACATTCCCATTTCTTACCATGTCCATGGATTTATTTAGGCTATATAAATTCCATCAAATGGTCGGGGATATCTACTTCCGTTATGGAATAGAAGGGAAAAATCCTTTCTTGCATTATCTATTAATGCAGTATCACTCATGACGCACCCAACGTATCCTACCTCACTATGAACAGTGTGTCATCACAGTTTTCATCAACACATATAAGTGTGTGAGTTGTAATACCCATTAATAATAATCTTAAAGTATAAGGACCAATACACACATCCACAGATAGGAACATCTAATGACACTATGAAATGTGGATTTTCTACTTGCAAGTCTTGTTCTCATAATATCCTCTTGGATATTACTAAGGGCTCACACCCTGAAAATGTGCCTCAATGTTTTATGAGTCCTCACCCCTAACGGCATGTATTATTTGTTTCCCTCAAATAACATCATCTGACAATAGAACATATATTCAATAATAGTGTTATGGCACTTTCAAGTTCTCATCATAGTAGGGATCCGTTATGACCCTTTAATGCAATAGTTATCCTTAGGACATTATCACATGCATTGTCATGCAGAAGAACAATCAAGATGTGATAAGGTATTTCTTAATGAATAAAGTACAAAGTAGTTGGTTCTAGGCCACACTACTAGAAAAGGGGGATTTGGAGCCCGCCTGACATGGGAGACCGCCATTGGAAGTTGCTATTGGTACCCAATAGTGACCGCCAATGGTGGTCGCTAAGATTAAAAAAACCTTCACCCCACCCCCACACTCGAACCCCCCTCACGCAACTGGAACCATACCCCGCAGCATCGATTGTCGCCGCCCTCATGTTAACCATTGTCACCCTCACGCTCGTCCTCCCTTGTTGCACCACCAACGTCGTCCGCCTACCCCCCCACCCACCCTCGTGGTTGAACCCCCATCATGCCTGAACCCTACCCGCAACACATGTTCTCCCTCACCACACTACCGCCACCCATCACTGGTCACCACTGACGTTGTATGACCGCCTCCGCCTCCACCTCCACCCCCCTCATGGTCAAACCCCCCTCACACCTAAACCCTACCCGTATCTTCTGTTATCCCTGACTACACCGCCTCCTCCTATATCTCCCTGCCACCACTACCACCAGTCCTATCCCTCATTGCACTGCCTCAGACTCCAGATCCCCTTCGCTACCCCTCCTCTCTCTCACAGCACCACCTCTGGCTCCCCTCCCTTCCAGATTTTTAGTGCTATCAGGTATTCCCTAACTTCCATTTAATAGTTTTGATTTTGGGAATTTTACAACAAAAAGTTGGCATGCATGAAGATTATATGAATATTGTGTGTGAATAAAAATTGTGTAAATTGAATTTCATGTGTATACAAGCTTGTGTGCATGAAGAATTATGAAAATATGTGTGTTAATAGTGTTTATATAAGAAGACATCACACTTTACTTGAGTTTGGAAGTTACTTACAATGTACAATCCATGTATATGTTGACTAGATTAATACTAGGTTGTGTTGTTATTTTATTTATAACATTCTTGAGTCTGTCTGTATATCCCATGATAAAATGTTTGAGGCTTGACCACATTTGTGTAAATTTTTGTTATACAGATATTATTATGGATAAGAGTTGGATTGATCTTCCAAATCGAATGTCTAGAGAATATTTCGAAGGAATTATGTAGTTAATTGAGTTCGCTAGGGGATTTAAAAGTGACTGTACTAGTTTTTTTGTAGAAAATGTACAAATAGATATCAATTCACATGAGATACCATCAGGGAGCACCTATTCTTGAATGGATTTCTGAAAAATTATAAAATTTGGACTCGTTGTGGGGAAGAATATATTCATTTTCAAAATACAGATGCATTTTAGATGGATGTTAATGTGAGGATGCATGATCCAATGCATGAAATGCTTACTGAAATGGTACGTGGGTTGGCTCTTGAAGGCATTGACATCCAAAACATTGAGACCAGTGAGATAAATCTGTGATCTAGTGCAGATCGTGATTCGAGAAGGTTTTATGAAGTAATTGATGATGTGAAAATAGAATTATATCATGGATGTACTGCTTACAATAAATTGTCATTTATCATGGAGTTATTGCATTCGAAGAGTCTGAATCAGTGGTCAGACACATCATTCTAATTGTTGTCGGTGTTATTTAAAAAGGTTCTTCTTGTTGATGCTAAGATTCCTGAGTTGTATTACCATTCTCGTAAGTTGACAGAGAACTTAGGTTTTACATATGAGATGATAGATGCATGTACAAACAATTGTATGTTGTTTATAAAGGAAAATTCCCATTTGGATATTTGTACGGTCTCTGGCACTTCCAGGTAGAAAGAAAACATAAGAAATCAGACTCATCAAAGTCAGACTGTGAAATAGGGAAAACAGATTGTCGTAAAGAAAATGCCTTACTTTCCCCTAAAGCTGAGGTTGAAAAGATTTTTTATGTCATCTAAAGTTTCTAATTTAATGAGATGTCATGTGGAAAGGAATCAGGAAAGTGATATGTTAACCCACCCAACAGACTCTCGTGCATAGAAGGATTTTGATAAGAGAAGCCCTGACTTTACTAATGATTTTCATAATGTTCGATTGGGGTTGGAAGCAGATGGTTGTAATCCATTTAAGTCTACGGTTCATGCAACTTATTGCACATGGCCCGTGGTGTTTGTTCCGTATAATCATCATTCGTGGCTTTGTATGAAGCAACAATTTATATTACTTTCCACTCTTATTGATGGACCTAGAAGTCTAGGAGATAAGATTTATGTTTACCTTCGGCCATTTATTGATGAGTTAAATGAATTTTGGGGTGATGGTGTGATGACTTATGACTATGAAATGAATGAAATGTTCAAATTGTAGGTTGATTTATTGTGGACAATCAATTATTTCCCAGCTTATGAAAATTTATCAGGCTAGAGTATGAAAGGGTAATTTTCATGCCCTTGTTGCAATAAAAGTAAAAAATTTATATGGCTTAAACATTCCAAAAAATGGGAATAAATGGGTCACATACATTTTCTCCCCCCTCAGCACAGGTTCAGAAAGGAAAGAGTGACCTTTGATGGTTCTAGAGAGTTTAGCCCAGCAACAAAGATCATTACAGGAGTCGAAATGTTATTGCAGATTAATGAAGAAAACATCCACATGGTATATGAATTTTAGTATTTAGTGGATCATTCATTATGTAATATTCGTGGTGCAGGTAGACAATGCAGTCATAATTGGACAAAGAAAAGTATTTTTTACAATCTCCCTTATTGGAAAACTAACATGATAAGGCACAATTTTGATTTCATGCGCATTGAAAAAAAAATGTTTGTTATAATATATTGTGGACCATTTTAGGTGTTAGTGTAAAATAAAAGGACCATGTTAATGCACGTCGTGATTTGGAAGAAACTGGTTTAAGGAAATGATTGCATTTATAGTTAGCTAGGAAAAACAAGGCATATATTCCTACTGCACAGTATATGATGACTAGAAAGAAGAAAGAGACATTTATTTCCATTTTTTAGATGCTCAAGGTTCCTGAGGGTTACTCTTCTAATATTTCAAAGTGTGTGAATTTGATGATCAAGACATTTCAAGGGTTGAAAAGTCATGACAATCGTATACTACTTAAGCAGTCGATTCCAATCACAATTTGTGATTGTTTATCCCCCAATGTTGTTCAACTATTGATTGTGATGAGTAATTTTTTTAGATATCTTTGTTTAAGAAATCAACAAATATGTGATTTAAAAAATTTTAAGGACCGAATTGTACTTACACTTTGTAAATTTGAAAAACTATTTCCCCCGTAATTTTTTTATGTTATTATTAACTTGAAAGTGCACCTAACTGATGAAGTAATGGTTTCTATTCTAGTGCAATTCAAGTGGATGTATCCTATTGAGCAGTATCTGAATACATTGAAATGATTTGTATGCAACAGAGCTCATATGAAGGCATCAATATCCAATGGTTATTTGATGGATAAGTGTACAACATTTTGTGCTGAATATCTTATGGATGTGGAAACAAAATTAGATAAGCCCTCTTAGATTCATGATAGTCCAGTTGGAGAAGTAACCACATTTGATATAGACAACATCGAGTGGATACAAGAGCATCGATACATCTTGTTCAATACTCCATCATCTTCACCATTAATACAGTAAGTGTCTTTTCAATTTTATTATTTAACTTTTACATGTTTTTTTGCATAATTTTTTCATTTAAAAATCGATATTACTAATTTTTAGGAAACACATTAATGAGCTAAAATAAGAGATGTATCATGCAACTGATTATCAAATTCAACAATCTCATTATGCATCATTTTATGATTGGTTCAAGGATTTTGAATGTATAAATTAATTTTCATTTTGAGTGAAGTATTATAATAATTTCTTTCTGCAGAAATAATTATTGAATTCTATGAATTATATATGTTCATAAGCTAAGGGAGTTAGTTGACCCCATGCTAACTGAAGAATTTATCCAACTAGTTGAGGGTCTATCTATAATAGCTCATTGTTATAAAGATTTAGATGCTAATGGTTTTCGATTTTTCATTATAGATGTTGACAACAAACGAGCAACACTAAAAAGTGGCATTGGTTGTCCATTCATCGATTCTGTTTATTACTATGGTCAATTGATAGATATAATTGATGTTTTATATGCACACGGGTTGAAGTACATATGTTAAACTGTAATTGGGTTGATCTAGTGCATGGAAGTAATGTCAATAAATATCAGTTTACACTGGTGAATTTTAACTATATGTTATACAGAAATGAGAGAGTTGATAATGAACCTTTCATTTTGAAATCATAAGTGGAAACAAGTATTCTTCGTAACTTTTCCTTTAGATCCTATTTGGCAAGTTGTTGTGAAAATGTCCGAGTGAGGAGTGTTTCTATTTGAACAAGATGAACTTGAGACTGTCCTTTTATTTCCCAATTGCTTGATCAACATGTTGTAGTTCAATGTGAAGAATATATTTATTGGGTCGGAGCAGCTGTTGAAGGATAAATAGTTGATTTGCAGGTTTAATAAAAGGTGTACAATTATTTTCCTACCAAACCCTGGATATCCCCCCCACACACACACACTTCATAGCTCCCCCCTCCACCCCAGACAGCCCCCCCCCCCACCCCCAAACACCTCCCCCCCCCCCAATACTTACGTTCATCTGTATATAAACATATATATGTATATATATTTAAATATTTCACAGAATCAATTTGAAGCTAAGTTAGAACAGCTGTTAGAGGATCAACGAAAAATTCCCATGTGATGGGATGAAGTATTCCATTGCATTATTGGTCATGATGAACATGGATATAGTTTGACCTATGGAACGGGGATTCCTCATTATGTAGTATCATGAGCTAAGGTTTTTGGTCCTGTTGCTGCTCAGATGACACAACAGCTTTAAGATTTTAAGGCACAGTTGTGCACTTCTGAGGAGATAAATGTGCAATTGATCGCTGAGGTTATAACACTACAGGAAAATGTGTGTCTGGGTACTGGCGTAGGAGATCATACAATGTAGGTTTATACTAAAATTAGTTATTTACTTTATATTATTTTTGTTATTAAATCTTTATAATTTTTATTTGTTGTAGGACCCTAGGACACCGGATTGAGGTAGCAGCCATGACCGCGCATGACGCATCATATTCACTAGGTGGGATTTTTATATTTATTATTGAATTAATGTTATGTATTTATTTATAATTTAATTGTAAATTTTTTTGAGGGGGGTTTTCTTGGGGTGAGGGGCTCTCTGGGGGGTGGCAGGGATGTCTGGGGTTTAAGGGGGGCTATCCGGGGGATGGGAGTTGTCTGGGGGTCAGGTGGGCTATCTGGGGGTGGCAGGGTTGTCCGGGTTGAGGGGGGGCTTTCGGGGTGGGGGCTGTCCGGGGTGAGAGGGGATGTCTAGGTCGATTCTTCATATTCACCCACCCTTTGTTCTCGTCTGATTTCATGGCATTCTGAGGTCGTTCAGCCGGTTTTGACCACCCCACAGACGCTTTTCAAGCGTACCAAACACCTAAAAAACACATATTAATCCATGTTGTTCAATCCATGCGTCTAAATGATGTGTCATCTCTTCTTACATCTAATGAATAATAATTAGGGTGTGATCATGTGATTTCAAGTCATATCGATGTCGTTCGGTATGCATTTGACCGTCAAACACATGTTTTGATCATTTAAGACACACGGAGTGTGTTTTCGGTCATCGCGGTCACACAACACCTCCAATTTACATGTCTTATCCCTGAACATTTCACAATTCACCCACCCTTTGTTGTTGTCCGATTTCATGGAATTCCGAGGTTATTCGGCTAGTTTTGACCACCCCACACACGCTTTTCAAGCGCGCCAAACACCTAAAAACACATATTCAGTCATGTCGTGAAAACCGCACATCTGAATGAGGTTACGTATCCTTGTTCACCTCACCAATAATAATTAGGGTGTTGTCCTGTGATTTCAAGTCATTCTAATGTTGTTCGGTATGCATTTGATAGTTAAATGCATGTTTTGGCCATTTGTGACACACAAAGTGAATTTTCGATCACTGCGGTCACGCTACACCTCTGATTGACATGTCATCTCCCAGACCATTTTAAAATTCATCCACCATTTGTTTTAGTTCGATTTCATGGAATTCGTAGCTCGTTCGGCCAGTTTTGACCACCACACTCACGCTTTTCGAGCGCACCAAACACTTAAAAACACAAATTCAGTAGTTCCATGCAAAATTCACGCCATAATGATGTGTCGTCTCCTCATACACCTCACAAATAATATTTAGGGTTTTCTCGTGTGATTTCAAGTCATGAAGATGTCGTTCGGTAAGAATTTGACCGTTCAATGCATGTTTTTCCATTTACAACATGTGGAGTGAGGTGTTGGTCACCGCGGTCACACGACACATCCAATTGTTGTGTCGTCTCCCAGACCATTTTTCAATTCACCCACTCTTTGTTTTCGTCCGATTTCATGGCATTTCGAGGTCGTTCGGCCAGTTTGGACCACCCCACGCATGATTTTCAAGTGCGCCAAACACCTAAAAACACATATTCAGTCGTGTCATGAAAATGCACATATGAATGATATTTAGTCTCCTCTTACACCTCACCAATAATAATTAGGGTGTTTTCATGTGATTTCAAGTCATGTTAATGTCGTTCGGTATGCATTTGACCATTAAAAGCAAGTTTTGCCCATTTACAACACGCAGAGTGCTTTTTCGATCACTGCGGTCTCACGACACTTCCGATTAAAGTTCTGTCTGCCCGGCCATTTCACAATTCACCCACCCTTTGTTGTTGTTCGATTTCATGGAATTCCGATGTGGTTTGACCAATTTCCACCAACCCATGCATTCTTTCCAAACATGAAAAACACCTATAAAACACATATTTAGTCGTGCACACAAATTGTGCATCGGAATGATGTTTCGTCTCCTCATACACCTCAAAAATAATAATTAGGGTGTTCTAGTATGATTTCAAGTCATGCCAATTTAGTTTGGTATGCATTTGACCGTTAAACGCATGTTTTGGCCATTTGTGACACGTGGAGTGCATTTTTTGGTCACTGTGGTCACATAAAACCTCCGATAAGCGTGTCATCTTCCCGAGAGTTTCACAATTCACTCACCAATTGTTGTCGTCCAATTGCATGGCATTCCGAGGTCGTTTGGCCAGTTTTGACAACCCCATGCACGCTTTTCAAGGGTGACAAACACCTAAAAACACATATTCATTGTGCCACGCAAACCGCGAGTCTTAATGACTTGTCATCTCCTCATAAACCTCACGAATAATAATTAGGGTGTTTTCATGTTATTTCAATCCATTTTGATGTCGTTTGGTATGTATTTGACTGTTAAATGCATGTTTTGGCCATTTACAACTCGCATAGTGAATTTTTGGTCATCGCAGTCACACGACACCTCCGATTGATGTGTCTTCTACCTGACCATTTTACAATTCACCCTCCCTTTGTTGTTGTCTAATTTCATGGTATTCTGAGGTCGTTCGGCCGGCTATGACCACCACACGCATGCTTTTCAAGCGCGCCAAACACCAAAAAAAACACATATTCAGTCATGCCGTGAAAACCGCACATCTGAATGACATGTCATCTCCTCTTAGACCTCACAAATAATAAATAGGGTTTTTTTCGTGTGATTTCAAGTCTTGTCGATGTCGCTCGGTATGCATTTGATCGTTAAATGCATTTTTTGGCTATTTACGACACGCGGAGTGTGTTTTTTGTCATTGTGGTCACACAACACCTTTGATTGATGTGTTTTCTACCCGACCATTTCACAATTCACCCACCCTTTTTTGTCGTCTAATTTAATGGAATTCTGAGGTTGTTTGGCTAGTTTTGAGCACCCCATGCATGCTTTTCAAGTGCACCAAACACCTAAAAACACATATTCAGTTGTTCTGTACAAACCACACATTTGAGTGATGTTCCATCTCATCATACACCTTACCAATAATAATTAGGGTGTTGTCCTATGATCTCAAGTCATGTCGATGTCGTTCGGTAAGCATTTGACCGTTAAACGCATGTTTTGGCCATTTATGTCATGTGGAGTAGGTTTTTGGTCACACCACACCTCCGATTGATATTCAGTATACCTGACTATTTTACAATTCACCCACCCTTTGTTGTTGTCCTATTTCATGGAATTATGAGGTCATTCGGCCGGTTTTGACCACCCCATGCATGCTTTTCAAGCGCGCCAAACACCTAAAAACATATATTCAGTCGTGTCGCACAAACCACGCATCCAAATGACATGTAGTCTCCTCGTACACCTCAAGAATAATAATTATGGTGTTCTCATCTGATTTCTAGTCATGCCAATGTCATTTGTTATGCATTTGACCATTAAACACATGTTTTGTCCATTTACAACACACGGAGTGCATTTTTGGTCACCACGGTCACACGACATCTCTAATTGATGTGTTAACTGCATGACCATTTCACAATTCACCCTCCCTTAATTGTCATCCGATTTAATAGAATTTCGAGGTTTTTTGACTGGTTTTGACCACCCCATGCATGTTATTCTAATGCACAAAAGCCTAAAAACAAATATTTAGTAGTGCCGCACAAACCGTGCGTCTGAATTACATTTCGTCTACTCGTACACCTTAAAAATAATAATTACGGTGTTTTCATGTGATTTCAAGTCATGTAAATGTCATTCGGTATGCATTTGACCGTTAAATGTATGTTTTGGGCATTTACGACACGCAAAGTGCCTTTTTGTTCATCGCTGTCACACGACCCCTCCGATTGATGTGTCATCTTCCCGACCATTTCAAAATTCACCCATACTTTGTTATTGTCTGATTTCATGGAATTCCAAGGTCATTCGGACGGTTTTGGTCACCCCACACACACTTTTCAAGCATGCCAAACACCTAAAAAACACATATTTAGTCGTTCTGCGCATACCACATGTCCAAATGACATGTCGTCTCCTCACACACCACACGAAAAATAATTATGGTGTTGTCATGTGATTTCAAGTCATTCTAATGTCGTTTGATATGCATTTGACCGTTAAATGCATGTTTTGGCCATTTACAACACGCGAAGTGCGTTTTCGGTCACTACGGTCACACGACACCTTTGATTGACATATCGTCTACCTAACCTTTTCAAAATTCACTCACCCATTGTTGTTGTCTGATTTTATGGCATTCCGAGGTTGTTTGGCCAGTTTTGACTACCCCCACGCATGCTTTTTAAATGCTCCAAACACCTAAATAACACATATTCAGTCGTCCGTGCAAACCACATGTATGATTGATGTTCCATATCCTTATACACTTCACCAATAATAATTAGGTAATTATCATGTGATTTCAAGTCATGATGATGTCGTTCGGTATGCATTTAATTGTTAAATGAATGTTTTGGCCATTTACAACACGCAGAGTGTGTTTTCGGTCACCGCAGTCACACAACACCTCTGATTGACATTCCGTCTATCTGAACATTTCACAGTTTACCCACCTTTTGTTGTCATCCGATTTAATGACATTATGAGGTCGTTCGGCTAGTTTTGACCACCCCACGCATGCTTTCAAGCATGCCAAACACCTAAAAAACACCTATTCAGTTGTACCGCACAAACTGCATGTCTGAATGACATTCCATCTCCTCTTACACCTCACAAATAATAATTAGGGTGTTATTGTGAGATTTCAAGTCATGCTGATGACATTTGGTATACATTTGACCGTTAAACGCATGTTTTGGCCATTTAAGACACGTTGAGTGAATTTTCAGTCACCGTGGTCACACGACACCTATGATTGATGTGTTGTTTTCCCGACCATTTCACAAATCACCCACCCTTTGTTTTAGTCTGATTTAATAGAATTTTGAAGTCATTCAGCCAGTTTTGACCACCCCACACACACTTTTCAAGCACGCCAAACACCTAAAAAGCACATATTCAGTCATTCTGCGCAAACCGCACATCCAAATGACATGTCATCTCCTCATACACCTCACCAATAATAATTAGGGTGTTCTTGGGTGATTTCAAGTCATTATAATGTCGTTCATTATGCATTTGACTGTTAAACGCATATTTTGGCCATTTACGACATGCAGAGTGTGTTTTCGGTCATTGTGGTCACACGAAACCTCTAATTGATGTTCCATCTACCCAACCATTTTACAATTCACCCACCTTTAGTTATCGTCTGATTTCATGGAATTCTGAGGCTGTTCGGCCAGTTTTGACCATCCCACGCACGCTTTTCAAGTGCGCCAAACACCTAAAAACACATATTTAGTCATTCTGCACAAACCATGGGTTTGAATGACATTATGTCTCCTCGTACACCACAAAAATAATAATTAGGGTTTTTTCTTGTGATTTCAAGTCTGTCAATGTCGTTCGGTATGCATTTGACCGTTAAACGCGTGTTTTGGCCATTTACGACACGTGAAGTGTGTTTTCAGTCACTGTGGTCACACGACACCTCCGATTGACATGTCTTCTACCCGACCATTTCACAATTCACCCACCCTTTATTGTCATCTGATTTTATGGACTTTTGAGGTAGTTAGTCTGATTTTGACCACCCCACTCATGCTTTTCAAGCATGTCAAACACCTAAAAAATACATATTCAGTCGTGTCGTGCAAACCGCATGTCCGAATGACATTTCAACTCTTTTTACACCTCCCTAAATAATAATTAGGGTGTTATCATTTTATTTAAATTCATTCTGATGTTTTTCGGTATGCATTTGACTATTAAACACATGTTTTGGTCATTTACGACATACAGAGTGCGTTTTCGGTCACCGTGGTCACACGACACCTCTGATTGACGTGTTGTCTCCCTGACCATTTCACAATTCATCTACCCTTTTTTATGATTTCATGGAATTCTAAGGTCATTAGACTAGTTTGACCACCCCACGCACGCTTTTCAAGCACGCTAAACACCTAAAAAAACATATTCATCCATTTCATGCAAACCACACGTCTGAATGACATGTTCTTTCCTCTTACACCTCATAAATAATAATTAAGGTGTTATCATGTGATTTCAAGTCATGATGATGTCTTTCGGTATGCATTTGACCATTAAACACATGTTTTGGCCATTTATGACACGTGAAGTGCTTTTCTAGTCACCGTGGTCACATGACACCTCCAATTGATGTGTCGTCTACCCGAATATTCCACAATTCACACACCCTTTTCTTTCGTCCAATTTCATGGCATTCCGAGGATGTTTAGCCAGTTATGACCACCCCACGCACGCTTTTCAAGCTTTCCAAACACCTAAAAACACATATTCAGTCGTGCCGTGAAAACCGCTCATCCAAATGACATGTTGTATCCTCTTACACCTAAAGAATAATAATTATGGTGTTCTCATGTGATTTCAAGTCATGCTGATGTCGTTCGGTATGCATTTGACTGTTAAATGCATGTTTTGGCCATTTAGGACATGCGGAGTGCATTTTTTGTCACCGCGGTCACATGACACCTCCGATTGACATGATGTCTACCCAACCATTTCAAATTTCACCCACCTTTCATTATCATATGATTTCATGGAATTCTGAGGTCGTTTGGATGATTTTGACCACCCCACACAAGCTTTTCAAGTGCTTCAAACACCAAAAGAACACATATTCTACCGTGTCGTGCAAACCGCACATCCGAATGATGTTTTCTTTCCTCATACACCTTAAAAATAACAATTATGGTGTTATTGTGTGATTTCAAGTCATTCTGATGTTGTTTGGTATGCATTTGACCATTAAATTCATGTTTTTTCCATTTACGACACATGGAGTGTGTTTTCGGTCACCGCGGTCACAAGACACCTCTGATCGATGTGTCGTCTACTTAAACATTTCACAATTCATCCAACCTTTGTTCTCATCCAATTTAATGGAATTTTGAGGTTTTCCGAATGGTTTTGACCACCCCATGCAAGCTTTCCAAGCGCGTCAAACACCTAAAAACACATATTCAGCTGTGCCGCACAAACCGCATGTCTAAATAATGTGTTGTCTCCTCATGGGGGGGGTTGTCAGGGGTGGGCTGTTCGTGGGGTGGTAGGTTGTCTGATGGTGAGGGGGCGTCCAGGGGCGGGGGTTGTCCGAGGTGATGAGGGGATGTCTGGGGGGTGGGGCGGTCCAAGGGGGTTGTTCGGGGGGGGGGGGGGGGGCTAACGCACTAATGACTCCCTAACACCCTAATGGAATATGTAATTTCATAATGACAAAATAGCATAATGGAATATTATCCTATTGACCTAATGGACAATTGAACAAATTCCCAACCGCCCTAATGGCCCAATTTGATTTATATATATATACTAACTTAATAAATATGTCCAATTTTCATTTGCTTTGCTTAGTTGTTTCTTTTGTATCTTATTGTGGGTTTATTTAAGTAGAATATTGGAATGGATTAGAGTTGTTTGGATCGTTGTATGTGAAGAAGTATGTCCGTTATTTATTGTTTTTTAGGAACCTAATATTTATGCTGTTTTGAATTGTTTTTCTTTGTCATTTTAGTTGTGTTTCTTCTGTTTGGAAATAGTTTTTGTGATTGCTGGAAATGTGTTGTAAAAATGAATTTTTTGTAAAAAAAATTCCAAGTTTGTGACTGCCATTGGCGATCTATGCCTATAGAAACCTCCATTGGCAATCACTATAGGCCGATTTTTTAGTCTCCTATAGAAACAACCAATAGCGGTCATTATAGCCCTAAACCGGCGGGCCAAATATGACCCCCACTGGCGGTCGCAAGGCAGTCATTGTAGGGATAAAGCAATCGCCAATGGAGGTCGCTATAGGACCAGTTTCTAGTAGTGCCACCAACTCCAACTGACTCACACTTGGACTAGATCCAACTATTAATAACCTTTAACATGCTATCTCTCACATGATATTCATGCTTCTGTTGAGATAGGCCTTTACTCATGGGGTCCACCATGTTCTCTTATATGGACACTCTGCTCACTAAAAATTCACCCCTTTGATAGAAATCCATCAAGATTTGATACTTCCAGAGTATGTGATTTTTCCGTTGAAGTGACCTTGGTTCTTTTGAAAGATCCACCATTGCAGTATTATCACAACATAATGTGATAGGATCTTTACTACTAGGCACCAAATAAAGCTTCTGTACAATGTTCCAAATCCATATGGATTCCTTGGCTACATTAGAAGCCTCTATATATTTGGAATCCATTATAGAATCGGCGACAACTGGTTTCTTTGAACTCTTCCAGCACATAGCTCCTCCATTGAGATAGAAAACATATCCAGATTGTGACTTCATATATTTCTAATCTTTCTAAAAACCAGCATCAACATAACCTCTGATAAAAATATTCTTGTTTCCTCTATACATTATGAACATATCCGTATTCCTTATCATATATTTAATGATAGTATTTACAATAGTGCAATGTTGTTCTCCTGGATCTGCTTGATATCAGCCTACCATGCTCAGTACATAGGCAACATCAAGCTTGGTACATAACATGGTATACATGATGGATCCTATAGCCTAAGAATATGGGATCTTACTCATTCTATCTTTCTCTTGTTGTGTCTGAGGACACATTTTCTTATAAATATGTAGGCCATGTGACACTGGAACCAATCCCCTCTTAGATAGTTCCATACTAAATCTCTTTAGTATCTGGTCAATATATGTACCCTAACATAGTAAAAGCATCCTCTTGGATCCATCATGAATGATCTTGATCCCTAGAATGTAGGCTGGTTCACCCAAATCCTTCATAGAGAAACACTTGGCCAACTAGTCCTCAACTGACTGTAAGACTGGTACATCATTTCCAATAAGCAATATGTCATCAACATATACTACTAGGATAATGACTGCATTCCCATAAAATTGCTTATAAACACATTTCTCACATTCATTCTTAATGAAACCAATTTTTTTATGGCTTCATAAAATCGAATGTTCCATGACCTAGTGCTTTCTTTAATCCATAAATGGATTTTTGCAACTTGAAAACATGTTTGGCTTCATCTAGTGTCACAAACCCTTCTGGTTGTGTCATATAGACATCTTCTTCAAGGTTCCCATTAAGGAATTATTTTTTCAAATCCATTTTCAAAATCTCGTAGTCATGGTAAGATGCTATGGAAAGTATGATTCTTGTGGATTTAAATATGGAAACAGGAAAGAAGGATTCATCATAGTCAATTCCTTGACGCTGTCTAAATCCTTTATCCACTATCCTTGATTTATAGGTGCTAACTTGACCATCCATGTCTAGTTTTCTCTTGAATATCCATTTTAATCCAATAGGCTTTACATCAACTGGCTCATCGACCAGAACCCAGACTTGGTTTTGATACATGGAATCCATCTCAGAATTCATAGATTCTAGCCATCTGGAAGCTTCTGAGCTTTTCATTACTTCCTTGTAGGAGAGAGGTTCATCATTGTCTAACAATAATTATTTACCATTTTTGGTGACTAGGAAACCAAATCTCTCTGGTTCTCTTACCTCTCTTGAGCTCCTACGCTATACTTGTGTTTCTGTAACCTCTTCCACAAGGACCTATGGAACTTGTTCCTGTACCCACTCTTGTGTATCTTGAGCATCAGCTTCATCAAAGTAAATATTTTTCCCACTATCCTTTTTGAGGATGTGCTCCCTCTCAATAAATAGGGCTTGTCTGGCGACAATCACTTTCTTGTCTGAAGGGTTATATAGGTAATATCCTTTCATTTCCTTGGGATATACTATAAAGATACACTTTGTGCTCTAAGGTGCTAGTTTGTTTCCTGAGAAGGCCTTAACAAATGCCTCACATCCCCATACACATTTGTGTGACAAAATGGGTTTCTTTACATTCCATAACTCAGAGGGAATTCCATTTTCTACCTTATTTGGTACTTGCTTTAATGTGTATGTTGCAGTATGTAATGAATATCCCTGAAAGGATAATGGAAGATCTGCATGACTCATCATCAACCTCACCATGTCCAACAAGTTGAGGTTCCTCCTTTCACTAACACCATTCCACTGTGGTGTATAAAGAGGAGTGATCTAAGATAGAATCCCAAACTCCCATAGAAGATCAATGAACTCTTGGTTCAGATATTCTCCACCTTGATCTAATCGAAGCTTCTTTATCTTTTTACCAAGATGATTTTCAACCTCTTTCTTGATTTCCTTAAATTTCTCTAAGGATTTTGACTTATACCTCATTAAATATTCATATCTATATCTACTCAAATCATCAATAAAAGTAATGAAGTAAGAATATACACCTCTAGCTTCAACTAGAAATGGTCCACACACATCTGTGTGCACTAATCCTAGAAGATATGTGGCCCTCTCAACCTTTCCACTGAAAGGAGGCTTGGTCATTTCACCTTGTAAACAAGCGTGACATCTATCAAGTGGTTTTAGCTCAGTAGAGTCTAAATAGCCATCTTGGAAGAGCTTTGTCAAGCCCTTCTCATTTACATGACCGAGATGGTGATGCCACAACTGGGTAATGTATGAGTCATGTGAGTTTTTTTTATCGATTTCCAACACTTGGTTTTCGTAATTTAATACATACAAACCATTATTTAAATTCACCATACCATAACATACATTGTTCTTATAAAAGAAGAAACCCTTATTTCTAAACTTGGAAATAAATCCATCCATATCCAAAAATGATACGGAAATTATGTTTTTGGTAACACTAGGAACATAATAATAGTTATGTAAAACCAAAATCATCCTAGTTGGCAATGAGAGGTGGTAATCTCCAATGGACAATGCAGCCAGCCTCACACCATTGGCAGTTCAAAGATCCACCTCTCCTTTGGAAATATTTCTAAATCGATTTGGTTCTTATATTTTAATATAGATGTGAGCCCCATAAGTTGTATCTAATACCCAATGTGTAAAAATGGACAGATTACACTCGATAACGAACTCACCTTTAGCATCCCCATGCTTCTGGGTGAAATTACTCTTCCAGTGGCCTAGCTTGCCACATGAAAAACATACCACCTCTTGTTCCTTTCCTTGCCTCTAGATATTCCCCTTCTTGGAGGGATGATGCTTGGGGGATCCAAACTGTTTATTATTACTTTTCCCCTTTTCCTTGTCCTTTATTTTCTTATTCACCATAAAGATTGTGGTTTTTTCACAGACCATGTCCTTATCTACCTAGATAATTATGTTTAGAAGTTCTGATAGACTCTTCTCATTGTTTCTCATGTTATAGTTGACAATAAAGCTATAGAAGGTCTTGGGAAATGATGATAGTATAATATATGTACACAACTCATCTAGGAACTTAATCCCTAAGATGTCCAGGCATTCAATATATCCAATAAACTTGACTAAATGAGGCCCATCTAGCACAGACTCTCCAAGATTAGTTATAAAAAAAGTGTTGTAGATCTCATATCTCTCTTGTCTCACCTTATCTTGGTAGATATCCTTATGGGGATACATCATTCTATACACATCCATGTTTTCATATTGTTTTAAGATCTCATTAGACAAGGCCTATAGCATGAAATATTGGAATTTTGTGGCATCATCCATATGTTTCATATAGAGAGATAGTTCCTTATCATTGGCCTCTTTTCTAGGTGTAACTATCCCGACCCAGCCCCTGGGGTCCATGCCGTGACTGCCCTAGGACCGCCTTCCATAAGCCAGGGGCTGGCTACTAGCACCGAAAGGCATATTCCCTAAAACAGGAAAGCATTTTCTTTAAACTTGTTCAACACACGGTCTGAGAACACAACAAGAAGCGACTGTGAAGTAAACTACTATAGAAAAAGGAGTGTTGAATGTAAAATTGGATGGAATACAATCCCAGTTGAAAGTATGAGTAAAACTGAAAAGTAAAAATACAACTAAAAGGAACAATACAACTGAAAAAGGTAAAATAGATACTGAGTCATCCTTTGAGGATCCTACCTGAAGGGTAGGTACAGATCGCCTCCTCAGAAATCCACGGATGCATGTCTCCTCCTCATACTGCCTAGTCCTGGTTCCCTTAAACCTCAGCCCATCTGCTCATCATCTGCGCAAGACACAATAAGGTGCAGGCGTAGCCTGTGCAGGGGTGGGTATAACGATACTCAGTAGGGACCCCGAGACCCCCCCCCCCCAAAGGTCTCTCATAATTCCATAAGGAAAACCAAAAAGAGTGAAATCAATCACAAAGAACAAAGAAATAGACACAGCTCAATTAGAGTCGCAGGTAAAACCAGGTATAAAACTTTGAGAAACAGGATTATGATGTTGACCCACATAGGATCACTATGAATACTGGTAGCGAGCCACGATATTCTCCAGGGGTAGTAACAATTATCATTCTTAGTCACAAAATTGAACACCTCGGCTGCTGGAGAACTCATCCTCTAACAAGTATAGTGGGCATGCCATGTCACACAGAGGCACTTCCCACTAACCCTAGACTACTGAGATACTCTTTCTATCGAGTACCATGGGTCCACCGTGTCCCACAGAGGTGCTCCCCACCGTGGGTCTACCACGTCACACAGAGCTGCTCCCCATCGTGGCCTATTGAGGTACTCCTCCTATCGAGTATCTTGGGTATGACATGTCACATAGAGGCATTCCCCACCATGGGTCTATCACATCACACAGTGGCACTCCCAACTGGGCATGTCAAGTCACTCTGAGTTGAAACGGATAGCAATCATCATGTCTCAGCCAGTCGCAGGATTCTGTATGTAGTGTTCTTGGGAGAACCACTCCCCAAGACATCGGTTGTATTTCAACCATCACAAAGTCTCAAAAGAAAGTAACCCAATTGTCTTCCATGCCATAAGGGTTCCAACGCAATAGACGGCGTGTCAATCGGATGCCCAATCTGTGTGTTATTGACATTTCAGTGTCGAGGGCCCAATTGGATTCGGGTGGGATCCAACCCAACCATAATCCAAGTTTTTTCAAAACTCTC
This sequence comes from Viscum album, assembly GCA_963277665.1. Lineage (NCBI taxonomy): Eukaryota > Viridiplantae > Streptophyta > Magnoliopsida > Santalales > Viscaceae > Viscum > Viscum album. The sequence continues at coordinate 76,115,637 of OY728159.1, forward strand.
ATGGACTAAGTCAAAATGATCATCTAACTCCAAGTATCCCATCACCACAGACGGTTTGTCAAAAGAACATCTGATTTAGGAGTTAGGTCATGTTTTGTGAAACTAGTCGGTATTGGGTCTGAGTTTGGTCTACCTCGGTCGGACTGGTCCAACCTGGTTCAACATGGGCCAACTCAGATCAACCTGGGTTGATTCGGCCAGACATGGGTCCAACCCGACCTGGTTCAACCCGGCCCGCTGGACCCGGCCTGACCTAGCTGGGTTGCGGGTTAGGCGACTGGGTCGCTGGTCAGCCTGCTGAGCGGTGGGTCGGTCCATTGGGTTGACCCAGCGGTGCCACCTGCCTAGCGACATCGGCCACCAAGGATACTCAGATGTGGCACATCCGGGTAGCGCTGACGTGGTGTGGAGCCATGTCAGAGGATCAACCCACAGCGGTTGACCCAACGCAGTGCCACGTGGCGACGCGGGTCCTCTGTGTAGCGGCCGACGAGCCATGACTTTGCAGTTGGGCATACCGCTGGCGCGCGCCCCATCCACTGGCCGCTGGTCTAATTGGTGTCCCCCTGCTCCTACTGCAGTTATCATAGGACACGACCTTGCTGCCATGTGGTCACGCCACCGAGGGTGAGCCCCACCTCCGCTCCACCGGTTACGTCGCGGCTGGCCGGCGTGCCGTCCAACCTCTCTAGCAGTGCGCGACGGCATGCTGCACCATCCCCCTTAGTGGGCCCATGTTCTGGCCACCTTCCTCTGGTCACCGCAGCGGACGATCTATGGCCTCTTTTGTTCATCGGTGGCACACGATGGCACACCGCGCCTCCTCTGTGGCTAGATAATGCCGGTTTCTCCAATGACCATTGTGTCTTTGTGTCACAGCCTCTTCTTTTAGTGTGCATCGATGCACTATCCCCAATATAGTCTGTCGGTATTTTCACGCTGTCAGTGTTCCTTGGAGGTGCAAAATTAGCAAAGTAGTCGAGGGTTTAGGTCGATTTTGTTAGACCCGCGCCCTCCGCGTTAGCTCGAAAACATGAGGGGGGTTAAGGGTTAAAAAAACTCTTGGAATTTTAATCAAGATAAACCTCACAAAGATAACCTACAATAACCTCCCGCAAAAATTAATTAATTATGGGTCAACCCATTAGTCAGTTGACCCATGTTCTTCATATTATTCAAGAATGGAGAAGAGGAAAACATTTAAAAATCATAAATGAATAAATCCCCTACCACAAAAACTTATTGGGGAGAAGCCGTGCTTGAAGGTGGATCATGTTATCATACCTACAACAGGTTCCCAATGATGGCACTCGTACATCGTCCTTCGGTTTGTGGTTCGAGGTCATCTATCACCTCCTGCTGGGTTTGACTCCATCCTCTAAGGGCTCAGTGTCGTGTTGCTCCTTTAGAACTTCGTTTCTTGGCAATTTTGTGTCGATACCCCTTCCCAAGATTCATATATATAGGATAGGGGAGGGTAAGTAACAACTTTGGAGTATATGAGGATCATTAATTGGGAAGCTTCATAATTACCCAATGACATCTTTACATAGGGTTGGCAGGTAAATCCATTTATTGTCTTGACACATCACTGGCCTCACACACCTCTTGTCCGTTGAAGGATATGAAAGAAAATAAAATAATAAAATTATTTCATTTCATTTCTTTTAAAAAGTCAAAAAACATAAATTTTTCTCCAGACCTACTACGGTCAAACTAAATCCTCCCTTAAGTGAATCCTGGTGCTGCGGATTCAATGGTTCCCTCAAATTATTAATCTGATCAACGATTTAAAGGTTAGAAAATGTTTCTCATGCGTTTACTAAACATACCCAAAAAAATGTTCAATAAATTATTAACATTCACCCTCAACCCGCACTGGTCAAGGTTAGACTCCACCTAAAGAGAACATTCCCCAACGAACCCAACGGTACTCTCATATTTTCAATTCATCTTACCATTTAGATTTTATGGATTTTACAATAAAATAATTTCCACTTAATTATTTTATTTATGGTGAAAAACTAACTTTCACTAGTGGCCCGCGCCGGCCAATGTTAGTATTAGCATAAGGAAAACATACCCTCAAGAGTTCAGTGGTGGTCTCAGGTTTTCAATCTGAGTTACCATTCATGAGTTATAAGCATTTAAAAAATAAAATAATTTTATTTAATTATTTTATTTACGGTTATGTCATTTTTGGGTTTTCTCACAGGAGGCCCACGCCGACTAAATTTAAGTCATGACTAGGGTAAAAGAATTATCCTGAGCACAACAGTGCCCTCAAATTTTGGATCTGGGTAACCTTTTAAGAGTTATTCCACTTTTTCAGGAAAACTGCTTACGCGTGAAAATTAAAGCTTTACAAAACTTCGACGGATCATTCTGGGCACTCCGAGCCTCCAAATCATGCACTGTTATATTTCATGGTCTCAAAATAATTCCTTATAATTAAATAAATATGGAAATTCTGGGACTTTACATTATCCCCACCTTAGTTATTTTCATCCTTCAAAGCCAAAACATAGACTAAGGGAAAAAATGGGGGTAGTAAGCAAGAATCTGAGCCTCCTGCTCCCATGTTCTCTCTTGGAGGTTCCCATGCTACCGTAGAACAAGCACCAGAGGTATCGATCGACCATGAAGTACCTCCTCATATCTATCCTCAATCCATATTGAAACCTATGTAAATGTCGCTCCATCGTCTAAGTCTAGCTCGCCAAGGTCGATGACGTGAGATGGGTCATGCACGTATCTCCTCAGCCGGGATACATATAAGACATCGTGCACCCTCTCCAACTGTGGTGGAAGGGCCAAGAGGTGTGCCACCTCGCCTATCCTCTGAAGTATCAGAAATGGCCCGATAAACCTCAGTGGTAACTTGCTGCCTCGGCCAAAACTCTGTAGGAAGGCACGGTCTCACTCCTCAAACTCCAAGGATCTATGTCTCCAGTCAACATAACACTTCTTCAGCTCTATGTAGTCTTCACTTGTGGACAAGTGAGTCATCATGATACAAACTCTTTCACTGTTTCCCTTATCCCTAGCCACCAGTACTGACGTCGAAGGTCTTGGTACATCTTCGCCACTCCAGGTTGTACTATTAAATGGGATGTATGGATCTACCTCAACACCTCCTCCCGAAGCTTCATTGGCACCATGGTGCATCCTTTGAAGAGAATGATTTTCTCCCCACCTTCATAAAATCCATCAGGTGTTTGTCCTGAGAATATCTGAGCACATCGGGATTTGCAGTCAATGTCCCAAGTTGTGCCTCCCAAATACACTCAAGAATTTGAGGAATGATAGTCATATACTGGAGGTAAGATGCTCCATATTTATCCACAAATGATATTTGAAGCATGACTAGCTACTCTGATGCCTCACTCGGTAGCTGTAGACCAGACCTCCTGTTGAGTGCGTCTACCACCACATTCCCCTTCCCAAAAGTATAGAATATCTCAAATTCATAGACCTGGAGGAACTTTATCCATAATTACTATCTCATCTCCTAAAAGCTCTGCTAACACTTCTTTGTCCATAGGAAAGGATCTCCCTTCTTTTTCAAAGCTGATAATGGTGCTTCAACCCTAGAGAAGTCTGGTTCAAAACTCTTGTAGTACCCAGCCAAAGTAGAAGTCTCTCTCCCTTCGGGGAGGAACACCTAGAAAAATATTTTGAAAGGATATCCCCACACTCTACCACTTCTGTTAGGAACTAAAAACTAAAAACTCTTTCTCCCATGAGGGTAAGGCTGGCCAACTCAAGGGTGATTGGGTGCACCCTCTTTTGCCTGTGTTTATCCTGTGCATCCTTGGTTTCCTTTTTCGCTGACCAAGGAAAACCCCATTCCAATGTTGTAGATAAACCATAACATTTTTGCCTAATACAGTCAATCTTAGTATAAACTTTGGATGCCCAGTCCATACCCAAACTAAAGTCAAAAGGCCTCGATGCTTCCACCAGGAGGTTCCAACCAAAACTCTTGCCTCAAGGGTCAGATCACACCATCGACTTAAGTGTGATTATTGAGTATCCTCCCAAAAGTATCTCCAGACATGAGAGTGAAGTCAATAGTTTAACCAGAAACTCTAGGTCTTGGACAAGATTCGTGGAAGGAAGGAATGATTGGTACCTATGTCTATTAATATGATAGATAATAGTAGAAATAGACCATACCTCGAATCATTCCTAGAGCCCTTGGGTCACACTCCTTGACCACATTAAGCTACTCCCTTCCCCTATACTCCAACTCCCTAATCCTTGTGGGGACCATAAAGGGGGGTGGTTGTAACATGTCTAAATGTACACCATCTCATGATGCTCTCTTAGCTCTGCTTCCACATCTGCAGCCCTGCAGATTTTTTTGTCCCAATCACATCCTCTTCACAAAACATTTTACATGCCCAAGTCTCTGAGACTGGCGCTAGTTTCTTGATTTTCCACTACTAACATTCACTGGATGTATCAGCTCAGCCAAAGAACATTCAACCAAAAAATTTCTCTCTAGCACCCTTACATAATTAGGAATGCATAGAGGAATTGTGTTTGCTTGGATGTCCTTAAACACATCTCTCTCAGAAGTCTGAGCCCTAAAGCACAGATCTTATCGTATTTATCGAGTACCAGGAATGGTCAATATGCCTTGATGAATACTCACCTACCGACATGTAATCCTGTCGAAGCTATAGGTTCTCTAGGGAACACTCATCCCTTAGCTCTTTATGGTAAGATAACCCCTTCTTTGAATAGGGTACTCAAGCTTGTCCATAGAAAAGTCACCCTTTCGCAAGATCAGGGTAAACTAAACACTGTCATCATCCTGCTGAGCCAAGAAAAAGGCACTCTACTAGGACGATCATATATTCTAATAGTGCCCTAGATAGATGGAAACTCGTCCACCTCCTCAAGCTAGTCCTTAGCTTCATGTGAGTTAGGTTCTCCTCAAAACATGAGGGGTATCTTATGTTGAAACATGTGTAAGGCACTAAGCCTACATATGTCCTCTACTGGTACTGCCAGTTGTAACTGCTGACCAACGGGCAGTGTTATAGCTGGAACACTACCTGAAGGTACCATCTCAGGAAATGGTCCATGTACCGAAGCCTCATCACCATGTGGTCCATCCTCATGGTCACACATTGATAAATACTAGTAGTTAGAAGCATCATATGATCTTCTGGTGTCCCAACTTGGTGGAAAACTCTAGCCACAACCTTTAGCCAGTCCTCAGCTGCCTGGGGATCTATCTCGCCTTGTAACTTTGGAGATATCTTCCACTGAAACTCATACACCGCACTTAGTCGGCATGCACCCTCTTCTGTAGGGGCTAGTGGAATCTACTGGCCAATGGGTGGTGGTGCTACTAGTGCACCACCCGAAGGTGCTAAAACCGTAAGAGGGCCCTGCACCAAAGCCTCATCACTTGGTCAGCCATCATCGCATACTCTCTTGGGAATCCTAGCTAGCTATCTATGCGGTGGCATCCTAATAAGGAACAGGTGTGCCATGGTCATTAAGTTATACCTGGTGAGCTGACTCCAAAGAAATCACATGAAAAATTCTTCAAAAACACACGTAATCAATGTTTTTGTGTACTGAGTCGGAAATTAGAAATTAGGGTCCCGATGCATGGATAAGTCAGTTTCTGCACCAACACTGGACTCCCTGAACTGAAAACCACACACATAACACTTAACACTATTTCTACATTGAAAATATTAGAGTTCAAGTTATTCGGTAGAACTAACTCCTCTGATACTACTTTGTCACAACCCATCCCCCAGGGCCTATTCTGTGACTACCCCAGGCCTACCTTCCATAGGCCATGGGCTAGTGACTAGCACCAAAATGCATATTCCCTAAAATAGGAAGGCATTGCCTTTAAACCTGTTTAACACACGGTCTGAGAACACAACAAGAAGCAACTATGAAGTAAATTGCGGTAGAAAAAGGGGAGCTAAAAGTAAAAGGGGCTAGAATACAATCTCAATTGAAAGTACGAGTACAACTAAAATGTACAAATACAACTAAAACAAACAATACAACTAAAAAAATTAAACCAACTATTGATTCATCCTCTGAGGATCCTACCTGAAGGGTAGGTATAGATCGCAACCTCAGCATTCCACGTCCGCATGTCTCTTCTGTGTACCGCCTAGTCCTGTATCCCTCAAACCTCAGCCTAGTTTCTCATTTTCTACACAATACACAACAAGTTATAGGTGTATCTCATGTAGGGTTGTGTATAATAATACTCGGTAGGGACCCCAACACCCCCTAAGGTCTCTCATAATTCCATAAGGAAAACCACAAATCATGAACTCAATCACAAAGCACAAAGCAATAGACACAACTCAATTAGAGTCTCAACTCAAACAAGGTATACAACTCGTAGAAATGGGATTATGATTTTGACCCACATAGGATTGCTATGAATGCTAATATCCAACCATGGTATTCTATAGGGGTAGTAAGAATTATCATTCCCAGTCACAACGTCGAACACCTCGGCTGTTGGAGAACTCTTCCTCTAATGAGTTCAGTGGGCCTGCTGCATCACACAGAGGCACTTTCCACTAACATTAGACTGTTGAGGTACTCCTTCTATTGAGTAATATGGGTCTACTGCGTCAAATAGCGGTGCTCCCCACCATGGGTCTTCCATGTCACATAGAGGTGCTCCCCCTTATGGCCTGGTGAGGTACTCCTCCTGTCGAGTACTGTGGGTCTTCCGCATCACATAGAGGTGCTCCCCACTATGTTTCAGCCACGTCACACACCACGTTACACATATACGCTCCCTGTTGTGCCTGTCGAGTCACTCTGAGTCGAAACGGTCAGTAGTCATCAAGTCTCAGCCAGTCACAGGGTTCCGTACGTAGCGCGCTTAGGTGAACTGCTCCCCAAGACATCGATAATATTTCAACTAGCACAGTCTCAAAATAAAGTAACCCAATGATCTTCAATGTCATAAGGGTTCCAACACAACTAGAGGTGTGTCAATAGGATGCTTTTTCTATGCGTTATTGGCATTTCAGTGTCGAGGGCCTGGTTGGATTCGGGTGCAATCCAACCCAGACAAACTCCAAGTTTCTCCAAAACTCTAATGAAGTAATTCAAAAGGACCGTATCACTCAAAGGATATTGATTATATAGATGATTCTTAAAAAACATCTAGTTTTGGGGTTAGGGGTCGTCTTGTGTAACTGGTCGGTATTGGGTCCAGGTTCGGTCTGCCTCGGTCGGACCGGCCCGACCCAGTTTGGCATGGGCCAACCTGAATCGACCTAGGTCGATCCGACCCAAATCAGGTCCAACCCGACCTGGTTCAACCCATCCCGCTGGGCTTGGTCCAATCTATTTGGGTCGTGGGTCAGGTCGTTAGGTTGCGGGTCGGCCAGCTGTGCGGCGGGTCGGTCTGTTGGGCCGACCCGGCGGTGCCACCCGCCTGGCAGTGTAGGCCACAAGGGATACCTAGACGTGGTGCATTCGGGTAGGGTTGATGTAGCACAGAGCCACGTCAAATGGTAAACCCTAGGGGTTGACCCAATGCAGTGCTACGTTTGGTCGTGGGTCCTCCGTGCTGCGGCCGATGGGTTGTGGCTCTGCCGCCAGGCGCGCCGCTGGCACGCGCCCCATCCACCGGTCACCGATTGAACCGGCGGCCCCCTGCTCCTACTGCAGCCATCTCTGGCTGTAGCCTTACTTCCACGTGGGTGTGCCTTACCTCTGCTCTATCGGATCCTTTGCGGACAGTCGGTGTGACGACCAACCTCTCCAACAGTGCATGACGGCACGCAACACCGTCACCCACGGCCGGCAGGTGTGTCGGCCGCCTTCCTTTGGTCTCCATAGCTGACGAGCCGCGACCTCCTTTGTTCATCGACAACACACGATGGAGCACCATGCCTCCTCTTAGGTCGGCTGATGCTAGCCGCTCAGATGACCGCCACGGATTTGTGTTGTGGCCTCTTCTTACAGCGTGCATCAACACTCTATCCCCAAAGTAGCTGGTCGGTATTGTCGCACCGCCGGTGTTCCTTGGAGGTTCAAAATTAGAAAATTGGTGGAGGGTTTAGGCTGGGTTCTTTAGGCCTACTCCCTCCACATTAGCTTGAAAACATGATGGGGGTTAAGGGTTTAACAAACTCTTGGAATTTAAATCAAGATAAACCATGCAAAGATACCCCGCGATAACCTCCTGCAAAAACGAATGAATTTTGGGTCAACCTGTTAGTTTTTTGACCCGAGTTATTAATATTATTCAATAATAGGGAAGAATAAAACATTTAAAAATCATAAACAAATAAACCCCCTACCTCGAAAACCCATTCGAGAGCATTTACGCTTAAAGGTGGATCTTGTTCTTCGTTCCCGCTACCAGTTTCCAATGTCGTCACTCGTACGTCGTCCTTTGGTTCATGGTTTGGTGTTGTCTGTCACCTCCCATTGGGTTTGGCTCCATCCTCTAAGGGTCTGGTGTCATGGTTCTCCTTTAGCACTTTGTTTTTTGGGAAATTTGTGCTGATACCCCTCCCCAAGCTCCATATATATAGGATAGGGGGAGATTAAGTAATGACGTTGGAATTTAATGAGACTCATTAATTGGGAAGCTTCTTAATTCCCCAACAATGTCATTGCATAGGGTTGGATGGTCAAGATATTTATTGGCTTGACATATCACTGGCCCCACATTCCTCTTGTCCGTTGGAGGATATGAAATAAAATAAAATAATAAAATTATTTTATTTCATTTCTTTTAAAAAGTCACAAAACATAAATTTTTATCCATAACTACTAAGGTCAAATTAAAGCCTCCCTTAAGAGAATCCAGGCGCTATGGATTCAACAGTACCCTCAGATTTTTAATCTGAGCAATGGTTCAAAAGTTAGAAAATGTCGCTCGCACGTTTAGTGAACGTACCCAAAAACAGTTCAATAAATTATTAACGTCCACCCTCAACTCACACCAGTTGAGGTTAGGCTCTGCTTAAAGAGAACACTCCCCAATGAACCTAATGGTACTCTCATATTTTCAATCTGAGTTACCATTTAGAAGTTATGTATTTTACAATAAAATAATTGCCACTCAATTATTTTATTTACAGCAAAAAACTAACTTTCACTGGTAGCCCATGATGGCCAATGTTAGTATCGGCCTATAGAAAAAATACCCTCACGAGTTCAGTGGTGGTCTCATATTTTCAATCTGAGTTATCGTTCGTGAGTTATAAGCATTCAAAAAATAATATTATTTTATTTAATTATTTTATTAACGATTATGCAATTTTTGATTTTTCTTACTAGAGGCTCGCTCCGACTAAACATAAGTGATTCCTAGGGTAAACCCATCATCCTAAGTGCAATTTTCCCCTTAGATTTCTGATATGGGCAACCATTTAAGAGTTATTCCACTTTTTCAAGAAAACTACTTACGTGTGCCAATTAAATCTTAACAAAACTTTGATGGATCATTACGGGCACTCTTGGCCTTATAATCAAGCACCGTCAGATTTTAAGGTCTCTAAATAATTCCATATAGTTAAAAAATTATATGGAAATTACGGGACATTATGGGACATTACAGTAACTGGAAGAGTCTCTTCCATCACATACAATTTCTTCTCGTGGCGAAGGATGATGCATAAACGCCTCTGCCACTCTTGGAAATGGGTGCCGGTGAGAAGGTTTTACATCTTGAGTATGGTTCGCAATGATATGTTTGAAGTAATTTTTTCCATTTCTAAAAATTAAGATGAGAAAAGTTTTAGTACTTTATTATGATAAAACTGAGACAAATAAACTAATTTATACTTATTAGTCTCCCACTATTTTAACGCAATCCAATAGCTCTCACCATTGACTTCGGAATATTTTGGTGATTGAATATTCTAATAAAAAAGATCCATATTTTCCTTCAAATTACCCCAACTAGTGTTGTTCAAGCAACTTGAAGGGTTTTAGGTAGGCATTCCAGATACCAACTGCACTAACTCACAGCTCCTTGATCCACTGAGTGGACTCCCCAATTCTAAAATCATTTTATTTTGGATTTCCTCAACCTTTGCCTCTTTGTCACACCAAGTCCTACTATGGCAGTCAACCCTTGATTAAAACCAAGTCAAGTCACCCCAAAACCTTAAATTATAATTCCCCAATAATTGAAAGCACCCCAACTAGGGTTGGTCAAGAACTTTGAACTGTGGTTCGATTCTAACCAAGATTATAGAAGGCTATACCGACTTTATATTTTCTTTGAGTTATTTTATCCTTATATGAAAATTTCCATTTTATTATCTTTTATTACATGCTTGTTAATATTAAGTAGGACATACTTAAGTGATAAACCATGTTTAAGACAATATTTTATGCATAAGCCGATCTTATTTTAGTTCCATCTTGCATGCTTGTTTAATTCATTAATTGTGTGATCATGAAAACACACCCAAAACAAATAAACCATGCAACTGATAGAAATAAAATAAATGGTATGATCATGAGCTTGTTCTATTGGTTATTTTATTTAGCAGTTGATAAACTAAACCAAGACCTAGGGGAGAAACACCTAGAAAATTTTGGGTTCGTGTTTACAGCTTTCCACCTGTCCACCTTTGTATCTCCTTGGATTGGTTTCACCTTGGCTCTTAACTTGAGCTTCCTCCACTAGCTTGGGAGCTCCATCCATTACTTATGATTTTATCTCACACATAGGTGAGGGGTAAAATGGGGTTTTACATAAAAGAAACATTGGGCATGTATGGCCTACATATTAATGAAGAGAAGGCTCGCAGGCCAATAAATTTAATTTAAATAAATTAATTAAAATAAACCATTCACATACAAAGGTCTTGGTCTAGCTCATGATCATCCATGTATGGAATGATATTTACACATAAATAAAACTGGTATTAAATTATTTAATCGTTCTTGTTTAAGATAAATCACGCTCAAATCAATTAATTATCTTTAATTAATCAATCCTTTTATCTTAAACCCTTTTTTCTAAATTTCTTTGAGATTCTCATCCATCATAATTTTAAACAAATAAATTCATTTAAAATTATCTTTATTCGTAACATGTACCTTGGAGTAAACCTGGTGAATTCCCGTTTATAACTACCCAATGAGTAGAAATTAACATTACACATATGTTAAATTAAACACACATATATAAAACACCTATCACGTGTTTTTTCTTATCTTTATGCCTGCACTATGGTACACATCTCAAGGGTTTGTATAATATAATAATAAAGTTTAATAAATCTGTGTAATTTTGATGAGTACACAGTGTGTAGTACCGACTACATGCCATGTACTTTTTTTCACTGTCTATCCGAAGTACATGCCTGGGGACATGGCGTGTAGATGTACTTCAGAAATTTTTTGGAGTACACGGCATGTTCAGTGGGATACACACTATGTAGTATCTGTGTTACACGGTTTCCAGCTGGTCCAGTCGTGTAGAGGGTCCACAGTTCAACCCTAACTCGAAGGGACTACATGTCGTGTTCATTGGACCACACAACATGTAATCCGAAAACCATTTTCCACATGTTCCTGGTAAAAACATGGTCTCAGTTAAGACTTAGAAATACTCCAACACATGACCTGATTTGCAGGACCAGTCCAATGCATTAAACCTAAACTACACGATGTGTACTTCCAAATACATGCCATGTATTCTTGTTTTTTACGTATTGGAACATTTGGCACCTCCATATGAGATACTCTATTTTATTTTAGTCAAAATTAAAAGAAAAATTTGTTTCTATATGGTGAATGAGAAATGAGAGAGGAGGAATAGCTCTTGAGATTCAGATTTAAAGAACGATTAACTTGAATTGAAACAACTAAATTATTAAATGCATAAATCACAAATGAAAAACTAAATGATTATAATCAACGATATAACCTCCCTCTAATACCTCTTGTAGGTTCTGGGTGCAGCATAAGTGCATTGGTGGGTATACCCATCTTTAATTTTAGTGTTAATAATGATCAATCTGAGATATGTCACGATAATAAAATGTTGGATATTTAGAATAGAACAAATAATGAAAAGGAAATAAGGGAGTCTTAGAACCATAGATAAGATAATCATATGTTGGTTATAATTAATTTAATTAATTTACAAGAATTACCTTAATATAATTATTTCTTCATTGATGTTTCTGGTCATGATCTGATGAGATCCATTGTTGCGTCATAGAATCCATGTGTAGGATTCCTCTAGCAGTGATCCAAACTTTATCCACGTATCTCTGGATGCTGCCAAAGGGATCTCTGGGTGCTAGCATGGAAGAGACATCACTTGTGATGTCCGACTTCGATCTCCATGATCCGGTGGAGGAGGATCTCTCTCTCTCTCTCTTGTAGCTTGAGATCGTTCTTGGAAGAAAAGGATTCTCTACTGGCTTGAGAGATTTCTCTAGATCCATTGTGCACAACCACAAAAAAAATGTTTAGGCTAATGAGAAATATATAATTGGGATTTTTAATTACATAGAATAATAAAATGAATTAATTACCCAAAATCATTTATTCATTTCATTTAATTCTTAGTAATACCCCATGTCTAATAATAACAGTTGACTATTATTATTACCTAACATGCACCCAGCGAATTACACCTAATATTATTTAATTAAATAAATAATATTATTTCTCATAAATTCTCAGAAAAAAATACACAATGTATATATTTAATATACACGGTGTGTACTTTTGTTTTTCAAATTTTTTTATTTCCTCCACCACATTTATTAGACCTTGAATAATAGCTATTTATTTCTCAAATAAATATCATTGCATAACTCGCTAATAAATATATTATTTTTCCCACAATATATTCTCTCAAATAACTAGTTTCAAAATAAATGTGATCAGTAATCCTTAAATAAATATTAAACCACAATCAGAAATTATATTTTTTCAACTTGTTAAATTAATATTTAACTGGGATACATGGACACACTTAGCGTGTGACCCTCTAGGACTCTTTCTCAATGGAATTAGGCAAATACTACCTAAATTCCAAGTTTAGCCTCCAGAAACACACCAAGGCACCCATAGAGAAAGAAGTTAATTCTTAAATGATGTGTCACCTCCTATGAACACTTATCGTGTAATATAATCCCTTTGTCTTGATATCTCAAATCAAGAGGGTTTTATTCTAGTGTCATCAACCTATGTGCTCGATTCTTCTTTCATTGAATTTCTGAAATTGACCTACCCATTCCTTAGCATGGCCATGGATTTATTTAAGCTATATCAATTCCATCAAAGGGCCTGATATATATACTTTCGTTATAGAACAGAAAGGAAAAATCCTTTCTTGCATTATTTATTAATGCAGTATCACTCATGACGCATCCAACGTATCCTACCTAGTTTCGAATAGTGTTTCGTCACAGTTTTAGTCAATACATATAATTGCATGAGTTGTAATACACATTAATAATAATATAAAGTATAAGGACCAATACACACATCTGCTGATAAGAACATCTAATGACACTATGAAATATGGATTTCTTACTAACAGGTCTCATTCTAATAATATCCTCCTGGATATCACCTAGGGTGAACACCATGAGAAGGTGCCTCAAAGTTTTATGAGTCCTCACCCCTAATGTCTTGTATTATTTACGTCCCTCAAATAACATCATCCGACTATAGAACATATATTCAATAATAGTGTTATGGCACTTCTAGGTTCTCATCATAGCAGGGATCCTCTATGACCATTTAATGCAACAGCTATCTATAGGGAATTATCACATGAATTGTGATGTAGAAGAACAATAAAGATGTGATAAGGTATTTATTAATGAATAATGTACAAAGTAGTTTGTTCTAGTCCACCAACTCCAACAGTGGTTTCATGAAAGGAGTGTTATTTTCTATGGGTTATTTCACTAGATAATATATATCCATCTTGATAATTGGTTTCTATACATTTCATATATTTTATATTATAATTGAGAGATAATATTTTCTTATTTTATCATCATTTTTGGGATGTTTTGGGGTTTCATATAGGGTTTTACACTGACCCCTTTCTTATGAAACATTTTTAATATAAAAACTATGGTTTTCATGAAAAAAGAAAATGGGGAATATTCCATACTTCGCAAGTGTATGATTATGATGTTTTAGTCATGGTTAATTGGTTTTGGAGCTTGGGAGTTAGTCATGTGTTAGAATCATGAGATGTTTCACAATGGTACCTTGAGTCTTTCATGTCCTAGAACTGCTTCTTCTTATTTCTCATATTCTTATACCTCTTCATTGATTATTTTCTTATTACATTTATAGAATTTTTTAGTTCAAATAATTCATCTTATATGGTTTTATTTGATTTAGTCTGTTGAATATGGTGTGTGTGTGTGTGTGTGTGTGAAGGGTAAACCATTCCTAAATGATGTTATTAAATCATAGTAATTTAGTTTTAACCTTTGATGTCTTAGTACTTTCACCAAAGGTTAGTGTAATTTATTCCCTGTCCAAACTAATAGGTTGGTGTCATGATTTTTTGGTTATATTCATAGTAAGACTTTCCCAAAAGCCTTAATATCATAATAGGTATTTCCCAAAATCCTTACTATCATGAGTAATTATTTTTTGAATGAATTATAATTATATTAAGTCATTCCCAAAATCATTACTATCATGATTAAGGCTTTTTGAAAGTCCTTACCAATGAAAAAATAAACACTCACACTTACTTTTGATCATTTTTTACAATAAAATAACTATTATAAGGTATGTATTACTCATTAAAATATTAATAAGAAATCCATACTCATAAGAATATTTATTAGGAGATTGTTATTGGTAATTGTGATTCTAGAATATGTATTAATAGGAAAAGTGATTTCTGAATTACTCTTTAGTCTTTTCCATGTCCTAATTACTAAAAATTAGATATAATACCCAATCAACTATAAAACTAAAAAAAATTAGCCCTTTAAAAAATTCTAATTCCTTAATAACAGAATATTCATGTTGAAATATCCTACCCAAATATTTTTAATGAATTCCAAATAAGAAATGATCAATCTCAACCCTATACGAACACTTAAAACACCACCAACATTCCCTAATACACTTGTTCAGGCTAAAAAGATATATCAGATACAATTCCCAAATGTGAATCTATATATTATAGACTCAAAAAATTAAAAAAATAGGTCTAAAATAAAATTTATATTTTTGAAAAATTAAATCATAAAAGGATTTTGGGTTTTTTTTAACAATATGCACAAAAACTATTTATGGATGTTACAACCACAATGTCATATAGATACTCATCCTTGAGCTATATTACTACACAAGAAAATCCTTATCAACAAAATAATGCTACTATTATTATCAGATATTGGACTCCCACTCTAACAACTCCACTAAATTATGACCATGCTACCACATCACCCATTCTAAAGAAACCATCTTCCAATGTTAATTGTCTTTACTATGATTCATAATACATAGCAGTTTATCCTCAAAAGTTGCATTGGACATAATCTCTACAGCCACAATATTAATCCAATGAGATGGATCTAGAGAGTAAAATTAATGATTTAATTGATAAAACACATCTTGAATATTACTATACCACTAAGGAATATAACACCATTATACTAGTGTAACACCCCGAAATTCTAAAATAAAAACATTTTATTCACCATCATGAATGAAACACAACACTAACTGTATAAGGGAATATAACATCTAGAGACCTTAAAATATATTCACTATTTTTATAATTTCTTTTTTTGATATAACTTTCAACGCATGGAACATTGAGTTAGCTTGTGTTACCCACAACTACTAATTTCTTAAAAGGTTTGTGTTATACAATAGGCTGAGTTTTACTGATTACTATTAATATTATCTAAAATGAATATTATCCCATAACCATTAAGTTAGTATTTATGAATAGGATTAGTTAACTTAAGAAAATATATCATTGAATAAATTGGATACCAATTAGTTATAAATGAATATGATGAAAATTGTATATAAAGGAAATGTTTTTATAAATAAAAATTATGTGTCAAAGGAATTCTAAAATAATAAATTAATTTAATAAATATTATTATATGATTCTTAAAAAAATTATATTATATATTAAAAAAAATTAATTTATCCAATATATTTTATAGGCATAATATAATAAAAAATAAATTTTTATGCATAAAAAGATATATTTTTCGAAAGATAGTTTTGTCATCTTTTAATGGTGCACTTGTTTTAAAAAAATATTTAAAATTTTATAAATTTTATTTGAAATAATAATCTTCATTTTTGGAATTGAAATATCAAAATAATATTAGGGTGAAGTTTTTGGTATTTTTCTAAGAAGTTTAATTTTTTGAGGAATCATGAAAAATACAAAATATTAATTGAAAGCCAGTTTTTTAAAATAATTTATATGTTTAAATTATAATATAAATTGATTTTAAAGTTTACTTAGTTAAATTATAAATCAATTATTCAATTAATGTCATTTTAATCATTTTAATATTTGATTTTCATATAAAAGATTTTCAATATTTTTAACAGTTTCACATTAAAAACCTTGTCTCTCATCACGTCTGTGGGATTAGTATTAAATTTATTTTTTTCCAATTCTATAAATTGAATTTGGAAAAATAGATTCTATATTTTTAATCAAAATATTTTATAATTTATAATAATTATAACATAATATTTGCGCAATGTTATTATTGAAATCAATTAATATTGATTATAGTCATTAAGCTAAAAATAAGATTACATAGTGGTTAAACATGGAATATAAGGTATAAAAATGACCCAAAACATTTTCAGATAAAATTGGATGGAAATATTTATAAGTTTTTCATTATAAGATCTATATTGGTTAAATATTAAATCCATATTAAATGAAAAAAAACTTTTGTGGCATTCACTCTTTCAAAACATTACAAGTGCACCACTCATCCCACTTATAAAAGGCCTTTCCCTTTACCCTCATCATCAAATCTTAAATCAAAATTAGATCTGTCAATCCTTACTGAAATTACTCCAAAAATTAACTCAATTAACCATTAAAACCTTATATTTGGTCATAAATCCAACATAGGAAGCCATTAGTGAAAACCTAATTAGGATACCTGAAGAAGAGGTAATTTTTTCTGAAAGGGTTTTTAGTTTATTTCATCATCCACTGCCTACAATTATTATTTTTATCAGGCGTATATAATAATATTAGTATGTTCAATATACTGAGATTTTTTTATTTTATGAGTGTGACCTAAAACTTCACATACGTCCATCAAATGGGTTATGAAATCATTATTCACGTGTATAGAAGACTACTACCTCACATATTGATATCGTTTATTTTTTCCATTACACCTATCATGGTTTGGAATAATGATGGAAATACCATTTATTTATGATAATTAATATATTTATAATGTCCTCATACTTATGGAATTATTATATAACACATAACATCATTATTTCCATTTTTCATGAATATGATATCGTCACTCATGGTTGGGGTGGACTAACTCCTCACGAAGTGATGTGATTCCTTCATTATTTACATGGAATGTATTATGGATGGATTTAATAAACCTATGTTATATATAAAAAAATATAATGATACTATAATTATAATATATATATATCATTTACTTTTATTTAATTCAATATGATGAGGAAATGGAAACAAAATTCATGGGTACATACAACTTACCATTTCAATAGATGATGCATTTAATTTAATATCACCAAATTTTATAGATTACTCTAAATACATATATAATTAATTTATATGATATTTAAATATTTTTTACATATTAGAAATAATTATATTATGGTTTAAAAAAGTTGAACAAAAAATAGATTGTTAAAACACACTTAACAAAACTAGGAAATTAACACCAAAAAAATGAAAATAATGAATTATTATTAACAAACGGGTGATAAGATGTTTTAAAAGGTTAATATGTGGAATTAAAAATATTAATATGGTAATGGAATAATTTAATAACTTGTTTTAAACAACTATACATGAGGTTATAGAGCATTCAACCAAAAGGAAGTGTAAGGTAAGAGATATTTTAACTCAATTTCACTCAATGGGTTAAATATCTACTTCATTTATCATTGAATTATAAGATTATGTGTGTAATTATTTTTTATTATATTATGTTTTATTTCCATATTTTTTATGTATTTATATTTCATACACAAATGGGTTCATTTTTTAATTATCACTTCAATTTTATGATCATTTTAAGGGTTTAATTAACAATCTCATTCTAATCAAGATTTTTACTCTTGAATTTAATTAAAGTGAATTATTTGATATTTGTTTAAAAATCCATTAATATTATTATCCATGGTTATTCATGATATATTTCAAGTAATACTAGGATTTTTTCACTCTATGATACTTAAAATTATTTTGAAAATGTTATAAATCAAATATTACTTCATTTATATCTTTAGTCAAAAATATGTTTTCCTTCAAAACCATGTTTTAATATAATGTTTTCAAAAATATATTATCCTTTACAAAATTATTTATTAAATTAACTTCAACACATTTTTACTCTTTAAAAAATGTTTTTGAAGGATCATTTTTTCATTTTTATAATAATTCTCATTTTACTTTAACTGAAAAAGTTATAGAAAATATTATTTTAATGTGTATGTCATGGATAACAAAATTGGCCATCAAGACCACTAAAATTATTTAAAGAATAAATTATATGTTTCTAAGGTTATTTTTAATGAATTTTATTTTTAAAATGTTTTATAAAATTTTATATTTTAAAAAAATATTTTCCATGAAAAGTATTTTCATGAAAAATTAAAAAAGAAAAGGATATTTTCCTTAAGAATTACTTTGATGTTTTTTTTGTATTTTTATTTTTCAATGAAAGAAACCATTTATTCTTACCTTAATGGGCATATATTGTATTGATATTATCCTTAATCCTCCTCTAGATGTTTTCTTCTAACATTTCCCATTGAATGAATTTAAATACACTTCCTTGAATCATTTTTTATCAACAACTTTAACTTTAATTATTCACTATCCTATTGAAATTTTATTTCCCATAAATGTCAATATTATTTATCATGGATACAAATACTACCTAAACTATAAACCATTTTTACATATGGTACTTAGTTTGAATGTTGTTTATTAACTATGGATATATTAATATATTCATATCCTTTAATCAATAAAAATATTTCATATTGATTTTTTATCATTTAAATTGATTGTTCGATATTTGAGGAATGATTTGGACATGCACTGATGGGCGGGGGGATAAACTTTACATATCCTCTCGATTTGTTGAAAAGTCTCATAAGAAAAATTAATTAGACAAATTAAATGGGTTTTTACATATATTTAGAAATTGTTTCTCAAACTATCTTGATAGTATAAGATTTCATGTTCCTGAGATATGACATCTGATAATTAATCATTTCCTTTTTTTAAGTTATCATTATTATCTGTGAGATGTTTTCTATGATATAATCTATGGATTTATTTCATTCTCGGATTATAGATTTTAATTCCATGTGAGTTCAGTTATTTACCATTCAATATTGATTCTTCCATATCTTACTATGATAGTCATGTTATTTAAATTTCACATGTGTTAATTTATTTTCCATTCCATATTGATTATGATTACTTTGCATGATAAATTCCTCTCTGTATAACCCGTATTGATAATTTGAACTCACCATTATTTTTTTCCCTTATGAAGAATCTAAGAATTTTACTATGACTAATATTTACCTTTATGTTATATGGAATAATGTTATTCTAGAAAAACATTATGTTGTAATTTGAGTATTAAAATGTAATTTAAAAATCATTTAAGTTTCTAGTTTACGAAGACTATTAAACTATTCATTCCTTTAGGATGTAATCCCATGTATCCTTTGACAATGTAATAAAGTAAGGAACCAACTCTAAGAATACTGGAGTCATGGTCATTATAGTTGGTATCAGAGGAGGTTTATAAGAAACCTTTGAAACTAGATTTAAGCAAACATAGATTAGATAACATAACCCTATGATAGAAATTGAAGATATGTATAGAGGTACATCTTAAGGTTTTGTTATGTTAGATATTATGTCAGTATTTATAGAAATAAATCCATTTCTAGATAATAAAATTGGGTATAATTATAGTATGGATGTACCTAGGGTTAATAACTCTGAAATGGGAATACTGGGATTGACTTGAGAATAACTTAGTTCATAGAAAACATGCCTTTCTGGGAATCAGGTTTGATAGTCCCAGGGGATATTCTTAGAATAATTAACATTTTATATACAAACCATTATATAGGATTTGAAATTGAATATATCCCTAAATAAACCAAAGTTTTTTATTCTAATATTATCTAGGCTTAAATTTTTCGATTTATGTTAACTTTTACACCATATTTAGAATTATAAGAAGTTCATAATTGTATGATATAATATAGTATATGGAATTTTTTAGAGATGTAACTTAGAAGGAAGAAAGTTATTAATATTAACTGCCAATGTGGATGTTTCCCTATTAAGGAAACCAGTATAGAAAATATTGGAACTGATAAAGTTATAGATTTTTTAGGGAATCTCAACCATGTTATGGTAAATTAACTTTCTCAGATGCAGAACCTTGTTCTACAATGATATTCTCTGATGTTGGGTCAATTTATCTAAAAGAGGTCCCCATCATTTAGTGATATTGCAGTTCCAATGGAAACTGAGTAATGGATTATATATTTGGAGAAGATATTTATGGCATTGAGATGTGGAGAAAAGTAAAAGGATACACTTTTAGTTTATTGTCTCAATGGTGATTCTGACCAATGGTGGTCACTGATCTATAATACTATAGAGTAAGTTGAAAAAATAACTCATATAATGGGAAGATTATAAGGATAAATTCATTAAAAAATACTCCCATCATGAGGTAAAAAACTATGATAAGGATAAAGTTTTTTAGTTTAAATAAAATAGTGTAATAATGTATTACATAGTATGAAGATGCCTTTACAATGTTATCTAGGAATTCTATGGATTATATAAGAAACACATAATTCAATATTGATAACTTAATTGAATGTCTTTGTTCATATTTCTAAAGGGAACTTTTCTCTCAAATTTTTTCTTTAAACAATGAAATGGTTTTATATACTAACATGGTAGAGAAAAAATTTACAATGTAATGTGGCATCAAAGGGAATCTGAAGAAGAAGAGGATGATATGGATAATAATTTTAATGGGAACAAGGGAAAAAGTATTTCCCCACATGTGATAACTATATAAATAATCAGCATTGAAAATCTTGAAGGGATTGAGATTTTTTTATAAGTTCATGGAATGAGTCACAAAAAAATGAAAAGAGAAGAAATAAAAAACTTATATATATTGTTTCAACTAAAAATAGATGGGGCACTATGAAAATTAATTCCCCAAGCATTAAATAAATATACCTCAAAAGAAGTTAACTGATCAAGTTCAAGCTTATTCTCTTGATACTTCTAAAGTGGTTTGATTAATGTTCCTATGTATTGGGATCCGTGGAAGAATTTTTAAATTTATTTGATTGATGATATTATCATAATAATAATTATGAACTCTATAAGGATTTTAGTGCAGTAATATTTCTTTTTAGATTTTAAATAATATAAAAAATGGTATCTATGAAAAATAAAAATGATTCAGTATAATGTTGAACATTTGGTAAAAAACTTTATTATTGGGTACATAACCCTCAATATGATCCTTTTATTGATTTAATTATGTTGGGATAAGAAATGATTGATATGGATAATGTAAATTGGATATTACTCTCTACCGTGTAACTAATTAATGATTTATTGACAAAGTAATTTATTAAATCATTGATGGAGTATAAAACAATTATTTATTTAAGTAATATATATAATAACATGTGATTTATTTTTTGAATAAAGAAACATGTATTTTTTCAATAATATATTATGGAAATTCAAGTTATTATGATGTTTCTTGAAAATACATGGTGAAAGTATTAACATGTTTGGTGTGTGATGATTAAGAGATACTTTATTTTGATTTAATATTAATGATAATTTCATTTTTTAAATTTATTTTTCTTTACTATAATGTTTTTTAATCTTGATATTATGAAAGGGATATATGGTTAACCATTTATGAAATGGTTTAAGTTCATCTTTGGACAATTTTTTAGAGATTAATCTATTACTTAAACTAATTATGTTGCCTATGTTAAGAGATGACGTATAAATATTTCAAGGAATAACAAAAGGATAATATTATTCTTATAAAAATGAAATATCTCAAGTATATTTATATATATTCTTAGAGAGTGAAAGAATTCCCCAACTCTAGGAAAATTATTTTGAAATAAAAAATTTATCTCAATACCTTTATTTATGATGAACTGATGGTATTATATGTCATCACATATATGGATTTGATCACCTTAACATTTTTTTTGATCAATAAATTTCTTAATTATCAGTGACCTTAATACATCTTCATCAGTATTTGGGTGCTATTTTTCTCTTATATGTAAATGTTTTCATTTCCTACCTATGTTCTTATACTCAAAAACCTCATTATGTGATTATTCCAAATAACCTTTATAATCCATTTACTTTTATAATAATAGGATATTTTTTAAACATTTTATGATGTGTGTTTTTCAAAAATGGATTTTTGAAATACAAAATCTTGTATGGTTGAGATAAATTTAAAATTGTGAGGACACAATTTTTTTAATATGGGGTGAATGTAACAACCAAAAATTTTAAAATAATATCATTTATTTGAATCGTGTGTATGACACACAACAACAAGTATATAAGGGAATATAACAACCTGATACCTTAAAATATATTTTTTATTTTATATAAATTAAATATATGATATAGTTTCTAATGAACACAACACTAAGTTATCTTGCATTACACGCAATAATACTTTTTTGATAGCTAGTGTTACATGAAAGGCAGAGTTTTACGGAATACTATTAATATTGTTTATAATTAAAATAATCATATAACTATTAAATTGGAATTTATGAATAGAATTAAATAACTTATGAAAATATATGGTTTAATTCAATGGTTACCAATTTATTTGAAATGAATTTGAGACCCAATTGAATATAAAGGAAATGTTTTTGTAAAAAAACTATATTTATGTGATGCAGGAATTTTATCTAAATAAAATAAATAAATCAATATTAGTAATTTATATTAATGAAATTTATATATTATATATTCAATAAAATTATTTAACATTCATCTAACATATTTTATAGGGATAATTTAATAACATATCCAATTTTACGCATATAAAGTTATATTTTTTTAAAGGCAATTTTGTTTCCTTTTATAGTGCACTTGTTTTAAAACTAAATTTTGACAAGATTATAATTTATTTTTGAAAAAATAAAAAATATTTGATAAATAGGAATTCAAAATTTATCTTGTTGTGATTTTTTTATTTTCATGAGTAATGTCATTTTTTGATGAATAGAGAAAAATAAGGAATTTTAATTGAAAACATAAATTTTGTTAAAATAGTTTTCATGGTGAAATTATATTTTAAATTGGTTTTAAATATTATTTAGTTCAATTATAATCCGTTTATTCCAATTTATTTCATTTAATTAATTTTATTTTTTAATTTTTATATAAAAACATTTCAATATTTTGAACATTTTAACTTTAAAAACTGACATTCTCGTCATGCGTGTAGGATTAATTTTAAAATAAAATTTTCAAATTATTTAAATTTAATTTGGAAAAATGGATTAAATATTTGTAATCACCAAACAATATAATTTAAAATAAGTACAACAAATTTTTTACTAATTTTATTCGTGAAATCAATGAAAATTAATTACACCAATTAAGGTAAAAACAATATTACTTAGTTTTTAAACTTAAATTATAAGGCATAAAAATGACCCAATACTTTTCCAAAACCCATTGGATGATACAGTTTCGAAATTAAAATATAAAGGATCAATATTTCTCTATTATTGAAGCATAATTACATGAAAAAACATTAGTTTAATTCATTATTTCAAAAAAAATATTATTGTGCCACTCAGCCAACATATAAAAGGCCTTCCACTCTCCCCTCCTCTTCTCACAACAAAAAAAATTGGTTCTAATAATACCTACCCAAATTAGTCCCCAACACACCCCACGTCCTATAATCCTTATATAAATATAAAATACAACATAGTAAAGTATTAGTGCAAACTTAAGGAGGATACCAAAAGAAGAGGTAATGTTTTTCTAAAAGTATTTTTATGCTATTTCCATATAAACCACCTTAAATTATTTTTATATAATTATTATATAATAAATTTAGTATATAAAAAATAATTAGATAATTAGATATTAATTTTAATACCAAAATACCTCACACACATATATGAAATGGGTTATGAAAACATCATTTTTGTGCACGGCGTACTATTGTCTCATGAACTGATGTCATTCATTTTTTTATTTCCACCTATAAAATTTGGGAATAATAATGGAAATAAAATTTATTTATAATATATATAATATTATTTACTTATTTATATTTAATTATTATATATTAAATACTTTCATTCTTTCCATTTTTAGGGAATATGATATTGTCACTCGTGCGTACAACAGATTGCCGCCTCGTAAAGTGATGTGATTTGTTCACACATTACATGGAATGTATTAAGATTTGTTTTAATAAATATATGTGATACATATGAAATAATAATAATACTTTAATGATAAAATATTTATATTATTTTATTTTATTTCTTTCACTAGGAGATGAAAATTGAAACAACATTCATACATATGTACAGGTTACCATCTCCATGAACGGTATATTTCAATTCCTATAATAAAATTTTTGGGATTACTCTAAATAAATATATAGTGAATATATATTATATTTAAATCATGTTTTAAATTATAAAATTTATTAAATTATAATCAAATTAAGAGTAAAAAATAACAAGTCAAAACATACTTTAAAAACAAGTCAATTAACACCCTAAACAATGAAAATAAGAAAGACTATTAACAAAAGGTTGATAAGATGTTATAAAATGGAAATATATGATAATATAATTATTAATATGGTTTTGATTTAAGTTATTAAATTATAAAAACCATAATACATGTGGTTAAAGAGTGTTCAACCTAAAATAAGCATAAGGTAAGATATTTTATAACTCAACTTCTCCTCATTAGGTTAAACTTCAACTTTGTTTATTATGTATTTCTAAGATTATGTATTTAATTGATTTCAATTATATATTTTTTTAATTATATATTATTTATGTTTTATTACATTGGGCCCACATAATTGATTCGTTCATTAATCCCCACTTCAAAGTTATGATCATTTTAAGGGGTTATTTCACAATCTCATTTTAATCGAGATTGTTTATTCTTGAATTTCCATTAATGGAAATTATTTGATATTTGTTTAATTAAAAATTTAATTTTATTCCAAAATGTTTATTAATGATATTTTTCATGTAATATTATAATTTAATCTCCCTTTAGTACTTAAATTTTTTTGTAAAATGTTTTCAATAAAATATAATTTCATTTCTCTCTTCAGTATGAAATATGTTCTCTTCCAAACCCATGTTTTCTATAAATGTTTTCCAAATGTTATAAACTATTAAAAATGATATATTAAATTCATTTTTAAATAATTTTATTCATTAAAAAATGTTTTCAAAGGATCCTTTTTTTCATTTCAAAACAATCCATGTTTGAATTTTACTAAAAAGATAAAAGAAAACATTGTTTTAACATGTATTTCATGAACAGAAATTTCTACCGTCATGACTACGCAATTTTTTTTAATATTTTTATTATATTTTTTAAAGTTTATTTTTTGAGAAAACTATTTTCAAAACTTATTCTAAATTTTTTGTTTCTAATATTTATTTTCAATGATAAAAATTTAAAAAAATGTTTTACAAAATTATAAGGATATTTTCCTCAATAATTATACTAAATATATTTTATGAAATTAATATTAATCATAGAAAAAACCTTTTTTTTTCTCACCCAAATGGGTATATATTTTATTGATAGTACCCTTAATCTTTATTTGGATGGTCTATGGTCACTATATCCAAGGAAAATATTAACATTCAATTCCTTAGTTAATTTTTTTCCTTAATATTTTCTGGAATTATTCACATTTCTGTGGGAAAAAGAATTGTACTAAATTTAAATTTTATTTATTATGGATACATTTATTTTAATAAATATATACCATTTCTACCTAAGTTATTTAATTTTATATTTTTATTACCTGGGGAAATATAGATAAATCCATATCCTTTAGTCAATAAGTATATTCTTTAAGGCATATTTTCCATCATTTAAATAGAAATATTTGATGTATGAGGAATTATTTGGACATGCACTAATGGGTGGGGCCTAGAAATTATATATCCCCATGATTCATCGATAGTTCTAAGGATACAAATTAGTTATAATAATTAAATGATTGTCTACATATATTTGTAAATATTTTGGAGGATAGATCATAATAATAGAGGTTTTTATATGCCTAAGACATGGCATCAGATAATTAAGAATTAACTTAATTTTAGTTAACATTATTATCCATGACATTTTCCTTATAGTATAATCTATAAATGAATTTCATTCTTATCTTATTAATTTAAATGGAATGTGTGATCCATTATTTACCTTTCCATATTAAATATATCTTATCTTATCATGATAGTAAAGTTATTTAAAATGAATCTATGTTCAGTTATTTATGTTTACATATTGATTATTTTATTTATTCATAATAGATTTCCATGTACTTAATCCTTATAGAGCATTTGATCTCACCCTTAATTTGTCCTTTATCTTGAATCTATGAAGTTTACTATGACTGGTATACAAGGTTATGAAAGATAGAATAATGCTATTCTCAAAAAAAAATATTGTAATTTTTTTATTCAAATGTAATGTAAGCATCATGTATGTATCTAGTTTTCCAAGATAATAAAACTATCTGGTTCTTCAGGATTTGATTCATTGTATCTTATTCCAATGTAATAATATAAGGCACCTGCTCTTAGATTACTGGGTTTGGTTCCATTACACCTATCATGTTGATTATCTTCACAATCTCATGTGACACCATGTATGTGGGTTCCAATTTCCACTACCTATGTATTTAATGACATTTCAATCTAGGTGACACTAATAATAAACTTGATCTAAACCTAAAAATATAGTGGATGGTGGAGCTGTTCATTATAATTCCTCTACCTACTTTGAGTTGTTACCAACTTCTTCCTTGCCAGCTAGATGTTCTTTTTTTTTAGCTACATGATTATTTTCCCAATAATCACAGATACTCTAGCCTCTTACCTACATAACAATTATAAATGTCCTACCATAAAAATATTCAAATGGATCCATTTTTATTGACTCATTAGTAACTTTTATCATTGGAGAAACTATACTAGATTTGCGTTCTTATCATAGAAACAACTAAAGTCTAGTGCACAATCACTCAATGTCCCATCTAATATCTGTATAGTGTGTTAGGTCATCCCATTTATCAGAGGGTGGTAAGTAGTTCTCAGATTCACCAGTATGTCTAGAAATTTTTACAACCCTATATAGAAACGTTGATTATAGTGGGAATACCAATATGATATGATGATTTATAGTACTCCATATAATTGATTTATCCTTTAAAAATGGAAGATACCAATAGGACACAATATGAATATCTTTTTTATTAGTATGAAATGATTCAATTTTTTCAAAAAATCCACAATAAAATTTACCAAATTAATTAGACAAGGAATCCTCAATAAACCTATCTTGAAATTAATGGCCATGTCATCCCAATTCCACTCAATAATAGGTTTTGGATGAAAAATATATCAGGTTATGTCAAGATCTGACCAAGTCCACCATTAAACTGACACTCAAAATGGAATGCATTAAAGTTCAAAGGGAGTTCTCAATTACCATAGTTTAGAAAAAAGTTCATGGGAATATATAAACATAACTTTAAAATGGTTTCATATAATACAATATCACATGAGTATGAACCACGAAGCTATAATGACCATTCCTTGACATGGAATGTCATGATCCATGAAAAATATATAATATAAGC
The DNA here is from genome assembly GCA_963277665.1 of Viscum album. Lineage (NCBI taxonomy): Eukaryota > Viridiplantae > Streptophyta > Magnoliopsida > Santalales > Viscaceae > Viscum > Viscum album. Next base: position 76,143,845 of record OY728159.1, read on the forward strand.
ATGTTTATAATGTTCTCTCAAAAAAATAACTCAAGATACAAAAAAGGAAAAAATAAACATTTTATTAATAAAAAATATGTAAAAAATCCAAAGATCAGTGTTACACATATATGAATATGAAAGAAAAGGTATGGATACTAAATAAGTGATATTATGTACATCGAAGAAGTAGAACAATAAAAAACATAATGGGTTGACCATATCCATGTGGCATGGGGGTCAACCATTGATAATGTAATTTTCATCATCCCCATGTTCCGTAAAAGGAGTATCCACCACAATAATACAACACATTTCCTTTACCTAAATATTTAATAACAAGGTCTACATACCCCAATTAGGTGCATATAGGGTGTGAGAAACACTATATCAATAATATATCACAAATTTTTTCATAGATGGACCTCATTAAATAAACTATATTATTCTATATTTAAATAAATAATGAGAATGTATGATTTTTATTTTAATGATAATAAAGAAAGTAACATGATTATACAATTTGTGAATGAATGGAAATGATATAAAAGGAAACGTTTTGATAAAAATGAAACATGGGAGAGCCCTAGGTCATCTATGGTTTCTAGGAACCCTAAGTCCTCATATTAACTAGTGACCTAATGGTCAATCCATGTTTATCACATACCAACATGGAGGTTATCTTTTAGTCTAGAGGTATGTTGTCACCCATCCCATGAAACCACATCTCATTTACCACTAATATGTACATGCCTTTTCCTAATGGTGTGGTGTTTTCCATCCATGACACCATGACCTTCATCCAAATATATATTTTGTTAGTAATTTTTACTAATCCACAAGGTATACTTATATCTAGTATCCCCCATAGATATTCATGGTTACAATGTGATTTATCTATGTAAATAATATCACATTCCATTTAAAAAGGCTTCCCATAAAATAGAAAATAATCTATTCTCAATTCCTTTTATTTACATTAAAATAAATTATTTATTAAATTAAGGGATGATATTTAAAAATAAACATGATATATGAAAGAAACCATCATTAATATTATATCATATATTCAATTAATTGAAACACCATTTATAAAGAATTAAAAGAATGATTATTTCATAAAATAAGAAAAAAAAACATATGAAACACCTACCTTTCACCAAGTTAAACCAATCATCTCTAGTGAAATCACACATAAAACATCAAAGAAGATCCATGAAAAAAATAGCAAAACTCATATATCAAAACCAAAGATATTATAATTACGCAACACCAACATTGGGTCTCTTTGACCTTAAGAAAGAGGCAATATCAATAAAGAATGGAGGTAAAATCAATGGGAAGGAAGAGGAGAATCTTAATTAGGGTTTCTCATATGTTTCTATCTAAAATTGTAAAAAACAAATAGTTTCCTGGAGGTGAAAAATATAGGGTTAGTGAATAGAGGAAGAACATGGTTTTAATGGTAGGATAAATAAGGGAGAAATGAGTTAAAATGAAGATGGTTAACTTAGTCATTTCAAAAAAATTAATTTTCTCGGTGTTTTGAAGACATTGGATATACGTTTTGGTAAACTATTCATAAAATATGACAAATGGAACTATAAAATTTAAAACTTTATTTTCATAGTTTCCCAAAAAATTACTGCTAACCATAAACCAAACTATGAAACACCCAATATTTTTCCTAAAACACTTTAATTTCAAACCTAATGACCTAAAAATGAATGGGGAAAATAAAAAAATAAAAATAAAGAGGAAGAACACATATAAAAGTGACATATTATCTATGAGAAATATCTATTAAATATATATTATTTATTTCCCATAGAAATCCAACCCATATCCTTTTTAAGGAATATATGAGGCCACTAACCTCTCCCATGGACTTCACACACCCATGTTTCCTGAAAATAAAATCAATATTTTGATAACACATGAACTAATCTAATGTATTTCCCTTGGAGAACCTTATTATGGGAGTTAACTATTTGAAAATGCTACTCAAAAATTGAGAAATTAGGTTTTAATTTTATTTATTCTAACTTGATCACATTTTAAATGTCATGTTATAAATTATTTAATTTAGATTCATGGAATATGTTTTGAATCTTCACCAGATTATGCATACAATCCTTCTAGTAAGAAACCTTTATGACCAATACAATGACCTCAAATAGATCATCAAACCTTAGAGTGAGTGTTCCCAAATTTTGGAATCACAAGTGACCCAATCAAGGTGACACCTTCAAAAATAACATGTCTCAAACTAAAAATTAAAATGGAAAATAGAAACAATCAATATAAGACTTTTAGAAACATAGATTCATCCTTATTTGATCCCTAATGTCTTGAATCTTCTTGGTTATTTCATAAATAGGTATCTATCTTACCAAGGAGGCCTCACCTACCTCATTCCAATAATGAAGAGAATAACACAGTCGATTATAATGATCTTAAAATGAGTTTATATAAATAGTGATTTGGTAAATATTATTACAAAAATCAACCAATATTTGGTGGGTATCAAATGAACTACCAAATTTTGAATACATGAATGAATAATATCTTTTAGAATCTAATTTCACCACTCTGATTACCCATCCATCTAGGGATGGTTTTATGTTCACAGCTTCCCCTATATACCCATTTTCTTTTAGAGTAATTTCTAGAATTGTGATGTAAAATAGATTTCTATGCTAGACATAGTAGTAGAGGGAACCTCTTGTGGGATCATAACTTTGATCCCATACAACCTGCTCAAATGATCCACCTTAGTCATATCCTTTATCTGAATTATATAAATGAATTTATTTTTTTTATCAACCATTATCAAAATAGTATATTATCCTTGATGTTCATGTTTTAGTCTTAGAATCAAGTATATGGACACATAATCTAATGTTTTGGAAGGAATAACAAGTTCATGAAGCAAGCCAGTTGGTCATTATTGTTCGAATTTATCCTATTGAAAGGTGAAAAAAAGGAATAAAATGTAAAATATATCTATCTTAATACCAACACACTAGTATCATCACTTCAAATCATAATTAATTTTGGTGGAAAAATGGTGGAAAACCTATTGAGACTAATGGAATCCCTATAGAACCACCTTCCTCACTGAAGATAGAACCATGAGCCTACTCATAAAACATATATTAACTCCTATAGATATATACCATTCACTGATGCTATCTACACCATATGAATATTTTATAATAAATTGGAACTCTTTATCTTCTACATGATCTTAGAATATAAGCTCCAAGAGGTAAAAAATCGACTATATTTTACAGAGGAGAAGTGTCTCTTTCTCTAATTTTTCTTAAAGGTGCATCTCTTCAAGGAGACCCATAAGCTTTCACTCCTCATTAGACTCTTTTATATCTTGATATGGAAACTCCTGACTAATTACATACTCAATAGAATTACCCTTACCAAACATATATGATAGGTCTAATTCAAATGTTTATAGATACATAACCCAACAAATTTTCCAAAGTACTAAATCCTTTTGAGTGAGAAGTTATCCTATATTTTTTTTATTGGAGAACTCTATGAGATTCATTATAATTAGGTGACATCACTAGTTTATGATTATGTACATTACAATGACAAAATTATGTCATGTGTTGGATAGTTTCTCTCATGAAATCAAATATGCAGAGAATTGTAGGCTACCACATGAGCACCTTGCATCAAAACATTACTCAAACCATTTTATAGGAATAAAAATAGACCAAATAACTAAAACCCATCTTATCAAGGGTTAGTATGGGATATATGGTCAAACATCATCTTAAATAATCAAATTAGTATTATCATTATGAATCCCTAATAAATTTCACATTATTTGATGTGATAGTCATCATATGTGATTTCAACTTGGTGAAGTCCTTGATAATAATGGGATAGTCTCAAAAAACTATATATTTAAAAGAAATTCTATAGCTCCTGCAAAGACCAAATGGCCTTCACCTTGTTAAGATCCACAAATATTCCCTATTAAGTCACTATATGACCTATAAATTTCACCTCTTGAATCGATAAATTTCACCTATATGGATTAGCATAGAGCTATTAATCATATACGGTTTCCAAAAAAATATCATATAGTGGTCATTAACTTCTTCATTCAAAGAATAAAAAATGTTTTAATACATAAATACTAATTTTATTTAATATTTGTATTGGTGGAATATCTATTTCATCAGTGCTATTAAAACTACAAGAGAACTAGTTAACATGAAAGGAATCACCAGGAACTATAGAAGATCATACCTTCACATTAATTATATATTGGGACCATCATATTCTTTTTCCTTACCCAGTGTTACCATGGATAGGGTCAAATTTTTAAAAAAAATTCCCCTTCAATAGATCTAATAGACTATCAACATGTGGAAAGGTTTATTTATTCCAACTGGTTACCTCATTTGTCTTCTGATAATCGATACATAAGTGATGAGTCTCATCCTCCTTTTTAGGTAAGAGAACTATAATGAACCAAGTGGAATTATTAGGAAGATGGTTCCTATAACATCTTTTTCGTCAAGCTAAATAACTAATTCCTTTATTTTTAATAGTAATATATGATAAATTAGAATAGAATTTGTATGATTTTCTGGAACAAAGGAAATATAAAAATCAACTTCACATTCTAGGGGTAAACCTGGGAAGTAATTAGGAAATATCTATGTAAAAATTGTTATATTATCATGAATTTTATATTGATGATTCCCCCCATCCACCTTGGTCAAAAGATATTCTATCTAACAATCTAGGGCTCCAACTTCAAGAATTATTGTCTTCAGTCAGCTCAAATCTAGGTCCCTATATCCTTGAAACATAAGGGAATTCATTTTGGGTGTTGTGAAGTTCACCCTTATCTGATTGAAATCCAATTATCCCTTAAAGGAAACTATTGAATCCATCCAATTAGTGTGGTAAAATGAATAAATATCATTAATGATAAAGTTCCAGGCATGTTATACCTAAGAGATAGAGACAATAGAAGACATATTTCAGGATCCATGCTCCTTATTCTCCCTCAGATGTGTCAATAAATCCATATGAATGGAATATTCCCTGATATAATTTTAAATAATTAGAAAACATGAGTAGAGATAAACAATTGTGAATAAATCGTATGAAATAAAACAATAACCTTATATGATGAAATAATTATGATATTAATCACATTTATTAGCTCTATCTTGGACTCCACTAGAGTTAGGCCTAGTAGGTTTTTATTATTATTTTCTATCTAATTATGAGGTCTACCAATGGTCTATGATTCTTTCATCTATTGATTCTAACCATATGATGAAAAAATATGACCACCACACCCCTAATATTATGTTCATTCTTCCTTGGAAGGATATGAATGAATAATATCTATTGGGTTCCAGGAAGCATGTTTGGCTCCAAGGAGGGGGTCTAGCATTACAAAATAGCATTATGTAATCTAGAAATACATAGTAATTTGAATACATAGGGGTATATTGGATAGAGTCCCTCATATACCTAGACCTTCCACATTAATATATAATAAGTGATACCCCACCTAAATCAGTTATTTTTTTAGACTAAGATGAGTGACTAGAGCTACTATTACCCACCCTAATTGGAATATCAAGCTTCTAGTTCTTCATAGAGGGGGTATAGCTACTCCCACCAAATAAAGGATGCATTCCATTAATCTATGAAATATATTATTATAATATTCTAGGAGAATCAAGATAAAAAATAGATATTATATGTTGAAAGGAAGACCCAATTCAAAAAACATAGACTTCAGTTTATCATTTAATATTAAATCTAGTGAAAAATAAACAAGATCGGTGAAGTTGTTTTCATACTTTATAATTGTTTTGTTATACTAGTGTGGAGACACAAATTCTAATGTATTTTGTAATTCCATCAAGCTTGGATAAAAAAATTTTGTGATGATCACATTGAAGTCCTTTCAATCATGGTGATTGTACTACATTTCCTAAATGATCGATTCCTACCATTTCTAATTGGGTCCTTCAAGTATAAAGGAAAATTACTTCACCTTGATGGATATTGTACTCTCAATGTACCCAAAAAATATATTTGTTGTTTCTTTATAATAATCTTCTTCATGGGGATCATTACATCTTCAAAAGTTGGAAGAATTATGATTGATGATCTCTCAGGATTGATCTTTTTCTATACCTGGGTCATTTACCATCACTATAGTGATGCTAGAACCCATTTCAATGTCCATATCACAAACATATCAGATCATTATCTTGATATGATTATGATAAAATGGTGGGTTTTCTAATTTAAAATTATCGGTGGTTCCCTCTTGAGGATCTTGATTTCAATTTTTTGGAGGAATGATGTTATATGATATCAAAAAAAATGAAAACCCAAAAAAATCAATAATAAAACATAAATTAGAAACACAAAAAATTATTGAATAAAAATTAAATCATAATTAAAATAGACATAAGGAACTATAACCCATTATGAAACTATAAATTCATTATATTTCCATTCACCATGAACCATACATGATAAGGAATATTAATTCACATCCAAAAACCCTTCCACATTCCCAAAATCCCATAGAAACTCGTGGTAGGACACTAAGTGTATGGAAAAACACCCTTAACACCTCTAAAATTAGACTTTAAAATCCAATCTCTAGTCTATCCCATCTTGTAGAATAATGTAAATAAAAATAGGGTTATGATAACATTTTATCATGAACCAACCCAGTCCACCACTGAACTGGGCATCCAAGAATACATGTGGAAAGAACCAAATTTAATTGCTGATACTCATGGGATGAAAAAATGATATTGGATATCATAGAACGAAACATGGTGATGGTTTCTCCAAACAAAATATCACATTTTTTTAAACCATAAACCCACCATGACTTTATATAACTTGTAAAATCATTCTCCAAGAGTAATATATAAAATAACCATGTTAAAAAATTTCCATAACAAAATAATAAATAAAAATATAGAAATAAAAGAATAATACAAACAATTAATAATCAAAATCCTTAAAAATTTCCAAGAAGGAGATTTACATATATGCAAATACAAAAGAAACATGATTAATTATGAATAAGCGAAACAATGTACAACAAAGAACATTAAAATTAAATAAATAATATAGGATAGCCATATCTATGTGATAATAAGTTCAATTCCCCACTTTGGAAACACCTTTATCCTTAATTACTCTAGAATAATTAATCACCACCACATGATTCCTTTACTTTACCTCAATATTTCAGAACATGTTCACTATAAAACATTTTGGTTTAATTAGGGTTTAGAAAACACTATCCCATTAAGATCTCACCATATGTTCCATTATTGTCCCATATTAGATAAAAATAATCTTGAAAGTATGAAATAAATAATGATGAATTAGTATTTTAGTTCTAAAAGACAAAAAAACATGATTAAATAATTTGAGACTAAAATTAAATTCTATAATTGGAAGCCTTTTATAAACATGCCACATAGGATAACCCTAGGTAATATATGATTTTTGTGCAACATAGGTCCTTTTATAAACTTTTCATATGATATTCAATTCAAATGTTCACAAAAACCAAAAAAAGGTCTTCCATTGGCCTAATTTTATAGTTTCACTCATTAACAACAACACACATTATAAATAACTAAGGAGTACATGTTGTGGCATAGTGGTGTGGTGTCACTCATCCATAAAACAATAACTTTCACCCAAGTAGATGTTTAAATAGTAATATATTTTAATCCAAAATGGGTACTTAATAGAATTATTCCCCCTTATGTACCCAAGGTTCCAATGTGATTTTCACATTTTATATATATAAAATTCCCTTTAAAATGGATCCCCAAAAAACCACAATCCACTTTAATTTATCAATTACATAACATTCCTTAAAATAACATTCTTCTTAAATTGATATAGGTATATTTAAAAAAACATATGATATGAAATCAATAATAATTATTGTAATATCATTATATTAATTAATCACAACACCCTTTATTAATAATGGTAATATTATTATTTTATAAAACAAGAGTAATACAAAAATCTACATAACTTTCACCAAGGTAAACCAATAAAAATTTTCCCACACAAACCCTATGTCTTCATAACTATGAGGAGTATAGAAACTCAAGAAAGAGTAGAGGAATAACCAAGAGGAAAGAAGAGGAGAAACATACATATGGTTTTTTTTCTATTTCCACCAAAATTCTACAAAAAATAGAGCTAAAGTAGAGATGGGAAGATGCCTCATCCATGGGAGTGGAACTTAGTTTGAATGTGAGGATAAATAAGGGTGAGAGTTTCTAAAGTAAATGAGATAATCACAGTCATTTTATTCTTTTAGATTATATAGGTAGGCCACATGGATTGAATGAATGGTTATCCAAACCTTTCACCAACCAAGTATTTAGCATCACCTCACTTGGGGGTACTCACATAGTTTATCCACATGTTTTGGTTAACCATGTGATTACCATGTGAAATTTAACTATAAAATTAAATATATAATTCACATGGTTGTCACATGGTTACTCCTAACCAATCCCCAAACCATGATAAACCAAATGTTTTCTATAAAACTAAAAACATTCCAAACAAACTAAATAAAAAATAAAGAGATAAAATTAAAATAAATAAATAGGGAAGAACATACCTAAAAGCGACATGGTGGGTGTAACAGGTCATTGGTTTTTTTCCTCACCAACTAACATGTGGATAAACCTATAATAAAACTCTATATATCCCTCTTTATCCCATACCACCAATAATTCTTCAATCTATCGTGGAATATCATCATCAAAACTAGATGTGATACCCACATTGAAGTATGTGAGTCCCTTTGAAACTCCTCACACATGGTTGTAGGGAGAACAAAATTACCTTAGGAATAAATAATATTGAATGCATAGATAGACTAGTCTGATTGTTTCTATAAACTATATTTTACGTCCAATATAACTAGCAGAACCTAATATGATATCTCACCCCTATTCACACAATTGAGGAGTGAATATCTGATTGATAAGGATGTAATGGAAACTTTTCCATGGTACAATTGGATATCAATATGCATCTCAACAAAGAGGACCATCCTCTTCTACTAACTGAGGAACTCTTATACCACCTGAGTTTGAGCCTCTCAACCTATTAAATTTTCAAATACATTCATCTTACCACGGTTGAATTCTAGTTCAAAATAAAAATATTATAAATACATAACCCACCTTCACTGCTGAATAATTAGGTTATTTGGTGATAAAATATATATCAAGGAGTGTCCTACTTTAGAGTTCAATGAGGCTTATACACTTCTGAATGTCATGTTGTTTTCTTGGTTAAAGAAGTATCATTCTTCAGTGGATACCTTTGATAGGATAGTTTCCATATCTTGGGTTTTACAGGAGGGATCTACAATAGGTCTTCTTGACAATAAGAATTTGATGATTTAGTTTTCATATGATGAAGACTTAGTTAGAGCTAGGTCCAATGCCCCCTAAGCTGAAATGAATCTCAGTTCCATATTTTCAGGTGGTCTTATAAATTTCATATGAATCATGACACTCCAACATCATCAGTTTGGATGAGTTTCCATGAAATTCCTTTACCTTTTAAAAATCCTATGATTATAACAATTATAGTAAATCTAGTATAAAGATATCTATGTTCTGATAGCATAACTAGTTCATTTTGTGATTCTATTTCTTCTTGAATCTATGTAAAAGTAAATGTATCTATATTAATAAATTAATTATTTTGGATTGTATTGGGTAAAAAGTTTTGATAAAAACAGGTCATGGTTTTAAATTATAGTTTTATTTATACTATCCCTATAAGAAAATGGTACATTACATGGCATAATGTAGGAATGGGATCAATAATCAGTAGAAGGTTGTGGAATTAGAAGGTAGTGATAAGGGTTTAGGGTTTGGATTTGGTGACGGTCCTACAGGACAGAGTCAGTTGGGTACATCCACGAATCTAGGCAATGCAAAGATAGTTTAATGCAAGACTCAGGAGAGTAATCCATTATTTTATTGATGAAGTATTTGGGTGATCCCAAACTTTCTATGGAAGACACTATGATACCAGTTAGTACTGAAGTGGTTAGTGTTGTTGGTGCTTTGGTCTCTTCACTCTGCATAGTAGTTGAGGTCTCCCAGGGTGATGTTTTTTATTACAAAACCCATTAAGTGGAAAAACAAATGGATATTGAGGGAGGTTAAAAGGCTCCCAAGGATGCTTCTTATGTGTAGGTAGTACTTTCAGGATATGGTACCACTGAAAGAGAGGGATATCATGTGAATGATACATGGAGAGGAATTGAACTGGTGTATAATGTAATTAGGTAGTGTGTCACATATGATGGAAAGGTTTCGGATTATGTCATTGGGTGTGGGACTTTGTTCAGGTCAAGTCCATGAATGGAGTTATCAACTATTAGGATTAGAAACCATTATCAAGTAATGGAGAGTGTTGGGCTGGAATAGGATTCTAAAGTTTTTCAGGCAGTGAATCTTAGTAATGTGAAGTGGATCCATAGGGATGAAAACAGTGATGAGTCGTCATACCAATTCTTAGGAGATAGTGTAGATGATTTTCAAGGTAATGAGTTTATTAGTTTGAGGAGGAGGAAGGGTCAGAGAGCTAATAGTAAAGTCCTATAGGATTATTCCTACTTACCCTTACCAATAGAGACTCAATCTTCCAAAAGGTAGAAGTCTATTTATATGAAAGGTGATCTTAAGGTTCCTAGAATTTATGATCGGTTGAGTCAGTGGATCATGGGGTAGTTCCTCTTAATGGTGGCCCATCTAGACAATAGTGGGATGGTGTGGACTCTAAACCAAATCTGGAGTTGCTTATGAATTCATAAGAATAAGTGGTGGAGGAGTTTCTTTTGATTCATTACATAATATAGGAAGTTTATAAGATGATGGAAAGATTGATCCGCTTGGAAAATAATTGTGAGTAGTGTGCATGGATAAAAAAGCTAGATCTTGTAGGGATAAGAGGAATCAATGAAGGGAAGATCAATAAAGAGGACTATATTCAGACTTATGATAAGATGTCACATCACATTAAAGATCTCATAAAGGACAATCCAAAAACAGAGGTAATTTTTATATTCTAGAAAATTTTTAGGGAACTTGATTATAGTGGGCTTAATTTATTTTTTGATAACTGTGTGGTTTCCTTTACTATTTTCTCTCAATGAACTTTTGGTTTCTAACTTTTTTTAAATTGTTTTGAAAATAAAAATTAAGTATCATTGAGTAAAAAAACATATCCACCTTCTTAGCTAGGTCTCTCATTACTATTTATAAGAGGGATGAATCTTGAATGAACCCGTGATAATAATTAGATATTACCAACAAAATTTGGATCTCAAAAAAAATCTTCAGTTTCTCCAAGGAAACTAGTACCTTGAAATTATTAGGTTCTATTGATGCTCTTTAGACTTATATAAAATGTTACAAGAACTGTAATGTATTGATTCAAAAATTATAATATGGGATATTTACATACAATTTATTCTCACTATGTGTTCTCAAAAAAACTATATATGCATATAATTTTCATCCCACATCTTGGAGTACATGTGTAAATAGTTATTGAACACAACCAAAAAATTAATAGGAAAGGGCGAAAGAATTAGATAATCAAGGCCATAAAAAATTTTGGTTCATTTGAATGAACATATGAAATCACTAACTATATTTACATGTCATTATTTCTTATTAATTCTATTCAAGTTATATCCAAATGTCTCATACTCAACTGGTGAGTGCACGATCTCAATTTAATCTTAGAGAAAACTTTTTCTCCACTAGGATAGTGAAATAATTTATCAATATGTGTAAGTGGATAACATTTATTAATCATAAAATATTTTTGCATTTGATAATAAATACATAGCATCAAGGATATATCCACCATCTTAGTTATAAAAAATGGATCACCCCAAGGGAATGTACTAATCTATATCAACCCTTTATTATTTATGTCCTCTGGTATAGACTTAATCTATCAAAGAACCATTGAATCTATCCAGTATTGAGGAATAAAAAATAGTATCTTGACCTAACATGGTCTCAATACTAAAATAAACCTCTAATGTGGGAGGAAAGAATAAAAAATATTGAATAAAAACATTGTATATTTGATCAATAGATACTGGAAAAATCACATAATGAATCTCCCCATCATCTAACACAAGATTACAAAACCTGGTTATAATCCCATCTAGATATTGGTGGTCAATTCCCACATTACTTTCCTACATATCCCACTCTCTAATATAAACATACTATCCCTACATGTAAGATTTAAATAACCATAATTTATGGAAATATTCAATGTGGTATCCATATCAAACTAGTTAATCTATACCTAAGATAATGTAAAAACTAGTCATCTTCAACATTATAGAGTTTCATAGGAATTTTTACACACCAATCACAATGGAGGAATCCCTAAATTACTACATTTTATAAAATCATGCTTCTAATTGTACATGTATCAAAAATAAATTGTATAAATAATCTATGGCTAGTCCCAAGAAATCAATGAACTAAGTAAATATCATACAATTTTCTGCTTTAATATTTAATAATGAAAATTAAAAAGTGGATGCTATTAAAATCATACCTAGAAAATTAATATTCTAAAATATCAATTTGTAGCCTCAAAATGATGTATCTTGATAGAACCTTGGCCTTTTTATCATGTGTGACTCCCCCAAAAATCACCTCTCTACTAGAGATGATACCACTAACTATTCACTTCATCCACACCAACCTAAATGCTTGGTGGAATTCTAGATCCTCTCCAAGAAAGGTGTAAATGATATAACCCTAGAATTATATGCTTATTCAGATCCACTATTAATAGAAATCTACAAATAAGTCTTGAAAATTTTCTACACATGAAGCATATTCCTACATAGTTTTCACTAAATGGACTTCTGGCCATATTGAAGTTTAATATGGCCACTCCCACCACATTGATGACATTTATCTAATCTATCTTCTTAAGGGGATCGATGAAATACTTTCATATCTTCATTATCCAGAACTACCCAAGAATTAACCACTAATGATTCTTGAAACCTAAGGACTCATTTTTTATCCTTCTAGTAGATGTCACCTACAATAAGACTTTTACATCCCTCATATTTCTAATAGCAATGAAGGCACAGTTCATAATCTCAGAAAATCATGATCATTAAAACATATCTACCTATACTTAATTATAATATATAAATATCACATCAAATATTATATCCATATGTTTCATATCTCAAACCAAAATTAGTTGAAAACTATATATCTCAATAAAGTGTTCATTACAATCAACCACTTAAATCTCTTTATACAACAGATGCATTAGATCTTAATACCTCTCTTCCCTAAAAGTCTCCAAAAATAAATGATCATAGAATCTAGTCTAGAAATCATTACAGGTCATCCTTACATTATGGTATTCCTAGAAAAATACACCCTACTATATATTTACTTTGAGATATATCATATAAACTGCAAACTTCACCCTCCTCTAAGTTGCTATCTCAAGGTGGTTATGGATTATCTGGATGGGAACTATCTTGAGCTTTACCACATATAGAACATCCTCCCTAGAAAATAATTATATATGTTACAAAAAAACTCCCATTCTATAAAAAACATCATTTGAGTATCTTGAGGATCCTCTCCCTTAATAAATTGTACAACTAATAATTAGATCTTGTGGAGGAGTTCTTTCATCATGTATCCCTGTGGAACATGATATTTTATTCTAGAAATTAGTGGGTCATTCTCATACCCACCTTATTAGAGCTCCATAGGTGGACTCTTAGGTTTCATATCTATATATTTCCAAAAAAATATCAAATCACATATTTTTGAAAATTCTCAATATCACAGTTTTGGGAAAGTAGTAAAAACCATAACATAGTACTATCATATACACCACATAACTAAATGTTCTCATTAACTAAGAATCCTATAGCAAAATATTCCCATACTCAAGGTTAATATCTTATATATATAGGATCACAATAACTTTTTCTTCATTTATCATTATAATAATATTTTTGTAAATAATTATTGGTTAAATGATATTTAAATTTAAATTTTTTAGAAGAAAATACTTAATAAGTTATAATTCAATTTTTTTAACTAACACCCTGTGGAAATAAATATCAATAACCATGAGTAAAAATTATAAACCATTTAAATAATTGGATATAATAGATTCCAAAAACATATGATATAGGAAACTTCTATACTAGTTGATGCAGATGCTTTAAATAACTAAAATAAAATTTTAACAAAGGTATCAAATCACAATAAAGCATATTAATGACATGTAAATCCTACAATATTTATAAAATTAATAAACATGTTCTTTATTTCCATTCTTGACCAAAAAACTAAATCACAACTATCATAAATCCCAAAATCATGTGTATCACACTGAGAGAAATAGCTCAACCATAGAAGTGAAATAATAAGTGTAACAATATGATCTATAGTAATAGGGATTCCCTACATACATTAAATAGATACTATTAAAAACGTGATCCATACTTAATCCTGAAATAATTTTATCTTTTCTCAAACATTGTTAATCCCACTTTTTATATGTTTTATTTATTTTCAATGATATTTTCAATGAATTAAGATAATCCATTAATGTAAATATGTTAAAGAATATTAGTGAGGAATTTATTTGAAGAATAATATTTATTATTACAAGTATTTAAGATCTTAATATTGGAGATGAAGGATATCCAAAGTATTATGGTTCTTTATTAGTGGTTAATGATTAGAATATTGGTTTAAAGATTTGGGGTTCAATGGATATGATCTTAATAACCCTATGATGAATGAGGATTCATAATGGTAATACATGGATGTTTAGATAAATTTAGATAATTATATTAAAATTTATATATTCCTCTTTAAAGTAAATATTATGAATGGATTATCATTTTTCAATCTTTTGTGTGGTTAATAATGATTGTTGTGTTTGACATATTATAAAAAAGAAAATATAGTCTAGTGGTAATCCAAATTTGAATATCATTTCTAAAAGGTGTATATATGGTTGATAAAGGTTTCATGAAGTTTTGATGTCTCTTGAGATAAATTAAAACTAATCCCAAGTATACTACGTCTATAGTGAAGGGAATTTTTGAGAATCCAGGAAAGGCCAAGACAAAGGTAAAGGGTACTTTGATGGCCATGTTCAGTGAAAAAATAAAGCTAAGTAGCATACACCATTTCATAGTGATGAACTTGTTACAATAGAATATTGCTTGTCTGAAAAGGCCAATGTAAAAAATTTATTGAGGATCACCATGGTCTAACGAATATACATTAGTAAAGACCTATAGAGAAAAATAGCCAATAGAATCTTGACCACACCCATGGTTCAAGTTGTGATGCTTATGATGTATCCTTGTGTGAAACAAGGACATGTAAAATTGATGAGGTGTTTCTAAGAGAAATACATGGTCAATAGGTGGCACTAAAGTACATAAAAACAAAAATAAGAGACCAATCCCATAGTAGAAGAATCCATGGTTGACCAGTGGAGTAGCATGCCAAATTGGCCCAAATTAGGAAGATCGTGACCATGGTGCTTGGTGATTTGGATGAAAAATATACATTGTTTTTAAACATTTTTTGTTTATATAATGTTTAAAAATGATGGGTTTAATTTATTATTCAACATTTGGAATAATATGGGTCCAAACACTCCATAGTAGAAGTTGTGTTAGATGATTTACTTATCTTTCAATGAGTTTTGATGATATAGATATTTCGATGACTTACGGGATCTCAAATATGATATCTAAGGTAAATTTTAGTAGAATAAATGGTATATCAAATATCAAGGAGATATAATGGGTTTATTTAATGATGGATAAGTTATAGACTATGTTGAAATAATTTTTTGAGTTTTAATTTAAAATTAAAATTAAAATATAATAAATTATTCTACGAAACATTTTTTATAAATATAAAATAGAATAAATAAATAAACATAAATAGAGAATGTGTTTTTATTTACATTAAAATTTAGAGGAAATATACTTTACTATTATGGAAAATATAGTGTTAATAAATATCCTTTTTGAGAGAAGAATATTTTTTGGTTTCCTTGATTGAATGAAATTCTACACAAAACTGAAAAAGAATACTTATTTGGTATCAATTTCTAAAGAATAGCTAGTGTAAATTGGTTTATCCAGTAAACAAATAAGAAGAATAGGGAAGAATAATATAGGTTTCTTGAATTTTTTTTAATATTATGAAAAATAAGATAATGATTAATGATTTTTATACACTTCACAATTATATATAAATAATAGTAAAGAATAATACTTTCTTATAAGAAAGAAATTTAATACTCCAATTTATTTATCACAATGAAAAAAGAAGTAATGTATATTTTCATTTTCGCACAGAAGAATAAGTCCCTGCATGTGAATATGTAAGTGAAATAATTGAAATAAGAAAGATATAGTGCATTAATATCTTGTAGTTGTTGTGAAGAGGGCCCTTTTGTTATTATCTTTATAAATGTAAAACTTTTAGTATGAAAGTATAAAGATTTAATAGGATTTTTAGAGTTTTATATACAAAAAAAACATTTATAGATGGATAAAATCTACCCAATTGGATTCACAATATAATATTATTGGATCGTATGACCTCAGTGAAATCAAGAGTATATGAAGGATTTTCCATTCATTTTAGAAGGTTAATATTAAAAATCATAATACCTATTGTGTGTATTTGTTTATATAATAGTTTATATTGATAGAATAAATATATATAGAGACAGATAACAAGATAATCATCACTTGAAATTGAATGTGGTAAAAATGATAAGAAGGGATTGAAAAAGTGATAATTTGGACACCTATTTAGATTCACCCCCTAGTATTGTCTAATATATCCACTATCGGTCCTCTAAAGTGATATTAGGGATAGGTTCACCACAAATTAGATTCCCATTTATATGATTTTTATCTTATGATTATTTATGTGTATTTTCTAATTTATTTTGAATCAAGGTTTTGGAGAAGTTTCAATTACTTCTGATCAAATTTTAGTTTCTTTAAAGATGTTTCTGAATAGAAAAATAGAAGAGAATAATAAGTTGAATTTGATTCCCCTATTATTAAAAGAGGAATTTGTTTCTAGTTCACCTAAAATGAAAGATAAATCTATATTGTAAGGAAAATAACATGTGTTTTGATGTACTATAAAGGATTTTTCCAACATTTCTATCTCATAGGGATCAAGGATTTCATATTATCCTATGGTGTGAAAAAATTATTATTTTTAATATCAATAAGAATATGAATAATGTTGGTGTTATTATATATCAATAGATTTAACAGTTAAACCATTGAATGTTATGATTCATTATTTTCCTCTTAGAAATAGTTTCTTTTATATATGAGTCTTTCAAAATTAGGTAGGAAAAAGTCACTATACTTGAAGATAAAGTATTAAACTTAGATAAATCATGGAGATATGGATCTCTAAATATTTTAAATCTTATTTAAAGGTTTACTATCAAGGAATGGACATCTGAAGATCTTGAAGGAATATACTTCCAACTTAATGAGATGTAGATCAATATAACTCAAGATAATTATGAGGATACAAAATAATATGTGATGAAGATCCATGAAATTGATGAAAATATAAAACATATCATCGATTCTAAGAATATATAATTGGATGTCAAATCTAAGAGGATAGAGAAGCAATAAATATTTTAACAAGAGACTATTTTAATGTATGAATATAATATCTATATGATGAAAAGGGGCTGTGAAAATATAATGACATTTACTAATGATCAAAAAAATTAAATTAATATGATGTTTTCAGAATTTGAAATCATGTTGGAGAATTTAGAAATGAAACAAATTTATTCTTCATAATCAAATTAGTATATAGCTATTAGAATAGAAAATTATATGATTGATTCTAGTTTTAAAATATATCTCTTATGTTACATGAATATCCTCACATCATTTTATTATCTCTCTTAAACAAGATCAATTAACATGGTATCATCCACAACATAATTTCAGG
Source organism: Viscum album (assembly GCA_963277665.1). Taxonomy (NCBI): domain Eukaryota; kingdom Viridiplantae; phylum Streptophyta; class Magnoliopsida; order Santalales; family Viscaceae; genus Viscum; species Viscum album. The sequence continues at coordinate 76,161,985 of OY728159.1, forward strand.
AATTTTTATTTTGTTTTCATGAAATGAGTGGGATAAAATACAAAATTATTCAATTATGTATGATAATATGTAATAATAATACTACCGTAACATAAATGGAAGATATAAGAGTATATATAGAGTTTGATTCCTCATTATGAACCTAATAAATAGTGTATAAACCCCATAAATTTTTTGACAAAAATTATAGAATTATTGTATATCATGATGTAGGGATGAAAAGATCAATGATTTTGGGTCGTTTTTGGTGTTGATCCATATTTTGGAATTGTGCATTTAAATATTGGTATAATATTTTAATTTCAACTATTTATAGGTATACCATTTCAATGAGGATTAATATAGAGGATTAAAATTCACTGAAGAATTAAAATATTTCATGTTTAAATATATTTATGAAATTAATAATATTTGATATGCATTCCATAAAGGTGTTCTCAAAATTGATGCATGTTCTACATAACATATATCTAATTTAAATGAGTAGAAAAGATAATTAGAGTTTTTGATTGTGAAATAATAGTCAACTATACCTAGAAATCTAATTAAGGTCTCAAAATAGATTAGCCCTATGATGTTTTAGATGAATTCATCCTTGGAAAAAAAGTATATTTATAATGAGATTAAAATAAATTATAGGAATTCTATGAATAATAGTAGGATTTATCCATCTTAAAGAACCAATGGGGAAAATTTCACTCCTAGAAAGCAATGTGGAAATGCCAAATAGGATTCCAATTACCCCAAAGGTATATTAATTTTTTTACAATAGATTTAGAGATGGAAGGAACTATGGATAAAGATTAAGAAAATTATTAAGTTATAGGAGAAGAATAAATTCCACACATGGAAGTTTAATTTCATAATATGTTGTTAATAAATTACAATAATTAGGGTGAAGAAGATTTATGTGTCAGGTGTAGCAAAGATATACATACTCATATATAATTTTGTATAATAATTACTAGAAAATATGAGGTCATAATGAAAGTGAATGTTGCACCAGGTGATATGGTTTTCATACATGCTATTGAGAAGAAAAAATTCAAAGATAAATAAATTGAAGATGTGATTAGTTCCATAATACCTAAAGATATATTAAAATTAAAGGTAAAATGTGAAATCATGTATAATAGAGGAAATTGGGAAACCTAGTTAACAAAATATCAACCTTTCCATGCATAGTGAGGAACATTAAATATCCACCCCATTCCCTTACCACTATTGTGTGTTTAATTTTCACTTAGAATGATTGGAATTGAAGTTGACTCATGGTATAAAGTCTAGTTTCCAATGAATAAATATTGTCATATCTTGAGCATTATAATAAGGATATTCCAACTTAGATTGATCCCTGATGTTTAATTCAACATAAAAATATTATCAATGAATCACCCATGATAAAGTTGAAGAAATTTTTGTCAACCATTGGACAAAAAGTACATAAAGATTTAAAAATTGGATTTATCTATCTATTCTCTATAATAGGCGTTAAATTAGAACATATGTGGTGGAGATTTATATGTTATGAAATCTTGAAATCAACAAAAAAATCCATTTGTTGTATTGTATGTATTCAAACATCTTGAAATTAATTTTTTAATAGATTCAACATAATGAATATATTGAGGAGTGTTTCTCTAGAGGGATAGTTAAGTAATGAATGATGAAAAAGATACCAAAAAATAATATCTTTTAGAAATATGATTTTTTTGGAATTCTCTTGATGGTGGTTTCACTATAATGGTTTGTTATCATAATCTCTCATCCATGATAATTCAAATCATAATCCAACATAAAGGGGGAAATTTTCAATCAATGAAAAAAGTGGAAATATAATGTAGTTCTAAGGATGTCGTCACATCCTAATATGTTTTAAATGTTTTAATTGTGTAATCATGTAATTAAATAAATTCATGATTGAAATATATTATGACTATATTTATATTAATTGATATCTATCACTTATCTCATCCTATATAAAATTTTAATAGATCTTAAATATATCTTAAGTGGTTTTATTTATGAAAGGTATAATGTTAAATGTTTTATGGATACCTTTATTGAATAAATCACTTTTTTGTACACTAATCATGGATCAATAGTCTTAGAGTATAATTGGTAATGAAATAATTCTAAGTGTGAATTGATATTGATTCATAAATTCTTTTTATTTCTTATCAATAATGGGGATAGAAAGTATAATAAAAATTTGTTGAGAAATGGTAAGTGAAATGAAATTCAAGTTGATAAGGATATTTTATGAGAACTTATTGAAATATCGTTATAAGATGGTATTTGAAACAAATAAAAAGGGGTGTTTTTAGTCCACTTTGTGGGTATTTTTTATTTTTAAGGATATTATCAATGAATATGGAGAAAAAGTTAGTGTAAATATGTTGAATAAGAGTGTAGGGTAATTGATGTTAAAAAGAATCTATGTTATTATGAATGATATCAATACAAATCATTGTGATGAAGGATATATAATTTATTATGGTGCTTGTTTTGTGCTCAAATATTAGAATATTGGGTTAAAGTTTTGTAGTTTCAAGGAGATGATTTTAATATCTCCATGATGATATACTTTTCAAAAGGATCATCCATGGATTTTTGAATGAAGTTAACTAAGTCAAAATCACGTAAGATGTTCCTCATGGAGGTAAATATCATGATTGGCTTATCATGATTCAGGATTTATTTATAATGATTGATTATTGTTGAGTAGGATTCATTCACCACTCATATAGAATTGAGTCTGGTGGAAATATGGATGTGATAAAAACATCTACAAGGAGATTATATGATCGATGGAAGGCTCGTTAAGTGATGATGGATCTTATATGAATGGAGTTCCAATGCAAGAAAACCACTCCCATGGAGAAGGTAATGTTAAAGAATCTAGTAGAATCCATGTCCATGATAGAGTGAGTTTTTATGGTCTTATTAAGTGAATAACAACCAAGAATCTTAGCCTATGCTATAGTGATGACCATTGTGTAATGAAAGTGTGTATATGTGAAATGACCAAGTTCAAAATGGTTATTGGGAAGGTCTTGGTATAAAAAATTTACTATAGTGAAGACTTGTTCTATAAAATTGGAAGCACATGTTTGACTATGACCATTTTGAAAATAATGGTTATTATGATGTATCCCTATAAATAACATGGAAACCCAAAATGTACATGGTGCTACTTAAAGAAATATATGGTTGAAATGTGTCTCTTTAGTAAAAATTGCAAAACAAAAGAGACGCTGCTCATCGTGGATGAATTTATGGTCAAGTGGTGGAGTGGCAAGAAAAAATAGATAGAAGCAAGAGGACTATTCCTGTGGTTATGGGATTTTTAGGGGAAAATGATCATATGTTTTTCATCCATATATTGTGAAATTCATGTCAATACATGATGGTTTCCAAATGGTTTTGAACAATTTGACCAATACGGGGTCCAATTCACCATGGCACAATACTTTGTCAATGATTTATTTTTCTTTCAGGTAGATTTGATGATGTGGATTCATGGATAACTCAAGGTCACTCTAAGTTCATCTAAAAACTAATTTATAGTTGCATGAATAGTATCTATAATATCATTAAGAACAGATGGAATGAATTGAAGAATAATAAGTTATAAAACTTGTCGAATAAATTTTGAGTAAGAATTTTAAACTTCAATTGAAACATTAGGAATGCTATTTTGGAGTGTAGTTTATAAATACATAGAATAGTGAATAAACAAATATAAATGAAGAAATTGTATTTTTAGACATTGGAATTGTTAGAACATATACTTTTGTGTCTAGAAAATAAGAAGTTTGGAACTAACATTTTAGATTGAAGATTCATTTTGTGTGTGATCCAAGACTAAAGGTGATCCTACATAGTAATCAACCTGAATTTTTACTGTGTATCGAATCCAGAAGATAAACAAGTGAAAATTAAAACATTCAATTGTCAATGAATATTTTGAGGGAAAAATAAAATAGGTGATATGAAATTTTTTCACCCTATAATAAGAAGAAGATAAGGAAGATTGATTTATGTATACATAAAATTTGTTCAAAATAAAGAGGAATAATGAATACTGTCTTTTATAAAATAAATTTATAACTCATATGTTCATTTAATAATGAATAAATAATATTTTTTGGAATTATACTGTATATAAATTATAAAAATTCATTGGATGCTGATGTTAAATTAAGTAATAAGAAGAATAAAAAGGGAATGTAGTGCATTAACAACCCTATATAAATTTTGATGAATAATATTTAGTTGTTGTCTCTATATGTGTGAAAATTTTGGAATGGTAGTATAAAGATACATAGTGATTTAGTTGAGATTATAATAAAGAAAAATTTTGTACAATGATAAACTATATCCAATTGTATTCTAAAGTTGATACGAGTGGATTATATTATCTCAGTGAAATCCATATAATACTAAGGACGAGCAATTTTTTTAAATAAACCTTCTAAATATTTATATCACTTATGTGTGTTTGTTTGATATCATTGTAGAAAAGAACAAATAAAGAGATAGAGAGAGAGAAATATATAATCACCACCTTATAGTGAAAGAGGTAAATGTGAGAAGAATAAATTGAATAAGTGACAATATGTACACCTACATTAATTCAGCCCCCTCTTAGTGTATAAAATATCCATACAAATCCTTTGGAAGCATTCATAATATTAAGAAAAAATAATTATTCTAAGATATTTATTTTTAACATTAATTGCTTGGTTCAATCTCTAATAACTAAATTAGGGTTATATATGCCCTCATAAACACTTCTAGGTATGCCAAAGGCTACCAACTAGAAATGGTGTTCTAGTGTGATATGGTGTGGATATTGTTGCCTCACATCAAAGTGATGAATAGAAGGAGAAATAATAATAATATCATTCATACATATATATAAATAAATTACATACATCATGGAAAATTAATATAAATAATAAATTTCTTAGTTTCTATCAAAATGAATGTTGTTCAAGTCACACAGTACACATAGACAACAGAAAGATCCTCCAAGGGGTGATCATATACATTACAATAAAAAAATAAAAAAAAATTGGAACACTCTAAAAAACATTTTATGAGGATTAACATGATCTTATATCTGATTTTCCACACTAGCTAGAAAATCATCCACCTTTAATATGTCATGTTCCCTTATTATATGCTCAAACCATGTAGTTTTATTAGGTTCCCAGGGAACCACATGTAGGGTGTAAGTACCACTCAGTAGGACACCACCAATAGAATTAATAAATTTATACTATTTTAAAAAAATCATGTAATACTATGTGATTATAGATAAATTGAAATAAAATAAATAAAAAACAATCATTAAAAATTGGGTTCTAAGGTGAGACCTAGGAATGAGAAAACTTAATCAATCCATTATATGATGCATATAAATATATGATGTATCTAAATCATCATGGGAGAAGATACCAATCCTTATAATTATATATTATTATATATATCTTGGGAAAGGTTATTTCCTCATAAATCTCATGTGTCAGACTTGGGGAGAATGTAACCCACCTCATAATTGAATATAAAATGATTATTGGGAATGGTACCCACCCTATAAATCTCAAGGATAATAGTAAAGGGGGATTGACACAACCATGAAAATATCATATATATATATAACTCATGGGGTATTGTGAATTCCTCTTACATCTCATATAAAACTCTCTAAGGTATTTTAACCAGGCTTGGAAATATTATTTCAAACACTAGGTGGATTGGTACCCACCAATGAAATTTCAGGTATAAAACTTAGAGGGAATGAATCATGTCCCATGAATCTCAAGTATTAAACATAGTTGAAATGTTTCACACTCCATATTTTTTGTATAAAAATGTTTAGTGGGATGACACCCACCTCAAAAATCACATTTCTCAACTTTATCATTTTTTAGGGTACACTTGGGTTCCCTTCCAATTTCCATTTTCTCTAAAATATGGCTCAACATACTTAGAGGTCATAATTATAGGAAGTACTCTCACAAACATTCTTCCCATGGCCCAATAGATATTTAATTCTTAATAATTTAAGATATAATAAATTAATTTAATTTTTAGGTTAACTGTGTTTTAGGTCAGCAAGACTAAAAATCATACACACATGGAAAATAAAAAATAAATTAAGGGATAATGTGAAGACTACCTACCATATGTAGAAAGGTATTAATAGGTAAAAATATTAGCTGTTAATAAAATCATGAATTATGGAAATCATATACTATTAAAAATCTTAGAAAGGGGCCTAAATAATCACACATGTCATAAGATAGGGAAATGGAATGAGAACATATGTGAGAATTGTCAAAATATGATATAATTACATTAAGATACCACCTAGATAAAATATATTTTAGAACTATTAATAAATGTTAGATATCTAACTTATATATGAATAGAGGGGTGATATCTCTATCTTGGATGATTTTTTTGTGAACGGGTTATAAAAATACCATAATTTCTAGTTTATAGTGCTTTGATAACATAATTAATCATTTTATGATTTCAAAGAAAATTCTATAAAAATTTACCATAACCATTTCATAACATAGTTTAAAGTCTTAATATCAGAGTATTGAATTATCAAAACTTATTTTAGTGATTAAGGATTTTATAAAAACCTTACTATGATGCTAATTATTTCCTCAAATCATTGTTATCATAATAATTGTTTATCATAATCATTACTATCATAGTTTGGATTTACCTAAATCCTTTCTATAATCTGTATGGCTTTCCCAAAAGATTTAAATTCATTGTAAGGTGTTCCCAAAAGACATAAAATCATAGTAAGGATTACCCAAAAGTTGTACTATTGTGATTAAGAATTTCCAAAATCTATAGTCCTTAAACCCTTTTTATTAAAAAATAACTATTGGTTTGAAATATTTATTTGAAAAGGGTTGCCAAGAAAGTATAATGCACCATATTATTACTAAAGAGTTCATAATTAGTAATCTGTTATATGGAATAGTTATTCTAAAAAGGAATTACTGTGAATTTTTATTCTATAATGACTCTGCATTCATTTCCTTGACAAAATTTTAAAAAAATTATTATAATCCCTAAAAATCGAAAAACAAAAAAAAATCTCAAACCTTCCCAATATATCTAAACTGTAAATAATAATATATTTATTTTTAGATCACCAATAATATATTGTTAATAAAATTAAAAAAAAGTCTCATTTACCAAACTATTTTAACACTTCCAACATCACCAAAGGGTCTCAATACACATGATCAGACCAATTAAACACCAGATACCATTCTTGAATATGCATCCATAAATGAAACCCCAAAATACATATATGAATATTTTTAAATAGAAATTTTATGTTTAAATAAAAATATAAACTTATTGCTGGTTTTGGGTTTTGGGAAAAATATAAACAGAACAACCCTAAATTGGTCTACGATGTCACACTACTATTCTTATCACTAATTGAAACTATGATGGATCCCTATAAGGGATTATATATTTATCATTAAATTTTTTGTCTAGGAGTAATCATCCTATCATAGAGACAATTTTCCAACCACTATGATCTTATGTGATATGTTGTTTTTATTAATGGAAACAACAGCATGTTAAGAATGGGAAATTCAACTTGAAAATGGAAACCTAGCCTATATTTACTGGAAGCTATCATTTGGGTTGAAGTTTACAACACACTTTATTTTTAATGGTACTTAGGAATGTTTATTCATGAATACCATGATCTTATATTCCAATTATTATCCAATAATGTTCTACTTGAAGATCATTTTTTGGACATAACACCAACAAGATTATAATAATTTATTTTGATGTAATTTTTTTGTTTCAAAAGTTTAATGTTCAATATATAAATATTTTTTTGAATAACATTAATATATTATGTACAATATATATCATAGCTATCAAATGATATGTGGTTATGCATAAATTGTAAATGTTCTATGTTAATTTATTAATTTACCATGTTTGTGTATATATCAAATGTTTTATGAAAATATATTGAGATTTTATTATATGAATCAAATAAATATATCATTTCAAAATGGCGTATACTGTTCATATAAATATAAAATTATATAAAACATATATATTGTGTGTATTTTGTATAAAATGTTTATTCATACATCAAAAGATAAAAGAAACATATATTTTTCATATTGTGTGTGTATTTTATTCTATTAATAGATTAAATAAAACAACTACAAAATATAATAATAGTATATGGGTTTCTCAAACTATGATTTTATAATTGGAAAGGATGTGTGTACCCCTCTATATATACATTTTTTCAGGAAAATAAATTTTATTAAATCATATTTTTTTTATTTTTTATTTATATAATTAAATAATTAAATAATATTTAATTGTGTGTGTGTTATTTCTCATTAATTTAAATAAACATTAATATGTTAATGTATATTAAATATTTAAATGAGTACAAACATATATTATTTATAATAACATTGACATATTAAAATAAATCATATAAAAATACAAAGTTATTGATATATAAAAATGAAAAATAATATAAAATTGTGAAAATTTGGTTGTGGTCTTTCACGATGAAAAAAAAATAGCTCAAAAAGGCTTTTCTTTCTTAGTGCTTAGAGAACATCATTGATAAAGGCACCATTTTATTATACTTTTTAGTGGAGAAAATTATTTTGAATATTTATTAAATTAAATATCATATTTTAATATATAAATATATTGGTATTTATTTATATATATATATAATATATAAAATCAAATATTATTTTGAATTATATATATTTATATACATATTCATAAACTGCATATATATACATATTACTTATTTATAATTATATATATAATTTTAATTACAAATATAAAATATAAGATTTAATTATTATTATAAATATATTTATATTTATATATTATGTTTTGGGCGTGTATTTTTTCAAAAAATAGACAATTAAAAAATAATAAAAATTTGATGGTGGTATTTTTATGTTCTTATGAACAAATGTCAAGAATATAACCCTTTTTTCCATTTTTAATACTAAAAATTGTAACAAATTTTTTTAATTAAATATATTATTTTATTATATAAATATATTTAGATTGAAATAAACATATATTATATGTATAAACTCAAATGTGGTTTATATAATAAAAAAATATTCACATCTGTTATATTTATATGAATAAAAGAATAATTAAAAATTTAAATTATGTGACGAATTTATAGTTAAATATATAATTTTTTGAATATATTTTCAAATATATTTATAATCACCATAAAATAATTATTTTTCAAAAATTTACATTATATAATTTATACCTATGACAGGGGAGGGGGATCAACTCATGCCCTATGTTAGTATAGAAATATACATGGGTTCGAGGTGTGTTCATTGGTTCTGGGAGTTGTTAGCCCTCTGGAGATTTTTAGTGGGATTTTGGACACCTTCTAATAAGTGTGAAATATTGTGAAACACATTGATAGTGTAAGACAATTTTTCAGTGATGGTAAATCATAGTATTTATCAAAAATAACATAGCACTTAAGACGGTCGGTATTTATTTAGGAATTTTTTAAATTTATAAATGTAATGTTTTTTATTTTAACTAAAAATACCATCACATTAAAAACACTAGGAAAATTCATTTTGATCTCTAAGAAAACCCAGATCTATAGTTTTAATATCCCAAATTTTTAGAGTGGTACTAATCCCTTTAAATTTCCTTAATAAATTTTTTATCTATTTGGAATTTCCTAATGATTTCATAGAGGTTTCATGACTGTTTGAGGATTGTTTTATGCTCGGAGATCTAGTTTTTTGAGAAACATAACATGGTGCATGATTGGCACATGGTTAGTGAAAATCATGCAGCTCAACCACACATCCAAAAGTACTTGAGAACATAATTTTTAATAATGCGACATGTGGAAAATGACCATACAAAACCTATAATAAATTTCTAAGTGTTTTTCACACGGTTGGTGCATAGTTCCTCCTAAATATTCACCTAACCGTGTGAGGGGTTGGCTCCATTGTATGGTGAACACCCACAAGTTTCACATGTTTTCTTCAACCATACACCTAACCATGTAAAGGGGTGTTCCACTTAGGCAGTGGTGGCGCACAGATGGGGAATGGTTTGTCCTACCATATAGCCAAACCATGTGTCCTTTAGAAATTTTTTAACATTAATTTTTACCCCATATTACATTAACCCATTAACCCATATTATTCCTCTATTTTCTTCACAAAATATCACAATATCTCCCCAACATCCATAGTTTTCCTCGCTCTCTTCCTAGGATTTAGAAGATCTCAGTCATTCAAACTCGAAAGAAACCAGCATTCATCTCACACGATCATTATAAATAATAACTTCAATCCAATTAATTTCATTCATAGTTTCTATCTCCTAATAGAATGATATATGAGAATTCTAGTATTCCCTATTTTAATGAAATTTGTTTGTTTCTTAAATTTTTCTCTTTATATCTATATTCGAGCTCGATACTCGATGAGGAGTCGATTGCCAGTATAAGTTAGGTGGTATTTCCATGTTACATAATAGTTTGAATGGATATATCATGTGTTGTTTTGTTTTTCAGCAAAAATTCCATGTGATTTCACTTAAATGTCAAATTAAATTATTAAATTCTTATCACCTTAATTAGGTTGAACCATTCAAAAAAATATTTACTATTGGATGTTTTGTACCTTGATATGACCCTCCCAAAAGGGTGTTCCACTTTAAATTCTTATGAAAATTTTGACTTATTATAAAACAAAACCACCATTGGGGTTTGTTGAATGGGATTTTATAATTAGAAAAGATTAATTGAGTACAGTTTAATGGTTTTGTAACTTGCTAGGACTCTAAGACTAGGATATATAATTAAACCACCTTCAGAGGTGTGTTTATTCTCTCTTATAAATGAAATGCATAAATGATTTAAATAAATGGTGAATTGTATCAAAATGGAACCAAGCCCCTATATAATTATGATATGTGATCATTGTTATCTTTATAATTATAGACATTTGGGTTACTATTATATCATGCATAACTATGATCAAATAAAATCAATTTACATAACAGTGATTCATACCTTGAGAAATACTTGGACTCCCACTGTGTTTTTTCTTTGACATTTCATGTGACACTTATCAAATCATCAATTCATTTTCCAAGTGAAAGACCACACTGGGATTTGTAATTTTTCCTATAACTGTTAACACCCTATCTTAACACTGAGGGTTCACCTATATTTCGTGAAATTTAAAGTGAATGATATATATGACTCTCTATGGATTTATTTTGATTTTATAGATCACCATGGTTATTATGTTGGGATTCATTCATGTTGAACATAAAGGCTACCCAGGACATGATTATATGTATTAGGTAACACTTTTCAATTTGGGTGAATTTCCAATGGTACAACCCTATGGATTTCACCAAGTTTGTAAAACATAAATTCCAAGGAATTATGTAATGCTACATGATGACCACTATTTAAGTATGCCTTTATTATACACCTTGGTTCGTACCTATATAAATAAACGTTTTACATGATCTTTTCTTAGAGAAATTTCTATATTAGACTGAAGTAGGAATTATGGAATGATTTTTCCATAGGGACCAAAATGGTTTATTTATTTATTGACTTTATTTATTATAAGCCAATAGGTTCAGAACCCAAGCAGAGTATGTTCCTAACAAATTTACTATCACCCTGGTCATGCCACCAATTGTTACCTAGATAGACTTTATGGATACATTTAGTCATAAATGGAAGCTCTCTATTACGGATGCTTCATTCTTTGTACTAGGATTTAATATAATAGTTGAGGACAATGATTATCCTCATTATTCCATTAGAGGTCATTATTGGCATTTTTCATATCTTTTATATCATGTATTGTGTATTCTTACTACATTTTCCCCCAATATTCCACCATTTTTATAGAATCATGACATCATTAATTTGTACATAAAACTAGGCATTATTTATGTTAGTGTACATTTTCTTGCATATTTTATTAGGATTCTCCCATTATATTGTTTCTATTTCATACTTATATTATTCAATATTGAGATAAAATATAATAAAGGTAGTATAGTCTCCATGCCATTCCTTTATAGACCCCCAGAGATGGTTAGTAGAATTTGGAATATAAGGAGGAGTTATTGGGGCCACGTGGATAACTAGGTTATATTACTTTTCAGTTATCTAAGCTATATATTTAATTAGTGGTATTAGGGATTCTTCAACATTTTATCTTAATATCTTGGGTTGTTAGGAAGGAGACTAGGAGGGTTTTAGAATTTGGTAATGAGCTTGTTCCTGGGAGTAGCATACCCATGTATAGGTACAAATCCAAGTTTCTTGGGATGGGACCGTCAAATCTAGTTTATTCTATTATAATTATCCTGAATTCACCATAGGGTGACACAAATTTTCTTTGAATTTTTTTTATTATAGATTTTCTATTACCCTTGTCCCAATAAATAAGTGAGGTATTTCCTAATTCAATACGATAGGGACTTTAGGATTTATATGTCATGCATACTTTATGACATGATTACATATTTCATGTTGAATCATAATATTTTACCCCGAGTGCTATATCTTTTATTTGTATAAAAATTTTATAGGATGAATGAGATGAATAATTAGTTAATTAAAGTTTATTTAACAACCTAAATTGTGTTTTCCAAAATATATTGATAGAGGAACTTTAACTAACCAACTATAGCATGTTTTAGCAATTGACTATTGGTTTCATGTGCTGAAATGTTTGTGGATGAAATTAAATTGATGTCAATTTCAACTTATATATTTATTGGGAATTTATAAATTTGTAATGGTAATCCATATAATTAAACCAATGATAAAAGGATGGTGGAATTTATATGAAGAAACAATTACAACTTATAAATCATTGAAATTTATAAACATGGAATTTTAGACACATCTAACTTCACTAGGATGTATATATATATATAACTACTGATAAGTAATTGATAGATGGGTGGGTTTTTGTTAAATGGGTATTCCAATTGAAACTTAATTGGTTTTTCCTCAATAACATGAAATTAAAACCACATATATTGGATCATATGTTATAATATACGAGGCCTTAATCCAAAATTGACCATAGTAGTAAGTGATGGGAGTGTCTCTCATGTTCATTAATGAGTTTATGAATTACCTCAACATTAATTTAGGAGGATGAAAATGAGTATTATTGATTCTAATATAATATTTTGTAACTTTGCTATTATTTTATCTATGATCATTCTTGTTATCAAATCCAATTTTTAGGATCACCTTTAGAGTTGTATAAATATTACCCCAAGATGGACTTTGAGTTATTTGTTAATAAGGTAGTCATGATAGTGTTCTAGGGTTGGTGGAGCCTAAACTAGTGTTATTTACACAGGTAATGACACATATGAAACCTCTCGCAGTACATGATCTGGGAACCTTTTCTCATTTTTGAGAGGGATTATTATGGCTCATGTAGTCTATATAAGGATTTCCATGACCTTCCACTTCTATGGTAGAGTTGAATATAATGTTCTAGAAACACCACCCTCTTACCTTCATGGGGGTTGGTTTCCCCTAGTCCATTGATTCATGGATAGAGACCATGTTATATATCTTTGATCATTTAGAGACACCTCTAGGAAGGAGATTGAAGCTTACTTCTTATATTCTTGGAGTGTCATCCAAGATATGGTGGGATGTTTTGACCTATCATAATCGCCATCAGGATATAGTTTGGAGGGATTTCTAGACTGACTTTTATAAGTATTTCAATCCTAGGACTCTGAAGGCTAATTGAGCAAGATATTTTATGCACATAGAGTGGTGAAATTTATATATTTTAGACTACTCAACTCATTTTACATAGCTTCAACATTTTTTCCTTCTCTCATTGATGATGAGTTTTCTAATGCTATCTGATTTGATGATGGTCTCAAATACACCATCTGATTATAGGTAAACATGTTTCATTTGATTATTTTTAATAATATAGTGAAATGGGATCCCATATAAGAGCATAACATAATGTAAGATGAAGTTGTGGGTGATGTAGTTCAATGACTCGATTAGGAAACGGTTCATCGTGTAATTAGAAGATCCATTTTTATCCTCCTTTTAGAGTACAAAATATTTAGAGTGTACAACTAGGAATCCATGTGATTTGTCAAAAATTTAGTAATATGGGGTATAGGAATCCCCACTATAGTAAGGACCCAATTGTGTGTCATGCTTATGGAAATATGTGTCATAATCAGTGGTTTTCAGGAAATTCCCTCTTGTGGCTAGTTAGAGGGGATCGGTACTAACTTGAGGGTCTAAAGAGGGATTGATATATTCACATTAGGTGGGGATCTAGAGTTCCACATTACATAAAAACCAAGGATCTAGTTGAGGAGGAGGAAGTTAGACTCATGATATGTAATTTTTTCTTGTTGGACCTTCTCAGGGTAGTTGGTTTGTGATACAGTGTTGTAGATCCAGATAGATATATTCATTATAGCTTGTACCTGAGTAGTATAGTGCCAGTATGTCTATGATGAAAGGTATGATTCTAGTATCCTGGATCACAATATATGTTTTATTTAATACAGGATATTCAATTTCATTCATAATAGAGTCTTTCATAGAAATCCTTAATGTTGATATTGAATAATTTTGTGGGGTAATGACTCTTGATAATATGTTTATAATGTGACTAAAGAGTTTAAAATAATGAAAGTTGTGACCCATGGATAATGGAAACTATCATTTTTATGGAATCCTTTAAATTTATAGATGATGGTATCTAATTTTATTATCTAAATAGATTGTATAGTACCTTATAACACTCATGTAGATTGTATCATTGGATGGTGTCCTTCACATCACACTATAGTGTAAGATATATTTACAAAGAAGAATGGGATGTGCATGGGAGTCAAGATGGGACCGATCATCATGGGCAGGGTTGAGTGTTGGCCTATATTTTCTAGTCTTCTACTAAGTGATTAAGTAATGTGAAAGAAATATTTATCTAGTACCAGTAGTGGCACCAGTATCTATTACTCCTTACTCTATGGAACCAACTGAGCTTTTGGAACTCAAAAAATATCTAGAGGATCCAAAAGATAATGGGGTTATATGACCTAGTATGTTTCCTTGGGGATCACATATGATTTTATCCAATAAAGAAGATGGAACCCTTATTCTCTACATGGGTTACCAGTGTTTTAATAAGCTTAGAGTCAAGAACTAGTATCCACTATATCATATAGACAATATCTTTTAGAAACTATGAGGTGCTAAAGTTTTCTCAATGATATAATTGAAGTAGAAATATCATAAGGTAAATGTTAGACACTCAGAAATCCCATGTAAAAAATTCAATTTTAGATATGGATTTTATGAGTATTTGGTAATGTAGTTCAATCTTACGAACATTCTAGAAGTATTCATGTCTCTGGTGAATCAGGTTTTCCACCCATACCTAGATTCATGTGTGTTTGTTTTCATAGATGAAGTCATGGTGTACTTATAGACTCAACATGATCATGATAAACATCTTGATTTTTTTTTCAACACATAGAGAGATTGTAGGAAATAATAAAATATCATTGAATGTCACTTTTAGATTTTAAATTTCACTTATAGGGTCACATTACATTAGAATCAGGGGTATCTATTGACCCATAGAAGGTTGGATATATGATTTCAATGGAGATTACAATGAATGTGATTGAAATAACGTGTTTTATAGGTCTAGATAGATATTATATGTGCTTTATTCTAAATTCCTCACTCCTTGTATCAACTCTTATGATATTGAACAAGAATGGTGTTAAATTCTCGCGTTCTAAAGACTGTAAAAAAATCCTTTGAGAAATTGAATGGAAGATTTTCCTTAACTTTGGTTTTGATTTTACCTAATTCTAGTATAGTCTTTATAGTATATTTTGATAAATTGTGAATTAGTATAGAAGAATTTTTAATTCTTTAAAATCAATTCATGTTGTATGGTTCATGGAATTTGAGGCCATAAGAGTTAAATTACATGACGAATATTCTTGAGCTACCTAAAGTTGTGCATGACATACGTTTTTTGAGGAAATTTTTTTTGGGTAATGGTTAATTATATAAAATAACCATAAATGTATCAAATACATATTTACATAGGATTTTTTGGATATTATTCAATGTAAATGTGTTTGATACCTACAATATTTTGACATTCATGATGATTATACATCGGGAAAATGTAATGGAGTTGTAACACCCCAAGATTTTATGAGAAATATTATTTTTTAATTTCTTGTGTTGTACGCTACACCAATATTATCTTGCACTATAAGCAACACCGTATTTTCTTGTAGTATACACAAACACTATTCTTGGATTTTGTTGCACGCAAGACTGACCTTCCTCAATAGCATGTGTTGTACGCAATATTGAGTTTCACTAAAAAACGATATATTGTTATAATATTATTATGAACTAGCCGTTATGAATATTATTAAAAACGTTTTGAATTTTATAACAATATTATTCATCATACACATATTTTAGAACATGGTATATGAACAAAATAAATTTTTTGGGTAAAATAAGTATTTTTCAAAAAATGCAGTTTTGTCGCCTTTTAAAGGTGCACCCACTTTAAATATAGTTTTTGACACGTTTATGAGTTCAATTTTACAAAATAAACTTATTCATTACAATAAGTATATAAAAATTTACTTTGGATAATTTTTTAATATTTTTCTATTAACTTTCATATTTTGATGAATAGTAAAAATACGCTAAATTTTAATTAAAAACAAATTTTTTCATCAAGATAATTTATATGGTTAAATTATAATATTGAATGGTTTTAAAGTATTAATAGAATATATTTTTACCATTTAATATAATGCAGGTCATTATCATTAATTTTACATTGAATTCACAGGAAAAAACGCTTCAATCTTTTGCAATGTTTTAACTTTTAAAACTCGTTTTCTCAACAGCGAGATTAATTTTAAATTAAGAACTTCAACTTATGTGTTTTGAATTTAGAAAAATGGATTCCATATTTCGAATCATTAGGTCCAAAATATGTTAATAGGCTACTTTTTATTTTTAGACATTATGAATAGTAACTATGGTAAATTTTATTTACTATAGTTAAAGGTAAATCGGGTAATTGAGGGTAAAAATAATATTATAAAATTTCCCTAACACCTTCTAAAATTATATTGGATGAATAAAAGTAGAACCATATCACCTAAGGGTTGGAATATATTCATTTCATGTACTTTCGACCATGAAATTGATGTAATTATTATTAAAACCAAATAAAGTGACGACATGTCACTCTCTTATATCTTATAAGTGTACTAATTTTAATTTAGTGATAAACTTATTAAAACTTAGAACATAAATATTCACCAAAAATATAATAATATTATATAAATCATTTTAATTTATTTAGAATTTTTAGGTATTAAATAATTATCATTAATGGTGACACAATAGTGATGTAGAAATTATTTTATTTATTGAAATATCAAATAAATGGTTTTAAAAATATTAAAATAAATATTATATGAACTATTTAATTTCATACACGAATTTTTAAGATTAATATTTTATTTTAGGTATCTATTAAATATTTTTTTTGAATATATCTTCTGTGTGGAGTTTATTTAAATTCAAATAATTGAATAGTGTTAAAATTGACACTATTGTTATTTTATAAAAATAACATATTATTAAATTGTTTAAAAATCACAAAAAATTTTAAAAATTATAAATTGAAATTTATATGGTATAAAATTTCATAAATTATCTAATTATGGACAATTAACAACACATAAGTAATTATTTATAACAATTTAAAATTTAGAATATTATTACCACAAATAAAATTAAATAGATTAAATAAGGATAAATCAAGTTGATAAGGTATAAAATAAATTCCCAACATGTAAAATTTTATTGTATGATTATATTACAACCCTATATCATCTCATCTTCTAATTGGAGTCATTTTGGAAGTTTTTATGTGGGGCTTGGGTTTATTATAAATTAATATTTTAGAGGTTCCCAAAAGTGCCCATCTCCTCTCTTATAAAAGGGCACCTCCTCCCTCTCCTCTTTACAAAATTTTGAGCCTTAAAGATCGACCAAACCCTGTCCATTTCTCTTATTCGCTTCCCTAGAAACATACTAGAGGTCGTGGTCTTCTTCAATGACCAACTTTAGTTCCCTAAGAGGAGGTTTAGAAGTAGCGCGTCAAAGAAGAGGTAATATCCTTTACCGATTCTTTGAAATTTATTTCTTCTTCTACTACCTCTTATTTATTTGTTTAATTATAAAGTAATAACATTAGTATAACTCATATACTGATATGTTATTATAAATATTAAATAACCCCATTACACCTTTTATCCATCCTACAGAAAATGAAATCACCACACGTGCGTACGTGCGGAATTTCGTCTCCACATCGTGGTGTAATCTGTTTTCCACCACCACCTTACTTGGATGGGTATAATAGTGTAACTAATAAATATATATTATTATTATAACATCATAATGATTATTATATAATATATCATCCACTCCAATTCAATTCAATAATTATTAGAATGATATCATCGCTCGTGCATACGTAAGGATTACCGTCTCCATGACGCGATGAGATTCATTCTCCATGTTAACCATTAAAGAATGATTATAAAGTATGTATAATAAATAATCCTGAAAGATATGACATAATAATGATACTAGATTTATGTACATATATTTTTCATTTACTTAATTCCATTCAATTCAATAAGGAAACAAAAACAGCGTTCATGCGTATGTACAGCCTACCATCTCCAAGAACGGTGTATTTCATTCCATTTATCGATCTATCATATATATTTATATGATTAATATATATTATATATAAATAATTTTTTACATTACGGAATTAATTAAATCAAGATATATGTAATAATATCAAGAACAATAAGTCTAAACACGTATGGTAAATGAAACGATTTTACCCAAAACGCTACTTTAACATGGAATTGACAAAAGAAAAGGAAATATAAAGTCCTAATTGAATCATATATGATATCATAAATATTATTATGGTTATGTTAATAGTTAATAATATGTTTAAACCCATTTTACAGGATTTTCGGACACGTACAGAAGAAATTAGACCTAAGGTAAGGGATAATTATTCCAATCTCGTTCTTATCTGAGATTGATTATTCATAAGTATTCACTAGGGTTATATTTATCATCCAAGTCCATGTTTTATAAAAAATATTTCATAAAGTGTTTAATATTCTTCCATGTATGTTTAAATTCATTTTTACCCTTTTTTTACTTTTACCACATTGTATGGAAGGAATCATTATTTTGTTTACCACACAAGGTCCTTTTTGAATTTTTTGGAAAAAGTACGAGGAAAATGTTTTTTTTAAATTATCCTACATGAACATATTTTTTACAGTTTCATAACACCTTATTTACATGAATAATATTCTACAAGATTTCATTATTATTTTCAAAAAAAAATATTTTCTTTTAAAATTACACAACCTTTTGAGAAAAGAAAATGTTTTTGAAGAAGAAATGATATTTTCCTCAAGAATTAATTTCAAGTGTTTATTCAAAACTATTTTCCATCTAGGATTAAATTATTTCATATGGTTATGTTTCAAGTATAATGTTCTTATTCTTTACATGGTTTTATTTTTTTTATGATGAAGTGATATCCATTTTTTTATATGGATTATGTTATGATGGGATGATGTTTATGAAACCCATTTTATTCCTTGGGTTATGATGAAAGATTTATGATTGTTTTGTAGAACATGAAAGAATGATTTCAATATGAGATTGGTGGGACCTATATCTCCCTCAAATGCATTGGGTAAATATTTATATCTCAGGAGATAAACATGACTTGAATGGCAAGTAAATCCGGTTCAGTAACACAGGGTTGGAACATCATGTCAACATAGTTTAGTAATGGACATTGTCCACTATGATGGTCTTGGAAACAATGCCTTGTCTATAATGGAAATAATATCATTTTCTTAATGTTTTTTCACAATTACATGTTTTATTATCATGCTATTTTATCATGATTAATGTTCCTTTGGAATCTATGCCTTATGTACTACCAAGATTTATGTCATTGCTCAGGATTTTTATGGTTTATGTTCATGTTTGTACGTTCAAATGTTTATGGATTGTTTTATATTCTCTATGTTTACCCTTAAGGGGAATTTGAGCTCACCCTTTTTATGTTTTCTTTTCCCCAGGATATAATGAAAGGTTTTAGGTAAGAAAACGTAAGGGGAATATCTTTATGGGAGATGTTGAAGATCTTTCACCATGATTTGAAGATTATGTTCAAAGTTTCCAAAGACACTAAAATATTACTGCCCTTGGGTGTCTATTTTTGCTATGTATTAAGTATTCTGCAAAATTAATGAAATTTCCATGTACATCAAGATTGGGTCTCTATAGGAGTGGATGATGCTCTAATATAGAACACTCTAATCGAATATTATCTAAAGGAAAGTGGTGAAGGATAATTAATAAATTTGTTTTATAAGATATATATTAAGATTTAGGAGTGTCATGGTAAGTAGTTCCATAGAGAAATAGATGTTACCTCGTCACTTTTGGATCAAGTAAATATTATATAGCTTTTATATCCTAAGGGCTTGGTTCTAACTGAAAAATTATCAGGTGAGGACCTTCCACCTGGTCAGGTCGACGAAAAGGAATATAAAATTCATATTCAAGGGTGTGTATGGGTACCTATAAGAGTTTTAGAGGATATTATATGATAATATCATTCCATTAAATGGATATCACCTCTCGGTATTACAAATATGTACCATGACATACACCATCAGTATTGTTGGCTTGGTATAAAGAAGCAAATAATAGGTTTCATTACTCATTTTTTCACCTATTAGTTGGTTAAGTCATAGAACTAGTGACATATAGGTATTTTTCAATAATTACCCATTCTAGAGTTGTAATGGGTAGAAATAACTATTGAAGTTGTGATGGATTTACCAAAATCTCATCATTGTAGTGAAACCACATGGTTTATTGAGGATAAGAAAATGATGTTTATCCCCTTCCCGACTATTTGGGTGATCTTATTAGTGGATGATATTTGGAGGATCCACCTCTGAGATATTATAAAAAATCATGGATTTCCATGTACTGTCATATTAGATAGGGACTCATTTTACATCTTATTTTTGGTAGGATTTGCAGAAGGATTTATGTTCACGTGTACTTCTAAGTACATCATATTACCCAAATACTGATTTTCAATCTCAGGATATGATTTAGGTGTTATAGGACATTCAAAAATAATTATTAATTTATTTTTGGAGTTTATTAGGAGAAGAATATACCTCTCTCATAATTCTATTATAATAATAGATTCTGTGAAACTATAAATATTTATCCTTTAGAGTCCCTATATAGTAGTTTATTCTGTTCTTCCTAATACTAGATAGAGGTAGTAGATCTAGTGCTACTAGGACACTGTATCATTCATGAGACTTCATAGTAGGCACATATTATTAGGAAGTGTGTAGATTCAAATATCTCTAGGAATACATTTTATGTCAATATTTTCCACTGACCTCTAGTGTTTGAGGTGGGAGATTAGGTTTTCTTACGTGTATCTCCAATATTGGGACATCAGTTGATTTAGTTATAGGGTATGATATTTACATGATGTTTTTGTTCATTTTGAGTTTTGGTAGAGGGTTGAAATAGTGATTTATGAGATAGAATTATATTAGAGATATAGGGTTATGCATTCCATTTTCCATGTTTCTTAGTTGAGCTATTATCATTCAGACATAACACATATTCTTCATCCTGATGAGGTTGTGTTAGATATTGATGCTTCTTTTTTGGGGCATCATTTTCATGTTATTTATTTAATAATGAAGACTCTTTTTAGTTGGTCAGTTATTCTAGTGCATGTTCTATAGATGTATAGTCATGTATAGGATGAGACTTAGGAGCAAGAGTATGGAAACCCTTCTCTTTATTACATATTAATTCATGCTTAATTATAAAATAGTACACATAATACAACCCAAAAGATTGATAAGTACAGTGGCCTTGTTAATTAGGTACATTAAATAAAAACATAAAATTGGGAATACAAAATATTTATTAAAAACATCCTTAAAATTATCATATTATTCCTTCGTACTAAAAAATAAATAGGATATCCTTCGGATATACACAAGACAGGGTTGATCTATAAAGACATATAAGGGAATAATCTTGGAATAAAATTAAAAAAGTAATACATTTTATTCAATAGTCATGTCAATGGAAAAAATAAATAATTTAATTAAGAAAAATAACATTTAAAGAAAATGTGGGAAACTAGTCAAAAATATAATCAGAAAATCAACCAACATCATAAGTAGTTTTTGAATCCTTGAATTGCAGTTTAATCCTATTAGAGACCTTACCTCTGTGAAGACTCCAATGTAGGGTAGTTACATCCAATCCAGATTATCATTGAGGAGGTCCTTAATATTGAGTTCCATATTTTCCCAAGTTTGGATAATCTCTTCCATAGTGATATTATTTACCTTGAAACCACATGATAATAATCCAAGTTTTATTTGGATCCATGTACCATTATCCTTATTAATGTTGGCCTGGATTTGCCTCCTAACCAGCCTGAAAAACTCCTCTTGCATAGCCTTGACCTCTAGGGCCTTCTCAAAAAAAAATTGTTTCAACTAATGATAGTTTCCCACTGATCACACTCCATCATTTCCTTTCCACTCAGGGGGACCATAAATCTCAAATTTTGCATTCACCTGATCATTGACATGTTATTACCCTACTTGAGTTTCATCCATATGCTTGTGGGGGATTTTTCACTTTCATATGGAGTTGTTTTCTGCAATATTACAAACCTTTAGAGGTACTTTACCATTACTTTAGGACCTAGTAATAGGAGGACTAGGTAAGTTAGAGTAGTCTTTTCTTAATCTCATCCTCTAGTTATTCTTCATAAAACCTTCTGAATCCATAATGGTGTTTTTTTCATCCATAAGGAGGATCTAAGATAGTCCTCAGCAATTCCCACTTCCTTAGACTCAGTAGGGGAGTTCAAAGCTGAATCTAAATCCTCTTGGATAGCCCCCATCCCATAGAGGGGTCCCCACCATGGGCAGCCTCCATCTCATTTCCTTCTCCAAGATCAAGAAACTCTTATCCTCATTCTTGAAAATTCCTTTGTATAATTTTTAATCATTCCTATAGATTTAACCTTCTCGTCATAAGAAGTTTTATCCTAAAATTACTTTATAGAATGAATGAACCCCTTGGATATACAAATCCAAGACCCATGTATTGAAATTTCATAGAAGTGTCTTCACCAGTGACTGGATCCATGCTGAATGCCTCATTCACTATATACTCATTGGGTGTATTTGATGCAGCCAGTTGTATAACCATATCTGCATCCAAGTGAACCTCCCTCTCCTCATGTCCAACCTATTTCACCTAAACGAGTCCAGTATTATTGCTGACCCCAGCACCCCATTCATCAAGCACAACCTCCAATGTGCAAAAAACACTCAAATCATATTTCAGTCAGTTAAAAAAATTAGAGACTTTTTGGTCAATCCAAGTAACCTGTGATGGATTACAAGAATCCTTAACTGTATCACATGATATCCGAAAACTAGATGAGATGGGTCAAAGATCCCCTAACTACCATATACCATCATCTACTTCAAGAAATTCCATGTCCTATGGACATCCATGATCAAGGAAAATGCTATTAGATCCTAGGGTCCAATGAGTTTCACCAGTACTGGTTGTCTTCTCCCCTTGAAGATCTTGACTTCCTCACCAGTAATAATGAGATAGATGCCCAATGTGAAAGCATAACAAATAGAAGTGAATCCAGTACTCAAACATTATAGGTTTATTCCACCAAAACTTTTGTCCTACTGAGATCCAAATCCATTTGACAGGAGGTTTGAAATGTCTACTAAAACACAAATATGCGAAGATGTTGGATGAAAAATAGCATTGTTTCTTGAGTATAAACAGAGATATTGACAGACCAAGCTCCCTAGAATTTGGATTATAGAATGGTTATGAATAGGAAGAGGGAGATCAGGAAATATTATCCACAAGTCCATTGTCGATGCAACCCACATCATATGAAGATCAAAGGACCATTATAAAGGATATAAGTGGAAGTCATTACTAGATCAAGGAGCCCCGGACCTCACAGTGATCAGATATTTTAAAGATGATAAATGAATCATGATATGCCACTTTTCAAGGAGTCCAACTGTAGCATGTTCTTGAATCCCCCAATATGAAAAAACAAATCTATTGAATGTGTCAATTAATGGGCGCCATGAGCTTAATCGAGCAACCAAGGTCTACTAAGGAGAACTAAATAATTAGTAAATTTGGTGGTCGAAAGCTCAAGATGAGAGAATCCATTGTGTATATTTAATAGAATGTGTAAAATATAAATTTAAAGGAATGGAGGAATGCATTTAGGATTAGAAAATGGGGTAAAATAGGGAGGATGAGCCATTGTGGAAGGGGCGCTAGCCCCCCCCCCCCCCCCCCCCACTAATGGGGAGGGGGCGGAGGCGGCGGCCATCTCTGCATACGTCATGGTCAAAGCATAGGTTCCATGATGTGAAGGATTTTTTTCATAACCTAAAATGAGTTATAATAATAAATATTTACAATGATAAATAATGTAACATGATAATCATAAAGGCAAAATGGGAAATGTGGAAAACAATTAAAACATTGCATTATAAACATAGTTCAAGGAAACATCCAAGACAACATGATGGAAAAAGTCCCATGATTTATTAGGCTCACTCCCTAATCCCTTTCATGAAATCTCATTGTACTAAAATATTAATCAATGCATTGGAGTGCTATATAATTCTGCGATCACCCTTCACTTTCATTTCATTGTCATGAATAAATGTTCCAAATATATCCTAAAACGTAGAATAATTTATCATCAAATTTCATTCCATGATCCTGGAGTGTTGAATACATACATCTATGCCTCAATAAATGAATTATAAGTGAATAAAGGTGTATACCCTTGATAGTAAATGGGTATGGTTATTCCCTATACATTTCTTTGGCATGGAAAAATCACTATGAAAATTTGGAATCATAACTGGGGAATTTATATGTTCATGGAGGGGATTGATGATAGTGAAAGGGTTCAATAATATTTTAGACATAAAATGTATAGTAAGGGATATTTGGAAGAACATATCCCAATAATAATAAATAGAGATAAAAGACATAATATAAAGAAGATACATGAATATAGAGGAGGAGAATAGGATCCCTTACCTTGATATGGTGATTCCAAATGCTTGGGAAGATCTTATTAATAGGTAATGGGAACCGTGGGAGGAATATAAAAGTGGGGAAGAGTACGTACGATCTCTATGGTTTTTGAGGGAAAATAATTGTGATCTTGGATGGGTTTATATAGGAAATGAGTGGGATATTCATTATTATTTCTCAAACATAGGTTTTGGATTCTATATAATAAATAATTCAAAACTGAAATCTATACCATATTTTTCTCCCATGGTCTCTGAAAAATAAAACACATTTTACTTATTTTATATTTTCTACTTCCAAACATATTAAGACATTACCCTTTCTAATGTGGATGTGATTCATATCCTTAAAGAAATGATTTTAAAACCTTAAAATACATTATAGGTTTTGTTTGATTCATAAATGATTTATTAAATTAATCAAATAAACATAAAATAACATTATTTAAAAGGGAAACATATATTTGTCCTTGGATTCCATTTATAGTTTCTATTAAATTGGTTTTGGGTAATTATGACGACATAATACACACCGTATATTTATACCATATTTAATTTTTACCCGAAAATTCACTATATCAGAAAAATATAAAGAATTAAATGTTGTTTAATTTCGACATTATGATTCCAAATTTAATATTTATTTTATCTAAATAAATTTCTAAAAATTTTAATTTTATCTTTTAAATTAATAATTTTATTTATTTAAAAATTCTTGCTTTTTGACATTAATAGTTTTCAAATACATTTAAAATAAAATTATACTTCATATTAATTTTATGATCATTTTTATTTAATAAAAATTATTTAATAAAGTTATTTTAATAATATATTATCTATTTAAAATATCAATTAATCCATTAATTCTTTAATTTAATTTTAATATTATCCATAAATACAATTTTTCTTTTTTGTATAAAAATCAAAATCATTTATAAAGTAACAATAGTAATAATTAAGTTTAACACATATTATACTGAAAATAATGTAAATATTCATATACTTAGATTCTTGATACATATCCCTTTAATACACAAGTAAACTCTTAAAGAGTAAGGTGTGAAAAAAAGACTTTCAGGGGGTTGTTCGACGTTTATGGTTTGGGATGTGATCTTGAGGATCTTGAACTTTTATAGTAAATGGTTTCTCTCATGCTTAAGTTGTTAAATCTAAACTTGGTCCTGGTCAAGGGAAAATCCCAATAATGTCATGTCTCATGGAATCTTCAATATATGGGACTCATAGTGCCTGATTATAGTGGTTTTGGCCATCACTTACTTGGTAGTCAATTAGATTTATAAAAACACTATATTTATACTAATTATATGATCTATGTTAAATGGTTATATTATCTATGGTAATGATAATAACTATATTTTAAATATGGTAGGATATAATGAAATCAGATAAGTTCATATGTTTTCTATATCCATAATATGTAATAATTCATTTAATTCTAATAAAAAGTGATTTTTTTAAAAAAAATTAGGGTCGTTACGATCTTCCCCCTTTATAAATTCCACCCTCAGAATTTTCATTTTACCCAATAAAATAGATTAGGGTAATTATGTTTCATAACCTTATCTAGTTCCCACATTCATTCTCCAAAATTTTGGTTTCTCCACATCAATTTTATTAGGTGAATTGAATCATTCCATAGAACTTTGTCTCTACTATCTAAGATCTTTACCAGTATCTCCCCAAAGAAATGTCTATTCTCTAACAGTACCACATCTTGATTGAGTACATGTGAGGGATTTGGTATGTACCTTCTCAAGAGTAATACATGGAACACACCATATACTTGATATAGGACAGATGATAGTGCTAGTCAATAGGCCACCACTCTAAGGTGATTGAGGTTCTCAAAGGGACTGATCTATCTTGGACTAATCTTTCCCTTCTTCCCAAATATGATGGCATTCTTCTATGGAGATATATAGAGTAATGCCTTGTATCCAACCTCAAACTTCATGTCTTGTAGAATATTGTCGGCATAGCTATTTCTTGACTCTGAGTAGCCTTGATGTGCTACTAAATGGTCTGAACCTTTTCCACCATTTTCTCGACCATTTTAGGACCTACCAGTTTCTGTTCCACAACTTCATCCCAACATGCAGGTGTTCTACACCACTTCTTATAAAGGGATTTATAGGGATCCATCTGGATGATTGAGTGGAAACTATTATATTATGAAAAATAGAACAAAGGAAGATGTTGATAACATCCTCCTTTGAACTCAATTGAGCATGATCTCAACTTTTCGTCGAGTGTATAGATATTCTACTGAGATTGGCCATTAGTTTGAGGGTGATAAGATTTTCTGAATTTCAACATAGTATTTAGATAATATTGGAGACTCTTCCAGAACATAGAGGTAAACTTTGGGTATTGATCAGATACAACCAATATTTTTTCCATGCATCTTTGTAACACCATGATATTTTTTGAAATATATTTTTTGAAATTAATATAACTCGTTTGAAATTTTTTATTTCACAGAACACGGAATATACCTTTTTTATATAAAAGATCTAAGGTATACTATAATTAAAAGAAAAAAAAAGTTATTACTCGCTAAAAACAACACATAGATTAAGTTTTGGTACAGACAATGCTGATTTCTTTTGATAGCATGTGTTACGTGCAAGGCTTAGTTCTACCAAACTAAAATATACTATTAATATTATTATTAAAATATAATTATAGTTACTACCTAGAAGTTGGAATAGAAGTTAAGAATAATGTTAAATATATTATGAAATTGTTATTTACACAAATATATAAAATTTTTCCTTTAGTTATCAATTAGTTAGAAATTAAAGTAAACACTATTTAAAAATAAAATAATTCCTTTTCTGAGAAAAATATTTCTCTATGTACAAAAACAATTTTATATCAATAAATTAAAAAACCAATATTAATGAATGTTTTTAATAAAAATTATATATTATATATTTCAGAATTTTTTTATACTCATCTAATATATTTTCTAAGTATAAGAAAAGAAAAAATCCAATTATCTGAATAAAAATAAGTATTTTTTCTAAAAGGTAATTTTACCACATTTTAATGGAGAATCTATTTTAAATATAATTTTTAAAATTCAATAATTATTATTTTAAAAAATAAAATTCATTTTTTAAATCATCATATCAAAATTTATTTTGGGTGAATTTTTGGTATTTTTCAAAGAAGTTTTACTTTTTTGATGACTAATCAAATACATTGAAATTTAATAGAAAAATGATTTTTCATCTAATTTATTTATATAGGTAAATTTTATTTTAAATTTGTTTTAAATTTTATTTTGATCAATAATAATTATCATAATACAATTTAGGTTATTATAATGAATTTCACATTTAAATTCATTATAAATTAAATCAAACTTTTGAACATTTTCAATTTAAAAACCTATTGTTTCATCACGTCTGTTAGATTAATTTAAAATTTATTTATTCTAAATATGTGATTAGAATTTGAAAAATTGGATTTAATATTTGGAATCATAATAATTTATAATTTCTAATATGGTTAACTTACTTTTTAACCAAAAAAATTGTTAAAATAATTAAAATAAATTTGTGTGATTATGGTAAAAATAAGTTTACATAGTGGTAAAAAATTATCATTAGGGAAAAATACCATAGACACATGTATAAAAGAAATATTATATAAATATTCTGAATATATCCTCAATTTTATTGATAATGTACATCTATTGGAGTAATATGATGTAAGGGAGACCTCTCAATAATATTTACCTTTTTATATTTACAAAAAATCCACTCCTCCACTATTAAAGGTCACTCACCCCCATAAATCATTCACACCTCTCATGCCATTTGGATTATCCATAAAAATCCCAAATAAGCTACCAAAATCCATTATCTCATTCTAGAAGCCTCAATTCCTTAAAAAATCCAACCAAGGATTCCCATTGGTGCAAACCAAAAAGAGTTACCTGAAAATAAGTTAATGTTCTTCAATGTGAATTTACATTTCATTTTTTTTCTCCACCGATTTTTTTCTTCTTCAACCATTATTATTAAATAAAATAATTATCCTCAATATACTGATATTTTTTATTCTAATTTATTATCCTATATATACACACACTTCCATCAAATGGGTAATGAACTTTTCGTTTGTGTGTATAGTGGACTACCGCCTCATTAAACGATGTTGTTTGTTTTTCCTTTACCACATCTCATGGATGAAAAATAAGATTTAAATAATATTATTATATGATATATATTATATTTAGTATTCTTTTATGATTATTGATTTATTATATAAAACAAAAATTCAATCTTTCTATTTTTTTAAATATGATAACTTCTTTTGTGGAAGTGTGAACTACCGCCTTCTCAAAGCGATGTAATTCATTAAAAATTCACATGGAATGTTTTAAGGATGGGTTTAGTAAAAATATATTAAATTTATGAAATAATTATTATAATATAATTATAATGTATATATATATTAATATTTCATTTACTTTTATTCTTTCAAAACACCAATAAAATAGAAACATCGTTCATGCATACGCATACCCTATTGTCTTCATGAATGTTGTATTCCATTTAATATTTTTATATTATATAGGTTATTATAAATATTTATATACTAAATATATACGATATTTAAATCATGTTTTAAATTATTTGAATATTTAAATAACTGTCTATGTAAGAGGATCAAGAATAAGAATGAAACACATATATGAAAAACAAAGTGGATATTACCTGAAACATAACATTAACATGAAATTGTTAATAAACATGTCATATAAATTCATAATAAAATCCTATATGGTATTATATATCATAATATTTTTCTTTATTATATTTATAATGAACATAAACTTATTATATAGTAGGTTTGAACGTGTACACAAAAAGTCAAGATGTAAGGTAAGGGTTTTATCATCTGACTTTTATTTCTATGAGATATGTGTTATATTAACAACATGTGGCATATATACTGCACTATTAAAAGTTTTATCATGAAATTATTTTACTTCATGATACTCAAGGTTTTAATTGATATAATTCATTCATGTGAATTATAATTCTAATGTTACTCAACTAAAAATGGGATTTCTAGTCTAAGTTTTATTTTTGTGAGACTTATGACTTATTCACCACTTGTATATTTTATGTATTGTATATAATTCCCATGAATGTATAATATTATTATAATATCTAAATTATTGGGTATTTATATATCCATTTTATGATCTATTTTTCATGGGGTTTATGGTTCAAAAGTTTAAAAATTAGTAAAGTAATTTTGTCTCAATTTTCCTTCTTTGAGTAACATGCCACATTATACACCCATATTCTTCTTGGAGGTTTATATATGTCCCTTTTAAATTTCATATCATGATTATATTTGTTTTAATTATATTTTATGCTACATGGAATGTAAATATTTCCTATGTAATA
This sequence comes from Viscum album, assembly GCA_963277665.1. NCBI lineage: Eukaryota > Viridiplantae > Streptophyta > Magnoliopsida > Santalales > Viscaceae > Viscum > Viscum album. The sequence goes on from OY728159.1 coordinate 76,192,905, forward strand.
TGATTCAATGTTACCAATGTTGTACTAGTTTATTTCTACAAGATCAATATTTATCAGAATTGTTTATAATTATGCTTCCATTAATGAAACATTATGACCCATATATCATAAACTCTGAGGAATTTTATTATCCTCTTAAAATTCATCATATCTTCATGTAATGGTACCATTTTCCCTATCTTTTGTACTTATGATGATTAAGAAGTTATTTTTAAGAAAATATAACTTTATTTCAATCTTTAGTCAAAAATTTGTTTTATTCACAAGACACATTTTCTAAAAATGTTTTAAAAATATTTTTATATGATATATTAATCTTATTTTCAAGGAAAATAATTTTAAATAAAATATTTATAATTTAATGGGTTTAATTTTTTTAAAAGATTCCTTTATAAGTTTTAAATGATATTTTAAAATAAAAAGGGTTTCAAATTTTTTTAGGTTTCAAAAAGTTTTTTTCAAAGTGGTAAAGATATTTTTATCAAGAAATTATTTAAATGAATTATAAAGCCTAGATTATAATTTTTAAATGTAGTTTTAAAAAAAATTATTTTTAATATGTTATATGACTTCCATATAATGTTTATATTCTTTCAGAATTGTTCCATGTCATCATTCAAAATCATCCTCCATCTAAGCTGAAATAATTTGATATAGTTTATTAATTATTGGGGATATAATCCTAGGAAAACATTTTTATCATTTCTTTGAAGGTTTTATGTTTATGATGATAATTTTTATATGAAACCCAATTAAATTCTATGGGTTATGACATGAGAAAATAATTATGAAACTCACTAATTTTCACAGTCTAATCTAGGATGAAACGATTATAAAACCTATTTCTTTTATATAGGCTGTGATATGGTGAAATATATATGATACCCATTTAATTTCATTGGTTATGATATGTTTTCTTAAAAACCATATCTTTTTATGGGACTTGATATGATTAATGTTATATTATCTTATGGAACATTTATGTATTATTTCATTATGTGATGGGTAGGACCTATATATACCTCTAATTCATTGGGAAATGATAAATTTTATGATAAATCATATGGTGAATAGTTTGTAGCCCAATTATGAATAAAATAGGGTACACAGGTTGTAGCCTAAGCCTGGAAACATAAGGGGACACATGTTCCTCCCAGGATTGAAAATAATAAGGTTAATGAGTTGTAGTCCATGCCTGAAAATAAGAGGGTACATGAGTTGTAGCCCAATCCCAAAAATTATAGGGCACACATGTTGTAGCCTAGGGATAAAAATAAGATAGTTCACTGGTTATTAACCGATTCACAAAGCTATAACATGAGCGATTATCCCAATAATAAAATGTTATGAAGGTCTTGGTAGGTATCCATGACATAATATTTTTAATTCATGTGTCTACTCCACAAATATTATGTATTAATCCTATGTTATACTCTCATGTATAATTATCTTGATTCCATTATGATTCGTGACTTATAAACTGCCAATATGTATTCCATGACTCATGTATATGATCTTTGATATGATGGGCATGATATTAAAATAGTATTCTCATGTTCTTATAACCTTATTCTCATTTTATGCTTATATATTCCCTTTATTTACCCTTACTAATCATCTGATCTCATCCTTTATTATGTTTCCTTTCCCCATGTTTTGAAGAAATCTTTTATATAGAAGTAAAAAATGGAATGATTTTTGTGGGAAACTCTAAAAATAATTCACGAAGTTAAATGATTTTTTTAAAAGTTTCTAAAGACACTAAATTATTATGGTCCTTGTGAATAATTTTTAAATATTATGAATATTCATCTAGATTAATTCAATATCCATGTATGTTAATCTTGGGTCACTATAGTTGGTATTGAAGGAAATATTTAGTCACCTTTGGAAGGTTGGATGAGAAAACAGTGGTGATCATCCTTAGGATATTTCTAAGGTTATATCTAGGGATGTATCTAAGGATAATACCATGGTGAACTAAATATAAAATAATGATTCATAATTTAGAAATCCTATAAGTTATTTTTCATGATTATATTATTTTATACAATGATAATTGTTGCTTACACTGTGCTTTTTGGTCTCAGGCCACAGTGAGAACTTGAAGGAACTTGGTTAAAATTGAATTTTTCAAATGTGAAAAGTATGGGAATTATAAAAATTAATTTCTTAAGTGTGAAACTCAAGAATTGAATTAGGAAGGTTGTATGAGTACTGGTTATACTTCAAAAGATAAAGGGACAAAAAATGACATGTGAAAGGTATAGGATGCTCTAATTGTACTATTTTCATTAAAAGTAATAAGAATTATTAAATTTAATTTAAGTAATATTAAGATATGATTAATATTTCTTAACTCTAGGAAAAGTATGTTGAAAAGGTTTTATATAAATACATTCCATTCTGTTGAACTAATGGTTTTATAAATCATCAATATTAATGGTTTTTAGGCCCTTAACTTTATATTGATCATTCACTTTCTTGTGATCAATTATCTTTAACACTATATATAATTATTTATATTTTTCTTCCATGTCCTATTTTCACTCCCAACCTATTTTTTATGTTGAAAACTAGTTATGAGTTAATTTTGGAAACCATTATGGTTCTGACATTCCCTTTTTAAAATTAGTTTTAGTGTTCATTTTTATAAAGTTTGTTTCTAAAAATAAATAGTCAAGTATTAGTACTTTGATAACCTATAAGAATTTAGATGGAAAAATTCATTTTAAGGGGGTAAAATATAACAACCCTATATTTTGTGAAATATTTTTTTAAGAATTTATTTAATATTTTTTATATTTTTCATTTCACACAACATTTGATATAGCTTTTTTATGTGATAACTAAGTTTGCTTTCATTATATGCAACACCAAGTTAATATTTCATTACACCAAATAAATTTATTAATTTTTGGTACACACAAAACTATTTTTGGCCTAAATTACACAAAATGATGAGTTACTTCAATAGCTTTCATTATATGCAAGACTGAGTTTTACCAAACTACAATAAACTATTAATATTGTTATTAATGTATAATTACAGTTACCACCTATCTGTTGAAATTTAAGTTATTAATAATATTATCAAAAGTGTGAAAATATTATTTACACATGTATATAATATGAGGCCTTCAGTTGTCAATTATTTATAAATAAAAGTAAGAACTATTTGAAAATAATGAAATACCTTTTCTCTGAAAACTATTTCTCTGTGTACAAACACTATATACTCTCAATAAATTAAACAAACCGCTTTTGATGAATTTTTTTAATAAAATTTATATATAATATTTTGAATCAAATTTTTTGACACTCATAAAATTTATTTGAAAGGCATAAGATAAGAATAAATCCAATTATATGAATAAAAAAGTATTTTTTCTAAAATGTAATTTTTCCACCTTTTAAAAGAGAAACTATTATAAATATACTTTTTTATAATTTTATAATTTTTATTCAAAGAAATAAACTCCTTTTTTGAAATATTAATATCAAATTGTATATTGGCTGATTTTTTTGTATTTTTTTGATAGGATTCATTTTTTGCTGAATAGTGAAAATAGTAAATTTTAATTGAAATATTATTTTTCATATAATTTATTTATATATATATGTAATATATTTTATTTTTATTTTAAAGTAAATTTATATAAATTATAAATTTATGAGTAAAATTTTGGTCAATCGAATCAAATTCACATTGAAATTAGATATAAAAAATCAATCTTTTGAACATTTTCACTTTAAAAATGTGTCGTTTCATCCTGTTTATAGGATTATTTTTAAATTAATTTCTTCCACTTATGTGATTAGAATTTAGAAAAATATATTCCATATTTTTTAAAAAATAATTTTAAATTTTTAATAAGTTACAATTATTTTTTGATGAAAAATAATTGGGAATATAATTTAATTTAATTATAGTGATTAAGGTAAAAATGAGTTTACTCAGTGGTTAAACATTATATTAAGTGAAAAAATACCCTATAAAAATGTCCATAGTAAATTTTATGGACATATTTTGAGCATATCCTCATTTTTATCGAAGTTGGACAATTATTGGAGGCACATGATTTAAGGGAGACCTTTCAATAGTGGTGACCTTTTTATATTTACAAGATAAAAGGGGACTCACCCCCTCACTTATTCACACATCTAAATCTATTTATCTCATCCACCACTGAAAAAATAATCTCCTAAAATCCATTATATTATCCAAGAATCCTCAATTTTTGTAAAAATCCATCCAAATAATCCCTTTGATGAAAACCGAAAGGACTTGCCTAAAAAGAGGTATTATTCTTTAACTATAATTTCTATTTTATTTATTTCTCCACCCACTCAGTTATTCTCATTCCATGACTATAAAATAACATCATTATCCAAAATATACTGAGATTTTACTATTATATAGTTTCTTCATATGCCTACACACACTTTCATCAAATGGGTAATGAACTTCCCATTTGTGTGTACAGTCGATTTTCACCTCGTGAAACGATGTCTTTCTTTTTTCCATTATCACGTACATTGTTGGGAATTATGATGGAAATTCTATTTTATATGATATATATGATATTTATGATTTATTTATTCTTATGTAATTATTATATAAAATATATATTTATTATTCAATTTTTTTGTAAATATGATAACTTCATTTATGGCCGTGTGAAATACTACCTCCTCAAAGTGATGAGATTCATTCGCACTTTAATTGGAAATAATTAAGGATGTATTTAGTAAAATTATATAATATATATGAAATAATAATTATAATATAATTATAATATATATATATATATACATATTTTTTATTGAATTTATTTCTTTCAACATAAAAATAAAATGAAAACAACATGCATGCGTACATACGGGCTACTGTCTCCATCAATGGTGTAGTCCATCTCATATTTTTGTATTTTATAGATTATTATAAATATTTATATAATGAATATATATGATATTTAAAACATGTTTTACATTATTTAAATAAGTAAATAATTATATAATTAAGGGGATCAAGAATAATAATTCAAAACATATAATAAAAACAAAGCGAACATTACCCAAAACGTAACAATAACATGAAATTCTTAATAAAAGGGTAATATAAGGTCATAATAAAATCATATATGATATGATATATAAGAATATTTTTCTTTTGTATATTTATATAAATATATACTTATTATACAGGAATTTTGAATGTGTACGAAGAAAGTAATGACCTAAGGTAGGGGTTTTCTCATCTCACTTTTATTCATGTGAGATGTATGATATATTCACCACTTATTCATGTTATTTGGTTATATAATTTCATAAGACATGTTCTATAATTAATTTAATTTATTTAATAATATTGTTTTTTTAATTTATATTATTCAATCATGTTTATCATGATTCCAATGTTACTCAAGTATTAATGGGATTTCTAGTCTCGTTTTTATTTCTGTGAGACATATTCATTATTCACTACTTGTTTATTTTGTGTAGTGTATTTAATTACCATGAATGTATTTTATTATTATTATACTTAATTTAATGATTATTTAAATATCCATTTGATTATCTCTATTTCATGTTGTTTATGGTTCAGAATTTAAAAAATCTATAAAGTAATTTTGTCTCAATTTTCCTTCTTTGTGACACATGCCATGTTATGAACCCCTATTCTTCTACAAGTTGTGTATAATTCCCTTTTAATTTTTATATCATGATTATATTTATTTTAATGATTTTGTATTATTAATTTAATGTTAATATTTCATGGGTATTATTATTTAATGTTACTAAAATGGTAATAATTTATTAAGATCATCATTTATCAAGATTATTTATGAGTATGCTTCCATTGATTAAATATTATGATCTATATTTAGATAAATAACTTTAATTTTCTTCTCCTATGGATATTAATGATACATTAATATAATAGTAACATTTTTTCACTCTTTTATATTGAAGATAACTAAGAATTTTTTTTAATAAAATCCGACATTATTAATCTATTTGATCATAATTATATTTTATTTAAAAAAATAATTTTCTAAAAATTTATTAAATAATTTTTTAAGTGATATCATAATATAATTTTCATGGAAAATGATTTTATAGAATTTTTTATGTTTTAAAGTGTTTAAAATGGTTTTAAAATCTTTCTTTATATGTTTCGAATGTTATTTTTAAAGAAAAAGGGTTTCAAAATTTTTTACATTTTAAAAAATTATTCTCAACATAGAAAGTATATTTTTCTCAAGAAATTATTTAAATGATTTTTAAACCTTAAATCATACATTTTCAATGTAATTTTCAATGAAAAATATTTTGAAAATATTATATGATTTCCAAATAATGGTTATTTTCCTTCAGAACTACTCCAAGTGATCTTTCATAATATTCCCTCATCTAAGATTAAATCCTTTGATATAGTTTACTATTTTATGGGGATATTATCCAAGGAAACCAATATTATCCTTTCTTTAAATGATTTATTCATATAATGAAAATTTTCTAATTAAACCTATTTCTCTTCCATGGGTTATACCCTGTTAAAATTATTATGATACTCACTTCCTTTCATGGGTTACTCTTAGATGAAATTATTATGAAACCTATATATTTTTTATAGGATATGATATGATGAACTATTTATGATACCCATTTCATTTTATGGTTTATGATATGATTTTTATAAAACCCATCACTTTTTATGTGTCGTGATATGATAAATGTTTTATTATTTTATGGCACATATATATATGATTTAATTTTGTGATGGGTGGGTCCTATATATCCATACAATTAATTGGGTAATGATAAATGGTATATGAGATCAAAGGGTATAAGAATTATAGTTCAATACTGAAAACAAGAGGTTATATGGGTTTTAGCCCAAGCCTAAAGACAAGAGGGTGCATGGGTTGTAGCCCTAGCCTAAAAATAAGATGGTACAGTGGTTGTTGCCCTAGCCCAAAAATAAGAGGGTACATGGGTTGTAGCCGAATCCCAAAAATAAGAGGGTAGATGGTTTGTTATCCTATTCCTGAAGTAGGTACATGGGTGATTAGCCCAATCCTAATAAGTTATGAAGGTATTGGTATGTAGAATTTTCTTTTATTATTTATATGCCATGGATTCTATGTTTTATTCCTATGTTATAATCTCATGGATTATTCCCTTGATTCCCTTATGATTCATGTCTGATGAACTACCAATATTTATATCATGACTCATGTATATGACCTTTGATATGCATTGTATGATCATCATATGTTATTCTCATGTTCTCATACCTGTATTTTCATGTTATGCTTATATATCTCCTTTATTGTCCCTTACTGATCATCTAAAATCATCCTTTCTTATGTTTTCATTCCCTAGGTTATGAAGAATGGTTTTAAATATAAGTATAAAATTGGAAAATCATTATGGGAAGTATTGATGATCTTTCACCAAGTTAGAAGATTTTGTTTCATGTTTTAAAAGACACTAAACTATTATAGTCCCTAGGCTTATATAGTAGTACTATAATGACTATTCATCTAAATTAATGTAATATCCATATATGTTATTCATGGGTATCTATAAGCTTCACCACTTCTCTAATATATATCCTTAAAACTTGATCGAGTGATAAGACCTATCAAATTACAATGAAGTTAGTAGTCTTTTTAAGATGATCCAATACAAACCATATATAATTATTTTCTATTTATGTCTTCAAAAGACCAGTGGAAAATCACATGGATATGTTTTCCCATTTTTATATTGGTATGGGTAATTGTTGCATCATATCCTTGGATTTTTTCATTTCTTCCTTCACTTGCTGACATACAAGACATCTTGATGTATATTTCACAATATACTTATTCATATTATCCCACCAATAGTGATATCATAGATATTGATACATATTTGTACTTCTTATATAGATGGAGAAATTATAACTATGTGCATCATCCAACATCTACTTATTTAACTCAAGATTTTATAGTACACATAGTCATGACCCAAATCTCGAAAATCCTTCTTCATTAACATTGAACTCTAAGGATTTAAATTTTTTTATAACTTAAACATTCTTCTAAATTACCACATAATCCATTTTATAATGATTTATCCTCTCCAAAATGTATGTTTGAGATATCATTAATGAATGGATTGATGATTTTCCTTCTTGTATGATTCCCATGTCCATCCTTTTCAAATCTAAGAAGATTACATCCTTCTCAATTCTATTCAATGATAAAATTATGGGATCATTTATATATTGATAATCTTCCAAATTATTTTATTTCCCAATATGGTAGATGATTGAGTAGTCATAGTCCTTGATCAACTCTAACCATCTTCATTGTAATATATTTAGAAATATTTTTTTGAATATATACTTGAGGCCTTTGTGATCCATATATATTTCACACTTCTCAACAAAGAGATAATGCCACCAGATTTAAATTAAAAATATCACTTCACCTAACAACAGATCTTGCATTGGGTAGCTTAGTTTTTTATCATTCAATTTCCTTGAATCATATGATATCACTTTTTCATTTTCTAATAACACATAGCCCAATCCCTTATTCGAATAATCGCTTAATACCATGAAAAGATATCTACTCATGGGTAGTGTGAGTACCAGTTACATGATAATCCTTTTTGTAAACTCCTTGGAGAACACTTCACATTCATCATTCCAAATAAACATTACCCCATTCGAGTTATCTTGGTTATAGGGTTTGAGAATAGAAAGAGATTTCCCACAAATCGACAATAGTGCCGAGCTAATCCAATGAAACTATTGATTTTTGTCACAAATTTTTCTTTATACATCCTTAAATTCCATATATCTATTATTTTTATTTAGATATCTCATTGATTGTGATAATATCTCCATTAATTATACTTCCTTAAACCAGAATTTACATTTTTTGTACTTTGAAAAATGCTTCTCCATTCATAATTTCTTTAAAATGGTGCTTAAATACTTCCCATGATACTCATTTATTTTGGAATATATTAGACTATCATAAATAAATTATGTCACAAATTTTTTAATGTATTCTCTAAATAATATATTAATCAATTCCATGATTAATTATGGAGAATTATTTAGTCATTATGGAATTACTATGAACTTATAGTGCTCTTATATTATAGGGAAAGAGTTCTTAAGGATATCCTCCTTCATTGCCATTATATGATAATATCCAGAGTGAATATCTACTTTGGAGAACTATTATATTCCACGTTGTGAATTGAACAACTCATTAATACTTTATAGATGATACTTTTTCTTTATCATGATCTTGTTTAGCTCGCAATGATCAACTCAAATGTGCATTGACCCATCTTTCTTCTTAAAGAAGAGGACTCTTGCACCCCAAGGTGATGTACATGAGCATGTAAACCCTTTATCCATATTATCCTATATATTTTTCTCTAGATACTCATGTTACACAACATCCATTTTATATAAATGCCTAGATAATAGTAATTACCTATGTATAATCTCAATTAAAAATTCAACCTCTTAGCTATGAGGAAGACTAGGAAATTATTTTGGAAACACATCAACATATTCCCTTAAAATGGGAATGTCTTAAACTATGATCCTTTTCATAGGCTCAATCATTTGATTTATATATTCTTTCTCAAATGGAAATAATATTCATTCTTGATATGTTGGTGATAAAGAATATCCATCCACCCCCTTACATTTTTATATAATGTGGGGTTGATTCACAATATGGAGAATTATATTCATTGTCATAGAAAATTGTATTGGTTCTATACATGAAAATAAAATCCATACCTAGAATTGAATCAAATTCAATTAAAGGGGTTATCACAAGGTTCAATTTGAATTTAATCCCACAAATTGTGACATAGTAGTGGTTATATACTCGGAATTAAATAATTTCCCCATTTTCTATTTTCACTGATAGATCTATCTGTATGCTTTGTGGTGGTGTTTTAATAGTATTTTTAATCATGCATGAAATGAAGGAATTTGTAGAACTAGAATTAAAAATTACAATCTAAATTCATGAATGAATGATAAGCGTACCTGTCACCACTTCATTTTTGGGATCCCCTCTGCATTTTTGATGGAAGAAGCTCAACCTTTCTACATTTGATGTTGTTTGTTGTATCTGAAAACCCTTGTCTTAGTGCATTGGTTTTCAATGTTACCTAATTCATTACAGTTTCACTAAAAAATATTTTACTTTTTCCAATGGGGACATATCTATTGGTAAAAGATCATTTTATGTTTGTAGAATGTTTTACCAACATATATTTCCATATCACTAAACTATTGGTAAAAACTCTATCACTAAATGTTTTTGCGACAGATAAAATAGTTATATTGGAATTATAATTATAACAACAGATAATATGTATGTTGGTTAAAGTGTTTAACAACAGGTTATGCTGACAAATTTATCTGTTGGTAATAATGTTACAAACATATAATATATATTTGTTTATAAATTACATTTTAATAAAAATTATAAATCTTTTTTGCTAGTAAAATTTCATATTATATTTATTATTTTATCATATATAATACATAAAATAAAATTTTAACACATGTTCAAACTTTGAAAAAAATTAATTATATTGATAATGAAATATTTTATACAAAAAGTTTGATCCCCCAATCCCCCCCCCATGTTGGATCCCCTAATAGGACCCATCCCCCCCCCCCCTCTAGGTGGCCCATACATGCTAGAAAAACCATCCATTCTATATAGTTAGCTCTAGATCTAGCACCCCAACCATCGAGTGACTCATCCATGTAATCTAGTTATCTCCAACTCTAACGCCCCAACCATGTCAGTGACCCATTCATGCCATCTAGTCACCTCCAACTTTAGAGACCATCTCATGATAAAAGAATTTTTAACTTTGACTGGAAATAAAGGTTTTGGTATAGTCTCATGCACATTGTTATCCACCACAATGTTCGATGGCTCATGTTGCTTGTCATACTCCTCTAGAATCCATACATAGTCTTCCAACATCAACTTACCTCTGTAATAATTCAATAAAAATGTAGTATTTCACAAAATTATAATAAAAACAACACAAAAAAATAAAAAATCAAGGAGTAATTCAATAAGTACATTCGAAATAGAAACTCTACCTATAAAAAATGTAGAAACCCAAGCTGCATCTCATACTCTTATTCCATCCATCCATGATCTTCTGACATCAGTTGTCACTATAGTGATTCACACAAGAAATATATTTCTCTCATTCTCCCAATAATGTTACCTTTTCACTTTCCAAATACATACATCTATATACCAATGGAATATCAACATTAAATAAAACTCCAATTTCATTTAAATTAAATTATAGGTTCTTATGTGAAAGAAGACTTACATTTTTGTAAGTGTTTTAATACCTACAAGTGCAACTTAATCTTCTAAGAGAGAAATAATATTTGAAATGTAACTTATTTTTTATAAGGAAAAATATATTAAAAATTAGGTGAAAGATAAAAAAAATAATCTATAATTAAAAGAATGAAATGCTAACCAAGATGAGTGCAATGAACTGGAGCTTGAAACATTCCAAGTTTGGGAAACCATAATACTATGATAGAATCACTGAAAACCCCTACAAATAACAATATACTGGACCTCCAATATCTTTCTTCCATATTTATCACCTATTAAGTCAAACAGATCCATGATTAAATGATAATGGACATAAATAGTAAAGGAAATAGAAAAAAATGATAACCTCAAATTATTAATGTGTTTCTTGCCCTCAGATTTAGTTACACTTAGTTGTCAAGCCACGAATCCTAACATTATATTGAACCTCTTACACCCTCTTCAAATCATACTTTATTCTATTCATTCAACCTCAGTAGATATAAGTGGTCCAAAATTGTAGGAATGTTCCAAATTCATATTTCTAGTAAATTATTAGATCACCAAGAGTCATCAATCTTTTTGAGAAAGAAATAATTTTGAAGATTTATTATACATAAGGCAACATAAAGATCTATTAAAAAAATCCAACACCATTCCTAGGTGATCATAGTCCCCAATAGTCACTTGGTTCACAACATACCATGGAAAATCACTGGACATGAAATAGATTCTAGTGAGGTAGTCTTCTAAGTCTAGGAAAAATTTTAAATCATTCAATTGTTTACATGAGGTGAATGTTTCTTGGTATTGGTAGAGTGAAATAAGTTCGCCCTACCCAAGTTGTTCCTAAGCTTCAGCATGCATAGGAAGAGTCCCAACTTCCAACTAGTTCATGATATCAATGTGTGAGACAGTTGTTTTCATCTCTGTTCTCCAATCAGCAAGATATCTATAATATTGTCCAGGGCATCCAAGAATAATTTTAGTGAGATGATAAAAGAAAAAATATATAATTAAGGTGAATCCTACAAACTATGCTGACTTTACATGGTAAAGTAAAATAATGAGACATACCACTAGACCATGAGAATAATGGGTTCAATGGTGTGCCCAAATGAAATCTTAACTCGAAAAAACGATCCATCCACCTGGAGACCCAAATCATAAAAAAATTATATATCCACCTCAGGATTCCCTACAAAAATGATGATCAAACACGCACAACCTATAGCCCTGAGGAAAAACATATTACTCTTCCTTTGTTTTCTCCTATCATCACATGGATTCATAATCTAAGTCACTTGTTTCCACACTGCACCACAAAAAAAAGAACCTAATGTTAATGAACACTCAAAATAATAGTCGTACCTCTAGAACCACCTGCCCTTGAATAAAAAATTTGAATCTAGTAATCGAAACCCACCATGAACACTATATCATACCACTAAAAACCATCCATGAAAGCCAAATTACACCTGAAAAAACTTAAAATGAATCATCAATTCCAAAATAGAACAAGAAAAGAAATGAAAACACAACATGTCACAAACCATAAAAAACACACATCTAATAGGTTCATCATTGGTGAGTTATCAAAGAGAATGTCCTCTATTGTTAGAAACAATTAGTAAATGAAAAAGGAGACCATGAACAACCAATTTGTCTCCAAACTACCAGTCTCATGAGTAAAGATCACATGGTAAGTGATCAAACCTTCAAGTTATAGATTATGAGTGACCATGAAGAACACAAAAAATCAATGTGAACCAAAAAAAACATGACAAGAAATCTCTAAGAAACTAGCTGAAACCAAAAAATAATAAATAAAATAGTCAACCAAATAAAACATCCTTAATTTCTTCAAGAAATCACTCAATGAAAAAGAAAAAATGATTATATAAATTATTCAATAAATCCAAAAAATATGGAATATATATATTATTTATTGAGGTCATTTTCAAGTTTAGAAAATAAATAAGCAGTAAACCAATTCAATAACATATTACATTCCATTAAAACTGAATGATAACCAGAAAAAACTAGATCAAAATTATAATATAGTTGTAGTATCAAATAACAAAAACATAAAAATCCTTTTGTATGTACTACTTATCACATGATAGAATATTCAAAGTAGTAGTATAATATTTTCCTCACCTAAGAAGTAATTTATGTTTTCTCCCCAAATGGTTGTATGAAATAAAAATCTACAAGTGAAAAAAAAATAATTAAAACAAGAAAAAAATAATAAAAAAATAATAAAAACCCTTACAGTAAAAAATCTAGAAATGTGTAACACTTCATTTTCCCAAATCACCATTAATTGTTTTTCTACAACTATCCAATTTAGTTTTTTGGAGTTCTCGAACAAATCGGTTGTCACTGTCATGGCGGCAACAAAGATTACAACAAACATTGATTCATTTGTTTCTCTCACGCATTTGTTGTTGTTATCATGGCAGGGAATACACATGATGTTCACCCACTAATACATGACATTGCCACAATTTCCTATTGCCTTCTATGGGAATCTAGTTGAAACAACCCAACACAAAAAAATACAAGGTTACAAAATTAGAATAACAAAAAAGGAAAAATGAATTGTATAAAATTAGAATGCAGAAGGGTTCACCTGAGTAATACCATCCCTAACAATGGAAATGAATTCTATATTTATGAGAACTTTTAATGTTCTTCCATGATCTAGAGATTCACACAAACACATATAAAATTAAAATATTTGAACTTGAAATAGATGACATTCCAAATAAATACTTTTCTTAAATAATAAAAATTATCAAATCAAGACACCATTTTTTTCAAAATCATATAGTTCATGGATAAAATGCATTTTGTAAATGTTTAAATTTTCCTACACCACAAAAAAATATAATCCTACAAAGATTTTTATAATACAAGAATACAAGACTCCAATTATCCACATCAACACAATGCTCCACAGTCTCAACTATACAAAACACTCTAAAAACCATATCAGAGTCATATGTTTCCAGTATTACAGAATAACTTTCACATATACCAACAATAAATTTTTTCATTTATCATTTTAATGATATAAAATTTAATGACGTTTAATAAAGCTAATAAATAACAAAGAAACATCACACCAAGAAAAACCCACTCCATAACAATCAATTGTAGCATCAGTATATTTTGAACATTGTTTCTCAAATCATGAACACACTAGGTGTGAGTCATGGAATAAGGTGTGCCTTGACAATATCTAATCATCAAAGGCCAAATCTAACATAATTTTCACTAATAGGGTCTATAGTAATTTTCAATCCAACAGAAAAATCTCTAAAAGATGAAATTGTAGTTCTTGACAAGATTATGATGCATGTTAATGTGAATGAACATGTTGTAATAATTGTACTAGTGAAGATTTGCATTGGTAAAAATTTAATAGCCAATTAAGGGATCTCATATTGGATTTAGCACTAGATGCTATGAAAATAGTTGGAATGGAACTTTGTCATGGTTTTCAAGAGCTTGAAATTATCTATACAAAGGTCGAATAAGTCTTTGGCTTCTAATTGGAGGATTCAAAGGTTTTTAAAGGTGTATTGTTCAAAAAAAGCTTTATTAACATTGAAAAAAATGGAAGATGTTGTCAAACCCTACACCATTATTCTTGATTTTCCTCTAGAGTACAAGAAGTTGGAGAACTAAAAAAATGTAGATTTGGTGAGAGAAGATGCTTTAGGAGTATGAAAAATGAAAAGTACATTGATAATCTTGAAATATAGTTCCAAATTTAAAACACAACTAGAAAAAAAATCCTATTTCCTTGGTTTAAAATTGTGGCAATAGGTCCCAAAAACGTGGTTATAGCCTACGGCCATGATTTTGGCCAACTGTGGCCGCTATCGCCGTGGTAGTATTCCCAACCTACTGCCATGGTTTTAACTGTGTCACTAGGCCTACAAACTAGACAACATGAAGATTGACTTATAAACATGGTTTAAACCGTGGTTATAGCAGCAGAAAACTGTGTCAATAGCCTAAATATAAAATGCAACCAGCGAGTTTTGATCCTTGTACCTCCCCTTTACAAACCAGGGTACTTACCAATACACCGCACAACAATTCAGGTATATATATATATATTAATATATATATATATATATATATTAATATAAACTGTGGGAATAGCATCAAAATCGTGGTGGTAGGTCTTCCCGCCAAATTTTTGGCGGGAAAATTTTTTCCCGCGGAAGCACGGGAACCCTTTTCCCACGGTTTCAGAAAACCATGGAAATAGGACATCAAAAAATTTGTCCTATATCCACTATTTTAAAACTGTGGCTATATTTCTGTGGAATTAGCCTCATTTTCTAGTAGTGAAACCTGATTTGGCTATAACAGAGAGAGGACTGAGTGATTTGGAATGGCGTTACTTAATAAAAATTGGTTTATTGTCTTTATATTATTAATAAAAGAAGACAACAAGGTAATGAAGGCTTGTGGAAATGTGTTTTCCAAATAGACCTAATGAACTGGAATCTAATGTGGGAACAAAAGTTTAGATTTTTTAGGTTAGGTAGATCAGTGAATAGTTTTTAACTTTTATCATGGAGCATTTAGAGCCAAAATCTTTCACCATTATAACAACGGGTGTTACAAAGGATCTTCTAAATAAAGTGTAAAGGAATTTTCATGTTTTTATACCATATGAAGAAATGTTCTATAGAATCCAAAGTTCATACCTAGTGGTAGTGCTACTGGGATTACCATGTATTCCACTTTGATGTATAAGATCTTGTCTATTGAAATCATTGAGAATTGGCCTTAATAAGCTACTATTATTTCTTTTGTATCATTAACCAGAATCATAGCACACAAAAATGTTGTTAATTTGATTAGGACTATGATCACTCTTCATGTAAATCTTGTGAAAAGTGAAAACGCATAAATTGAAAAGGACGAACATATGAGTGTCATTACTGACATGAAAGAACACAAGATATGGGGTGCTTATAAACTGAAGGAGAAGAATATATGGGATACTTTCAAGTAAAAAAATATTAAAAATAGATGAAAAATAAAGATTATATTTCAGACATGAATAATGTAGTGCTTACCATGAGTGTAGTGAATAAGAGCCTTAATGTTTCCAATTCTGGGACACCATAACAATAAGAATCATCAAAAAAACTATGAATAAAATCATATAAGACATCTTGTATCATCTTTTCATTCCTTTCATCAAAAGTAAATCAATCAAACTCACCTCCAAAATACACATCACTTCAATGACCACTCCAATGAACTGTGTATACAACCCCTAATTCCTAAAATCACACTCACAAATGAGATGAAAATATCCAACAAAAAATAACTAAATAAAATAAAATTGAACCCGAGAACAAAGGTGTACCCATCCTGATCTACTCATCAAAGGGAAATAGAGAAAGGGAACATTAAATCCAGCCAAGGTTTGATCTGAGATGATGGGGAAGAAACTCTAAAAATAAAACACCAATATAACCTAAAGAACATTGAAATCACCATACAAGACCAAACCTACACAACAAAACCTCTAATTTATATTTTTATATTTTCAAATAATCACTATATGGTGATAACCAAACAAAATTCAAAACATCCAATAGAAAATTCAAACAAAGGAACCTATCAACTAATTTGATGAAATAAAAGGATGAAATTTTTAAAAGTAATTCAAATTAAAAAAGGCAGATGTCAAAGCCTTGAACTGAAACCCGCCTAGAATTACACACTCTGATTATCACCTTTCCAAGGTTGTAGAATTATATCATCTCAGGAGGTGAGATGAAGAGGATGGTTGAAAAAGACCAACCAAGATATAAATATGAAGGAATGAAAAACCCTAAATCCAGCCAAAATATTAGATGAAAACCTCATTGGATGCCACCATGAATCCCAAATCTTTGGAGTTACATCGAGTTAAACCAAACTGAGGTTTACTCACGATGGTTCTAGAAAAAAGAGAAAAGTCACAATAACTGAGGCCCTTGAAGCAGCAAAAAAATGTAGAAATGCAAATATAAATGACCAAAGAATCTAAAGAAGGATATGAACCACAACAAGAGAAAAACATGGGTATAAGCGTGAGAAAGGAAGAGCACTATAGAGAGAAACAACTCACCATGAGAGTGATGATGAGAGGGAGGGAGCGGCGGCACTGGGAAGGAACCCTAGCATGAGGAGAATTGGGAGACTCGAGGAGTGGGGAGACATACATGTACAACATCACATTCAAGAAGAGGAACACATCACCAAAATCAGGTGAAGAGAGAAACAACTAGAAGTGGAAATCCATGGGAGAGAGATCATTTCATGAGGAGAACGATGATGAACCGGGTGTGTGAGTGTGGGAAGATCACCGATGTGGAGGTTGTGGGCGATAAGAAGTGGGGAGAACAGAGGCTCAAGGAATACACGAGGATTGGGGGATGCCAGGGTGATGGGAGGTAAGGCCAAGGCATTATGTGAGGTAGGGCGGTAGGAGGCAAGGCGGGGTAGCAGGACAGGTGTGTGGGTGATGATTACAATGAGAAATAGTCAATTACGGTAGTGTTTTTTATAAAAATTATTTAAAAGTTTATTAAATAAATAATATTGAAAAATATAAAAAAAATTAATGTGTAGAGAAAATTAAATAATCAATATTGAAAAAAATAAAAACATATAAAATTTTGAGAAAGTAGAAAATTGAAATCAATAATGATATGTTTTTAATAAAATCTCAGGAAAAAAAAATACTTTTTTTGTAATATATATATATATATATTATGTTTCTCATAATTGATTATTAATATAATATTATTTTTATAATATGGTTTATTGTAATATTTTTTATTGACGTAAAAAGATTTGTTGGTAATAGTTATTATTAATAATATATTCATGTGTTGGTAAAAAAATGTCAGTATTAGTATGATAAATCAATATATTCAAATGTTGGTAAATGATGTGTCGGTATTGAACAACCAAAACCAATAAATGTATCTGTTGGAAAAAATAAGTGTTGGTATTAAAAATTAATACCAATAAAACTTAATATCTTTTGGAAATAATTATTTTTACCAATATATATATTATCTGTCAATAAATTTATGTTGTTATAATCCATTTTTTTGTAGTGTTTAAAAAAATGAAAAATACATAGAGGCTTGACTAAGGAATTCTATTCCTCTGTCACATCAGTGGGATTAACCTATAGTAAATCGCTAGTTATGTGTATCCTTCCCACACCTAACAATTTTCTTCATCATCCGTAGGCAATTTCTAAGGTTCTTTCCTCCTTACTTTTGATAAATGGGATATTTAAATTTCTTAGCACCATTGTAATTTCCCATTAGAATTCAAAAATTAAACTCCACTTTCCACTTCTTATATATGTGATACCCTTGAAATTCATCAATATACATTTTTAATTTGAGGGAACGTCGTACAATTTTCTCATATCTATCAAAATCTTAGAACACTAAGGATTTTAATAGACTAGGTTTAGGCATACCAAAGAAGCATTCAACTTTTTATTTGGGGGTAACGATAAACCGTAAGGAATATCATTTATATTTTCTAAATTTTTCCACATATGCTCTCATAGATTAATTCCTTTTTTCTTAAGTTAAAGGAAAAACATTACCATTTTTTATCAAAGAGTTTAAGGAAAATATTTATTAAAATCATTTTCTATAATTCCTTCTTCCCCATCACTTAAATATCTTCCTCAGGATTTATATTCTTAATCAATGTCCACTACTGATCAGATTCTCCTTCTATATGATAAAAAACTAGTAGAACCTTCTATAAATGAGTACTTTGAAGGAAGGGAAATATATTTTAAATGGATTTAATACATTGTTCTACAATTAAGGGGTCAAATTATCCAATGAAAGTAGGTGGACTTTATTGCATAAAGGTGTAAATTAAAGATTTTACATTATTAGGGGATTTTGGTGCTCCTCCTGATCCATGTTTCTATTAAAAACCTGATTTAGCTAAGAGAGTACCATCATAAAGTTTTATATTAATTATCTTATTGAGTAGGGAATCTCATTTGAGAATTCATCACATTTCCCTTCACATTGGTTTCTTGTTTGATTCCTCCTATTTATGGTTGTTGGCTAGAATAAAGGGAAAGTTAGGGATTATAATTTTTAAATTATTATACACATAAACAAGAATTAAATGAATTTAAAGGGATAACTGAAAAATGACATTTATTTCTTAACTTATTAATTTTTAGGATTCAATCTTTGTTATCCAATACCTATTTCCTAACATATAATGTTATGGTAATTTTTTCCCTTAATAATGTTTCATCATTATTATGTGGATTTAGCAAATAATATCCAATGGGAGTGTCAAACTAGGTGTGAATAAAGGATCATTTTCATGCACTAGTTCTCATTCAAGTCTAACTCAATGTGGTGTTTCTGGTTTTACCCCTATGTACATTTTTTCTAGATCCACATCCACTTTTATCATCTTTTCATAGAAACTACATATTATACACTTTACAAAAAAATTGGGATGTTTTCTTATAAATTTATTTTTTCCTAATGTTTTCACTATTTATTTCTAATCCTAACCCCAAAAATTAACTAAACCTCCCTTTGATACTAATTATTAAAACCCTTAAAATTATTATATATTAATTGAGGATTTATTATATGAGATTATGCATAATACAACCAAAAATATTGAGATGTCTAGTGTATTTTGGAATTAGGTACATTAAATAAGAAATTAAAACATGGAATATTTCATCTTTATTAAAAAAATCCCTAATATCCTCATATTATTCATTTATACATAGAACTGCATGGGATAACCAGGAGATATACATAAGAAAGGGGTGATATATAAAGCCCATTATGGGATTAATCATGGTATAAAATGAATAAATTATTACATTTTAGACATTGGTCATATCAGTGGGGCCTAAAAGGAGTGAGAATCATAAACATGAACAATAAGGAATGATATAACATGATAATCACAATAGAATCATGGTAAATATAGAAACAAATTAAACACTACATCATAAACATAGTTCAAGGATATATTCCAAGACATCATAATGGAAAAATTCCCATGATGGATAAGATCAAACCTTAATCCCTTGTAGGATGTCTCATGAGACTAAAACATTACCCAATACATTGGACCATAAATTAATTTTAGGAGAAGCCATCTCTTTCATTTCATTCTCATGATTAATTGTGTCACATAGATCATAATACATGGAATCATTTATCATCAAAAAAATTCAAAATCATGTAGTGTGGAATACATACAATGTAATTCCCTAATAAAATATATATAAGTATATGATGGTGAATACCATTTGTAGGTATTGGGTATAGGTATTTGTATAGACCCTATTTTTTCCTTTTAATACTTTGAAATATTTCTTTCTATATTTCTAGAGTTGGGCATTGAGACAGCATGCAATTCTGGGGCCCAGTGTGCCCAGGATTAATTTTATAAAAATATTAAGTATATTTTATATTATGTAATCAATGGAAATTAAATAACTCTAAAATGGTTTCTCATATCAAAAATCTGA
This sequence comes from Viscum album, assembly GCA_963277665.1. Lineage (NCBI taxonomy): Eukaryota > Viridiplantae > Streptophyta > Magnoliopsida > Santalales > Viscaceae > Viscum > Viscum album. Next base: position 76,213,893 of record OY728159.1, read on the forward strand.
GTCCACAGTTGAGTTCAAAATGAGATGTTTACCCTAGTGGGGGCATAACATTCATTGGTGCGGGACTTCTGTGGGAAATGCGACCCCAGGGAAAAATCATAATTACAAATAATTAAACTTAATTATTTTACCCCTAATTACAAATTTAATAAAATTAAAATAGGGACTCATATTGGAAATCAGATACCACTATTGAATTTAGAATGGGGTGTTTTACCTAGGCGTGACATAAAATAAGGGGGCGTGGGAATTTTGGATTTCACACCAAGTGTGACGTCTATACATAGAGAGTTAATTATTTCAGATTAGGGTTGACCCTAATACCCTTTCTCTCTCTATAAGGATCTCTCTATCTCTCTTATCTCTCATTCATTCTTCTACATTTTTTCCATTCTTCATTAGACTGAGGAACAATCTCCACCGAAACTTTGGGGGATCAAATCAAGAGTGTCGTGGATGTGTCACCAATGACTAAACACTAATTCAAGGTAGGATTTATATCATTTTTGAGCACAATTCAATTTATACTTTGAATATATATTATGTTTCTTTTTTAAATTAATTGAAAAATAATTGATGGATGCATGAACACAGCCACCAATCTGTGTTAAACATCATTCTTCATCTATTCTTCGTGGTCTTTCACCGACAACTTTTGGGCATGACCAACCACTACTAGATCATTGATCGAAGGTCAGCATAGAGAAACCATCATCATAAGGGTCCCCAATATTCTTACAGAATCATGATCAGCTGAATTGATTTAGCCTAGCGGTCTTCATAATGGACCACTAGGGCATCGCCGGTATGGCTTTCGATGGAAGACCATAGAGAGACGGCGGCATCATGGCCCGATGGTGAAGTAGGGAGGTAGTCCATGTGGCCCGATCAGTCGGCCATCTGGGGTCACACAGTATGACTCTAGGTGAAGATCACAACCAAAAAACTCACAGTTGGTTGTCCGTATTGATGCAGTTGGTGACTGGCTCGTCGGCCATACCAAATGCCGGCAGCAAGTCGGGCTAATGGGTCAGCCCTAGCCTCGGTGGGTCAGGCTGGATAAGTGGGTTGGGTCCCACCTGATAGTTCAGACCCAGTGAACCTAGTTGGGTCTCAGTTTGACCAAGTTCTTCCAATGGTCGACCACCCACGGTCAACCATGGTCGGACTAACCGTGAGCCAATCCACTAGCCCCAAGACCCTCTTTTGTGGATTTTACCCCCATTAACATCTAAAATCGGTGTTTATTTGATGTTTCATCTATGACATCATGTTCATCTATTCAAGATTAAACTGTTGAGATAAATTTGAATATTTTAATTTGAGGTTGAAATGTGGGCCCTACTTTTACCCATTTGGGTATTTTGCATTGAAAAGCGCCTTTTTCCCCGATTGTCTATTATGGGTATATAAATAGTCTATCCTACATATTCTTATGTATATAATGTGATGGTGACCTTAGTTTCTACATTCAAGTTATGAAGCATTTTGTTTTGAACTTCACACATCTTCAGGTGGTGTTCAACAACAGTAGTGATCAGGAAATGTCATCAGTGACTTCAGAGTGGAACCCTCTAGCAAGGGTGGGCATGGGTCCTCAACGACACTAGAGAGTAACCCTCCATTTGGGATGTGCATGGGTCCTCAACCCTTTATTTGAGTGTAACCCTCCATTCAGGATGGGTATGTTCCTCAACTACACTATAGTGGATCCCTACAAAGGGATTGGGAAAGGGTCCTCAACTGTGTGAGGACTTCCTTACCACTAATCATTAGTGAGATGTACTTTGATGTTACCTTGGGATCATAAGTAAGAGGGGAACTTTCCTCACCGAGACGCATCCTTGAGATGTGATCTAAAACCGTACATGTGAGATAAACCCACCCAAATAGGATAATATCGAGGTATGGTGTTAGAGACCCTTTCACTTATAATTCAGGGTAGACGTAAGGAATTATGATTATTGATGGTGGTTACTTCTAGGACTTTTAGAGACTCTATTCTTGGGCTGAGCTATGAGATGGATATCCCCTTAATCTCTCATTGGGTTTCTTTTACTATATATATATATGTACGTATGTATGTTTACACCCTATTTTAGTACCCACCCCTTGGGTTTTGGTTACTACCCCTCCAGGAGAGGTGAATACACGCAGGGTATGCCAAGTGTTTTACCTATCTAACTTCTCATGGTTGGACAAGTCTACTTGTCTACTATAGGTAGTAAAGACTTGATGATAATTTTACCTTCTCACCATTTATATCTTCAAGTGATTGGATGATCTTACTTCACTCTTTTTTGGTTTGAGTTGCACTCATTTACTGTGCTTTATTCCATCTAATGTATTTTCATTTCCTCATGAATCTCCTACTACTCCCCCCTTGTTTGGTGGATTCCTACTGAGTATGTTTATACTCACTCATGTACGGTATTTTCCAACACATATTGTGCCTTATGCAAATGACACATAGGTTCGATTGCGACTCTAGAAGATCTCAGGGATATGGGTGTTTTGACCGCGTGTGGTGGCCACAACTGGGTTTCGGGAGTAGGGCTTCTTTAGTAGCTTTACTTTCAGTTTTCTATTAGGTTAGAACACTTTTCATTTGGGCATGTATTTTTTCCTGTTTTTCTTCCATCTTAATTTACTATATCTATATTGTTTCATGGTCCATGCATGTATGGTTTACTTTTACAGTAGGTTGTATCGCTTACTTTTCTCCCTCTGCACTTTTTCATTGTGTTGGTTGTGTGTGTGTGTGCAAGTACATAGCCAAGTCCTCCTCAATATTGTTGTGCCTTCAGAGCTAGTATCCACCCCCGGGCCTGTGGAGGTGGTCTTAGGGTAGTCGCGGCTAAATCCCCAACACAGTTTGGGTTATGAAAAAGTGGTATCAGAGGTTGTTTGACCCTTGTTATGTTGTTTAGAAATTACCCTAAAAGGTCTTGGTTGGGTTTAGGGAAATAGTTTCAACATGTCTCGAGTGTGTCTCTTAGGCCAAGAAGTCCATTGATAGTGTGGCTTCCTATGTATCCATTCACCAGGACCCTGATTACTCACTTGTCAACTCATCATGCTGAGACATATTTTGCATGGATCAATGATACATGCATCATAAAGGATTGAGTCTTTTAATTCCATTATTAAGTCATATCCCATTTTTTGTTGTTATTGATATATATATATATATATATATATATATATATATATTCTCATATGACTGTGGTACTCCTTGATGACTTTCAGGATGCCTCGGTGATGGCAGCAAGCCAAGATACCCGTTCCAATTCGTGATGACGATCTTGCGAGCAATGAGTCCTAAATACAGGGCCCATCATGCGATACCCTTCCTCCATGTGAGATAGTAGTGGAAACTCCACCTATGGAGCAATAGTTAGTACCAGCAACATAGGCTTACGAGGAGAGCATGTTGAGCATGCTTCAGGAGTTCCAATGCCAGAGGCTGCTGAGGTTTCATAGCGGTCTAGACCCTCAGGTGGTAGAGTAATGGTTAGATTCAGTGGTCCAACTTTTCAGGATGGTGTGGACACTGGTAGATCATGTGGTGGATTTTTCAGCCAACTTTTTTCTCAATTCAGCTGGGTAATGGTGGGGTTTAGTTACCTGGATGCATGAAAAGATATTACTCTTATGGGACGGGTTTTAGAAGTTTTTTTATAAGGAGTACTTCCCATCATGCTTGTGCTTAGTCAGGATTTAAGAGCATATAAAGATGATGTAGCGAGTTGTGAAAAAGGTTTTGTATATGGAGAGTTTTACTGATATTACTCTCTAATCCCTTTGTATGATCTTTGATAGTTACTTTTGAGTACAAAAGTTCAATCAAGGCCTCTGCTAATAGATCCATTCCAGTATAGAACCCTTGTACATCCCTACTTTTTCCTGGGTGCTGGAGAAAGAACTTGTGATGGAAATTTTCCTATCAGAGGGGTTCTAGTTAGCTGGGTCTGGTAGTGGTCACTTCAGAGCAGAGAATTCCATAGTTGGTGGTTGACATCAGGTAATAGGATCTCAGTGCAATAGATCCTTCCACCATCAAACTTGAACATGTGTTTAGGAAGCTCTAGGAATACAAAAATCACCAAGTCATCCCAAAGAGTGGCATTGTTTTACATGTGATAGGTGAGGTCACATGGCGCGAGACTACCAGACACAATAACCTGAGAATATTGGACAGGTAGTAGGTGGACCACCATGTCTGAGGTAGCTTCATGATCAGGGTGTTCCCAAGGGAGGTGGTGTGAGAAGAGGAGTAAGAACCGAAGGACCATGTGGTGGGGGATGACACAATGAGTTTCCACCACCTCCACCCCATTGGGAGTCCCACATCGGGATTAGGGAGCTGGTGGTCGGGGTCACACTCAATTGCAAGATATAGATGTATGTGACCCTATAACGTATGAGATGATCTGAGGTATGCTATATGTTTATTCTACTATTGCTTTAGTATTAGTAGTCACAGAATCTAGTCACCCTTTTATCTCATTACTCCTGGTATGGGAGTTGGATCCCCTAGTAGAGGTGCTTTCACAGCGGCTTTGTCTATAAGTTATTATAGGAAGTGCCTCTTTTGTATCTTTTATCTGATGATAGATTGATATTTCATTTGGAGAGGAAATATCCATGTGGGGAATAATGATCATCACAATGGATCATTATAATGTCATCTTCAACATGTATTGGCTTTCCATGGTTTGAGATCAGATTGACTATAACTGAAGGCTAGTCAAATATCTGCACACTGATGGGATGGGGTTAACCTTTCTTGGTGAATGAGGCCTCGTAGTTGGGTAGGTGTTTTTTGTGAACAATAGACGACAACCTTTTTCACATCAGTTATCAAGAGTGACCCTCGGTGCAACAGAATCTTTAGGAACTTGTGTTCCTTCATTTGTGGAGGATTACATGGACGTCTTCCCCGAAGATGTCATGGGGCTACCTCTGAGGTGACAGTTGGAGTTTTTCATTGATTTGAAACTAGTTACAACCCTGATATCTTTTGTGGAATATCATATGGCACTCACTGAGCTTTGGGAGCTACATTTATATATGGAGGACCTTCACGAGAAGGGTTTCATCAGACCCAGTGTGTCCCCCTGGGCAGCTTCAGTTCTGTTCATGCAGAAGGTATATGGTAGTTTGTGGATATTATGGATTATCATATCCCAAATCAAGACATTATAATGAATAATCACCCCTTACAAAAGATCAGTGACCTCTTTGATCGGTTGAGAGGTGCGAGGTGGTTCTCTAAGATCCATCTAAGATTTAGCTACCACCAGCTACGAGTTCGCGAGGCTGATATTCTGAAGTTGGTCATTCGATTTCACTGTGGGAATTACAATTTCCTAGTGATACCCTTCGGTGTGACAAACACCTCGACCATTTTCATGGCCTTAATGAACCAGTTATTTCATCCATACTTGGATCGATTTGTTATTGTCTTCATAGATTACATACTCATTTACTCGATGTTAGAGAAGGAGAACACAGAGTACTTGAGGATGCTTCTTGATTTACTTCAATATCCCCAACTTTATGGAAAGATATCAAAGTTTTAGTTATGGATACATGAGGTCCACTTTCTGGAGAATTTCACCTCTGAAAATGGTTTATCCATGGATCTTATGAAGATCACGGTGGTTCTTTCTTAGGAGCCACCCAATAATTCATCATAGGTGTGGAGATTTCTTGGTTTAGTTGGGTACTATAGGAGAATTGTGGTAGACTACCCTAGGATCACAGCCCCTTTGACTACTTTTACATGGAAGGGACACCCATTTACCTAGTCTAAGCAGTTCTAGAGGGCCTTCGATAAGTTGAGGCAGAGGTTGAACAGATCTCTAGTTCTGAGACTACCAGAGGAGGGTGTTGATTTTGTAGTGTATTTTGATGCCTCAGGATCTGGGATCAGTTGTTTTTTGATGAAATAACAATAATTAATCACATACGGGTCAAGGAAGTTGAGACCCCTTGATCAGAACTATGTGACTCATGAATTGGAGCTATTAGTGGTAGTTTTCACCCTGAGGATGTAAAGAAACTACTTTCTGGGTGAGCACTTTGTGGTTTACTCAGACCACTAGAGCCTCAGGTATATCATTACCCATAGTGATCTAAATCTAAGGTAGTGATGCTGGTTGGAGTTCCCATAGGACTACGACTTCGAGATAATCTATACCTCGGTGAAGGGAAATGTGGTAGAAGATGTTGTAAGTAGGAATTCCATGTCTTGCCTAGTGTAATAATCTTCAAAGTAGTTATCTACCTATAGATAACCCTAGTAGAGTAAGAGGGTACCACTTTTCTGAAGTTGATGGTGTATAATCCATCACTCCTTGAGCATGTGAAAGAGTTAGTACTATGAGATATTTACTACAAGGTTATGCGTGACAAAATATACACTAGAGAAGTACCTTATGGGTATAAGGAAGGAGGGAACTGTGATATCATGTTCCAAGGGAAAATAGTGATCTCGATTGTGATGATAGAATAGTTGATATAGGAGTTCCATACTTCTTCTTTAGCTTTACATCCAGGTGTGGGGAAGATGTATAGGGATCTTCAGTAGTATTTTTGGTGGTTAGGAATTAGATGAGGCATTTCTGAGTTCATCTCCGGATGCCTTACCTATTAGTAGGTGAAGGCTGAGCATCAGGTTTATATAGGTTTGTTACATCTGCTCAACATCCGGAAGTGAAAGTGGGATAAAATATCCATAGACTTAGTCACATGGATTCTACGCACAGTAAAGGGCCATGACTCTAGATGGGTGATAGTGGATCGACTTACCAAATCAACGCACTTCCTTACTATCAGGGAGTAGAGTTTGGTGGAAATTTTGGGGCAATTGTACTTACAAGAGATTGTATGCCTCCATGAGTTACCTTCGACGATTGTCTTTGATCATGATGCATGTTTTATGTCACTATTGTTAAGAGGCCTGCAAGTGGTTTTCGGGACCTGGATGTGGATGAGTATGGAATTTCACCCCTAGACCAATGGGTAGACCAAGTGCATTATCTAAGTGCTAGAGGATATGCAGATGGATTTCATTCTAGATTTCAGCTAGAGCTGGGAGGATCACCTGCCTTTAGTTGATTTTTCATACAAAAATATTTACAACTATAGTACCAGAATGGAATCATATGAGACCATATATGAAAGATCATATAGGTCATCTTTATGCTGGAATGAGTTTGGATAATATTCCCTCATTGGCCCAAAGTTGGTGCGACTCATGATGGAGAAGGTGCATGTCATCCATTAAAGAATGAAGATGGCCCAGAGCAGATAGAAATCAAATGTAGACAACTATTGTAGGCCCTTGGAGTTTGATTAGTGAGACCACATATTCTTGAGAGTATCCCCGTGATTAAGGATAAGGAGATTCAGCCAGAGAAGTAATTTATCCTTGAGGTTCATCGGGCCATTGGAGATCATGTGGAGGGTTGGTGAGGTTGTATACCGCCTTGCCCTACCCTCACAATTGCAGCAGGTTCACACCACCTTCCATGTGTCACAGTTGAGTTGATACATGCATGATACTACACACATAATTGACTAGGGTGAGCTTGAAATTGAAGATGGGACCAAATTTGTAGAGCACCAGGTGGTAATCGAGGATCGACAGGAGTGAACATTATGTAGATGGTCCATCCCCTGGTTCGCATCCTGTGGCAGCATAGTAACGTGCAGAAGAGTTATTGGGAATGAGAGAGACAGATGCTGGATCAGTATCCCAAGTTGTTTTCCTATTTTTTTCTTTTTAGGGATGAAAATTTTGAAGGATTGAATGATTTAGAGGCCCGGTTTTCACCTTGTAATACCTTGAAATATTTCTATGTATATTTATAGAGTTGGGTGTTGAGATGGTGTGCAATTCCAAAGCCCAGTTTGCCGAGAATTAATTATATAAGAATATTAATTATATTTTATACTATACACATGAAGGAAATGAAATAACTCTAAAATTGTATCTTATGTTAGAAATATGAGGCCACTGTTGAGTTTGGAACATGACGTTTACCCTATATAGGGTATAAATTTCATTGGTGCAAGACTTCTTTGGGAAAATCTACCCATGGGGAAAATCCAAATTAAAAATAATTAAAAAAATTTCTTTTACCCCTAATGCCAAATTTATTAAATTTCATAAATTACTTATATTGGAAATCTAATACCTCTATTGAATTCAAAATGGGGTCTTTTACCTAAGAACAACATAAAATGAGGGGGTACAGGAATTTCAAATTTCATGCTAAGGAGGACATCTATAAATAAAGAGTTAATTGTTTTTCATTAATTTTAACCCTAATGCACTTTATATCTTTATAAGGATATCTCTCCCTCTCTCTCTCCTCTCTTATCCTCTCTTTTCTAGAATGAAGAGAAATCTCAACTAAAACTTCGACGGATCTAAGCAGGAGTTCCCTGGACATTTCACTAATGACTAAACACCAATTTGAGGTCGGATTTTTCACATTTTTCAGTTCCAATTAAATTTATACTTTGAATATCTATTCCATTGATTTTTTGTTCATAATTTAATTGAAAAATTATTTATGGGTGCATGAACATAACCATCAATATTTGTTAAGCGTCTTTCTTCGTCCGTTCTTTATAGTTTTTTGCCGAAAACTTTTGGGCGTGACCAACAACTGTCAGATCGTTGATCGTACTCTAACATAGGGATTCCATCATCATAGGGGTCCCAGTTATACTGATAGAAGCCGAATCAAGTGACTAGATTTCACCTGGTGGTCCATTGAATGGACCACAGAGGTGTTGCCAATGCAGCGGCCGACGACGGGCCGTAGAGCAGCGGTGGTATCGCAGCCCAACAGTGCCTCAAGGTGGCGGGCCACATGGCCTGGATGGTCGACCATAAGGGGTCATGTGTCATGATCCTAGGAGTTGACCAACACCTTAAACCTATGTCCTAATGTCCGTGGTGTCACATCCGATGATCGGATCGTGGGCCAAACCTATTGTTGGCAACAGGTTGGACTAATGGGTTAGGCCCCGCCTCAGTGGGCAAGGATGGATAAGTGGGTCAGGTCCAACCAAGTGGTTCATATCCTAAGTCAACCTCCCATGTTCAACCACTATATAAGCTATCGTTGTGCTGGTGTGGTCATCCATTCGACCACCGCGGTAGGTGGACTGGCTGCGGTTCAGTCCACCGACCCCGAGACCCTCTTCTGCAGATTCAAACACCAGTAACATCTAAAGTGGGTGTCTGTCAGATGTGATGTCTATAGAAGTGTGTTCATATCTTCGATATGGAATTTTGAGATAAATTTTAGAATTTGAATTCAGTGTCAGTAGGTGGGCCCCACTTTGACATGTTCGAGTGTTTTTAGGTGAAAAGCACATTTTCCCCAGTTGTTTGTTATGGACAAGTAAATAGTATATCCTTCATGTTTTTCGACATAGAATGAAATTCTGAATTTAGTTTCAATATTTGAGTTACAAAACGAGTTGTTTTGAACTCGACACATTTTTAGGTGGTGTTTGACAACAGTAGTGATCAGTCAACGACATTGGTGACTTCAGAGTAGAACCCTCCGGTCGAGCTGGCCATGGGTCCTCAATGTCACTAGATTAGAACCCTATAAATGGGATTGGAATGGGTCTTCAACCCTTTATTTGAGTGGAACCCTCCATCCAAGATGGGTATCGGTCCTCAACAACACTAGATTGGAACCCTCTGGCCGGACTGGGCACAGGTTATCAATTGTTTGATGACTTCCTTACTTTGGATCAGTAACGAGATGTAAATTGATGTTATATTGGTCTCACAAGTAAGAGGGGTGCTTTCCCCACCGAGAAAAATCCTTGAGACATGACCTAAAACTGTGCGAACGAGACAAACCTACCCAATGTGGATATTATCTAGGAATGGTGTTTGATCCCCTTTCCCTTACTGTTCAGGGAAGACATGAGTAATTCTGAGTATCAATGGTGGTTACTTATGGGACTGTTATCAACTCTCTTCTTGGGTTGAGCTACAAATTGTAGATCCCCTTATTCTCTAATTGGGTTACTTTTACTCTGTATATAAATATTTTTACACCCTATTGCATTACCCACCCCTCGGGTTCGAGTTATTGTCCATCCAGGACAGGAGAAGACATGCAGGGTATGCCACGTTCATTTTGTGTCTAGATTATCATGGTTGGATGAGTCTACTCTACTACTATAGATAGTGAAGACTCGATGAGAAGTTCACCTTCTCTCCATTTCTAGATCCTTGTGATTGGATTATCTTACTTCACTCATTTTTCAGGTTGATCCACACTCATTTACTTCACTTTTTCAATATGTTGTATTTTCTTTTCCTCTTATATCTCATACTAATCCCCCTTCTTTCTAGGGGCGTCCTGTTAAGTATGTTTTTACTCACCCCTTCAAAGTATTTTCCTACATGTATTATGCCTTATGAAAAATATGTATATGTTTGATTGCAACTACATAGGATCTCAGGGGTATGAGATCTTGGACTGCATGTGGTGGTCACAGCTGGGTTTCAGGATCAAGGCTTTTTCAGTAGCATTACATTCATTTTTCTATCAGTTTGGGGCACTTTTCAGTTGGGTGTGTATTTTTTCACTTTTTTCTTTCAGCTTACTTTACTGTATCTGTACTATTTCATGGTCTATGCATGTATGGTTTCTTTCTAAATCAGGTTGCATCTTTTAATTTTCTACCTCTACACTTTTTCAACGAGTTGGATGTGTGTGTTTATAGGTACTTATGCAAAGGGCTCTCTGAGTTTTTTGTTCCTTTGGAACTAGTCACCACACCCTGTCCTATAGAGATGGGCTTGGGGTAGTCATGGCTGGAGCCCTATAATGAGTTAGTTCATGACATTATTAACTACATATTTATTTGGAATGGAAAAATAATAGTGAAATTTCAGAATCATAACAGGGATGTATAAATGTTCATGGAAGGTATTGATGAGAGTGAAAGGGGTATATTATCATTTTAAATTAAAATTTATGGTAAGCAGGATATGAAAGAAATTATCCCAAAAATATTAAATGGAGATAAAATATATAATATAAATAAGATAATTGAATAAATAAGAAAATAAGATGATACCTTACCATGAGAGGGTGATTCCAAATGCTTGGGAGGTGATTCTTGAGAGCATGGGGGAAGATCAATATGACTCAAGAGTGCGGGATTAAGAACATGCTAAAAGTTTTTGTAGTGGTGATAAATGGAAAATTGGGTGGTTTTATATAGGAAATGTGTGGAGAATTATTTATTATTTCTCAAACAGAGGTTTTGGACTCTATATATTAAAATAATAAAAAAACTTCCCATAGTTTTTTACAATGGTTTCTACCAAAGAGAGGTGTTTTTATTTATTTTATAAGGAAATGTTCCAAAATTACTAAAATATTACCTTTTCTGAAGTGTAAGGGAGCCATGTCCTTATAAATGATTTTAAAACCATAATATATATTATAGGTGTTGGAAGCTTCATAAAGGTTTTAAAAAATAAATCAAATAAACTTGAAATCACTTTATTTTAAAAGGTAAGAATATATTTGTTCATGGATACACTTTATATTATTTGTGACATCATTTTCAGGTCACTATGATGTCCTAATACACATAGTATATTTATATAGTATTTAATTTTCACCCAAATATTCGACTACCTCAAAAAATTATAAAAAATTCACCATTGGATAATTTAAAAATTATGATTCAAAAAATAATATATATTTTATCCAAATAATTTTCTAAATATGTGAATTTTCACTTTTAAAATACTAATGTGAATTTATTGAAAAATGATGGATTTTTTTGACAATAATAGTTTTCGAACCCCCATGAAAATTACATTATAATTCATAAAAATTATATGATAATTTATATTTAATAAATATTATTTAATAATAATATTTTATTAAAATATTTTCTATTTCAAAAATCTACTAATTCATAAATACCGTAATTTAATTTGAATATTACCCAGTAATAAAATTTGGGTTTTATTGTATCAAAATCAAAATTATTTATAAAGTACCAATAATAATAAATAAATATAAAAATTGTTCAATTAAAAATAATGTACATGTTCTTATATATAGGGTCTTGATTCATATCCCTTTAATATATAAGAAAATTCCCAAAGGGTATGGTACATGATAGTGATAGTTCAATGGGGTGGTTCGGTGTACATGGTTTGGGTCATGATCTCGATGAGTTTGATCTTCTCTCATAAATGATTTTTATCATGCATAATTTTTTGGATATTAGCTTGGTATTGGTCAATGGAAAATCCCAATGATGATATATCCCTTAGAATCTCTGATACATGGGCTTCCTAGGGAACTATCCTACTAGTTGAGGTCGTCACTTCTTTTATTTGTGTTAATTGGTTTTATCAAAACCCTATATTAATATTAATAATGTGATCACTTTTTAATTTCTATATTATCAATGGTAATGATACATAACAAAATTTTAAATAGGATAGTATATAATGAAACCAAATAAGTGCATGTTATTTATATAATCATAATACCTACTAATGCATTTAATTCAACCACAATGTTAATTTTATTTATAACAGTTTGGGATGTTACAGAGAGGATGACATACATGTTCAGTGTTTGGATCTATTATCTGATGGTGATCAACCATACTCAGAGAACCTTGGGAAAGAGTTTTTTTAAAGAGGGGATTTGGTATGACCCCATTTTTTAGAGATTTACTAATCCATTTCTATTTTTTCTTAATCTTTTGGTTTATCTATATCATAATTCCTAATGAGGGCATGTATGTTTCAGAATTTTTTGAGCCTTTTTTTGATCCCATAGTTTCTATTTTTAGAGAAACATATTAGGGATCATGTTTTGTGCATGGATAGTGCTAACCGTGTTTCCCAAAATAGAGGAATATGGTTACTTTAACCATGCTATAGGAGGAAAATGGAAATGAAAACCTGTTAAAAAATTATATGTGTATGCTACAAGGTTTTCACATTGTTTATCTTAACTGTGTGAGTCATTGGATCACTTGGACATTGAGAATGCATAAAATATGCATTTTTTCAAATCGTGTTGTTAGTTGTGTGAATGGATATTCAATTTAGATAGTGGTGGTGCACAATCGACATGTGGTTTGGTTAACTATTTGTCCAAAGCATGTTCCCTTTAAAATTTGGGAATTTAAGATTTCAATACTCAATCCTTTAACTATTTAAACAATCATATTAATCCCTTTTCTTCCCCAAAATTCAAAAAAGATTTGTGACATCTGATTCCATCATTGCACTCTTCCTAGGATTTAGATCATATCCTTTGTTTAGTTTTATATATGACCATTTTTCTTCTTGTTAGAACACTCTTGGTAAGACTCTCAATCCTCTTTCTTGTATTCTTCATTTCTCTCACAATGTGGAATGTTAAATTTGTGTGAGCTAATAATCCCTATTTTCATATAGTATGTCTAATTCTTCGATTTTTCTCCCATTCTATCTGAATAATAGAACAATATTATACGAGGATCCAACTATCAGTATAAGGTATATTGTATTTATCTTTTCCATAAAAGTATGAATATAAATATCTTTCACTATCATGATGTGTACTATACTTTTTGTACACCAGCCTTTAAAAGTAAAATTAAATTTCTACATTGTTATAAATAGTTTTAAGTTGGATCATGCAACCTAATCTTCACCATTAGTGGTTTTCTACATTGACACCCAACACCCTTTAGGGTGTGTCGATTTAAATTCTGATGAACAATGTTCTTTATTATCTAACTAAACTACCCTTAGGGTGTACTGAATTGGTGTGTATAAATATAATGGTTTAGTTGAGTTATGTGAAATGGTGTGGTACCTTTATATCCCTCTAATCCTAGGATATATAATTAATAAATCTTCATATATTTGTTGATTCTACCTTATAAATGAAATTGCTAAATTATTTTACTAAAAAGTGAATGGTATGACCATGAAACATAGACCTTGATTAATTATGAAATGTGATCATGAATATCATTATAATTATTGAAACTTGGGTAACTATTATATCATTCTTAAATATTATTATGTACAATGAATTACTATAGAGGTGAGGCATACCCTGAGCGATACTTTGTCTCTAATTGTTGTTTTACTTGGATGGATCATGGGACACCTACCAATTAATCAATGCTCCTTCCAAGTTAAATAACACATAAGGATTTTTTATTTGTCTTATAATTATGTATTCCCCATCACATCATTGAGGGTTCTTCTATGTTTCTATGAACATAAATTCAATTCCATATATGATTCACCTTGGGCTCTACTTGATGTTGCAAACCTCCATGGTTATTACCTAGGGATCCAATCAATTCTAGAATTAGGGATACCTAGGACATTATCCTAGGGCTCGGGTATCACTTTCACCATAGTGTGAATTTACAAGTGTACACCCCTAGAAATTTTTCCCAGTTTATAAAACATAGAATACATATAATTATGAAATGTTACATGATGACCACTATTTATGGATTCCTTTTTTGTATTCCTGGGTATCAAATATATAAATATAATTTTAATATGATAAGTTCTCAAAGTCATTTTTGGCTTAGTCTAAAGATAGTGGATTAAAAGGTTATTCCCTATAGAACTTGTAAAAACATGGATTATTTATTTATAACCTTTATCTATTAATATAACACACTTATAATTTTATATTCATAAACATGATAGTTCTAGACACCATTGGTTGTGGCCTACTGAGTTTTAATCCCACCCTTTTCAGCCGCCAGTTGGAACGTATATATAATTGATGGATGTATGTAGGAATGATGGGAAGTGCCATGGTATATTCAATTAATTATTTGTACTAGGTTGGAGTACTAGGTAGAGTAATGATATTATGACTAAGATTCTATTGGAGATATCTTTTTACATTTTTGTTTATTTTGTATAGAAAGTACTTTGTATGCATGATAACTTGTTCCCCTTATATTCCCCTAATTTTTTATAGTATCATGATATCATTTTTTTGTATATGAAACTGTGTATTATTTATGTTAGTGTAATTTTATCAAGACTTTTTATTCCACTTTTTTAATTATATTTTTTTCACTGCTTACTATTATTATTCACTTCTTCTGTCTACTTATATAAATGCGGAATATTCTCCCCACATTTCCAACAAAACCTTAATTTCTAGTTAGGAACCCTTGGAATATGGGGAGGCATAGTTAAGTCCACATGGCTAAAAAAGTTTGGTTATATAGGGGTGAACTCGGTCTGGGATGTCACAGTTATAATAGTAAATAAACTTTTAATAGATTATGTATTTTTTAATATATATATATAATTAAATATGTATTTTTATAAATATATAAATTTATATGAATATATATATATATATACTTAATATGGTTTTATGATTTCCCTATGTCAAGTCACATATTTCGGTCTAACTTATTCATGCATCGCATGCTTGATTCCTCATAATGGAAAAACCTATAAAATATTTGTGGATTAAATCGTCGGTAAAATTTTTACATGAAGTTTTTTTATTATTCTATAAAAGATAGTGTTGGGATACATATAGAGGTGGTTTTTATGATGTCAAATGGTTTAAAAAAATTATTATAATGTAAATATAATACTCTCTAATATTTTCTTATATATTTATATTTAAATAAATTCAATTTATTTGATTAGTTTCTTTAAATGAAATACATATTTTAAACAAACCACAATATTATATTAAATTATTAATAATATTATTTAATACTATATTTATTTCCTAGGCATTAGATTGGAGGGTATTAATAGGAATATATAAATTATGAAAAATTATTGTTTACATATGGATATAATGAATTCATTTTATATCAATTAAAAAATAATCTAAAATTAAAAAAAGACACATTATTATGAAAAACTATTTCTATACACACTATGTGTTTTCATCATAATAAATTAAATTAATCGCTATTAATGAATTATTGTAATTAAATTAATTTATTATGTATTCAGTTTAATCTTTTAACATTTATCTATTGGTGTTTACTAATTATGTGGTACTAATAAATCTACTTTCATTCTTAAAACATGAGTCTCTAAAAATATTTTTCAATTCATTTTTCACACTTATTTTAAAATGTATTTTTTCCACTTCTATAAATTTAATATTTATAACTGTATTCCATACATGGAATCAGGAGGTTAAAATTTGGTAAATGGGACACTTTATCTGTCATTATAAATAATTACCATGATAAATACGTATCACCATGTTTCGTGTAAAATAAGACCAGAATTTCAGATAAGGCTTTAAAATATCTCTAACACTTTCCATTATCTTATTATCTCAGTGGATTTCGGCCATGATCATCCAATTTTTTAATTTATGGAAACTTGGTTCCATTATTATTTGATTATATCCTTTATATTATTTTAATAAAAGGGTGAATAAAAAATGTTACTCTCTTGATTTTAATTTACCTTATATGTTTTATTAGTGAGAAAAAAGTTGTGAATTAATAAAAAAATAATATTTTGAAAATATATAATTTGTATTTATGCTAGTAATTTTTTTAATGTTTTTTAGTAATGATATAATTAACTTAAACACTTATACAATGTCAACACAATTTTTATGAAAGAATTAAAAAATAAAGGTAAATGATTATAAAAATAACAAAATAAATATGTTTTGGATGATTTGTGATATTTAAAAATTTTAAAAGTTAGTTATGAACTATATATTAAGGTAAATATGTTTTTATTTTAGTTAAATTATTGAATTGATGTATTTCAAGTCAAATTAAATGAATAATCCAAAAATGAATTTAATGATATTTTATGGTAACTAATATTTTCGGAAGGATTTAAAATACCCAAAAAATTGAAAGAGAAAAAATTTGATGTGAAATGGTCAAAAATGTCATCCATGGGCCATTTTTAAGAAAAAATTCACCTTAAAAGTAAATATATGACCCGTGATGTCTAAAAATATGTTTCACCATGGTTAAGGTTAAAAGGGACAATGAGGTGATTAAACCAAAAGATAAGGCTTAAAATGAAAATTATAAATATCTACATTATATTAGGTGATTTTATATTGATTAAAAAATGTAATAAAATATATATTATATCTATTTAGTGAAAATTTACATGATTATTATATATATAATATTTAAATATTGAAATTTTCTTCCAAGTGTGTCCTTTTAGTCAATTATAAAAGGGTACATCCTCTCTAACAATATTCATAAAGTTTAATCCAAATAGATCAGTCATGAACTTCCATAATACCATAGTATCTTCCTTCCACTTGTCTAATAGAATTATTATTTTCTAATATATCTTCCTTTCAATGATTATGGTGTAAACTAAAGGGGGGTTCTCAATGAAAATGTATAATGCTTAATCGAGTACTTTATATTTTATTTCTTCATCTACCTACAAATCTATGGTATCCATTATAAATTAATTAATTATAATATTCAATATATTTAATTTTTATTATTATTATTGAACTATTATTATCCAAAAACATTCCATTCTATGGGAAAATAAAACATCACTCTTGTATATGTATGGACTACCACCTCCAAGAAGTGATGCGTTTCATTTTTCATCACCACTCCACATTAATGATTATAATAATGGATTTACATAATATATATTACTTTTATAAAATTAACATTTCTTTTAAAATGTTAGTTCTTATTTACTTGTCTTTCATTAAACTGATCAAAAAGTGGAAACCTTACTCATGTGTATGTATAGACTATCATCTCCGTGAAGTGATGTAATTGATTTTTCATCCCAGAATTATATTATTTTTTATAAAATTTTATATATGGAATAAATATAATAATATTTTCGTGATTAAAATTATTTATATGATGTAACCATGATCAAAGTATATAGAACGAGACTACCGAACTAAAACATGGATGAAAAATGAAGTAGTTATCACCATGAATAGTGAATTTAATAAAGAGTTGTTAATAAATTGGAAATATAATATTTTATATAAATCAAATATGATATTATATATATTATTATGGTTTTGAAATTGTTTTATAATAAATTCATATTTATTATATAGGTTCTTATAATGCATATGAAGAAATAAGAGACTTGAGGTAAGGGTTTAGGTTATAATCTCGTTTCTTCTCAGGATTGTCAATGAAAAATTCCCATTGGGGACAATTTTATCTGTCATACTTATTGAATCACATGTATTATATTATTATCTAATCATTCATAGAATTTTCATATATTATTACCACTTTTCTATATATGGTACAATATTTTATTAAGAAAATATTTCTAAAAAAAATTCACCATATTTAATCTTAGTCAACTAACATTTTATTCCGTGTTCATGCTACTAAAAATTGAATTATAAAATTTATTACATTTATATGAATATTTTTAAAAGTTCATTATCAAAATTATTGAATTTTTTTAATTTTTTTAATGGATTATTTTTAAATTATTTTCAAACAATTTTTTTTTAAATTTTTACAATTGTGTAAAAATAATTTTTTTTAATGTATAAGACATGAATTGATTTTATAACTATAATGACCATTCATTTATTTGATTCTTAAATAACTAGTTTCTGTGTTTATTTTAAAATAAAATTATTTCCTCAATATTTTTTAAAATTTTAGTTAAAATGATTTTATTGTAAAATGATATTTTATTATGTTATCAAATAATTGTTTGAATGAAATTTTAAAGGTATATTAGTAAATTATTAAATAAATATATTATATAATCAACAAATATGTACTGATTAATTATTAGTAATTAAGCACTCAATTTTTAGTAAACATATTTTATTCCTCAAAATATTTTTTCTTCAAAAATGAGCTTGTTTCTTTTTGTGATTGAATATTATAATTAATTTTGAGAAAATTTATAAGTTTTATGAAATAAAAAAATATAATTTCATATTAAGGATGTAAAATTTCTATTATAGTTTATTTTTTATAGTTTTCTGAAAATAATTATTCTTCAGTGAATGGTGAAAAATACTGAATTTTATTTAAAAAATTATTTTGGTTTTATGAATTTATAATGTTCAATTTTATTTTAAAATATTTTAAAATTAAAATTACTTTAATTAGTTTTTTAATAATTAAATTATTCTTATATAAATAAATTTATTTTTGAAGTTTTTTTGTAAAAATTGTTGTATTTAAAAAGGAAATTTTCTAAAATACAGTTTTTTATTGTGTTTTTTGTTTTTATTTTAAATTGATTATTTTCACTTAGAGGGGTTGTATTTGATATAATGAATTATATATCTGAAATTATGAGTTTTAAATTATATATTTTTTTCATTTTATCATTGGTCAGTATTAATAGTAAATATCGTAAATTTGTTTCGCCTCAGATTGGGTAAAACTGGTAAAATAGTGTTAAAACTTTGGGATGAGGCTTATAACGCTTTCATTTATCCTATTATATGGGAGGAATTTGTCCATATACATACATGCCTACAAAATATTGAAAATCAGCTCATTATTTCTTGGATTATGACTATTATATTAATTTAAACAAAGATAATGTCATAAATATCACACTCTTGACTTTAATAGCTCTAATGTTTTATCATAATGGTAAAAAAGGTTTATGATTAGTAGTATTTTTTTTAATGATAAATAAATTTTATTTACCATATCAAACTAATTTTAATTTATAATTATTGAATAATTACATTAAATGCTTATGTAATGATGGAACAATATTAATTCAATTAATAGAAAAATAGAATAAATTATTATTAAAAATATAAAAAGTAATACAATTTTGATAAATTATTATTTGAAAATAATTTTGTAGATAAATATTACATATTATGGATATGTGAATGGATTATATTTGTACTCAAAATTTTTATTATTATCTTTAATGTCAAATTATATGAATGTTTTAGAAAAATGATGTTAATTATATTTCATGAAAGTAGTGTTTTAATTAATTATTTAAAATATATAAAAATATTCAAAGGGTACATGGTGAATGAGATATTATCTAATGTTTTATATCTTTTTCATTATGGAGATGTGTTTTAAAAGTTATATAAAACAAAATACATTATTTTTTGAAAAGGGTATTGTCATGTTTAATGTTCAAATATGCAAACCAATTGGGTAAACTAAAAGATAAATCTTAAAATAAAAATTAAACCAATCATAATTTTATTTTTTAATGAGATTAAAAAATATTCCAACCTTAGATTATAATATCATTCCATTTGGAATCATTTTCCTTGAGTATGAAATTAATATATTTTTATCATTTAAGAAATTCCATGAGTTCCCCTCTCCTCCCATATAAAAGGACTCCCCTTTCTCTCAACTATATATAGAAAAATGAGAAACTTACATCAACCAAGCCCTACAAATTTATATTCTCACCATTATTATCCATATTCAAGTGGTGATGGTATCCCAAAAAGACCACCCCTATGGTCTTTAAGAAGATATCTAATGGAGTTATTTCAAAGAAGATGTAATCATCTTATTCAATCACTTTATTTTTTTACTTATTCAATACCTCCTCTAAATCAATTGTATTTATAATAAAATAAAAACTTAAATATCCTCAATATAATAAAAAAAATTTGTTATTAAACCACTATTATTGACTCTATTTCTAATCAAATGTAAAATGAAAGTATCACTCGTGTGTACATACGAATTACAATATCATCATAGAAATGAAATTCATTTATCATCACCATATTTTATGGATGAGTAATATGATGGGTTTATTTTTTATATATTATATTTAAAATAAAAATATCATTTGAAAATTATAATTGAATATCTACCATCTTATGTAAAGACCCATAAATTTCAAGGAAATTTTTTTTCTTAATTTTCTTTGGAATTTTATAAGAACGTAGTTTCTGACGGCACCTGATTCCGAGGCCCGGTGTGCCCGGAATCATTTTCTGAAGTTTGGCTCGGGTACGTTCAGTGAACAGACGAGCGGGTTTTTCTAACTTTTGAACTGGTGCTCGGAATCAAATTCTGAGGGCACCGATGGAATCGCAACACTGGTATTTTCCTAGAAACGCCTTTTCCGGAGTTGCGTTTTCTCGGGTGTGGTTTTTAATTTTTGGGCTTTAAGTTAAGAAATAAAATAATGTGGTACGAAAAACTTTATTTTATTTCACTTAAAGCCACTTAAAGCCACTTTATGCTGCTTAAGCTCAGTTGAAACGGATAGGGTGCAATCCAAAATATCCTACCCACTTGGTAGGATATTTGTGAGGTGGGGCCCACACGAGCCCCACCGTTTCTTGTCCCCTAAGTAACGCACCCGCAAAAACCTTTTTTTATGAAAGTCAACTAACGTGTGTTTTAAATTCTTAACGCCCCTTTTTAATTGGGATGTTAATTCATTGCAATTAATTATATGAATTAATTTGTTCGTTTCTTAACCTGTTTTACAATTCGTTGGCATATAATAAAATAAGACCAACACATGACTTCTTGAGGATTGTTCGTTGAGAGGTTTTGACAGAAACTCTGAGCCTTCTTTCCATTCCACGAAGAACGCGAAGAACGCCGGACCCCCGGAGATCGATGACGTGACGCACGACGATTCTCCCTCCGCGACGTTTCTTCCACGACGATCCAACCCCGCGACAATCTTCTATCGACAACGACAAGGTAGCGGATTGCGGTCTTTTTAATTCTTTTTGGTTTATAACATCAACATGGATTTAATTGATATAATTAAATCTGTATGTCCTTGATCCTCAGAGATCGTCAACGCGACACCGTACCGCGACGATGCGACGCCCTTCCGTGACGCGACGATCCTCTTCTCCCGCAACGATCATTTCTGCGAAGAACTCTCGTCCGCCGACTACGACGAAGTAGCAGTTTGATTCTTTAAACCTTTGTGATTAAATCCCCGGTTGTTTAAAATTGTTGTGAGACTTTTAAACCACTAACGTTGTGGGTGCGGACTAACGAACAAGTCCGAACCCACCGCCCTTTTTGTTCTTGGTGTGCGGAACGACGGACGATGACGAAACGGGCCGCAGAGACGATTTGTTGATTCTGCAGTGAAGAACGGGACCTGGGATGAGCAGTGGCGTAGACAGAAGTGAAATCGGACCACTGGAACAACTCCAGTGGCATGCGGACTCCACCGGCGGTGCGGGTCACCGGCGCGGCGGCGCCGGCGGCCGGAGGCGGCGGTGCCCCGGCGCGCCGCCAGACGGAGCCCCCGCGGCTGAAGCCGCGGCGGCGGGGTGCGGTTCCATGGCCGCGGGGAACCGGAGGAAGGACGCGGCCTTGCCGCGTCCGTTGGCGAGTTGCGGCCCCAACCGAGGCCGCGGGTTCTTCACGTGGGGGCAGCGCGCCCCCCGCGGCTTCCCTCGCTCGACCGCTCGGCCGAGCCGAACCGCGCCGAGCCGACCCGCCGGGCCGGGTCGCGCCCAACCTGGTCGGACCCGGACCAGGGTCGGGTCGACCCGGTTCGGGCCAACCCGGGGGGGTTGGGTCGGGTCGGTCCGAGCCCAGACCCCCCGTTTTCAGACCGTTTTTTGTGTTTTTCCCATATCTTGGGCTACGGACCTCCGATCGACGCGCCGTCAGCGGCAACACGATCCTTGGATCGAGACGGTCGTTTCGGTATATCGCAATCAAGGTTTCGGAATACTTTGGGTTCGGCTGGGTTGGTTTGTCCACGAAACCAACCGGGCCCTCGGAGCGGAAACGCTCATATCTTAAGCTTCGGATGTCCGATTGACGTGCCGTCGACTTTGGTGGATTCCTCTAAGTGAGAGGGATCTTTTGGCTTACTCCGCCCGAGGTTTGGACGCAGGTGGAGTACGGTCGGGTTGGTTTTGACTTAAAAATCAACCGGGCCCCTTGGACGAAAAAGCCAATAACTTCCAGACCGGGCGTCCGATTGACGCGCCGTCACAAATAGTATTAGTAATACTTACCAATAATTCGTAATAATTAGTAATAATTACCAATAATTAGTAATAATTACCAATAATTAGTAATAATTAGTAATAATTAGTAATAATTACCAATAATTAGTAATAATTACCAATAATTAGTAATAATTAGTAATAATTAGTAATAATTAGTAATAATTAACAATAATTAGTAATAATTACCAATAATTACCAATAATTACCATTAAATAGTAATAATTAGTAATATTTAGTAATAATTAGTAACAATTAGTAATAATTACCAATAATTAGTAATAATTACCAATAATTAGTAATAATTACCAATAATTAGTAATAATTACCAATAATTAGTAATAATTATCAATAATTAGTAATAATTACCAATAATTAGTAATAATTAGTAATAATTACCAATAATTAGTAATAATTACCAATAATTGGTAATAATTAGTAATAATTAATAATAATTACCAATAATTAGTATTAAATACCAATAATTAGTAATAATTACCAATAATTACCAATAATTACCAATAATTACCAATAATTACCAATAATTAGTAATAATTACCAATAATTAGTAATAATTAGTAATAATTAGCAATAATTAGTAATAATTAGTAATAATTAGTAATAATTACCAATAATTAGTAATAATTAACAATAATTAGTAATAATTAACAATAATTAGTAATAATTACCAATAATTGGTAATAATTACCAATAATTACCCATAATTACCGATAATTACCAATAATTTGGAATAATTACCAATAATTAGTAATAATTAGTAATAATTAGTAATAATTACCAATAATTAGTAATAATTAGTAATAATTAGTAATAATTAGAAATAATTACCAATAATTAGTAATAATTAACAATAATTAGTAATAATTACCAATAATTAGTAATAATTAGTAATAATTGCCAATAATTAGTAATAATTAGTAATAATTAGTAATAATTAACAATAATTAGTAATAATTAATTTTTTTCTCCGGAATTGATATTGAAGTTTTCAAGAACGATCTGAGATCAACCTCAGATCAATTTTCAAGGTATTTATGTTCATTTTAATTTAATATTTATTTTAAATTTTTTATTAGTTTCAATTATTTTTAATTAGTTGTAATTTAATTATGTTTACATTGTTTTGTTACTTAATAAATTTAAATTATTAGTATTGTTCATAGTTAATGGTAATTAGGAATAATTAGTAATAATTTTCAACAATTAAGAATAAATATTAATAATTAGTAATAAATACCAATAATTAGGAATAATAACATTATTACATTATTAGTATATTTTATTATTAATATTAAAATTACTATAATTTTTTATATTATATACAATTCTCCTTTCATCTGTGTGTTTTCTGTCTCCACATGTATTATTTGTATGTGGAGACAGAAAACACACAGATGAAAGGAGAATTGTATATAATATAGAAAATTATATTATTTTAATATTAATAATAAAATATATTAATAATGTTATTATTCTTAATTATTGGTAATTATTCCTAATTATTGGTAATTATTCATATAATTACGAATAATTAGGAATAATTACCAATAATTAGCAATAATTAGGAATAATTAGTAATAATTAGTAATAATTACCAATAATTAGTAATAATTACCAATAATTAGAAATACTTAACAATAATTAGTAATAATTACCAATAATTACCAATAATTACCGGTAAATAGTAATAATTAGGAATAATTACCAACAATTAGTAATAATTAGTAATAATTACGAATAATTAGTAATAATTAGTAATAATTACCAATAATTAGTAATAATTAGTAATAATTAGTAATAATTAGTAATAATTACCAATAATTAGTAATAATTACCAATAATTAGTAATAATTAATAATAATTACCAATAATTAGTAATAATTAGTTATAATTAGTAATAATTAACAATAATTAGTAATAATTAGCAATAATTACTGATAATTACCAATAATTAGTAATACTTACCAATAATTAGTAATAATTAGTAATAATTACCAATAATTAGTAATAATTAGTAATAATTACCAATAATTAGTAATAATTAGTAATAATTAGTAATAATTACCAATAATTAGTAATAATTACCAATAATTAGTAATAATTAGTAATAATTAGTAATAATTAGTAATAATTAACAATAATTAGTAATAATTACCAATAATTACCAATAATTACCATTAAATAGTAATAATTAGTAATATTTAGTAATAATTAGTAACAATTAGTAATAATTACCAATAATTAGTAATAATTACCAATAATTAGTAATAATTACCAATAATTAGTAATAATTACCAATAATTAGTAATAATTATCAATAATTAGTAATAATTACCAATAATTGGTAATAATTAGTAATAATTACCAATAATTAGTAATAATTACCAATAATTGGTAATAATTAGTAATAATTAATAATAATTACCAATAATTACTATTAATTACCAATAATTAGTAATAATTACCAATAATTACCAATAATTACTAATAATTACCAATAATTACCAATAATTAGTAATAATTAGTAATAATTACCAATAATTAGTAATAATTAGTAATAATTAGCAATAATTAGTAATAATTAGTAATAACTAGTAATAATTACCAATAATTAGTAATAATTAACAATAATTAGTAATAATTAACAATAATTAGTAATAATTACCAATAATTGGTAATAATTACCAATAATTACCCATAATTACGGATAATTACCAATAATTAGAAATAATTACCAATAATTAGGAATTATTAGGAATAATTACCAATAATTTGGAATAATTACCAATAATTAGTAATAATTAGTAATAATTAGTAATAATTACCAATAATTAGTAATAATTAGTAATAATTAGTAATAATTAGAAATAATTACCAATAATTAGTAATAATTAACAATAATTAGTAATAATTAGTAATAATTAGTAATAATTAACAATAATTAGTAATAATTAGCAATAATTACTGATAATTACCAATAATTAGTAATAATTACCAATAATTAGTAATAATTAGTAATAATTACCAATAATTAGTAATAATTAGTAATAATTACCAATAATTAGTAATAATTAGTAATAATTAGTAATAATTACCAATAGTTAGTAATAATTACCAATAATTAGTAATAATTAGTAATAATTAGTAATAATTAGTAATAATTAACAATAATTAGTAATAATTACCAATAATTAGGAATAATTACCAATAATTACCAATAATTACCAGTAAATAGTAATAATTAGTAATATTTAGTAATAATTAGAAATAATTAGTAATAATTACCAATAATTAGTAATAATTACCAATAATTAGTAATAATTACCAATAATTAGTAATAATTACCAATAATTAGTAATAATTAGTAATAATTAGTAATAATTAGTAATAATTACCAATAATTAGTAATAATTAGTAATAATTAGTAATAATTAGTAATAATTACCAATAATTAGTATTAATTACCAATAATTAGTAATAATTACCAATAATTACCAATAATTACCCATAATTAGTAATAATTAGTAATAATTACCAATAATTAGTAATAATTAGTAATAATTACCAATAATTAGTAATAATTAGTAATAATTAGTAATAATTACCAATAATTAGTAATAATTAACAATAATTTGTAATAATTAACAATAATTAGTAATAATTACCAATAATTAGTAATAATTACCAATAATTAGTAATAATTACCAATAATTACCCATAATTAGCGATAATTACCAATAATTAGAAATAATTACCAATAATTAGGAATAATTAGGAATAATTACCAATAATTAGGAATAATTACCAATAATTAGTAATAATTAGTAATAATTAGTAATAATTACCAATAATTAGTAATAATTACCAATAATTAGTAATAATTAACAATAATTAGTAATAATTACCAATAATTAGGAATAATTACCGGTAAATAGTAATAATTAGTAATAATTAGGAATAATTACCAATAATTAGGAATAATTACCAATAATTAGTAATAATTAGTAATAATTATCAATAATTAATAATAATTACCAATAATTAGTAATAATTACTAATAATATTAGTACTATGAAAATAATAAAAAAATTATATAATATTAAAATTATCAATATTTTTAATAGGTTTTGCTTTATTCTCAAGATATTTAATTCTTAAAGGGTCAATTTTTAGGTTTATCTCAATAAAACGTTTGTGTCAGTTGTGTATGATGTAAACTCTATAAATATCCTAGCTTGAGTGTTTTTTCTAACAAATTATTCAAAATCAGTAATGCTTTTATATTTTATAGAAAAATATGGAATAATGAGATCGTCAACAATCATTATTAGGTGACCACATATGGATAAATCAACGTAGAAATCCAAACGGTTCTGGTTTAAATCCAGTATATGTAGAGGGTGTGGAGACTTTTTTATCATTTGCGGCATCAAATCCATAATTTGTTTCAGAAGGCAAAATAAAATGCCCTTGCAGAAAATGTGCATTAAGAACGTTTGACACGTTTGACAAAGTGGGGGAACATCTCTTGCGTTTTGGTTTTCAACAAGATTATGTTTTTCGGTATTAACACGGTGAACGCAGTTCCAGAGCAGGTGATACCAACTTGATTCCGGATCCATCCCGGTTTCAAGATTTAGTACATGATGTTGCAGGTTCATCTGTTCAACATACAGAAACTTCGGCTGATATAGCTTCAAATCCTGAGTTGGCACCGTCTGAATTTTATGAGTTGTTGAGGTCTGTTGAGGATGCATTATATCCTGGCTGCAAGATGAGCAAATTAGAAGCAGTTGCAAAATTTATGGCTATCAAATCTGATAACGGAATGTCAAACACCTGTTTTGACCAGATATTTTCTTTGCTTAAAACACTGTTACCCGAAGGAAATGTTTTGCCTGCAAATTACTATGAGAGTAAGAGGCTGGTTCGAAATTTGGGACTTACTTGTCAGAAGATTCATGCATGTTCAAATGACTGCATTTTATATTCTGGGGAAAATGAGTCATTGGATAGTTGTCCCACATGTGGGCAACTGAGATATAAAGAAGGACAACACGGGAATTCTGGTTTGATTCCTGTAAAACTGTTGAGATATTTTCCGCTTACATCTAGACTTCAGCGTTTATTCATGTCTAAGAATACAGTGACAATGATGTCATGGCATAAAGAGAGTATTTCAACTGATAAAACCTTGAATCATCCAGCTGATGGTGATTCATGGAAACATTTTGATAGAGTGCATCCATCCTTTGCTTTAGAAGCTAGAAATGTTCGACTGGTCCTTTCTACTGATGGTTTCTGTCCGTTTGGATCTTATGGTAGTCAATATTCATGTTGGCCTATTTTTTTAACTTCGTACAATTTACCTCCATGGATGTTGATGAAGGATCCATATATCTTTTTGAATTTACTAATTCCAGGACATCCGAAGAAAAATATTGATGTTTATTTTAAACCATTGATTGATGAATTAAATTTATTGTGGAGTACTGGTGTCAGTACATATGATGTTGCAACGAAACAGAATTTCATACTGAGAGCAGCATTGATGTGGACAATTAGTGACTTCCCAGCTTATGGGATGTTATCTGGCTAGAGTACACATGGTCAG
The DNA here is from genome assembly GCA_963277665.1 of Viscum album. Taxonomy (NCBI): domain Eukaryota; kingdom Viridiplantae; phylum Streptophyta; class Magnoliopsida; order Santalales; family Viscaceae; genus Viscum; species Viscum album. Next base: position 76,242,528 of record OY728159.1, read on the forward strand.
AAATCATGTCCTTACTATATGGGAGAGAACAAAGCATTTATTCTCATTCATGGAAAGAAACCTTGTTATTTTGACTGTCATCACAGATTTGTTCCAGCTGATCATCCTTTTCGTAGAAACAGATCTCATTTCAGAAAAGGAACAGTTGAAAGGGATGGACCTCCAAAAATGCTATCAGGTTCAGAGTTAAAATCAGTTGTATTTTCATTACCTCCCATCACTTTTGGTCCCACAATAAACCAACAGAAAATTTCTGGTTTTGGGAAAGAACACAATTGGATTAAACGTAGCATATTTTGGGATTTGTCATATTGGTCTGATTTGTTGGTCCGACACATGTTAGATGTCATGCATATTGAGAAGAAATGTTTTGATAATTTGTTTCGTATAGTTTTGGATACGCCAGGAAAGAGAAAAGACAATGTAAATGCACGTTTAGATCTTGCCCAAATTTGCAGGCGTCCAGAATTGGAACTGTTTGAGAATGTAAGAAAAGAAAGGTTACTGAAACCAAAAGCAGCTTATACACTCTCTAAAGAAAACCGTTTATTATTTTGTCAGTGGATTTCAGATTTGAGACTTCCAGATGGTTGTGCTTCCAATTTGGGTAGATGTGTAAAGAATGGTCATATTACTGGATTAAAAAGTCATGATTGTCATGTTATAATGGAAAGACTTCTACCCATTGGATTAAGAGGTCTGTTGAATTCTGTGATTTGGGATTCCATAACAGATATGTCTCATTTTTTTCGGGAAATTTGTGTGGCTACAGTAGATTATGATACTCTAGGCAAACTTGAAAAAGATGTTATTGTAATTATATGTAAACTGGAAAAAATATTTCCACTGTCTTTCTTCGACTCAATGGAACATTTGATGTTACATTTTACATATGAAGACAAATGTGGAGGTCCAGTACAGTTTCAATAGATGTACCCATTTGAAAGATGCATGCAAAAATTGAAAAGAAAAGTACGTAACAAAGCATCTATTGAAGGATCTATTGTAGAATCTTATTTGCAAGAGGAAATATCTTTTTTCTGCTCCCATTATTTTGAATCTGAGTATCCTTCAAAACACAACCGAATGGGATGGAACGAGAGGAATATTGATGAAATCGACAATCAATTATCTGTTTTCAACCAGCCAGAGCTTGGTTTTGGTGGAGTTTATGAACACTGGCTTTCAGATGATGAACATCATAGAGCTCATACATATGTTCTTCTCAACTGTGAAGAGATGACATCAGTTGTACTGTAAGTGTTTATATCACTTATTCTATCATTTATGTTACAATAAATAACTTTGGTTTTTATAGGTTGTATGATAATCATATCAAGAAACAAATTCCACAAATTATAGCAGTTGCTCTCGAAGAACGTCGACTGAAAAATTTCTCCCAGTGGTTTCAAAAACTGGTAACATAAATTCTTTATCTTTTAGCAACTCATTCAATTTATAGTTTACTATATTGATAATTATTTCACATATTTTCAGGTGTCTCGGCATGCTGATAAAATTGACAAACAGCTGTGTGTATTGAGTAACCCACCTTCCAAACTTGTTAAAACTTATAATGCATATGTGGTGAATGGATTTCAATTTCACACACATGCATATGGGGAATCGAAAAAAACAATGAACAGTGGAGTTAGCTTGAGAGGATCTCATCATCGAGAAAATGAAGTTGACTTTTTTGGCATACTTGATGAAATCATTGAACTCTGTTATCTTGGAAAACATTATATAACCATGTTCAAATGTCGGTGGTTGGATACAGAGAGAGGCGTGCGTGTTCATCCGACTCATGGAATCATCGATATTAAATGTAAAAGTGTTCTCGCAGTAAATGAACCATTCTTGTTGGCTCAACAGGCACATCAAGTTTATTTCGCAAAGTACTGTGCTACATCAAGAGACTTGACTGATTGGTGGACTGTAATAAAAATCAAAATTCGAGACAATCAGTTTAGTCAAAGTGAATGTGCTTTCACTGATGTGCAAAGAATTGAAGTTTTTAAAGAGAGTACTCAAAATCAATCTTTTTTACAAAGAGACATGAGTATCGATGACGACACCCCACATTTAAGAGTCAGTGATGACGATGATGTTAATGATGTCACATATGAATTTGAAATGGTAAGAGATGAAGCAACTGTAACTCGAATGGATATCGATGATGTTGAGGAGGAATATGAAGATTACATTGACATATATAAAGATGATGATGAAGATGAACACTGATAGAATTCCATGGTATTTATATACAATCATAATATGTATATATGTATATATAATAGTAATTATCAATTATTTTCTAACAACATTAACATTTTCTGTTTCAGATGGACGACGCCACATTTCGTGAGTTGACGGATGCTGACCTTCCTTTTGATGCGGATGAGTTGCTGGAAGATGACCATCAGCCTGCAGGCGCTCCAGGGAGTATGCGGAGGGGGCGCGGTCTTGCACGATTGATGATTCCTGACCCCGTCCCCGAGCGACGTCCACGTCTTGGGTTTGATCCACGCACACGGAGGTGTGATAACCTGTGTGATAACCTGTGGATTTGACTAAGATTTCATTAATCTATTCACATAATAAATGTTTATTATTTTTACAGTTTTCCGCATATAACAGTCGGACAGGGCAGCGCTATTTTGCACAACTATTTCTCTCAGTCGTGGACCACATGGGAGTAGATTCCCATTGATGTGTAACAGGACATGTTCGGCCATTGGTTGGTACGTACGTAAATAAATAATTTTTATTTTGAAAATTATTTCATTTCTAACTTGATATTTTGATTTATTTGTAGGGTTTATGGTATCCGATCGAGGATACCATGCGTGACGCCATCCACGAGGCATGGGAGGTGGCCATGCGTGATCGCCTTTGTCATTTTTTTCACAATTTAAGAAAAGCTTCCATGAAGAAAGCAGGAGTGTCAGATTTTGACGAGTCATATAGAGCACACCGACCAGAGTACATTTCATCCCATGTATGGGATGGATTATGTGCGAACTGGTTGAGTGGTGCCTTTCAGAGGAGATCATCGGTGGGGAGGCAGAATCGGGGGAGACAGGAGGTGACTCATCGAGCTGGGAGTTGTTCTTTCAGTACTCATAGACAGCATCTGGTACGTACATTATTTATAAATATTTTATATAACTATAAATATTAACAGTTTATTTTTTATTCTTATAGGCTGTCGAGCACCCCGATATTACGGAGTACGACGTATATCAGAGGATGTATAGTGATCCTGCTACTGGGGAGCTCAGAGGTGATCGTCAGCATCACATCATGGTCAGTATTATTTGTTTTCAAGTTTAAAAATTAACTGCATATAATATATTCACAATTTTAATTTTAAATTGCAACTACAGGAGTCATATGAGGCAGCAGCGTCACAGGACCGGCCTGAGAGTCTGGCCAAGTCATCAGATCAGACCACTGGCCGTCAGTTTGATGAGTTGGCATGGATGCAGGCCACCCAATATGCCTTTGAGAAGGGCCGGGTAGTTGGTATCAGCTCTCGACTGACTCCCGAAGATTATTATGGCAGTGCTGCGATGTCAGCATCCAGCTCGAGAGGAGCTCGTGCATCTTCTTCTACTACACAGTATGAGGATCAGTTGCGATCTCAGACTGCACTGATAGAGAGTCTCTGACAGGAGCAGGAGCAGATGCTTCAGCAGCATGAGGAGGAGCGTCGACGCCAGCAGCATTTGTACGAGGAGAAGACGAGTCGGTGGCAGCAGCAGCATCAGGAGCAAATGGAGTACATGCGCCGACTCACTCATGCTTTAGGGATGGAGTTTCCTCCACCACCATCTGCAGATCCCCCCCTCCCCCCCCCCCCTCCTTCAGATTAGAGTTTGTTTTTATGTTATAAAATTTGTGAAATCAAAATATGATTTTTTTTCTATTCGTAATTTCTGTCTCATTATAAAATATTAATAATATTATATTTTGAAATAACAATATTAAAATGAATAATAATATTATTTATATTTTATAATATTAAATTTTATATATATATTAAAATTTTATAATATTATAATTTAATTATATTTTTTTGTAATACTTGAATTATTTTAATATTTGAATGTAAAATAATTATATTATTTTTATATTAATTAAAATAACTTATTAATATTTTTTTATTTATGAATTATAATTCTAATATTATTATATTAATTAAATTATTTATTAATATTCTATTATTTTTTATTTTTGAATTATAATTCTATTATTATTATATTAATTAAAATAATTTATTAATAATTTATTATTTTTATTTGTGAATTATAATTCTATTATTATATTAATTAAAATCATTTATTAATATTTTATTATTTTTTATTTTTGAATTATAATTGGATTATTATTATATTAATTAAAATAATTTATTAATATTTTTTTTATAGTATTTGCGATGGTATACTATGCCCGTCGCAAATAGTATTATTATTATATGCTTTAAAATAATTTATTAATAGTTTTTTATTTTTTTTTAAAAATAGTTTTTGCGGCGGGCCCGTCGCAAAAACTATTTGCGGCGGGCCCGTCGCAACAGGTATTTGCAATGGGGCCCATCGCAATTACTATTTAAAAAGTTTTTTTACAAATATACGGAGTACTATTTGCGATGGGGAGAATCCCCGTCGCAAAAAAAGGCTTTAGCGACGGGCCCGTCACAAATAATTGTTGTTGCGACACCGTTTTCAGCAACGGGCCATTTGCGACGGGATCCCGTCGCAAATGACCCGTCGCAAATACCTATTTTTCTAGTAGTGCGTCTGTTGCGTTGAGTCCCTGTTGACGATACGGAACTTTTGGATACATCAACTTCGGACTATGTGTCAGTTGATGTATCAGCCTCTCAGCTCGTGGAGCAGACCCTCCCGAACGAGCTCGCTGTGTGCGGGGACCCTAGTGCTGGCTGCGACTGTGACGACGACGACAGTACAGAGATCCTCAGTGGATTCGACGATGACGACGACTGTACAGAGTTCCTCAGTGGATTCAGCAGCGACGACTTCGGCACTCAGCGATCCTACGTGGATCAGCGCTACAGATCCTGTGTGGATCCGATCCTGTGTGGGTCAGCGCTCAGCGGTTCTGTGTGAGCCAATGCCTACAGATCCTGTGTGGGTCTTTGCGGGGGTTAGTTACCTATCGATCATGTGTGGGTCCGATCCTGTGTGAGTCATTGCGGGGGTTAGTACCTATCGATCCTTTGTGGGTCCGACGACTTAGATGGATCAGTGATCATCTCTATCGTTATTCGAAAAAGTATACCTGTGTGAGCTAAATCATGTTTAACTGTCCTTTGTGGATTGTGTTGTGATATCCTATATGGATTACGTTTTGCTTTCCTGTGTGGACTGGGTTGTACTTGGGCTCGAATGTTGGAGCCAAACGGGAACTGATGACTTAGGTTTATGTATGGGCATATACCTAAGCAGTGTCGGATGTTACTTCGTGATTGTATCTTTCCTTGTGGTTTATCCTTTGTGGATTTCGGGAGACCTTAGGGGGTCTCGGGGTCCCTACTGAGTAGTTTATACTCACCCCTGCACGGGCTATGCCCGCACTACGTTGTGTTGGTTGCAAATGACGGACAACACTGATCATGGTCGAGGTTGGCGGAGCAGGACGGTACCTGGAGGTGGACCACCGGGCGGGGTGTACACGGAGCGGACGGCTGGACCAAGGAGCTGTGGAGGCTATCTGTACCCACCCTTCAGGTGGGACTTCCAGTGGTGGCTCGACGTTGCGTCTTTACTTTCAGTTGTTGTTTTCCCTTTTTGAGTTGTACTTTACTTTCAGTTTTGGGTTTGTATTCTGGCCCATTTACTTTCCGCACTTACTATTGTACCCAGTTTTCTATTAGTTTTTACTTCTACTGCTTGCTTGCTCTGTGTTGGTTGTTTACTTTACAAATGCAATGTCTTCCCTGTTTACCGAGATTTACACCTTGGTGCTAGTCGCCAGCCCCTGGCCTATGGAAGGCAGGCTTGGGGTAGTCACGGCACGGGCCCCGAGGACGGGTCGTGACAAATTGGTATCAGAGGAGTTCGGTTCTACCGCAGACTCTGATCTTTCTTCTATGTGAAGCAATAGTGTTAAGCGTATTAAGTGTGGTTATCAGTCCACGGAGCCCAGTGTTGGTGCGGCGGCCGACGTATCCGTACACCAGGACCCTGACTTTTGATTTTTGACTTAATGCACGAAAACATTGATTACATGTGCGTTTCAAGTTTTCTTTGTGATTACTTTGTATTAGCTCAACAGGTATATTGTTCTGACCATGGCACACATGTTTCCTTTTCAGGATGGCCCCACGCTGGCAGCCAGCTAGGGTTCCAAGAGTTGAGCATGACGACAGCCCACCGAGCGATGAGGCCTCGGTACAGGGCCCTTTGACAGCTGAGGTACTGGCGGTACCGCTACCCACTGAGCCACTGATGCTTCCAGCCCCAGCCGTTGATGATGTACATCGCCTTAGTGCACTTCATGAGTTCCAGCACCAACGACCACCCAGGTTCCGTGGGGAGACGGACCCCCAGGCAGCCGAGGACTGGCTGGAGGCAGTCATACGAGTTTTTAGTCTAGTGAGGACACCAGCAGACCTCATGGTGGTCCTCGCAGTGAGCCTACTGCACGCAGCAGCGGGCCGATGGTGGAGCTTGATGCTCCAGGTGCATGATGATACATCTCTCCTTTGGTCGGACTTTGAGAGCCTCTTCCGCTCAGAGTTCGTCCCGGCCACCCTCCATGCAGTGCGCATCAAGGAGCTTCTTCAGCTGCGGCAGGGCAGCTTGACGGTCGCCCAGTACTCAGCGAGATTTACCGATCTCTCGCGCTACTCGACCGATATGGTACGAGACCCATTCTTCCGGGCATGGACCATTGAGCAGGGATTGAGACACGAGATCAGGGCATCGCTGATCACCCTCAGCATTCCGACCCAGGCATGACTACTGGAGCGAGCCCTTTTGATCGAGAGCTTCCTTGCTAAGCCTTCATGACCAGCGAGACCTACCGCGGGGCGGCACGTACCAGAGTCTTCTGCAGCAGGCAGTCGACGGATGACTCAGGGGTCTAGGCAGACCAAACCCTCATGTAGACGACATCAGGACACTGGCTCAGCAGTGCGGGACACACAGCGCGGAGCCGGTCTTTCGAGAGGCAGGAAGTGCTACGCATGCGGCAGGCAGGGCCACATGGCTCGTGACTGCCCGACCCGCCGTGCCGAGGAGCAGCAGACGGTGGAGGGGCCACCCAGGCAGAGGTAGAGGGTCGACCGTGGCAGTCTGCAGGGAGGAGGTGGACGAGGCAGAGGAGTTCTCCGACCAACGGGTGGCGGGCGGCGCTTCGAGGCTCTACCCCCACCACCACCAGGAGGCCCACCTCGACCACAGGGAGATGGCGGGCAGAGACAGGCACAGCTCCAGGCAGCAGAGGCCTGCGACCATAGCGCGCCTGAGATGATTTGAGGTACTATCTGTGTCTATTCCACCCTTGCTGCAGTTCTTATAAACACAGGAGCGAGTCACTCTTTCATAGTCGCTGCCCTTGTTCAGAGCTCGGAGATTCTGATAGAGCCGTTGGCTCGATCCTTACGGCTAGAGACTCCTACGGAAGCAGACTCGACGATTACGCACTGGTGCCGGCGGTGTGAGCTTACTCTAGGAGGCGAGAGCTTCGGCTGGGATCTTCTTGTAGTGGCGTCGTGGCCTTACGACATCATCTTGGGCATGGATTAGTTATCTACAGTCCATGCTTAGATTGACTGTATTAGGCGCATGGTGCGATGTGTATGCACTGACGGGAGCAGGTTCACCTTCACCGGCAAGAAGGGAGCCTTTGCAGTACAGGATGGACTCTCGTAGAGGAGGGGATATCCCATCACTCACCAGTTGTCTAGCCTCATCCTAGGAGCAGTTGATGTACGGAGTCCTAGTTTTCCTGCAGTGGTGGATCAGTATGCGGACATCTTTCCCGACGACGTTCCAGGACTACCTCCTCGCAGAGAGGTAGACTTTTATATTGATCTATACCCTGGGATAGCCCCGATCTCCACTCCAGCATATCGGATGGCCCCCGCTGAGCTTCGAGATCTACGGGTACAGTTGGAGGACTTGCAGCGCAAGGGATTCATCCGACCCAGTGTTTCACCCTGGGCTTCCCCGATATTGTTCGCCAAGAAGGCGGACGGAAGCTTGCGACTGTGTGTCGACTATTGTCGCCTGAACCAGGTGACAGTGAGGAACAAGTATCCGCTACTGAGGATTGATGACCTCTTCGATTAGCTCAAGGGAGTACAGTGGTTCTTGAAGATAGACCTCAGGTCAGGCTATCATCAGCTCAGAGTTCGAGACGAGGACGTGCAGAAGACGACCTTCAGGTGTCGGTATGGCCACTATGAGTTCTTGGTTATGCCTTTTGTCATAACCAACGCTCCAGTAGTGTTCATGAGCCTCATGAATAGGATATTTCAGCCATACCTCGATCGATTTTTTGTAGTATCCATCGACGACATTTTGGTATACTCGACAATTGAGGAGGGGCACGCCTACCACTTGCGGGTTGTACTAGACACACTCTGAGAGCACCAGCTTTATGGAAAGCTCTCAAAGTGCCAGTTCTATTTAATTGAGGTCCACTTCTTAGGGCATGTCATCTCTGAGGCAGGAGTTGTAGTGGATCCTACGAAGATCGAGGCAGTGCTAGCTTGGGAGCCACCCAGGAGCGTGATGAAGGTGCAGAGTTTCTTGGGACTAGCTGGATACTATCGGAGGTTTGTTCCAGACTTCTCTAGAGTTGCGGCACCACTCTCAGCTCTTACTAAGAAGGGGAAACCCTTTGTGTGGTCATAAAGATGTCAGCAGACCTTCTAGGAGCTGAGACAGAGATTGACCAGCGCACCTATCTTGAGGTTGCCTGAGGAGGGAGTTGGGTACGTACTCTACTGCGATGCATCAGGGACCGGACTCGGATGTGTCCTGATGCAGGAGCGGGCCGTGATCGCCTATGGATCACGTCAGTTGAGGCCGCATGAGCAGAACTATGCTACCCATGACCTGGAGTTAGCAGCAGTGGTCTTCGCTCTGAAGACTTGGCGACACTATCTGATGGGCGAGTGATTTACAGTCTTTTCTGACCACCAGAGTCTCAGGTACATCTTCTCTCAGAACGACCTGAACCTGAGATATCGGCGATGGATCGAGTTCCTCCAGGACTATGACTTTGAGATAGTCTATACTCCTGGGAAGGGGAACGTAGTAGCCGATGCTCTCAGCAGGAGGACGGGCATTCAGCTACTTGAGGAGGCGACAGAGCATCTAGCCGCTTTGCAGATATCCTTTGTGGATAGAGATGGAGAAGCCTTCCTTTAGTCTCTCACAGTCACTCCTCCACTACTGCAGTGGGTCAGAGAGGCACAGCATGGGGACGCTAATTGTGAGACACGGCGTGCTCAGATATCCTTAGGTCAGGCACCTGATGGTTTCTCCCTTGAAGCAGAGCACGACATCCTTTTCAGAGGACGTACCTTAGTACCAGTCGCTTTATGAGAGGAGGTGCTGGGAGAGTTTCACACTTCTCCTTTGGTGGTACATCCTGGAGTGGTGAAGATGTACCAGGATCTCAGACAATAGCACTGGTGGCCGGGCATGAAGAAGGTTGTGGCGGAGTTCATTTCTCGATGCCTCACTTGCCAGCAGGTGAAGGCAGAGCATCAGGAACCAGCAGGCTTGGTACAACCCTTGGAGGTCCCGGAGTGGAAGTGGGATGGGATATCTATGGACTTCGTGACTGGACTTCCACGCACTTCCAGAGGTCATGACTCCATTTGGGTGATTGTTGACCGACTCACCAAGTCGGCTCACTTCTTACCCATCAGAGAGGAGGGATCAGTGGAGAGCTTGGGGCGTCTCTACATTCAGGAGATTATACGGCTTCACGGTGTGCCATCGTCTATCGTCTCCGATCGAGACGCTCTCTTTACTTCCCAGATTTGGAAGGGGTTGCAGGAGGCATTCGGGACGCAGCTACGTCTGAGCACCGGCTTTCACCCTCAGACGGATGGTCAAGCGGAGAGGACCATTCAGACTCTCGAGGACATGCTCTGCGCATGTGTCCTCGACTTTAGCCGCATCTGGGAGGACCACCTACCCTTGGTGGAGTTTGTGTACAACAACAGCTACCACTCTACCATCGGGATGGCACCATACGAGGCGTTGTATGGTAGACCTTACAGATCTCCTTTGTGTTGGACAGACCCTGGGGAGTCAGCACTCGTGGGACCAGAGATGGTCCGAGCCATGATAGAGAAGGTCTAGGTCATCCAGGAGCGGATGAGGATAGATCAGAGTCGGTAGAAGTCTTATGCTGACAGGAGGCGGAGGCCACTATAGTTCGAGGATGGAGACCACATCTTCTTGCGTGTCTCACCTCGGCATGGATTACGGAGATTTGGCCGAGGCGGAAAGTTGTCTCCATGCTTCATCAGACCATTCCAGGTCCTCAGCAGGATCAGCGAGGTGTCTTATCGCATGGATCTACCACCTCAGTTGCACCGGGTGCACGACGTCTTCCACGTATCTCAGCTGAGGAGATACGTGCACGACCCGACACATATCATTGACTATGGGGAGCTGGACGTTGATGATGGGGCGACTTTTGCGGAGGTCCCGGTGGAGATAGAGGATCGACAGGAGCGGGTCCTATGTGGACGGTCGATTACCCTAGTGCGCAGCAGATGGCAGCACAGAAACCTCCAGGAGAGCACTTGGGAGTGGGAGGCTCAGATGCGTGCATAGTACCCACATTTGTTTCCCTAGTTTATGATGTATCTTTACGGGGATGTAAATCCCTGGGGTGGGAGTAATGTAAAGACCCATAAATTTCAAGTAAATTTTTTTTCTTAATTTTATTTGGAATTTTACAAGAACGCAGTTTCTGACGGCACCTGATTCCGAGGCCCGGTGTGCCCGGAATCATTTTCCGAAGATTGGCTTGGGTACGTTCAGTGAACGGACGAGAGGGTTTTTCTAAATTTTGAACCGGTGCCCGGAATCGAATTCTGAGGGCACCGATGGAATCGCAGCACCGGTATTTGCCTATAAATGCCTTTTCCAGAGTTAAGTTTTCTCGGGTGTGGTTTTTAATTTTTGGGATTTATGTTAAGAAATAAAATAATGTGGTATGACAAACTTTATTTTATTTCACTTAAAGCCACTTAAAGCCACTTTCAGCTACTTAAGCTCAGTTGAAACGGATAGGGTGCAATCCAAAATATCCTACCCACTTGGTAGGATATTTGTGAGGTGGGGCCCGCACGAGCCCCACCGTTTCTTTTCCCCTAAGTAACGCACCCGCGAAAACCCTTTTTTATGAAAGTCAACTGACGCGTGTTTTAAATTCTTAACGCCCCTTTTTAATTGGGCTGTTAATTCGTTGCAATTAATTATATGAATTAATTTGTTCGTTTCCTAACCTGTTTTACAATCCGTTGGCATATAATAAAATAAGACCAACACATGACTTCTTGAGGATTGTTCGTTGAGAAGTTTTGACAGAAACTCTGAGCCTTCTTTCCTTTCCGTGAAGAATGTGAAGAACGCGAAGAACGCAAAGAACGTGAAGAACGCCGGACCCCCGGATATCGACGACGTGACACACGATGATTCTCCCTCTGCGACATTTCTTCCACGACGATCCAACCCCGCGACAATCTTCTATCGACAACGACAAGGTAGGGGATTGCGGTCTTTTTAATTATTTTTGGTTTATAACATCAACATGGATTTAATTGATATAATTAAATCTGTATGTCCTTGATCCTCGGAGATCGTCAACGCGACACCGTACCGCGATGATGCGACGCCCTTCCGTGACGCAACGATCCTCTTATCCCGCGATGATCATTTCCGAGAAGAACTCTCGTCCGTGGACTAAGACGAAGTAGGGGTTTGATTATTTAAACGTTTGTGATTAAATCCCCGGTTGTTTAAAATTGTTGTGAGACTTTTAAACCACTAACACGGTGGATGTGGACTAACGAACAAGTCTGAACCCACCGCTCTTTTTGTTCTTAGTGTGCGCAACGGCGGACGACGACGAAACGGGCCGCAGAGACGATTTGTTGATTCCGCAGTGAAGAACGGGACCCGGGATGAGCAGCGACGCAGATGAAAGTGAAATCGGACCACCGGAACAACTCCGGTGGACCGCGGACTCCACCGGCAGCGCGGGTCGCCGGCACGGCAGCGCCGGCGGCCGGAGCGCCCCGCCGGACGGAACCGCTGCGGTTGAAGCCGCCGCGGCGGGGTGCGGTTCCGCGGCCGCGTGGAACCGGAGGAAGGACGCAGCCTTTCCGCGTCCTTTGGCGAGAGGCGGCCCCAATCGGGGCCGCGGGTTCTTCACACGGGGGCAGCGCGTCCCCCGCGGCTTCCCTCGCTCGGCCGCTCGGCCGAGCCGACCCGACCCGACCCGCCGAGCCGGGTCGCGCCCAGGCCGGGTCGGGCCGCCCTGGCCGAGCCGGGTCATGCCCAACCGGGTCGGACCCAAACCCGGTTCAGGTCGACCCGGTTCGGGCTGACCCAGGGGGGGTTGGGCCGGGTCGGCCGAGCCCAGACCCCCCGTTTTCGGACCGTTTTCGGTCTTTTGCCCATATCATGGGCTACGGACCTCTGATTGACACGCCGTCAGCAACAACACGATCCTTGGATCAAGACGGTCGTTTCGTTATATCGTACTCAAGGTTTCGGAATACTTTGGGTTTGGCCGGGTTGGTTCGTCCACGAAACCAACCGGGCCCTCGGAGCGGAAACACTCATATCTTAAGCTCCGGACGTCCGATTGACGTGCCATCGACTTTGGTGGATTCCTCTAAGTGAGACAGATCTTTTGGCTTACTCCGCCCGAGGTTTGGATGCAGGTGGAGTATGGTCGGGTTGGTTTTGACTTAAAAACCAACCGGGCCCCTAGACGAAAAAGCCAATAACTTCCAGACCAGGCGTCCGATTGACGCGTCGTCTCTTGCGTTGAGTTCCTGTTGACGATATGGAACTTTTGGATGCATCAACTTCGGACTATGTGTCAGTTGATGTATCAGCCTCTCGGCTCGTGGAGTGGACCCTCCTGAACGAGCTCGCTATGTGCAGGGACCCTAGTGTTGGCTGCGACTGCGACGACGACGACAGTACACAGATCCTCAGTGGATTCGACGACGAAAACGACTGTACAGAGATCCTCAGTGGATTCGGCCGCGACGACTTCGGCACTCAGCGATCCTACGTGGATCAGTGCTACAGATCCTGTGTGGGTCAGCGCTCAGCGGTTCTGTGTGAGCCAGTGACTACAGATCCAGTGTGGGTCTGATCCTGTGTGGGTCATTGCGGGGGTTAGTACCTATCGATCCTTTGTGGGTCCGACCACTTAGATGGATCAGTGATCATCTCTATCATCATTCGAAGAAGTATACCTGTGTGAGATGAATCCTGTTTAACTCTCCTTTGTGGATTGTGTTGTGATATCCTATGTGGATTAAGTTTTGCTTTCCTGTGTGGACTGGGTTGTACTTGGGCTCAGATGTTGGATCCAAACGGGAACTGATGACTTAGGTATATGTATGGGCATATACCTAAGCAGTGTCGGATGTTACTTCGTGATTGTATCTTTCCTTGTGGTTTATCCTTTGTGGATTTCGGGAGACCTTCGGGGGTCTCGGGGTCCCTACTGAGTATCTTATACTCACCCCTGCACGGGATACGCCCGCACTACGTTGTGTTGGCTGCAGACGACGGACAGTGCTGATCGTGTTCGAGGTTGGTGGAGCAGGACGGTACCTGGTGGTGGACCACTGGGCGGGGTGTACACGGAGCGGACGGTCGGACTGAGGAGCTATGGAGGCTATCTTTACCCACCCTTCAGGTGGGACTTCCAGTAGCGGCTTGACGTTGCGGCTTTACTTTCAGTTGTTGTTTTCCCTTTTTGAGTTGTACTTTACTTTCAGTTTTGGGTATGTATTCTGGCCCATTTACTTTCCGCACTTACTGTTGTACCTAGTTTTCTATTAGTGTTTACTTCTACTGCTTGCTTGCTCTGTGTTGTTTGTTTACTTTACAAAGGCAATGCCTTCCCTGTTTACCGGGATTTACGCCTTGGTGCTAGTCGCTGGCCCCTGTCCTATGGAAGGCATGCTTGGGGTAGTCACGGCACGGGCCCCAAGGATGGGTCGTGACATCTTACCTTTTAAATCATTATCAAACAATAACCTCGCTAATGTGTACATGTGGACTACCACGTCTTTGAAGGGATGTGATTTGTTTTTCATTTCCTATTTATATAGATGGTAGTTCTGATATATTTAATAAAACAATATTATATATATTATATCATAATTATTCTGTAAAGGTGAATTATTTTCTTCCTTTATTTAATTTCATCAACCAAAAAGTGAAAACATCTTTCTTGTGTATGTATAACCTACCGTCTTTATGAACTATGTAATTTATTTTTCAATAACTAAAAATAATGGGTTATCATAAATATATATATAATAAATATATGTTATTTTTTAGCATTATTACAATTATTTATACTATGTAAGCATGATTAAATCACAAGGATCACAACAACCAAACCAAAGCATACATAAAAAATGAAGCAATTATTACATGAAACAGTGATTTTAATAATAAATTATTAAGAAATGAAAAATAAAAGGATTGAAGTAAATACTATATAGTATGATATATATTAGTATGGTTTTATAATATATATATATATATATATATATATAAATTTATTATATAAAATATTTAAAAACATACAATTGATGTTGGTCCTGGGGTAAGGGTTTATTTCACAATCTAATCATTATTCGAGAATTTTTTATATTTAGGAATTCACTTGTATAATTATTTGGTATTTCAATCATAAACCCAATATATTTTTTATAATATGGTTATTTCATTAAATTACGTGTTTTACATTCACTTTCCTCTTTTTAAGTACTTAAAATATCAAAATAATTTTTTAAAGGAAACAAAACGTTGTTTTTCGAATCAGTTAGAAATCATTTTCTTATGTGACCATATCTTCATTAAAATGTTCTAAATAATTTTTCAAAATTATCCAACTAATTATTAAAGTCATTTTAACCATTTTTTTATTTCTGAAAAATTATTTATATGTAATCTTCATTCTGTTTTCCAAATACAATACTTTTTTACTTTTCTTATAAATGATTGAAAGGAATGTTTTTTAACTTATATGACATGAAAGAAATTTCATGACATTAATACCACCCAATTTATTTAATATTAAATTAAAATTTTCTAGTATTATATTAAAAATAAATATTTTTTTCTAATTATTCTATAATTTTTAGTTTTTTAAAGGTAATTTCAAAGATAAAAGGGTATTTTTTGAAGAAACTTTCTAATTATATTTTTAAATTATTCTCAACTATGTCAACATAATTTTTTTAAAATTATTATTTATTGAGTATATACTATAATAATACCATCCACAACATTTTCACAAATGGTTTATGATATATTTTTCTAGGGAAAGTATTGATATTTTTAATTTTAGTTCTTCTAATATAGACTGATATTGATTTTTTAGGAATATTGATTAAGTTTCATTATTAATTAATATGTTGAATGTGTTTAACTTATAATTTAGTGGGTGTTCCAAAAATTATATAGGCCTAATATGCATCAAATGGTCTCATGAGACAAAAAAAATATTTTCTATTAGGCTGACATTGTACCAATTTTTATAGATGTCTTGGCATGGGGCCTTGATGGTATTTCTGGATTTCATGGAACATGACATTGATAGTAAGTTTCATATGTATGCAATTATGCATTTCATAATTATGAAATTATTTATAGCTTTATATGATATTTTTTAAATATTTATGATATCCATTCATATATTTCAATAATATATTATTATTTTTATTTTATTATTTGGGCATCATTTATTCATACCATATTATTCTCTGTACTAATTTTTTTGATTGAAGGAAAAGTTTTTTTAGTTATTTAAATTTTCATATTGATTATTACTAATTTAATTTCATAATAGATTCTCATTTATGTAACCCTTAACAAGAATCTAAGATCACCCTTTCTTTGTTTCCTTCACCCATTATACCAGGACATGTATTAATATTTATTTTCAATGATATACTAGGGTGAATAATGATATTCTAAAAGAAAATATTCCTTTTATATTTTAATATGAATGTGATAATCATGTATGTATATAGTTTACCGATACAAAAAAACTATTCAGTCTATCAGGATGAAATTCTTTATATCTAGTGCTAATTTAATAGTGTTCCACCAACATCAGACTACTAGGTTTGGGGTCCTTACTGTATATATTATAGAATGTTTACTAAAAAACCTTAGGGACAAGAATTTTGAATATATATATTAGGTAACATAACCCTGTGATTAATTTTAGGATATTTCTATGTTTAGTATAAGACCATAATTTTTTTTGAAGTTTAAATTATCTAGTTTCCAACAATGATTATTATTTTACAAACATTGAATTTGTTTTAATCATTGGATAGAACCATGAAGAATCCTATCAATAACGAATGTGATGGACAAGGTTGTGATTATGAGCCACCAAATTGGATGATGATTTGATTGAATGATATTATGATTATTTGTAATCAATTTTCATAATAATTAATGACATGGTTGACCTTAACCATCTATTGGACTCACCATTAGAGAAAATGATAGATTTTGCTAAGATTTTGAGTAGTGGATACTTTAGAGGAAAGAAGCCTCAATTTCCATTGAGTTAGGAATGTGGAAATGGAAATCATGGGGCCTATATCAAATGAATGGAAAGATATTTACTATGTGTAATTCAGGTCATGGAACAATGGATTTATGTATAGTTAAATATATTAATGTAAAACCTTGATATTTTATAAAATAATTTTCAATTAAATTTAATTTCATCGATAGCTTACGTTACAGAAAACACTGAATTTAAAACAACCACATTATAATATAAAAATATTAATTAATGTTAAAATTATAAAATAGACATTAAATTTTATGTAATGAATAGTATTAACTAATTTATTATATATATATGAGTATTGATAAATGCGTAGTAAATAATCACTCAATTTTATTGTGAAGTCATTTTATTCTTCAAAAATAATTTTTCTTCAAAAGTTATGTTTCGTGATTTTTTGAGAAAATATTATTAGTAATTTCTATAACTTTTAGAAATTTAATAAAATAAAAATCATTTTCTAAGTCATCATGTTATGATTATCTTAGGATAAATACTTTATATTTTTCTAAAAAGATTAATTTTCCAGTTAATGTTGAAATTTTTATGGACAGCATTTTTTTATTTCATTAATGTAAAAAAGAACCATTTTATTTTAAAATATATTAAAATTAAAATTAGTTCTATTGTATATATTTTTGAAAATTCAATTGATTCCATGGGAATCAATTTTATTGTTGATTTTTGTAGAAAAACTTTTTTATACGTAAAAAGACATTTTTCTGAAAAACTATTTTTATTCGTCGAAGGTGTTTTTATAATAATAAATTATAATAAGTGCTATTGGTTAATTTAATTTTTTAAATAAATATATTTATATATATATATATATATATATTATACCTAGTTAAAATTTTTAACATTCATATAAAATTTTTATAGCCATGGAAAAACCTAATATTCCTAAAATAATTTTTTATCATGGCTTGTAGGATTCTTTTTAAAATTAATTTAATTAACTTATATTGGCTGAATTTCATAAAATAAATTAATTATTTTTAATAAGTTTGTCTAGGTTTGGTAAATAGGCACCTTTTATTTTTTGTCAATATAAATAGTAACCGTGGTAAAATTTATCACCTCAGTAATGAAAAATCAGGTTAATCTAGGTTAAAACTAAGTTATAATTCCATAAGGATTCATTGTATTTGTTAAATAGTAAATATAATTAAATAATTATAAACTTGGGCTCTAGATTTATTTTTTTAATGAACCATTTTCCATGAAAATGAATAATATAATATTTAAAAGAATGAATGTTACAAAATGTCAATTTCTAAGATTTAAATATTTCTTATATTTCCACATAAGGAAAGAAATGTTATCAATGAATTTAAATATTAATTTTGATAATTATTAAATTAGTTTCATGATATAAATTTATTTATAATTTTTATAAATTATATAATTACCTTAAATTCTCGTGCAATACTAATATAATATTTATACAATTAACAAAAAATAATAAATAATTTTAAAAATATTAGAATTATATAATTTGAATGATTTAATATATACCATTATTTTTTTGATTTATATGACACATTAGGGTTGTGTTAAATCATTAGATTCTAATTACTCATTTTTCTTTATGTATTAATATTCAAATTAATTGAATAGTGTTTAAAATGACATTAATGATATTTTATAAGAAATTGTAGTTTATTAAATGATATAAAATTCATGAAAATAATAAAATAGTCCAAATGAATGTGATATGGTTGTAAAAATCATCCATGGTCAATTTAGGGTTAGTTTTCAATTTTATAATAAATTATTAACCCTTAAAATGTATAAAACATTAATATTAAATTAATTATCAAAAGGGTTATAGAATGGTTTAAAAGAAATTATAATTGTAAAAATGGGATCCAAACATGTCCAAATATTATAGGATGAGATTATTTTAAATCATATTAATCTTAAATTATAATTCAATATATTTTGATTCATTTTTATATCAAAATTTATATACATTAATTTAATGTGTTTTTCAAATTCCAAGGGTTCCACTCTACTCAATTATATGACGACACCCCTATATTTTCTTCTTCACACCACATTGATCCTTTTTCTTGATAAAAATATACCAATATCTCTTCTCCAGTCCCCAATACACGTTATATTGGTAATTTTATTCCTGAAATACGAATCATAGAGCCCTTAAACAGAGATATTAAAGATTTAATTCAAATAAGAGGTAATCTCCTTAAACAATCACTTTCTTTTTAATTGTTCCTTTAACTCATATAAATATATTATATTATTAAAAAAATCAGAATCCAAAATATACTTTAATTTTATTAATATTATTAAACTACCTTTATTCATCTTATTTCCATTAAATGGGATGTGATAATATCACTCATGCGTACGTACAGCTTATCATCTCCACGTAGCGATACAATTCATTTATCATCACAATATTCTATGCATTGGTGTTTTTATGATATTAATGTTTATATATAATAATTATACATAATTATTATTTTTTAATGATAATATCATATCTATTTTATTACCTTTAAAACCATTGGAAAAAGATAATGTCGACCTAGTGTATGAGCGGACTACCACCTCCATGAAGCGGTGTGATTTGTTTTTCATTTAAATTTCACATATAAGTTAAATGAGATGGATTTAATGAATATATACTATATCTATAGTATAGTTATTATTTTAAAATGTTATTTTTTAAATACTTTTATTTCATTCCATTCGTCAAAAATGAGAATATTTTTTATGAAAAGATACAGCCCACCATATCCATCAACAGTGTAATTCATTTTTCAATATCTATCATTTATGAAAAACTATAAATATATGTATAGTGAATATTTATTATATTTAAATCATGATTAAAATTCTGAATATGATTTAAAAAATAAAAAATAAATAAAGACCAAATTATTAAACCATACATATGTTAAAGACGAAGCACATATCACCCAAAACAATGATTTCAATAAATAAGTTTTAAAAAATGGGTGATAAAAGGATATAATTATAAAATATATGTTTTGATATATATGGGTATTGTTTTTTAATAGATTTATAATAAATTCATATTTATTATACATGATTTTTTAACACATATGAAGGAATTCAGAGCTAAGGTAATGTATTTTCTTCTCAAATTTATTTTTGTATGATAGAAGCCATATTCACCACTTATTTATTTATTTTTGGTGTATATACTTCCCATGAATGTATTTTATAATTCAAATAATGAAAATAATTGGATATGCATATCTATTTGAGTTTTATTATTCCATTAGTCTTATGATTCCAGTGTTACCAAAGTGGTAAGGGTTTTATGTTACAATCTCATTATCGGCCAAGACTATTTATGATTATGTTTCTGATGATGAAATAATATGATATACCTTTCATAAAACTCATTAATTATATTATACTATGGTTTTTTATTTGAATTTTTTTCTTTCACTTTCTTCGCCTTAAGTTATGAATAAATTGAATTTTTTTTAATGAAAATCAACTTTATTTCCATATTCGAGTGAAATAATTTTTCTTCCATATCTATGTTTTATAAAAATGTTTTAAATAATGTTTTCTCTATTATCCTATGATTTTTTAAATTTATTTTTTCCAAATGTTTTAATTTTTACAAAAAAAATTAAAAGGAATATTCTTACCATTTTCTTAATAAGGTACTTTTTGATATTTTTCTACAAAAGTGTGAATGGGAATGTTTATTGAAATATATTCAATATGAATGGAATTTCTAACCTTTATGAACCATCAATTAGTTGAAGTTTCCTTCATATGTTTAAAGTATATTTTCAATGAAATTTTTTTCTATAATTATTGTGAAAATGTTATGTTTTCAAATAGTTATTTTAATTTAAAGAGGATATTTTTATCAATAAATGTTCCAAGTGATATTTCAAAATCAATTTTCATCTAAAATGACATATTTGATGTTAATTATTATTTATTAGTTATATGATCCAATGATACCATTCTTAATATTTTTCTATATGGTCAATTTTTATATTGATGAGATGTTTATAAAGCCTTTTTATTTTTCATGGGTTTTTCTATAGTGGATTTTTCAAATGTTTATGAAATTCGTTTCCTTTAGATAGGTTATGATGTGATAACGTGATGATTGTTTTATTATCTTGTGGAAAACATATGTATGGATTTTGTTATGTGATGGTGGTAATGTTATAAAAAAGGATGGTATTTACATTGTAACCTAATATAGTTGTTATGTTATAATTAAGGATGATAGTGGTTATGATATAACTGATTAATGTGGCCACATTATATCCAAATATGGTTGGGACCTATATCTCCCTCCAATAGAATGGCTAATGATTGATTTCTTATGATATAAATAGGACTGGAACAGTGATTAAACCTAGTTTTATAAGGGAATTTTTGCACTTTTATATCATTGAGAGTGAACCTTGACTCCTATGATGGTTTGAAGTGATCCCATTAAACTATTATATTCTTTTAAATGATCCATGAAAATGAGGGAAATTATTTTATAAATTTATTTTATTGCATCAAACTTATGTCTAATACCAATGTTATTCTCTCATGGATCAATTTCTATGATTCATTTATGATTTATGTCTCATAAATACAAATATTTATACCATGAGTCAAGATTATGATCTTTGATATGATTTTTATGATTTTTATGTTTTTGGATCATGTTTTAATACCCATATATTCATGTTATTCTCAAGTGATAATTGATATCTACCTTATTTATCTTAAATGACCATCTGATCTCACTTTTTATTGTGTTTCCATGTAACACCCCAAGGTTTTAAAAATAAATTGAAATGAATGAAACATTTTTCAAGTAGATAGTTATAACTAGACTTTAAACATTATTTTTCTGCTTCTATGATTTGAATTTCAAAAATCGTTCATCTATGGTTGTGATAAGTAAGTTATTTGGAGTTTGATAAAACCATCTTGTTTTATTAGTGAATAGTAACATACCCTTATGAATAGTAATATGAAGAGTAATATTACCATTATGAATATTAAATCATATAATTATTTTATTTTCTTAAGGTTATAAGATAATGAGATCTTGATTGATTTTTCAAGGTGTTAAAAAATGAGGTATACTTTTAAAATAATTATTTTTGAATAAATTATTCTTTTATTATAAAATAAAAGTAATCATATTTATTAAATTATTTTCAAAAAATGGAGTTAATTTTTGAATTCTACACTTAAAAAATGGTTAGGGTGAATTTTTGGTATTTTTTCAAAATTCATGAATTGTTTTTGAAAAGTAAAATATGATAAATTATAATAAATGATAAATACTTGTTTTACTGCATCATAGGTGTTTAAAGGATGATTTAAGCACACTTAGTTTAAACTCAAATGAACTTATTACTATTTTAGTTCACATTAATCAAGAATATTCATAGTCTTGAGAAAGAATATTAAACTAATGATTAAAATAATGTAAAATCCCTCATCTCCTCCACTATAAATACCACCCTCATTCACCTCTTTTTCTCACACCTCTCAAGCCTTGATAATTGTCTAAGTTATACCAAATACCCTCACCAAGTCTCTTCCCCATGTCCAAGACTTCCTGGTCTCACCAAAAGGCCAAAACTAAAGGCCTTAAAAAGGATCTCAAGGAGAAGAGATCAAGAGGTAAAAATCATCTTTCTTATTATGGTGTTTTCTTTTCAATTCCTTTTGTTTTATTATACTCTCTTTTCTTCCCCTTATCCAAGAGTCATGAAAGATTAATAATCTTATATATTCCGGATTTTATCAAGTTTATGAAAAAAATTCATCAACTTACTTCATCTCCTCCCCCTCTTATAAAGACATCATCAGTGATGTGTCCTTTACCAAAGTCATGGATGATGTGTTTGAAATTTCTATTACTTCATTCAAATATGATCATAAAACCATCTAAATAGTTGAAATATAATTTAAATTTTATTATGTAACCTATTTTTTTTTGTAATTAACTTTTATGCTTGACATTAAATTATATAATGAAACAAGTTCATGATTATCGAGGAACCGCCAAAAAGATCTAAACAAATATCATTAATTTTTTACGCAATGATTCATCCTAATATATGATAGAAAATTATTTGTGGTATCATTAAATATTATTGAAACATATGGAGACCATTTAATTCCACTTCTGTAATTTTATTTATATATGACAAGAAAATCAAATACAAACCAGCTGTGGAAATCATGTAAAGAACACACCAGAAACAATGAAAGGAACAAAATTCTAATAATTAAAGGGTGAAATGGTGTTATTAAATGATCATATAAGGTTTTATAAACATTATAATGTTTTTATAAAATACTAATAACACTCTTTTAACCATTATACAGAAGTTATAAATAATTTTTAAGTAAGAAAAACTCAAGGTAAGGGAATTCTTAACCTGATTTCCATTCTTTGGGTTAAACTTCTACTCCATTATTTATGTGTTATTAAAATTGTTTTAATGATGAATTTTATTTATATTATGTTTATTTATGTTTATTTATAGTATATATACATATTAAATCCACTCTATTAAGTCTCACTCCAATTATATGATATTTGTAAGGGGCTTTTCTTTTAAAATCCTATTTTAAAATTCTATTTTACAAAATTCAAAAGAAATGTTTTTATACAATTATTAATGTTTTATGATTATGTTATGGTTCTTGGTAATTATTTATGATGAATGGTGGTACTTATATCTCCCTCCAATTCATTGTTTATGTGTAAGTTGGAGGTCATCCGTATGGTTACTCCAAGTGTAACTACAATGGTTATACAGTAAGGTATCTATGAGGGTTGCATTATAAGGTAGCAGTGAGGGTTAAAAAACTATAAGGTATTCGATAGGGTTAATAGATTATGTAATTAATTCCCCATGATTCATTTATGGTTCTATTTATGTTCTATATGTTTTGTGGAAATCTCTTGGAAATTACAAGTTTCACAAAGTAAGTTTAAATGGGTGACAAACATGTCTTTTTTAAAATGATTTCATACGTTACAAGAATTCATGGACTAATGTTTTATTTCCTTATTTTTATATCACTTACTAAGATTTTTGTGCTCATACCAAGTTTTTAAAGTATTTTCATATGTTATAAGGATGTGTAAGAGAAATAAATAAGCCAATTTAAATGTTATGCATATTTTTCAAATAAAATATATTTTATTTAAAAAGTTTTATATTTTGGAATAAATAGATACTGTTTTTGTGGTATCTTCACTATATAAATATGGAATGTTATGAATGTTATATATCGTAATTTTTTAAAACTATAAACTTTAAAATATCCTCAATGTGTAAAAATTTATGTTATTATATAAAACTCAAGAATATGTAATGTTTTAAGGTTGGGTCCTTAAAGTTCGTATTAGATGATGGTTTAGATAACTTTCAGGGTTATGATGATGTTGATAGATTACCATAAATGATTTTTACTCTATGGTTTATTTGAAATTATATATAATTTAAGGATTACCATGTTTCTTTTACTAATATATGTTTGTTCAGAATGGTTTTCCACAAATGAAATTGGGAAGCTGAAGTTGAGAGGTAGGGATAGAATGATATCCTTCTGAATCTGCATCTTGGAATGGTAGGAATCAGAACCAAGCAGTTTATGATAGTAATGGATCAGATGAAATAAGAAATAAATGGTGTTGTAATCCATAAAAGAGAACAACCAGAGCTACCATAAAGGAACATGATTATATTAGAACATTTTATGAGGCAGAACCCTCCTGCTTTCAGTGGATATTTTGATCTAATAGCATATGAAGGATGGATTAAATCCATTGAAAAGGTATTTGATGTTATGGGATTTTCATATAATCAAAAGGTAAGTCTTTATATTAATTTTTTTGAACGTGAAGCTGATCATTGGTGGTCAATGGTCAATAATATCTAGGTTAGAGAGGGGATTGATGCCTTAGAGTGGGATGAATTTAAAAGTATTTTCCTTGGAGAAACTTTTCTGATGTGTAGAGAGGGTACAAATTGAGTTTTCTGATGATCATGTGAACTTTAAAAAAAAGAATAAGAAGAGGTCTAGATGACAAGAAATGGGTAAGAATCAATCAATGAAATTTTATGGTAAGAATGTCTAGTTTCTAGTTTGTGAAAATTGTGGAAAAAATAACCTTGGGGAATGCCTTACCAAAACTGGGAAGTGTTTTCAATATGGTAAGTTTAGAAATATGGATTGAGATTGTAATGAAAATGATCCTAATACTAATCCTAATAATAAAACAGTTAAGTGTTTTAAATGTGTTAAAATGGGTCATTCTAAAAATTTATTCCCAAAGAAATATCTGAATGATGCAAAGAAGATCAATTATAATCAAAAAGGTGTAGTGAGAATATTTGTGAATTTGTCAGCATACATCAGGCCATCCAATGAAGTTGTATCAGGTAACATGTTTTTTTACTCAGATTTTTCTAAAGTTTTGTTTGATATGAGGTTTAAACATTCTGTTATTTCTGGGAAATTTGATGGTAAATTAGAAATATCACCTCAAAAAATGAGATCAAACCTTATTATTAAAACACCAGGGGGGGAATGTTACAAAAAATGGAATTTTAAAAATCTTTCTATTATGGTATGTGGAAAGAGTTTACCAGGAAACCTTGTTGTTTTTTCCTTATTAGAGTTTGATGTCATTCTGGTGATGGATTGGCTTTCTTTTAATCATGTTAAGATTGATTATAGAGCAAAACAAGTTGTTGTTTAGAAAGATTTTGAATTTGTATACAAGACTGAACCCATACAATTAATAACATATAAGGAAGCTGATAAATTGTTCAAAGATGGAAATGAAATTTGGCTTGATCATATTGTTGAAAATAAGGGAACATTTCATATTAATGATTTTCCGGTGGTAAATAAATATCTTGATGTTTTTCCTGATGATTTATCCAGTGTTGTACCTAATCGGTAAGTTGAATTAATAGTTGAATTAGTTATTGATGCTGATACGATTTCAAAACCCCCTTATTGAATGGATAAAATGGAAATTATTCAATTGAAAAATCAGTTGTAGGAGTATCTTGATAAAGGATTCATTCGTCCAAGAACTTCACTATGGGGTGATCCTGTTTTGTTCATTAAAAAGAATGATGGTTACATGAGATTCAGAATTGATTATAGAGAATTAAATAACATCACTATTAAAAAATATATTTTTCCTCATACCTATGACTTGTTTAATCAACTCTAGGGAGTTCAATACTTCTCAAAGATTGAATTGAGATCCGGATACCAATAGCTAAAGGTTAAGGAGGATGATATCCTGAAAATAGCTTTAGATACTAGATATGGGCATTATGAATTTTTTGTTATTCCATTTTTTTTAATTAATACATTTGTTGTATTCACAGATCCTATAAATAGAATATTTCATGAGTTCTTGGATAAGTTTTTGGTTGTTTTTGTTGATGACATTCTAGAATTTTATAAGAGTAAAGAGAAGCATGAAAAACATCTAAGGGTTGTTTTGAAAACCTTAAAGGAAAGGAAACTATATTTAAAATTCAGAAAGTGTGATTTTTGGTTGAAATTGGTTTCTTTTTTTTGGAACATTTTAAATAATTATGTAATAATAGTTGATCCTTCCAAAGCAAAATTGGTTGACAAATGGACAATATCCACTAATGTTGCATAGATTCATATTTTTCTTTGATTAGCAGGTTATTACCAATAGTTTGTTAAAAATATTGCATGATTATATAGACTGCTAACTAAGTTAACACGAAAAGGGGTTAAATTTATTTGGACAGAAGAATGTGATGTTTTTTTTTCAGTAACCGAAGAAGAGATTTGTAAATACTCTATTTTTTGCCTTGCCTTCCCAAAATGGTGAGTGTGTTATCTATAGTGATGAATCAATGAAGGGACTTTGTTTTTCATACAAGATGATTAGGTAATTGGTTATTATTTAAGACAACTAAAAACTCATGAGATAAATTATCCCAAACATGATTTGGAATTATAAGTTATGGTTTTTTATTTGAAAATTTCAAGGCATCATTTATACAAAGACAAATGTCAAATATATACTGACCATAAAAGTCTAAGGTGTATATTCACTCATAAGGAATTAAACATGAGGTAGATAATATGGATTGAATTCATAAAATACTATGATCTCATGATCAATTACCCTCTAGGAAAATCAAACAAAGTGGTGGATGCCTTGAGTCAAAAACATCATGCATCATTAACCATGTTACATTTGGAACATGATCCCTTGATTAATGATTTTATGAATTTTGGATTAGAAGTTGTTGGTGAAGGAAATACATCTATTTTGTTTCAGGTTTTAGTACAGTCATCATTATTAGATAGAATTAAGCAAGTGCAGAAGAAGACCATGATCTATAGAAAAAGGTAGAATTGTTTAAAATGGGTAAGTTTCCAGAATTTAACCTTGATAAAGAATACGTTTTACGATTTGGAAAAAGGTTGTGTGTGCATTGTGATTACAAGTTGAAGAAATAATTATTGTGTGGAGCTCATATTTCTCTATTTTCAGTTCATCCTGGCAGTACTAAGATGTACAGAGACCTTTGGGAGTATTACTAGTGGGATGGAATAAAAAGGGATATTGTTGATTTTACCATGAAATTTTTGACAAGTTAATAGGATAAAGTAGAGTAGCAGTTACCAAAGGGGATGCTTCATCCTTCACCAGTGCCAGAGTGTAAATGGGAAAATATATCCATGGACTTTATTATGGGACTACCAAAGACTTCTTGAGGTAACAAAACAATATGGGTTATTATTGATTAGTTGACTAAATCTGCATATTTTCTTTCTCTTCAAGATATAATTTCTTTGGATCAGATATCTCGATTTTACCTCAAAGATATTGTTAGGTTACATGGATATCCATTTTATTTTGTATCTTACTGGGATATCGGGTTCACTTCTAATATTTGTAAGGCCCTTCAGAAGTCATTGGGCATAGAATTAAATTTCAGAATAGCTTTTCATCCTCAATCAGTTGGGAAATCAGAACGAACAATTCAGACTTTGTAAGATATGCTTCGACCTTTTCCAATGGACTACCAGGGAATTTGGGATCATAATATTTCTTTAGTTGATTTTTCTTACAATAACTGTTTTCATTACAGTATACATATTTCACCTTTTGAGGCATTGTATGCAAAGTGGTGTCAAACTCCAGATTTTTGGGATAAAGTAGAGGAATGGAATTTTATTAGACTATAATTAGTAGAGGAAGTGACTAAGAAAGTGAATATGATCTTGAAACATATAAGGACAGCTTAAAACATGTATAAAAGTTAAGAAAACAGCAGGAGGAAGGACTTTTTTTTAGGTAGGAGACTGTTTTTTTTAGAATCTCGTCATGGAAAAGTGTTATGTGTTTCATTAGAAAGGAAACCTACATCCACGGTTCATTAGACCTTATGAAATTATAGAGAAAGTTGGACCAGTCGCATAATGAGTAGCTTTACCTCTGGCTTTATCTTAGGTACACAATGTTTTTTATGTTTTGATGTTGAGAAAGCATATGCTAGATTCATCGCATGTCTTGATCCCAGAAGCAGTTCAATTGGAAGAGAAACTTTCTTATAAAGAGAAACCTATTCATATATTTTATCAAAGAGAACAAGTATTACCGAGTAGTTAATCCACCAGGTAAAGGTTTTGTGAAGAAACCACATGGTTGAAGAAGCAACATGGGAATCTGAAAATGCTATGAGGGAAAGGTACCCTCACTTGTTTAATAAGTAAAAAAAATTGTGAGGATGCAATTTCCAGATGTTGGGGAGAATGTAACACCCCATGTTTTTAAAAATAAATTGAAATTCATGTAACTTTGTTTTATGTAGATAGTTATAACTAGCCTTTAACCATAATTTTTCCACTTTTATGATTTGAATTTAAAAAAATTATCATCAACGGTTGTGATCAGTAAGTTATTTGGAGTCTGATAGAACCAAATTGTTTTTTTGGTGAATAGTAACATACCCTTGTAAATAGTAATATGAATAGTAATATTACCCTTATGAATATTAAATCATGTTATTATATTATTTTCTTAATGTTATAATATAATAAGATCTTGATTAATTTTTCAAGGTGTTAAAAATGAGTTATAGTTCTAAAATTTTTATTTTTTAATAAATTATGATTTTATTTAAAAATAGAATTAATCATATTTAGAAAATTATTTTTAAAAAATAGAGTTCATTTTTTAATTCTACACATAGAAAAATGGTTATGGAAAATTTTTGGGATTTTTATGAATTTCTTGAATTTTTGATTAATAGTAAAATATGATAAATTACGATAAATGTTAAATATTTGTTTTACTACATCATAGGTGATTCAAGGATGATGTAAGCACACTTGGTTAGAACTCACAATCACTTATTACTATTTTGGGTCACATGAATCAAGACTATTCATATTCTTGAGAAAAAATATTAAAATAATGTAAAATCCATCCTCTCCTCCACTATAAATACCACCCTCATTCCCCTCTTTCTCTCACACCTATAAAGCCTTTATAATTTTCTACATTCTACCAAATACCCTCCCCAAGGATATTCCCCATATCTAATACCTACTGGTCTCACCAAAAGTCTAAAATTAGTGGTCTTAAGGAGGATCTCAAGGAGAAGAGATCAAGAGGTAAAAATCCTCTTTCTTATTCATGTGTTTTCTTTCCAATTCCTTTTCTTTTCTTATAATCTCTTCTATTACCATTATCCAAGTGGAATAAAATATCCATAATATTATATATTCTATATTTTATCATGTTTATAGAAAAAAATTCCTCAAATTACTTTATCTCCTCCCCCTCTTATAATGACATCATTCGTGATGTGTCGTTTACCAAAGTCGTGGATGACGTGTTTGCAATTTCTATTACTTCCTTAAATGATGATAATAAAACCCTTTAAATGGTTGAAATATAATGTAAATTGTATTATTTAACCTATTTTATGTTATGTAATGAACTTTTATTCATGAAATTAAATTATATAATGAAATAAATTTATGATATTCGAGGGACCGCCAAAAATTATCTAAACAAAAATCATTAATGTTGTATCTAATGATTCATCATAATATATGATAATAAAAAGACTTGTGGTGTCATTAAATATTCTGGAAAAATATTAATACCATTTCATTCCACTTCTATAATTTAATTTCCCTATAACAATAAAATCAAATACAAACCGGCCAAGGAAATCATGTAAAGAACACACCCAAAACAATGAAAGGAACAAAATACTAATAATTAATGGGTAAAATGATGTTATTAAATTAACATATAAGGTGTTATAAACATGAAATTGTTTCTTTAAAATAATAATAACACTCATTTAACCATTATATAGGAGGTTTAAACAATTTTTAAGTAAGAAAATCCTGGGGTAAGGGAATTCATAACCCGATTTCCATTCTTTAGGTTAACCTTCTACTTCATTATTTATGTGGTATTAAAATTGTTTATATGATGAATTTTGTTTATATTATGATTACTTTTGTGTATTTATAGTATATATATATATTAAATCCACTCTATTAAGTCTCATTTTAATTATATTATATTTTTATGGGGATTTTCTTTTAAAATCCTCTTTTAAAATTTTGTTTTACAAAATTCAAAATCAATGTTTTTATAAAACTATTCATATTGTATGATTATGTTCTGGTTCTTGGGAATTTTTTATGATGAAATTTGGTACATATGTCTCCCTCCAATGCATTGGTTATTTTTAAGTTAGTGGTTGGTCTTATGGTTACTATAAGTGTAACTGTGATGGTTACACAATAAGGTAGCCATGAGGGTTACATTGCAAGGTAGTCATAAGGTTTAAAAATTATAATGTAGCTGAGAGGGTTACAAGTTTATGTAATTAATTCTACAATATACCTTTATGGTTTTATTTATGTTCTATATATTTTTGGGGAATTTCATGTAAATCTAAAGTTTCAAAAAGTGAGTTTATATGGGTGACAAGTATGTCTTTTTTAAAATGATTTCATACATTACAAGCATTCATGGACTAATGTTTTCTTTCCTTATTTTTATATCCCTTACTGAGAATTTTATGTTCATCCCAAGTTTTTAAATGATTTTCACAGTTTATAAGGAATTTTAAGACAAATAATTAATCCAAGTTAAATGTTATGAAAAATTTTCAAATAAAACATGTTTTATTTGAAAAGTTTTATATTTTGGAAGAAATAGATACTATTTTTGTGGTATCTCCTCTATATAAATATGGAATGTTATGTATGTGAAATATCCAAATTATCTAAAAAACTAAACCTAAAAATATCTTCATTGTATAAAAATGTATGTTCATTTCTAAAACTCAAGAATATGTAATGTTCTAAGGATGGGTCCTTATATTCCATCCCCATGTTATGATGAAAATTATAAGGTATGATATTTCTAAGAAGGGTTCTAGTTATAAATAACATATTGGGAGACAATGTATATGTTTTATAAGGTAGTTTATTATATGCCTAGGTTTCCAATTTCACTTGACCTATATGATAATGTCATGGTTCTTTATGTTATATAATCAATATTCATATAAAAATATTTGAGGTATATATATGAAATGTATGAGAATCTATATTTATTATAAAATAAATGATTAGTTATCCCTTATAAACTATAATAGGATAACTTCAGTTATAACCCAGGGGATAATTCTAAGTATAGGATAAAATCCTAATGTTTGGGTAACAAATGAATTACCTTGGATAAACCTATAGTGTCATAAAAATGGAATCATGATTTAAACAAACATTAAATGATTTTTCATGTTAGTGTTCCTGCCCGAAATTATCATTAATTCTTATACTATGTCTTTTAGTTTTATTTAATTGATAAAACCCGATGGAATAATGTTAATTTTTATTGTCAATTGAATTATTTTCCTCATGATAAAACAAGTGAATTAAGAGATAAAATGAAAAAATGGTTTTATTATTCCTAATTAACTATCTCTTAATATGACAAAAACTCAAATTTTGTGAGTTTTTTGACACATCTAAGAAAATAAATATAAAATTTCATAACGAAAATGGATTAAAGAACAATCAATATCCATAATATCTAGAATTTGGGATAAATAACTAAAGTGAATGTCTTAGAGGAACATGAGGATGTTTTGAGTATTTAAAATAAAGATACAAAGAATGTAATTTCCAATGATATTTGAAAGGTTTTTTTAACACAATAGATGGTAATAATGGTATCTGTATGGTATATATGATGGTTGAATGTTTAAATTTTGGATAGTATGTGGATTATGAATATTGATTTTCTAGGGGGAAAGCTCAATAAAAGCATAAAAATGGTTATACAGTTAATGTTTTTACATATGATAATGAAGAGGATATGAATGATGTATGAAATTGTGGGATATATTAATATTATTTCTTATGTTAATTATAAGAATCGAGATTAAATGTAATTTTATGAATATTAATACATGATTCATATTTCATATTATAGGAATGAATTATTGGGGAATGATATGATGAAGACTGGTTGATGCTTTAAGAATGGTGTGTGATGATTGATGTATTTATGTATTTGGATTAAAACATTATGTTTTATAAGATCTATACTAATTATATTATGGTAATACAAACATGAAAAATCTAAGGTTTATTCCAAAATAGCTTTTCATTTTGGATTTTAAAACATATTTTGAATAGAACTAACAACCAAGAATAGTGATTTAGTGGTAAGGTTTTATTTTTGGAGAGCAC
Organism: Viscum album; assembly: GCA_963277665.1. NCBI lineage: Eukaryota > Viridiplantae > Streptophyta > Magnoliopsida > Santalales > Viscaceae > Viscum > Viscum album. Next base: position 76,275,195 of record OY728159.1, read on the forward strand.
ATGATTATGGGAATGATAAACCTTAATATGTGTATGATGTTTAGTTACAAATTTTTATTTGGGATAAAGATATTATTGGCATTGACGGTATTTTTAACCTTGAAATTCATTTTCGATTTGATTAAAATGTGATTTTGGCTATCTTTATTGAATATTATTGAATATTTTGTTTTATGGAATATATTTTAATCTTAATTAAGGAATAATGATTGTGTTATTTTTGTAATAATATATGTTTTTAGTTGTGTTTAACTTAAATTTTATGGATACCATCATGGGTTTATAAGTTTAAGGTTGATCATAAATTCAATGGAATCAACATGCCCTTTTTAATGTTTTATTTGATGGTATATTGATACTTTATTGTGGTTTTAGTACAATTTTTTGTTTGTATATGATTTAATTTTATTTTAATTATGATATATTGGATTGTTTAATATAAATAATTTTTATGGTATAAAAATGATTCACTGATAAGGAAATATTTTTGGAGATATTTATGGCTAAGATAAGGATTAAATTTCAACTTAGTATCTAAATTTGATTCGTAATATTTTTAATGAATTTAACTATATTATAAGATTATATATTGGTATATTCTGATGTTTAATGATATTTTGGGAGAATTTTATTTGGATTTATTTTTAATAACTGATTTAACAAGAAATATTATTTGGAATAATGAAATTATGTTTTTGATGATGTTAGTTGAAGTTCTTGATATAGAATTTGATTTCAAATCATTGATTAATAGTTAATTGAGGTAATTTGGGATAAATGATTATTTATTAATATAAACATTCAATGTTATTATTATGTATTTGGAGATTAATGTAATGTTTCATTGTAGTAAATTTTATAGATTATGGGAATTATCCTAGCTTGTGAAAATAAATTTTGGTTTTTATTAATGCCTACAGGAAAGAGGAATATTATTTTATACATTTTTGTTCTATTTGAAATTTATTTTAGTTCTTCATGAATAAAAAAATTCACTCTGAATACTCATTTCTTGGGAGAAACATATTAGATTATGGTGAAAATTAACTAAATGTAAAAATTTTATTTTTTAGGTTATTATATTAATTATGTTCATATTCTAGATGGTAAAAGGTATTCCTCAACTCTAGGAAAAGAATATAGAAACAAAAATGATTTCCTATTAGAATCATTTCAAATGAATCAATGGTATTTTCACCCATTATTTTTTTATGGATTTTTTTTTGTTGACTTTATTTTTACTCTGTTCTTTATCACCCTCTATTAGTCCACAAGCATTGCTTTTCTTTTCCATATCCAATATTTCACTTCCCACTAATGTTATCCTATTTAGAGTCATAATTTTTTTTATTCCAACAGAGAGTTTTATTTATAATTCTATCTTATCAAGGTGATGTTTTACTAACAATTCTTACAATGTGGGTTTTTAAAAAAAAGTGAATTTTAAAATATAAAACCTTGTATTATCAAAAAAATTCTCAAATTATGAGGATAAAATTTATTAAAGAGGGGAGATGTAACACCCCTAGATTTTATGAAATATTTTTTAATTAAATATAAATTCTTTGATAGCTTATGTTACATGAAAAAATAAGTTTAAATGAACCATGATATACTATTAAAATATTTTTTAATGTGATAGTTATTAATTATTCATGAAATTTTAAGGTACGAATAGTATTAAATAATTTATGAAATATATATAAATTTATTAAAAAATTTATTTTAAATAATCACTTCATTTTTTCTATTGTCATTTTATTCTATAAAAGTATGTTTTCATACAAATGTATTTTTACTTATTTCATGATATATATTATGATTAATTTCCATAAATTTTTTAAATTTTATAAATTCAATAACATTTTAAAAATCAACATATTAAAATTATTATATCATATATTTTTTTTAAATTTCATGAAAAGAATGATTTTCTAGTAAATATTGAAATAAATAATGTTTTTTAAACTATTTTTTATTTAAGTCATGTAAAATGTTTCATTTTAATTTAAAATGGTATAAAATGAAAATTAATTCTATTTTTTTAAGAACAACTCATTTATTTTCATTAGAATCAATTTTTTTTTGAATTTAGTATTAAAAATATTATACATGAAAAGGAATTTTTTGAAAGAAACTTTTTTTATCTGGATAATGTTTTTTTATCATAATAAATTAAATTGATCAAAATTAGTTAATGATTTTAATAAAATATATTTATTATATAGTCAATAATTTTTTTTAAAATTTCATCAAATATTTTTCTAGTTATGTGATACGAATAATCAGGGTTTTATGCTTCAAAACTATATTTTTTTAAAATCAGTGTTCATCATGTTTTGGAAAATTATTTTTAAAATTAATTTATCGAACATATTTTTGTTAAATTATATAAATTGTAATCTATTTATAGAATTATTAAGTGCATATTTTTAATTGGACATTTTCATTTTGGTCAATATGAATAGTAACTATGGTAAAATTTTTCACCTATGTAAAGGGTAAATCTTGATAATATTGGCTAAACTAATGGATAAAGCCATTATTTTTCATCCAAATTTTAATTAAATTAAGGTAAATTTACCTTTATTAATATAGTATCTAAATTTTATATTTAATGGAACATTTTTCATGATAATGACCTCTATAATATTTAATCAAATAAGGTTACAATGCATCAATAATTTAGTTTTAAATAACTATTATATATCCACATATGGAAAAAATAAAGTTATTAGTGAATATAAATTTATATATGATATTAATTTTATTATTTTCATGATATATATTTATTTATAATTTTTAGAAATTATATTATTAGATTAAATTCTTGTAAGAAACTAATACAATATTTATTCAATTAATAGAAAAGTACAGTAAATGATCTTAAAAAAATTATATGTGATATAATATGAATGAGATAATTTGTTCCAAGAATTATATATATATATATATATGACATATTAAAAATGTTTGAAATAATTATATTTTAATTACTCATTTTTCTCTATGTATTTAAATTTATATTAGATTAATAGCATCAAAACAATATTAATGGTATTACATAATAAATAACATTTCATTAAATTATTTAAAATTTAAAGAAATATTATATTCAGAAAAATTAATTGAATGTGGTCTTCAAAAAAACATTTTTTATGGGTCTTTTTTCTTTCTATAGTGACATTATTAACCATTAAAGTGTAGAAAACATTAATATTATGGTATTTGTCAATAGGGTTAATAAAGGGTTAAAACTAAATGATAAGAGTAAAAATAAGATCCAAACTTTTCCAAATAATATTATATGGAATTATTTTGACACATAATCATCTAATATTATAATATTATCAATTTTTATCCATTTTTACATCAATTTTAATTTATATTAATTCAATATTTTAGGAAATTAAAAGGGTCCCCTTCTCTCAATTATAAAAGGGAGTCCCTCTATTCTCTTCTTAAAACTACATTAAGCCTTATAGGTTGACCAAAATCTAAAAATTTCTCTTCTCACCTATCCCATTCACATTATAGAGGTTATTTTATTCCAAAATTTCCAACCATAGAGACATTATGGGGATATCTATAAGTTTTATTTCAAAGAAGAGGTAATCACCTTAACTAATCACTTTCTTTTTAATTATTCTTATAACACCTCTAAATCTACTAAATTAGTAATAAAATAATAAATTATATGACATAAAATACATAAACTTGATTATTATTATAAAAATATAGTTATTCGCCATATTTCCATCAAATGGAAAGTGAAAATATAACTCGTTTATATGTGTGACTTACCGTCTCCATGTATAGATACAATTCATTTCTCATCACCATATTTTATGGATGTGTATTATGGTAGTTTTAATATTTCTATGAAATTATTATTATATAAAAATTATTATTGAATTATAGTTTCATATCTACCTTCTTACCTTCCAAACCATTGGAAAATAAAAACATGGATTATGAATACATGTGGGATACCACCTCCATTAAGTGATGTAATCCATTTTTTAATTATGTTTTACATGGATTTTAATTAGTTTTTATTTAATGAATATATATTATATATATGATATAGTAATTTTTTTATTTATTATTTATCGTTCATTCATTCAATCCGTCAAAAAATGAAAACAACATTCATGCATTTGTATAGCCTACCATATCAATGAACAATGTAATTAATTTTCCTATATCTATCTTCTATGAATGACTTAAAACACGTATATAATGAATATATATCCTATTTATATAATTTTTACCATTTTTGATTTGATATGATAACGATAAAGATACAAGGACCAAACTACTAAACTAGGACTTACGTGAAAAACGACGCAGATATCACCTGAAACAATGATTTTAATAAATAAGTGTTAACAAATAGTATATAAAAGGTTATAAATAAATCATACATGGTATTATATAAATCAGTATGGTTCTAAAATATATTTATAATAAATATATATTTATAATAAATATATATTTATTATATAGGATGGTAAAATATAAATGAAGGAAGTATGGCTTAAGGAAAGGGATTTACATCTTAGTTTTATTTCTATGAGTCACATTCCATATTCAACTGTATTCCTTTTTTGTATATATACTAACCATGAATAAAATTAATGATTATTCTAATGAGTTTTATGTAATATTAATATTTATATAAGGTTATTTATTTCATGGGGCTTATGATTAAGCTCATACAAAAGTGGTACATGTTTTATGTTATAATATCATTGTTTATTAGGATTGTTTATGATTATGATTTTGATGGTGAAATATCATGATATAACTCCAAAAAAATCATGATCCATCATAGATTATTGATATTTATTGAAGATACCAGTTTTGATTTTTTTAATCACCTTATGCTCTCAATAAATTGAACATATTTTTTATAAAAAATCTTCTTCATTTATATCTTCAGTCAAAAATACTTTTTTCTTACATATTATTGTTTTTTTAAATGTTTTAATGAAGGTTTTTACTCTTCTAATGTGATTTTTTGAAGTTAGTTTTACCCATGTTTGAATTTTTAAAAGATTCTTTCAAAGGAATCTTTTTTCATTTTATGAATGAGGTAATTTTTGAATTTTTCTACACAAGTGTTAAAGTGATGTTTTATTATTAATATATATTGAATTGAATGGAATTTAAAACCATCATGAATTGTCAAATATTTAAAGATTCTACCCTAGGTTTTGAAGGTCTTTTTCAATGAAAATGTTTTCTTTAAAAATTGTGAATTTTTTTTAAAATGTTATTTCAAAGTGAAAATGATATTTTTCTCATTAAATGTTCCATGTGATCTTTTGAAAACATTTTCCATAAATAGGACATGTTTGAAGTTAGTTATTATTTATTGGGGATATAATCCAGTGATACCATTTTTAAACATTATCTGTATGGTTAATGTATATATACATGATATGTTTATGAAACATATATTACTGTAGCAGTATTGTAGCGTACTGTAGCAGCGGCGTGCACTGTAGTGGCAGCAGGTACTTTAGTGGCAACAGAGTACTGTAGTAGCAACGGGGTACTGTGCAGTACTGTAGCAGTGTAGGGTACTGTAGCAGTACTATTCACAGAATGGGCTTTGGGCCATAAAAATGGGCCTTTGGGAAATGTAATGGGCTAAATGACCACTGGGCCTTCGAGCAATATAATGGGTCTCCCTCTACCCAGTTAAAGAGGTCTTTTCTTTTCTTTAATAATAAATGAGGCTTCGGCCCCAACCTTTAAAAAAAATTAAATAGGTTGTTATGTGATTATATGATGAATGTTTTATGGTCTTATAGAACACATATTTTTGGTTTTTGGTTTTTGAGGGTGGTTAAGTTATAACCAAGTATATATTTTATAATATAACAAAGGATAGTTTTTATGTTATAACCAGGAATAGGGGTTATGTTATAACTGAGGATGGTGGTTGTGTTATAACCAAGGAAGGTGGTCAAATTTTAACCAAAGAAGGATGGGACCTATATATCCCTCCCAGTAATTGGGTAAAGATTGATACCTAATTAGATAAGAAAGAATGGAATGAGGATTGAAACCAATCCAATAAGGGACTTCATCCACTATGATAGTCTTGAGAGTAAACCATTATTTCTACAATGTATTAGAGTGAACTAATTTCACTTTGATAGTTTTACAATGAGTATTGACCACTAAGGAAAATGTTTTATATGCTTATGTGTATTCCACAAACTTATGTATTACACTAATTTTATTTTATCATGGCTTATATTGTTTGATTCATTTATGATTCATGTCCTATGATCAAAAAATATTTTTTCTATGATTTAAGATTATGATCTATGATATTCAAGGTATAATTTTTAGATGTTATGATTATGTTACCATTACCTTATGTTCATGTTATGATCATGTGATCATTGATATACCTATTGTATACCATTATTGAGCATATAATATCATCTTTTCCTGTGTTTTCTTTCCATAGGATATAAAGAAATATATTATGTGTGATATGTCTAAGAAGGGTGATAGTTATGATGAAATTAGTGGGAGAGGATGTCGATCTTTTATGAACCATCTTTCTATATGTTCATTATTCCTAAGTCACTAGACCTATTTGTTTCTATCATGGATAATTATTTTATATATGGAATATTCATCTATAAATATATGCTATTAATGTATAAAAGGTCTGGTTGGCTATACATATGTGTGGGGAACATAGTCATTATTTGAATCGATGTCTTAATCTAAGGATTAGCTTCTATACTATGTAATGATCTATGATATTTCAATTATTGAAGTGGTAGGTTTAAGTTTTTATGTATGGGGTTTTTAGAAATACATATTATAAGTCTAATATTGATGATATTTTGGTTATAATAATCCTGAAACATCTAAGTATTGGTCTATAATAGTTTTTCTTTAAATATTTTGAAGCATATATTAAATGGTGTAGATCACCTGAGATGTAATAGTGAGGTGATATTTTATAGAAAACCCATGATTTAGAAAAATATAATACTTAATATATTCACCATGTTGTGATAATAATGTATTCTTTAGATAAGGAGTATATTTATATTGATAATGTAAATAGGATAACATTGGTGACCTTAAAATGGATTAGTGATTTCATGGTATCTCTGCTGATGTTTACGAATTTTTTTAACTTTAATTTAATGTATTATGAGATGGTAATTTTTTTAGAGTAATTAATGTTATAATGAATTTTTATGGTGATTTAGATTATTACCATATTATTAGAGAATATATGGTCATGGTATTCACATATTTGGTATTTGGAATTAAGAGAAACATTATCTTTTTTGGGGAACTAATGTTAAGTTTATATTGGATATTTAGTGTCCTTATATATATTATTTTGAATATTTAATTTTTTCAGACATATTTTACAAGGGACATTAGCTTATTTATTTATGGAATGTCTTATGTTGAACTTTGGATGTTACTTCTGAATTTTAAGATATTAATGTAATGTATTTATCTATATTGGAAATCATATTCTAACCATTGTGGTTTTGTTGATAACTTGTTGTATAAGGAATGACATATCATTATTTTATAGATATTATAATCTTTTAAAATTTAGTTTTTTTTGTGTTAGGCATGAAACATGCATCTTCAATATTCATTTCATGGAGTAAGAAATAATGTGAAATTGATCAAAGAATAGCCAAAGGATGAAATTTTTCTTATGATAAAGAATGAAATAAATTAACTATATTTTATTATATTCTTTATCCTAATATAGAAATAATTCCTAAACTTTATTTATGGAATATTGAAACAAAATATGATACTTTTACAACCTCTTCTGATGAATCAATGGAATTTTCACCGAACATAGATTTATGGTTGTCTGGTCATTAACAATCTATAAACCATGTTATATATCACTCCCTCTTAGTCTGTGGGTGTCATATTTCTCCTACCTTTCCATATTTTCACATCCCACTAATGTTCTTCAATTTTGAAACCTAGTTTTGTTTTATTCTATACATCCTTAATATTTCACATTCACTCTTTTCAAAAGGAAGTTTTATTGACCCTTTTTACGATGTGGGTTTTCAAAAAATATATCTTCTAAATTCAAACACTAGATTCACAAGAATAATTTGAAATTGTGAGGATAAAATTTAATATATGGGATAATGTGACACCCTAATATTTTAATATAAAAACATTATGTTTGATAGCATATACATCATGCAACAATAAGTTTAAATTACCATAAAGTATTATCATATAAATATGACCATTATAAAGTAGTCATCAAATTAATTGGTATGAATGTAATTAATTTCATTATGATGTATATATATATATATATGATATATTAAATATAATTTTTTTATTTCACAGGAAATAAACACCAAAATTTCTATAATCACATTTTATTAATAAAAATAACTTTTCAAGAAAAATGTTTTTTATTTATTTTTATGAGTGATTATTAAATTTAATTTATTTAAATTTTATAAATTTTCTTTAAAAAACTTATATAATTTTTTTAAATAATAATTTCTTAATTATGATAGAGTTATTTGTTAATAATTTTAATAAAAGATTTATTTTTCAATAAATAGTGAAAATATTGACTTTTATTAAAAAAATTATTTTTGTTTTGAGTACCTAAAATGATAATTGTAACACTCCAAGCTTCCACGGTACGCTTCTCTTTGAATAAAATAATAGCCTGTGTTGTACGCAACTTCGAGTTCTAACACACCACAACCAATCAAACTAGCCATAATGAATAGTAATACCCACTTTTTGAAATTTTATAAATTTTATCTTTCAAAACGGACTTTATTTTTAGATTCGGAATATCAAAATTATCTTGGGGTGAATTTTTGGTAATTTTCTAAAAACTTTCAATTTTTGATGAATAGTGAAAAACAGTGAGTTATAGTTTAAAATCGAATTTTTATTTAAATAATTATTTATTTTATTTAAATTTATTTTAGGTCAAAATAGATACATAATACCTATATAAGTTCAATGTAATTCATTGGATTTAGTTTATAATAATTTTAGATATATAAAAATTTTATTGAACTTTTTACCGTCTTTTACCCACCTCCTAGGAGCATTTGCAAATTTACATAAAATTTAATTTTACCGCTTCTGTGATTTGAATTTCAAAAATATTAGAGACACAGTTGATATCAATAAATAAAATGTGATTCAATAAGAAGAAAATAATTTTTGGTAAATAGTAACTTTTTAATTTTATTTACCACGGTTAAAAGTAAATAGGGCAATTAAGGGTAAAAATGATATTATTATTACCCTAATACATGTCCTAATTCTATTGGATAAGTATAATTCAACTAAAAACAACATTAGGAATAAAATATGAACCTATTTGGTCCACTTGGATTAGATTAGGACATTTATTATTATTTAATTCAAAGAAGGGTTAAAAGAGTTAAAATAAATGTTTAATAAATAAAACATTTTTCATATAGGGTAAAACATAAGATAAATTTGAATATAAATATTCATTAGAAATATAAAACAATTTCCTACATAATTATATTTTATTTATATTTTTTAGACATTAAATAATTTAATTTATTTATGACACAATGATGATGTTGTAATTACCTAATTAATGAAATATTAAAATAATTAATATTATAAATATCCAAATAAATGTAATTTGAGACTTTTTATGAATTAAAATAATTTTATAGGTTAATATTAAATATTAGGGTTGGTTATATGAATTTTTTTTGAAGTAATAATGCCTTTATGAATTTAGAAAAAACAAAATACCAAATAGTGTCAAAATTGACATAAAAGAGTTTTTAAAACAAATATTATATTATTAATTGATATTCTATTCCTAAAAATCTAAGGTTCGTCCAAAAGACTTATATAACGATATTTGTATCATTAATGAACCACTTGGGTTTCACTTGAAAGTGTATAGTAAGTTTATTAACCATATAATATAAAAATACAAAGAGACATAGTAAATGTCAAACTATTTAACTAAGAGTTAAATCTAAAAGATAAGGTTAGTATAGTGACCCAAACCGATCTAAAACCTATTTTTTGAGTGGTTTTCTACCCATAACCACCTTATCTTTTAAATAATCCATTTTTTAGACATTATAAACCGAAAATTATTTTATTATAAAATAATATATCTAGCTTTTCCTAAGATTCCCCTCACCCCTCTTATAAAAGGGAACTACCCCTTCTCTCTAATTCACACCATCAAAGCCATTTGTATCAGCCAAACCCTACCCAAATACCCTCTAAACTATACTCTATTCATCCTAGAATCCTTCCTTTATTCATACATCCAACCTAATTATCCATTTTGATCAAATCATAAGGAAGAACCCGAAGAAGAGGTAAATATTTCATCACCTCTTTCAAGTTCCTTTCTTCTTCCAATTCCTATTTCTTTGTTGTTTCCATTATAAAATAATAACTCCAGTATTTTCTATATACTATTATGGTACAACCATATTCATTATTCTATTCATCCTTTGAATGACATGTCACCATACGTGCATACCTACGGTTTACCGTCTCCACGTCATGGTGTAATTGTTATTCAATACATTATTATTTAGATGGGTATAATAATGATGTGTAATTGATGTAAATAATAAATATAAAATCATAATTATTCTTTATATATGATATACCATCCAATTATATATTATGTTAATATCAAAATAATGATATTGTCGCTCGTGCGTATGTACGGATTACCGTCTCCACGAACGCGATGAGATTCATTCCCCATCATATCCATTCAAGACTAATTTTCATTTGATGATTAAAAATAATGTTTAAAGACTTGATATCATTCTGTATATGAATAATATACGTCACATCCATAACACATATGACTCACATAACAAATAATTAAAAGTAAAACGAATCCGCTAACACCCGAAACGATGACAATACTAAGATATTATTAACAAAACAATGTTAAAAGATCATATATGATATCATAGTAATGTATATGATTCTTTTATAATTTAATAACAATTATTTCACCATTATATAGGAGGTTAACCTACCCTGGCCTAGGAAAAGTACAAGTTAAGGGATAATTCTACAATCTCTTCATTATACATGGTTGTTTATAAGTAATTATCTATTGGGACCTCTTTATCATCCACATCCATGCTTCTTAAAAATGTATTTCAAAACATTTTTACTATTTAATAGAAAATGGGTTAAAGTCATTTATACCCTTATTTGACCTTATATATTTTTAAAGAAATATTTTCGTCATTTTCCAAACAAGGTACTTTATGACCTTTTTTATAATATTAAGGTAAGAATGTTTTTTTAACTTATACGGTGGGTGCAGCTATTTTCCGCCGTTATAACATCATCGAAGCTTCCCTTACAATATTACAAGAATATTTTCAAATATGAATGCATTATTTTATAATTATGTGACTTTTAAATGATTTCAAAATAGAAAGAGATATTTCTTTAAAAAGGTTTTGATTTCATCTATATCAACATCCTTTGATGGATTTTAAGTTTGTTTGAAGTTGATTTATTATGATACAAAACCTACATATTGTATTGAAGGTTTTGTGATATGTTTGACTGTGGATGTGTTATTTCATTCCATTCATGGTTTATGGATAAATTATTGACATTTCGTATGCTAGTTTTAATACGAATGTTTATGTTATGTTTAAACCTTTTCATATGAGGAATACATTGGACTTAGTAAGTGACGGGTGGAGCCCGCTATAGCTCCTCGATGCATCGATAGGTCTCATGAGACAAACTAGTGTCTTGTAACAAGGCCTTGACAAAATCTTATTTATAGTCTTGGCATAAGGCCTTGACTATGTGGTTATGAAAGTCTGGCATTATGCATTCCATCATTATGAAAGTGGCTATTGATATTGCATGTGATTATTCGACTAGTAGAATATCCATGTGAGTAAGTAAATGGCATTATTTTGATTTATATTTGTCATATTATGATTAAGTTTATGTTAAAAAGGCTTTTGTTTTAGTTTTATACATTGCCTTAAATTTTTATGCTTATTTATGAAAGCTTCCACTATATTGTTATCCTTAGTGAGCATCTGAGATCACCCCAATCTATGTTTTATTTTTTCCAGGATGCGAAAAAGTATATTATGACTGACCTACGGGGATAGTCTATGGGATCTCAGTGTTGTCTATGGAAATAAATTTGTTGTCGTTTTCCATTTTATGATGTAATGTAAACCTTATGAATGTATCTAGTACTTCTAAGGCAACTAAAATAATCGGTCTTTTGAAACTTGATCTTTTGTGATCATTCCAATGATACGTAATAATGCATTGACTCTGGGCTTCTGGGGTCGGGGTGTTACCATTGGTATCAGAGGAAGTTTAGTATAATCCTTGGAAACTAGATTTAGATAAACTTTGATTAGAGAACATAGCCCTAAATAGACATTGAAGATTAGTATATAAAAACTTCCTAGAATTTTGGTATTGTAGAGATTTTGTGAGTTTCCAAGCAATACATACCTATTTGGATACGAACAGGTAGAGGTGGCTCTGGCACAGATGTACTGAGGGGTAAAACCTAAAAACACCGCTTTGAGCTAGACTCAAACAGGAACTAGTGCACGACAATGGGCCTTACTGCACTCTTGGTTACGACACTCCTAGGGGGTATGCTTAGGATAATTCTCATTTTATTTACAAACAATTATGAAGGGTTTATGAGTATATACTTCCTCAAAGAAAACATTTTTTATGGTTATGGATTATATCCATAAACTGTTCAATTTATGTTAAGTGTTTTACCAGTTTAGAATTATGTATTTCGATTCATAAACTAATCTAGTTTATGCCATTGTTTATAAATGGATCCTAGTGAAAGGAATGGAAATAGTATTAATGCATGCACTCCATGTAAGGATTTCCCTCCTACTCAAGATAATTATAGTGGAGCTGGTGATGCAACTGGTGCTGATCAGCTAATCACCATACTAAGGCAACTCACTCGGGTTATGAATAATAACCTTACCCATATGGAGCACCCTGATCCACAACGTGGAGGATCAATGTTAGATCTCTTCATGAGGAAAAAAACACCAACATCCAATGGGGGTACAAATCCATTAGTAGCTGAGAAATGGATAAATTCCTTAGAGAAAATATTCCACGCCTTGGGAAGTAGTGAAAGGGAAAATGTTGTCATAGAAGTTTACTGCCTCACTGGAGATACTGATCAATGGTGGTCATTGATTCAAAACACAAAGAAAGATGATGATGTATCAAATATGGAATAGAGAGAGTCTAAAATATTTTCTTAGAAAAACACTTTCCTCGTGACCATCGAGCAGATATAGAAAGGCAATTTTTGAGTCTGAGGTAAAAGGAGAATGATAATGTCGCAAAGTATGAGGCTAACTTTACAATGTTAGAGAGGCATGCTATAGATTATATACGTAACCCAAGAAGTAAGATTGATAGTTTATTTTATGGGTTAAAACCATTTCTCCATAAAGCATTAGTCTTGCAATCCTTCTCGTCATATGAAGATATTGTCTCATGTGCTGTCAAGACAGAAAAATAATTCTCTAAGTCTTACAACTTTAAAGCAAATCAAGAGAAGAAGAGATCTTCTGAACACTCTAGAAATGGAAATAAGGGTAATAAGGGAAAGTTTGAATATCCATCCTGTAGTAAATGTGGGAAGAAACACCTTGGTACTTTCCTAAAGGGAATGAGAGTTTGTTACAAGTGTGGTGAAAAAGGTCACCAAGTTCATGATTGCAAGGGGAAGAAATAGGTTATCACTATTGAATGCTACAATTTTAGATAAAGGGGGAATTATGAAAATGAATGTCTTAAGAACCAAGGGAACTTACCTTAGAAAAGGTCAAGGGATCAAGGCCAAGCCTATGCTATCACTACTGCTAAGGTTTAAGCTCCGAAAGACATAATGGCAGGTAATTTAATGGTTTCATAAAGTTTAGAAAATGCTTTATATGATTCTGGATCATCAGATTGTTTCATATCTTCCCAGTTTGCTAAGAAAATTAGATATTTTCAATTTGATTTAACAAGGGAGCTGTCAGTCAGAACTCCTAAGGGAAGTATCATTGCCACAAAGTTTTGTGAATCAGTCCCCATTAGGGCATATAAATGTTCTTTATCTACTGATCTCATCGTCATACCCATGATTGAATTTGATATAATACTCAGTATGGATTGGATTTCAAATCATGATGCAAAAATTTATTGTAAGAAGAAGGAGGTTACTATTTTTGATGATGATGATAAAGAACACCTTATCTTTAGAGCAGAATTGTCACCACTTAATTCATATCTAGATCCACCCTCAGTAGCTTAACTAAATTCAATTATCAGGGAGGAAGATAATGAAATAACTGTGGGTGAGGAAAAGAATGTTCAAATAGAGGATATACCTATTATAAAAGAATATGTTGATGTGTTTCCAGAATATTTACCTAGACATCCTCCCGAATGAGAAATTGAGTTTTCCATTGATTTAATTCCTAGTTCAAGGCCCATATTGAAGACCCCTTATAGAATGGAAACTATGGAACTAGTGGAACTAAAGAAACAAATAGAGGAATTGAGTAATAAGGGATTTATTCACCCTAGTGTTTCTCCATGGGGAGACCCTATCCTTTTTGTTAAGAAGAAATATGGATCTATGAGGTTGTGCATTGACTACATGGAGATTAATGCTATAAAAATAAAGAAAAAGTATCTCCTACCTCGCATTGATGATTTATTTGACCAACTTCATGGAGTTCAATACTTTTCAAAGATTGACCTTGGATCTGGATATCATCAGTTGTGTGTGAAGAATGAAGAAATTCCAAAAATAGCATTTCGAACCAAGTACGGGCATTATGAGTTTACAGTAATGCCTTTTGGATTGACTAATGCACCCTCTGTCTTCATGGATCTAATGAATAGATTTTTCAAGGAATATCTTGATTAATTTATAGTGTTATTTATTGATGATATCTTGGTATACTCAAAAATCTACGAAGATCATGAAAATCACTTGCGCATTATCCTGAAGACTCTGAGAAGACATGAATTACATGGGAAGTTTAGCAAGTGTTAATTTTGGCTTCAGGAGATTTCTTTTCCTGGCCATATTATCTCCAAGGATGGAATCTCTGTTGATCCTTCTAAGACCAAGGCAATCCAAGAATGGCCAGCACCAATGAGTATAACTGAGGTATGCAGTTTTATTGGTTTATCATGTTATTATCGATGTTTTGTCCAGAATATTTCCCGGTTGGCTAACCCATTAACAAATCTCACCCGAAAAGGGGTTAAATTTGTTTGGAAAAAAAGTTTGTGAAGAATGTTTTGAAGAATTGAATAGAATATTAGTCAATTCTTCTATCTTGACTCTACCATCAGGGAATAATGGATTTGTTATTTATAGTGATGCATCCAAGAAAGGACATGGTTGTGTCCTTATACGGAATGATAAAGTTATTGCCTATGCATCACGACAAATGAAAATTCATGAGAAAAAATATCATACTCATGATCTTAAGTTAGCAGTTGTAATCTTTGCTTTGAATATTTGGAGACACTATCTCTATAGTGAAAAATGTGAGATTTATACTGATCACAAGAGTTTAAAGTATATATTCTCATAGAAAGAACTCAACATGAGGCAAAGGAGATGGCTTAAACTACTCAAGGATTATGATTGCGCAATACATTACCACCCAGGGAAGGTAAATAAGGTGTCAGATGCTTTGAGCAGAAAAGATCATGGATTTTTGAACAAGATGAAAGTTTAAACGGATCTTATATATATGGATCTAGTAAAGATGGATATGGGAATAACCATGTAAGGTGAAACATCAATGATTTTACAAATGGTTTCCAAACCATCTTTACTAGAAAGTATAAAAAGTTTTCAGGCTGATGATGAGGAGTTTCAAAAGAATATCAATGTTTTGAATAACGGTATATTGATTGACTTCTTATATGAAGATGGAATTTTGAAATTTGGGAAGAGACTTTGTGTTCTTGATATACCTGGTCTAAAAAGAGAATTATTGGATGATGCTCATAGCTCCAATTTCTCTATACACCCTAGGAGAAGAAAAATGTATAGAGATTTGAAGGAACATTTTTGGTGGGATAACATAAAGAGGGAGATTGCTGATTTTGTGTCAAGATGTATGGTTTGTCAACAAGTGAAAGCTGGAAGGCAATAGCCTGGAGGAGTCTTGCAACCTATTCACATACCTGAGTGGAAATGGGATAATATTACAGTGAAATTTTCTATGGGACTACCAAAGAATCCTAGAATGAACGATGAAATATGGGTCATTGTTTATCATATTAACAAGTCAGCACATTTTCTTGATATAAGAGAAGATTTACCACTTGAATGTCTAGCAAGACTATATATTATTGAAGTTGTGAGACTTAATGGAGTACCCCTATCGATTATTTCTGATCGTGATCCCCATTTTACATCAAGATTCTAGAAAAGTCTTCAGAAATCCCCAGATACTAAACTTCGTTTGAGCACTGCCTACCACCCCCCAAATTGATGGACAATCAGAACGAACTATTCAAAACTTAGAAGACATTTTGAGATCATGCTGACTTGACTTTCAAGGTATGTGGGATCAATATTTATCTCTGGTAGAATTTTCCTATAACAATAGCTTCCATTCAAGTATTCAGATGGAACCATATAAAGCATTATACGGAAAGAGATGTTGTACACCAACCTGTTGGGATGATGTTGGTGAAAGAAAACTCATAGGCCCAGAACTTGTGGAGGAAAATATGAAAAAGGTGAAGGTAATCCAAAACCACATCAAAGCAGATCAAAGTAGGAAGAAGAGCTATGTCGATAACCAAAAGAATGATTTGGAATTTCAGGTAGGATATCATGTTTTCGTGAAGGTATCTTCATGGAAGGGTGTTATAAGTTTCAGTAAGAAGGGAAAATTAAGTCCCAGGTACATCGGACCTTTCAAAATTCTAGAACAAATTGGGGTTGTATCTTACCATTTGCAAATGCCGCCAAGTCTCTCCAAATTTCATGATGTATTCTACGTATCACTGTTGAGAAAATACATGTCTGACCCAACGCATGTACTCACCTATGTGGAATTACAACTGGAACCTGATTTGTCTTATTGCGAAGAGTCTGTCAGGGTTCTTGATACAAGAGAACAAGTGTTGAGAAACTGGATGACTCACCTGGTAAAAGTTCTATGGAGAAACCATAAGATGGAATAGGCAACATGGGAACCTGAGGAACTTATGATGAAGAACCACCTGAGTCTTCTTATGCAGTAATATTCTAGAAATTTCAAGGATGAAATTATTTGAATGAGGGGAGAATGTAACACCCAAATCTTATATGGTACGCTTCTCTTTGAATAATACAATAATGTGTGTTGTACGCAACTTCGAGTTCTAACACACCACAACCAATCAAACTAGCCGTTATGAATAGTAATGCCCACTTTTTGAAATTTTATCTTTCAAAATGGACTTCATTTTGGATTCAGAATATCGAAATTAGCTTAGGGTGAATTTTTGGTATTTTTCTGAAAACTTTTAATTTTTGATGAATAGTGAAAAACAAAAAGTTATAATTTAAAACCAAATTTTTATTTAAATAATTATTTATTTTATTTAAATTTATTTTATGCCAAAATAGATACATAATACCTATATATTTTCAATGTAATTCATTGGAGTCAGTTTATAATAATTTTATATGTATAAAAATTTTATTGAACTTTTTACCGTCTTTTACCCACCTCCTAGAAGCATTTCCAAATTTACACAAAACATAATTTTACCGCTTCTGTGAGTTGAATTTCAAAAATCTGAGAGACACAGTTGATATTAGTGAGTAAAATGTGGTTCAATAAGATGAAAATAATTTTTGGTGAATAGTAACGTTTTACCTTTATTTACCACGGTTAAAAGTAAATAGAAAAATTAAGGGTGAAAATGATATTATTATTGCCTTAAAACATGTCCTAATTCTATTGGATAATTATAATTCGACCAAAAATAACCTTAGGAATAATATATGAACCTCATTGGTCCACTTGGATTAGATTAGGATATTTATTATTATTCAATTCAAAGAAGAGTTAAAAGAGTAAAAATCAAAGTTTAATAACTAAAACGTTTTTAATATAGGGTTACACACGAGATAAATTAGACTATAAATATTCATTATAAAATAAAAATATTTCCTACATAATTTTATTTTATTTATATTTTTCATAAATTAAATAATTTAATTTATTTATGACACAATGATGATGGTGTAATTACCTAATTAATGAAATATTAAAATAATTGATATTATAAATATTCAAATAAATGTAATTTGAGACTTTTTATGAATTACACTAATTTTATAGGTTAATATGAAATATTAGGGTTGGTTAGATGAATTTTTTTCTAAGTAATAATGTTGTTATAAATTTAGAAAAAACAAAATACCAAATAGTGTCAAAATTGACATAAAAGAGTTTTTAAAACAAATATTATATTATTAACTGATATTATATTCCTAAAAATCTAAGGTTTGGAAAAAAAGACTTATATTATGATAGTTGTATCATTAATTAACCACTTGGGGTTCTCTTGAAAGTTTATAGTAAGTTTATTAACCATATAATATAAAAATCAAAAGAGAAAAGGTAAATGTCAAACTATTTAACTAAAAGTTAAATCTAAAAGATAAGGTTAATATAGTGACACAAACATGTATAAAACCTATTGGTTGACTGGTTTTCAACCCATCCCCACCTTATACTTTAAATAATCCATTTTTGAGCCATTAGAAACCGAAAATGATTTTATTATAAAATAATATTTCTTGTTTTTCCTAAGATGCCCCTCACCCCTCTTATAAAAGGGCACTCCCCATTCTTTCTAATTCACACCATCAAATCCATTTGGCTTGGACAAAACATACCCAAATACCCTCTCATATGTCCTCCCTTCATCCTATCGGCCTTCCTTTAGTCATAAATCCAACCTAAGGATCCCTTTTGATCAAATCAAAAGGAAGAACCCGAAAAAGAGGTAAATATTTCATCACCTCTTTCAAGTTCCTTTCTTCTTCCACTTCCTTTTTCTTTGTTGTTTCCATTATAAAATAATAACTCCATTATCTTCTATATAATGTTATGGTACAACTATATTCATTATTCTATCCATCCTTTGAATTACATGTCACCATACGTGCGTACGTACGGCTTACCGTCTCCACGTCGTGGTGTAATTGTTATTCAATACATTATTATTTAGATGGGTATAATAATGATGTGTTATTGATGTAAATATAAAATATAAAATAATAATAATTCTGTTTATATGATATACCATCCAATTATATATTATTTTTATATCAAAAGAATGATATTGTCACTTGTGCGTACGTATGGATTACCGTCTCCACGAACGCGATGAGATTCATTCCCCATCGTATCCATTCAAGACTAATTTTCATTTGATGATTAAAAATAATTTTTAAATACTTGATATCATTCTGGATATGAATAAGATACATCCCATCCATAAAAAAATATGACTCATATAACAAAGAATATAAAGGAAAATGAATCTGTTAACACCTGAAATGATGATAATACTAAAATATTATTAACAAAGCAATATTAAAAGATCATATATGATAACATATTAGTGTATATGATTATTGTATAATTTAATAACAATTATTTCACCATTATAAAGAAGTTTAAACCACCCTTGACTAAGGAAAAGTACAAGGTAAGGGTTAATTCTACAATCTCTTCATTATCTAGGGTTGTTTATACGTAATTACCTATTAGGACCTCTTTATTATCCACATCCATGCTTCTTAAAAATGTATTTCAATACATTTTTACTATTTACTAGACAATGTGTTAAAGTAATTTATACCCTTATTTGACCTTATATTTTTTTAAAGGAATCTTTCCATCGTTTTCCAAACAAGGTACTTTATTACCTTTTTGCAAAAATTAAGGTAAGAATGTTTTTTTAACTTATATGGCGGGTGCGGCTATTTTCTACCGTTATAACATCATCAAAGCTTCCCTTACAAGATTATAAGAATATTTTAAAATATAAATTTTTTCTTTTATAATTACGTGACTTTTAAATGATTTAAAAATAGAAAGATATATTTCTCTAAAAAGGTTTTGATTTCATCTATACTAACATCCTTTGATGGATTTTAAGTTTGTTTGAAGTTGATTTATTATGATACAAAACTTCCATATTGTATTAAAGGTTTTATGATATGTTTGACTATGGATGTGTTATTTCATACCATTCATGGTTTGTGGATAATGTATTGACATTTCTTATGCTAGTTTTAATACAAATTTTTGTGTTATGTTTAAACCTTTTCATATGAGGAATGTATTAGACTTAGTAAGTAACGGGTGGAGCCCGTTATAGCTCCTCGATGCATCGGTGGGTCTCATGAGACAAACTAGTGTCTTGGCATAAGGCCTTGAAAAAATCTTATTTGTAGTCTTGGCACAAGGCCTTGACTATGTTGTTATGAAAGTATGGCATTATGCATTCCATCATTATGAAAGTGGCTATTGATATTGCATGTGATTATTCGACAAGTAGAATATCCATGTGAGTAAGTAAATGGAATTATTTTGATTTATATTTGCCATATTATGATGAATTTTATGTTGAAAAGGCATTTGTTTTAGTTTTATAAATTTCTTTAAATGTTTATGCTTATTTATGAAAGCTTCTGCTATATTTTTATCCTTACTGAGCATCTGAGCTCACCCCTTTATATGTTTTATTTTTCATAGGATGCAGAGAAGTATATTATGAATGACCTACAGGGATAGTCTATGGGATCTCAGTGTTGTCCATGGAAACAATGTTGTTGTATTTTAACATTTTATGATGTAATTTAAACCTTATGAATGTATCTAGTACTTCCAAGGCTACGAAACTAGTCGGTCTTTCGAGACTTGATCTTTTATGATTATGCCAATG
Organism: Viscum album; assembly: GCA_963277665.1. Classification (NCBI taxonomy): domain Eukaryota; kingdom Viridiplantae; phylum Streptophyta; class Magnoliopsida; order Santalales; family Viscaceae; genus Viscum; species Viscum album. The sequence goes on from OY728159.1 coordinate 76,296,264, forward strand.
ATACGTAATAATGCACCGACTCTGGGCTTCTGGGGTTGGGTTGTTACAATAATTTTTTTGTTAAATGGTTTTGAAGTAAATTCCATTGAATTATATTATTAATTATACAATTTAGTTCATTTGAATGAATTTTATGGTTGAATTTTTTATAAAATCATTTTTTACATGAATGAATGTTTTTTGAAATACTTTTTTCCATTGTGTGTTGTGATTTTATCTTTCATTAATATATTTCACTTATAGGGATTTTATTTTACAAACTAGAATCCATATATAAAATAATTAGGTTTACATTTTTTAATTAGGCATGTTTTATTTTTCATTAACATAAACAGTAAAAAAATCACCACATAAAAGGTAAAACTGGTTAAATAGGGTTAAATCATTTGTGTAAGGCTTTAAAATTTCTTTAAATTTTTTCATTATACTATTTTATGGGTATATTTGAGCCATTATGATCTAATTCTAGAATATATGGCCACTTGGAGCCATATTTCTTTGATTATGAACATTATATTAATTAATGTAAAGATAATATCAAAAATGGCAAACTCTTGTCTATATCATCACTAGTATTTTATCATATGGGTAAAAAGAGTTTATTATAAATAATAAATGTTTTTTAAAATATAAATTAATTTAATTTATCATTGTAATTTAATTTCAATTTTTAGTGATTGAAAAATTAATCTAAATTCTAATGCAATGACAATACAATATTTATTCATTTTATAGAAAAATAAAATCAATGATTATGAAAAATATTATGAGAAATAAAATTTGGATGAATTTTTGTTTTAAATTAATTTTTTAGATAATTATTACATATTAGAGATGTTTTAAATTATTTTATTCATATTAAAATATTTTTTTCTTATCATTAAATTCAAATTAAATGAATTGTATCCAAAAAGACATTAATGATATTTTATGAGACCAATATTTTAATAAATTTTTAAAAAATATTAAAAACCTTAAAATGGGAAATTTTGGATGAAATATGATTCAAAATTCCATACATTGGACATTTATGATATATTTCATACATTATACTTAAAATCGTGACCCTTTTATTTTGAAAATGGTGTTATGACAGTTAAGGTTAAAATTGGTCAACTATTGGGTTAAACCGAAAGAGAATTATTAAAATATAAACCAAATCAAATATTTTTTATTAATTATATTTAAACCATAACCTGACTTAAATTCAAATATTTGGTCACTTTTAATAATTTATATTGATATTAATTTATTATATTATATTCTTTTAATAAATTCCAAGAGTTCCCCCTCTTCCCTTAAAAATAGACACCCAAATATACTAATTATTTACACCACGTTGAGCAACCTAGATCAACCAATACCAATAAATTTGTCTTATAAAAAATCTAAAACACTTTATATAGGTCATATTATCCCCAAATATCCACCCTAAATTCCTCATTATTATATCTAGTGGGGTTCTCTCATAGAAGAGATAATATCCTTAACTAGTCAATTTATTTTTTAACTTCTTTATTTACCTCTTATAAATTTTTAATATTTATAAAAAATAATAAATTAAATATATTAAATATATTTAAATGTTATTATGATTATTAAACCACCATAATCCACATTATATCCAAACAAATGGGAAATTAAATTACCGTTTGTGTGTAGGGAAAACTTAGCATCTCCAAATAGCGGTAAAATTAATTTTTCATCACCATATTTTATTGATATGTATTGTGATTGGTTTAATGTTTTTATATGATATTTATGCCAAAAATAAATTCCATAATTAAAATACCATCTCTACCTTCTCATCTTCCAATCCATTGTAAAATGTTAGTGTCGCTCATGCATACATGTGGACTACCACCTCTATGAAGAGATGCGTATAGTTTTACGTTTCCTATTTACATGGATAGTTATAAGGATAGATTTAATGTATATATCTGATATATATGATATAATAATTATTCTATTAATGTTAATTATTATTTACCTTTATTACATTCTACTCTTTGAAAAGTGAAAACATTATTTATGCATACGTAAGTCCTACCCTCTCAATAAATGATGTAATTATTTTTTGTACCTCCATATTCAATGGGTCATCCTAAATATTTATATAATGGATATATATGATAATTGTATCTATTTTAAAATATTTTACATAATAGATCCATCATTAAAGTACAAATACTGAAACTAATGAACCAAGATATACAATAAAAATGAAGTTATGATCACCTAGAACTGTGATTTTAATAATGATTTTTAATTAACGGGTGAAATGGTTATAAGTAAATCATATATTTTTTTATATATAGTATTATGGTTATTTAATAGATTTATAATAAATACATATTCATTATTTTTTTAACACATACAGAGGAATTCATACTTGAGGGAAAAGGTTTATTTTACAATCTCATCATTATTATGGATTGTATATATTTATGAATATATTGGGGGAATTATTTGATCATTATATCGTGATTAAAATATTTTTTTTCCTAATTTGGTTATTTTTGTATAATACTTTTTCGTATTTGATTTTCCACCCTTTATGTACACAAGATACAGAAATAATTATTTTAAGGAATATCGACATTGTTTTTCTACTCCATCAAAAATAATTTTCTAATATGTCCATGTTTTCCACAAAATATTTTAATGAAATTTTTCACTATTATATAAAAATTTATTAAGAAAAATTTATCAATGTTTTTTTGAAAAATGATAAAAATGGAATATTTCTACCACATTCTGAATGAGTTTCTTTATCACTTTTTTTTAAAAAAAAGTGTGTAATGAATGTTTTTTAACCTATATGACATGAGAGAAATTTCATGTAGAGACCTAGCCCCAGATAACCCAAATCTGGTTTCTGCAACTAAATACATTGGCATGATTACAAGAAATCAAGCCCTAAAGGACTGATCAGTTTAGTAGTCTTGGTAAACCATATACATAAATGAGTATTGTGTTACAAATGAATACATTGATTACAATATAATAATTTTTTTTATTATTTCAAAATAAAAACTCTAAGGATCACTCTAATCCATCTTGTAAAATCCATGCATATCTTTCATAGTATGCTTCTTGGATTCCTAAGGAAAGAAACATAATAAGGGTGAACTCAAATTCTTAGTAAGGTTAAAATATATTGGAAGAAATAATGAATCAATAAGAATAGTCAATATAGAAAGGTGCATAACTGAACATGCATGCCATGTAATCAATAAACTGAATGAAATTATATAAGAAATATAGAAAGGTAATAACTATAATTACATGCAATTCAAATAACTAGACAAGACAATATCAATATAGAAATCTAGGAAACTGAAACACATGCCATTTATTCAATGAATTAAAAATGAAATGTATCCATAGATATGATGATGCATTATCTCATGGATAAATAATAACTAAATCCTAAAAATGAAACACATCCATAGATATGTCGACACAAAATCACATGGATGAATAACATAATAATATAAATGAAGAAAATTCTTAATTATTGGATGCCATGTTTCATAGGTACATAGTACATTTACCATCAATACCATTCACATGACGGTTTAAAAAATTTAGGGTAAAAACCCATCTAAGGTGTCTAGCCAAATAGCTCATCCCATGAGACTACCGATGCATCAAGGGGATATCTATAATTGGGCCCCACCAATGTTGTGCCAATCCAAAACATTACTCATGTATCAAATAATCAATTTTATAATGTTCCTTATCTAATATCCATAGGGAGTAAAAGATACAGATTAATCAATCAATATTAAAAGAATACATTATATGTAAAATAGTATATGGTTTAGGAAATAGTAATATCCATGATAAATTAAATGGATAATTTATAGGAAATTCAATGTTCAATGGTTATAAGAGATTGAATATTTAAAAGGGACTAATAAATAAATCAATGAATCAAATTTTAATACTATCCCTGTCTAAATAAATCATAAACCATCTAGTGTAAGATTAAGTATAGTATCAATACAAAAAATCCCATGAGGTGTAAAAATAGAGCATTGTTTTTATTGATGAAATAAGATAATATATTTTAAAAATATTCTTTATTAAAATATCCTTTTCTTTTGAAAACCCTTTGTAAAATATGTTTCTTTAAAAATAAACCATTTAAATTTGAAAGGAGGCTTTATGAATGATAGTGGATGAATCTGTACATGTCATACGAGGTGAAAAGGATATTCCTTTTGTACAAAAAAAGGTTAGAAAATTACTCGTTAGGAAACATTGGTGAAAGGAAAAAAAGGGTAAAAATTTCTTTATCAAATCATTTTAAAATCATTTTTGAAAACCTTTTATTAAAACATGGTTTTATAAGAAAACATGTTCTCCAACTAAAGAGAGAAACAAATTTGGGTTTTCTTAAAAACACTTTGAGTACCACAGAGTAGAAAAATGGTACTAATAATTGAAAATGGTCATGAATAACGAGATGAGAATGAAATTTTTTATTTAATAATGGTTATGTAATTTCCTCTAATGTAAATTCCATTGAAATATCATTAGGATTGGTGTTGAGGAAAATAATCTTTATGCATTCCAAAGTTATCCATACCACTTTAAAATATTTTAAAACATGATACTCATAAAGTAATAACATTATATGAATGTTTACAATATCATGAGAGTAAGTATATTCATGATATATCATGTAAAGGGAAGTATATACACCATGTAAAATAAACTAGGTGCATAACAACAATTAAGCCTCAATAGAATTTAAATTGAGATGAAAATCCATTACCTTGCATTTCCTTTTGGGTGAACATCCTTTAAATTAATTTATAATAAACTTGTGTTAATTTTATGCTTACTTTATAACATTTTTCATTTTTATAATTATTTTTTTTTTCATATATTACAATTTTGTGTACAACTACTCAAACAATTAAATTTAAATTGGGTGTTTTTGACCAAATTTGGTTTATGTGTCAAAACAACTATTGTTGGTCAACTATGGTCATAGGGTTCATTATATAACATATCCAGAATAATAAACATGAAATAATTATCATATTTATAAATCAATTATACTTTTAAAATCAATCATTATATATGTTTATGAAAATGAGAATATGTTACAATCATGGAGACGGTAGACTGTATGTACGCATGAGTAACATTCCCATTTTTAAGCGATCGTTGTGGAAAGAAGGTAAGTAACACCATATCATTATATAATGACAATTATATAATAAATAAAATATTATTTAATCATAAATACTTATATAAATAATTTTTTGGTGTAAAATTAATCATATCATGTCAAGGAGGCGCTATTCCACACGTCCACAAATAACGTTATCACTTTTTAAGTGTGTGAAAGGGTAATAAAGAAAATGATATATATATATATATATATATATTATATTTCTAGAAATAAAATTATCTCATTAATATCATATAGATGTTTCATTATGTATCATATTTATTATTAAGACCATCCTTTATATGTTCCATGTTTAGTGTTAACGAATCACAACGCTTTGAGGGGGTAGTAGTCCATACTTCCTCAAACGATGTTATCGTATTAATGTAAAATGGAAAGTATTATAGGTATATTTAATAAAATTATTAAATAAGTATTAAGAAACAATAAATATCATATATAATATATATAAATAGATTTTCTATCATAATGGTCATCAGGAGAGGTGGTCGGGAAAAATTGAATAATCATCATTTCTTGAGGTCGTAGTTCACCGTACATAGAAACATTATGTTTGTTACCCATTAGATGATGGTGTGTGTAAGTTTAGGTATAAATATCAGCATAAAAACATCCTATTATATTTATTATAATGGTGTTTTTATACGAAAATATAATCAGGATATTTCAGGGTTTGGATAATGGAAATGAAACTAGAGAGATTGAGAAAATACATTACCTTTTAATCGGGTAACTTCTTTTGGTTTAACCAAAAGGAATCCATGGAAGATATTAGGACCAAAGGGAGGCTTCTAAGTTAGGGGGAGGGATTTTAGTAGGAATTTTGGGTAGAGAATGTTTGATCTTTAACAGGTTGGAGAGGTTTGAGGAATGGGTAGATGAGGTGGCCTTTGTAGGGAAAGAAAAGGACTCACATGGTATTCTTGAAAAGAAGTTAGGTTTACACATCTTATTACCTAAAAAAGTCATAAAAAACACCCAAATTCATTAATTTAAAGTTAATGACCTAAATATGTCCATAAAATGGGTGTTGTACAGTTGTATAGGTTATTTGGGACCTTAAACTTAGGGTTTTGGTTCATTTTAATCCAAATTACACCTTAATAACTGTAATTAATTTTAATCACTTTCACTGATCATTTTAAAAAAAAATAATTTGATCTTATCAGAAAAAAATATTATCTTTATTATAATGGTGTATGTTGTATTTTCAGAAATAAAATCACAAAAGCAGAAAAATTAAGATTATTGCTAATCTCGTAGAGAGGCGGATTAACTGGTCTAAGTAGAAAAATGTTAAAATGATTGTTATGTTTTTATATTAAATTTAAAATTTATATTTATTATAATGAGATAAATTATATTAATATATGTATAATTTATCCAATGTTACTTTAAAACAAATTTATAATTTAATTTAACATTAATAATTTTTTAAACGAAAAGGTAGTTTTTAACTAAAACGCATTATTTTTCACAGTTCACTAAAAAATGATGTTTCTCAGAAAAATCCCAAAACTTTATACTAAGAAAATTTTGACATTATTAAATAAAAAAAATGAAGTTTATTTTCTCAAATTGAATTGATAAAAGTTTCAATATTAATATTTAAAATAGGTTCACCATTAAAAGGCTGTAAAATGCCTTAATAAAAGTATAGGTTTTTATGTGAAATATTGGATTTTCTCTTATATTATACTTAAAAAATCAATTAAATTAATATAAAAATAATAATTTATTGAATATGTAACATATTTATTACATTAATATCACTCACTAATTGTAATTAATTTAATCTATTATGGAAAAATAACTTAGTGAACATAAAAATGGTTTTCTATAAAAATGTCCTTTTAATATTCAATTAGTTCTTATATTCATTTATAATTTATTTATAACCAACAATTTATTTCTCTAAACCATAAATTTTCATAATTTAGTTAATACTACTTATAAATTCTAGTATATATCTTATAAAATTTTAATAATATATCATTGTTTTGTGAAACTTGGTCTTGCGTACAACGCATGCTTTTGAGGAAGGTCACTTTAGCATCTCACACGCGCTAACTCAATGTTTCAAGAATGGAATCTATTGAAAATTTTAAATATTTTATACAGTATCTAGATATTATATTACCTCACGTTCTTCCTATCTCATGTCATACATGATATCAAATACAAGGTTCTTACTTTATTTTTTTGGGGCGCCACATTCTCCCCACCTTATTTAAATTACATTCTCACAATTTAAAATCAATCTTGGTGATAGATTATTTGTTATTTCCTACATTGAAATTACACATTGTGAGAATATTTAATGAAACATCCTATAAAAAGAGTGAATTTAAAGTAAAAAGGTCACATGAAATACCATGTAACTAGGTCTCTATGTAGGAGTAAATTAGTGGAGAGTAAGAGTTACATATATAGAGAAAAACCATAAATATTTATAGGGAGGGAATGAGGTCATCAATCAGAAAAAGTTTAATGATCGATGGAAAGTTGAGGTCTTAAAATCTATAAATCTTTGATGATTTATAAGACCATCGGTTCAGTAGAAATTAAGGTATTAGGAATAAATTTTATTTCTAATTCATTTTATTAAAGTAGGGTAATTATTTTACTGACCAATAATATAATGAAATATTCTTATTTGGTAGGTTCAAATTTCATATGAACAATCTTAAATTTTGTTTCTTATTAGAACAAATTATAATTCATTCCTCTACTACTAGGATTTAATTACCAATAATGAATTTTTTATTCCTGAAGCACTAAAAGAAACTTTTAAATGATCGTAAGAGTGCCAAGTCTAACTATTTGTCCATAACTATCTTCCAAACCAATTTGGATATTATATTAATCCCTAATCCTAAAAAGTGTTATTACGGGTTCATCCTTATCATTTATTCATAAATTTTTTTTACTAAAAATAATTAAAATTTAACAAGGACATTGCATTGGTCAGTGGTTGGAATGAAACCCTCATCATCCTTCGGTCATGGGTTCAAGTCATGCAGCCTTATCGGATTTGATTGGTTGTCACCTGGATTATAGTTTTTCATTTTATAAAACCATATCAATATAACTTCCAAATATAAATATGATGGAAATCCTTAAAATTAGGTTAGTTTATAAATATCATTTTAACTAAGGTTTCAACTCAACCTCAATACATAAATACCTCATCCATTTTATTTCCACATAGGTCCTTCCTTGGTCTAGGGTTTATCTATAATATCAATAGTTGGATTTTTAAATCATGTCACCTTATCTTCAGTCTAAGACTCCTTAGGTTTAACCTAGGTTACTTATTATTTATCCAAATCCTTCATAATGGTTTGTAAATAAAAGTGGATTATCCTATGCAAATCCCTCGAGACTTTCAAACCAAGTAACCAACAAGGCACGTTGTTGTGTACCAGGTTACCCCAAGTCAAGCCCAGAACACCTTGTCAAAGTTGTTACTCCTAGGTATATCTGTTCTAGAACCACATCCACATGTAGTATCTATACATGGATGTATTTTTAGGAATACCCACATAATATATACGTTACCAAAATTCTAGGGTTTTCATCTATACTTATTAAAATTATACCTTGGGGTTATTTTTTATAATCTAGTTTTTCTTGAATCTAGTTCCCAAGGTTGATACTGAACTTCTTATGATGCCCACTATAATTACCTAGCCCCAGATAGCCCAAAAACAGTGTCTGCTACTAAATGCATTGACATGATTACAAGGAATCAAGCCCAAAGGATCGATCGGTTTAGTTGTCTTAGTAAACCAGATACATAATTGAGTATTTCATTACAAATGAATACATTTATTACATTATAATATTTTTTTCTTCATTCTAAATAAATAAATTTGAGGATCACTCTAATCCATCTAGTAAAATCCATGCATATCTCTCATAGTATGCTGTTTGGATTCATGGGAAAAGAAACATAATAAGGGTGAGCTCAAATTATTAGTAAGGTAAAAATATAGTGGAATTGATAACAAATTAATGAGAATAGTCAATATGGTAATTTGAATAACTAAATAAACATTCCATGTAATCAATAAATTGAATGGAAGTATATAAGAAATATGGAAAGGTAATAATTGGAATCACATGTCATTCAAATAACTAAATAAGGCAATATGAATATGGAAAGTTAGGAAACTAAAACAAATTACATTTATTCAATGAGCTAAAAATAAAATGTGTCCATAGATATTTCAACACATTATATCATGGATGAATAATAACTTAATCCTAAAAATGGAATGCATCCATAGATATGTCAAAGAAAAATATCATGGATGAATAATATTAGAATATAAATGAAGGAAATGATAAATTATTGGACACCATTTTTCCTAGGTACATGGTACCTTTACTGTTATGACCTTTCACAAGACTTTTTAAAAAATATAAGGTAAAAACCCATCTATGGTGGCTATCCAAATGACTCGTCCCATGAGACTATTGATGCATTGAGGGGATATCTATAACTGGGCTTCGTCTATGTCATACCAGTCCAAAAAATTCCTCATATATAGAATAATTAATTTAAAAATGTTCCTTATCTAATATCTGTATTTAGTATAATATACGGATTAATCAAACAATATTCAAATTATATAACATATTTAAAATATTATATGGTTTAGGCAATATTAATATCCATGATAAATGAAATGCATAATTTATAGAAAATTAAAATTTCAATTATCTTAAGAGATTGAATATTTCAAAGAGGTATAATAAATAAATCAAGGAATATAATTTGAGTACTATCCTTATCTAAATAAATTATAAACCATCTAGAGAAATATTAAAGATATTATCAATACAACAAATCCCATTAGGAGTAAAAATAGAGGGTTATTGTCTTTGATGAAATAAAAAATAGATATTAAGAATATTATTGAGGAAAATATCATTTTCTTTTAAAAAACCTTTTGAAAATATTTTTCTTTAAAAATAAACCTTTTAAACCTGAAAATTAGGCTTCAATGAAATGATGATGGATGAATCTGTACATGTCGTATGAGGTAAAAAGAATCTTCCTTTTATACTAAAAAACAATAGAAAATTCCTCATTAGAAAAGTGAAAAGAAGATTCCTTTGAAACATTGGTAAAATAACAATGGTAAAAATTAATTTACTAAATCATTTTAAAATAAGTTTTTAAACCTTTTAATAAAACATGGTTTTTAGAAGAAAACTGGTTCTCTAACTAAAGAGAGAAATAAAGTTGGGTTTTATTAAAAAAAAATTTAAAACACATTGAGTACTAAAGAATGTAAAAATGGTAATAATAATTGAAAATGGTGTTGTACCTCTCGTACCCCTCGTGGTTTAATTTTCATGATCACAATCACTCTCTTTTTTATCTAATCTTGTTTTAAGTGTTTTTTGTTGATAGGCAAAAGGTTGCCAAGGAATTGGGCCAAGAAATCAAGAAGACAAAAGTGGACTGAATTTCAGTCCACCGGCCAACCGGTGGATGACCACCGGCCAGCCGATGGAGGCCTAGACAGAAGGCATCCCTCTGTCCAGACCACCGGCCAGCCGGTGGAACCCAGACAGAATGGGTGTGCTACTGCCTCAGCACCGGCCAACCGGTGGCCTCCTCACCGGCCAGCCGGTGGTGCCTGAGCCCGAGCCCTCTCCCTTTTTCAAAGCACCGGCCAACCGGTGGCCAAGCACTGGTCAGCCGGTGGAGCCAGTCAAACTAGCCGTTGGGCTTTGACCAGGATTGTCCACTTGACCCCCAAAGGCCATTTGAGGGTTCCCCCTCTATAAATAAATGACTAGGAAGCCCCGGAAACACACAGAAGCCCACGGGAACATTTTTCCATCATTTGGCGAACCTCCGGAGGATTGCTTCAAGGAACCCCACTTGCTCCAACTCAATTCCACATCCAAGGAGCACCACCATAGAATCTTGGGAGTGCCCTTCATCATCACCAATCAATCCTTTGGCGCCCAAGGCTTCTCCTCTTACGGTTTTTCTTGTTTTATTTATTTTGAGCATCAATTTGGGTTTGTGTCTACAAACCCTCATCTCTTTCTCTCATCCTCTCCTTTCGGTTCTCACACCACCTTCAAGGTGTGAAGAGGTTAGTCAAGCCTTCCCTTTAAAAGTCTTGAGTCATAGGTGAGCTAGCCTTCACCTGTAAGAAGGCTAGTGGGTTCTTGCTTAACCAATAAAAGCAAGTGGGTTCTTGCTCAACCATTAAAAGCAAGCTGTAATAGGTTCTAGACTAACCTTAAAGTCTAGTGGGTTTCTTGCTAAAACCATTAAAAAGCAAGCGGTAGTAAATCTCTCAACGGTTGAGTTGGGAGCGGAGATGTAGGCTTTGGTTTAAGACGAACTACGTTATCAAGTTTTGTGTCTTTCCTCATTTATTTCCGCTGCACTTTTAACTTTGATTTTAAATTGTTAATTATTTTTTAAAAGGAAATTCACCCCCCCTCTTGCCATCACTTCTTCCGCCCAACAAATGGTAATGAATAATATGAGGAGAATTAATTTGTTTATTCAACAATGTTTATGTAATTTCCATGAATGGAAATTCCATTGAAATATCATTAGGATTGGTCTTGAGGAAAAAAATCTTTAAGCATTCCAAAGTGTCTCATACCACTTTGAAATATTTCAAAACATAATCCTCATGAATGAATAAAATTATATGAATGTTTAAAATATCATTACATTATATAGATTCATGATATATCATGTAAATGTAATTACATACACCATGTAAAATAAACTAGGTTCATAACAACATTTAAGCCTCAATGGAATGTAAATTGAGGTGAAAATATCTTACCTTGCGTTTCCTTTCAACTGAACATCCTTTAAATTCATGTATAATAAACTTATGTTAATTTTATACTTAATTAAAAAACTTTTAATTTATATAATTACTTTTATTTCAGTTATTACCATGTTCTGTAAAACTACTTAAACAATTAAGTTTACATTGGTTGTTTTTGACCAAATTCAGTTTATGTGTCAAAACAACTATTGTTGGTCAACTATGGTCATAGGGATCATTATATAACATCTATATAATAATATCCATGAAATAATTATAATATTTATAAATCAATTATACTTTTAAAATAAATCATTAAATATGTTTATGAAAATGATAATATGTTACAATCATGAGGTTATAGGTCGTACATATACATGAGTAACATTCTCATTTTTAAGTGATCGTTGTGGAAAGAAGGTCAGTAACAGAATACCATTATTGAATTATCATCATATAATAAATAACATGTTATTTAATAATAAATACTTATATAAATAATTCTTTTGTGTAAAAGGAATCACATCATGTTGAGGAGGCAGTAGTCCACACGTCCATGAATTATGTTATCACTTTTTATGTGTTTGAAAGGGTAATAAAGAAAATGATATATATATATATATATATTATTTATATAAAGATAATTATCTCATTAATATCATATATATATATGTTTTTTATGTCTCATATTTTTAATTAAACCCACCTTTTATACATTCCATGTTTAGTTGGAATGAATCACAATGCTTTGAGGGGGCGGTAATCCACACTTCCTCAAACGTTGTTATTGTATTAATGTAAAATGGAAAGTATTAAAGGTAGGTGTAATAAAAGTATTACAGAAGTATTAAGACACAATAAATATCATATAATATATATATATATATATAGTTTCATCATAATGTCCACCATGAGAGGCAGTTGAGAAAAATTGAACACTCATTATTTTGCAAGGCAGTAGTTCACCGTACATAGAAACATTATGTTCATTACCCATAATATGGTGTTGTGTGTAATTTTAGGTAAAAATATAAGCATAATAACATACTAGAATATTTAGGATCATTTTTTTGTTACACAAGAATATAATAAGGAGTTTTTTGGGGTTGTACAATGGAAATGAAACTAGAGAGATTGAGAAAAGACATTACCTTTTAATCATGTAACTTCTTTTGGTTTAACAAAACGTCATCCATGGAAATTATTATGCCCAAATGGAGGCTTCTAGGTATAGGGTAGGGATGTTAGGAGTACATTTTGGTAGAGATTGTTTGAAATTTAAGATGTTGGAGAGCTGTGGTGAATGGGTAGAGGTGGTGGTCTTTTATAGGGAAGGAAAATGACTCACATGGTATTCTTGAAAAACAGTTAGGTGTACGCATGTTATTACCTAAACAAAGTCATAAAAACCACAAAAACTCATTAATTTAAGGTTCATGTCCGAAATATTTCCATAAAATGGGTGTTGGATATGTGGCTACATCATTTGGACCCTTAAACTTAGGGTTTTTGTCCATTCTAAGCCAAATTACACCTTAATCACTATAATTAATTTCAATCACTTTCACTAATATTTTTTTTAAGTTAAGTTGATAATATTAGACCAAAAATAATATTTTTATTACAATTTTTATGTCATATTTTCAAAATTCAAATCACAGAATCATCAAAATTAAGATTAATGTTAATCTCACAAACAGACGGATTAACTGGTTTTAGTAGAAAAATGTTAAAAATATTGTTAAGATTTTATATTCAGTTTTAAAGTTAAATTGATTATAATGAACTAAATTATATTAATATATTTATAATTTATCCAATGTTAATTTAAAACAAATTTATAATATAACTTAACATTAATAATTATTTAAATGAAAAAGCAATTTTTAACTACAACAATATTTTTTTACTATTCACTAAAAAATGAAGTTTCTCATAAAAATATAAAAAATTCATCCTATGATAATTTTGAAATTATGAATTAAAAAATGAAGTTTATTTTCTCAAATTAAATTGATTAAATATTCAATATTAATATTTATAATTGGTTCGCCATTAAAAGGTTTAAAAAATGCCTTAATAAAAATATAGGTTTTTATGGGAAATATTGGGTTTGATATTATCTTATTCTTACCAAATCTATTGGATAAATATCAAAAATAATGTATTTAATATGTAACAAATTTCTTACATTAATATCACTCACTAATTGTAATTAATTTAATATATTAGGGTAAAAAACCTTTGTGAACATAAAAATAGTTTTCTATAAAAATATCCTTTTAATATTCAATTAGTTATTATATTCATTATTAATTTCTTTGTAAACAACAATTAAGTTTTATAAACCATATATTTTCATAATTTTTTTAATACTATTCATAATTTCTAGTTTATATCTTATAATATTTTAATAATATATCGTTTTTTTGTGAAACTCGGTCTTGCGTACAACGCAAGCTTTAGAGGAAGGTCAGTCTAGCATGTGACACATACTAACTCCGTGTTTAATTAATGGAATATATTGTAAATAGTAAATATATTATAAAGTGTATAGATATTATATTACCTTACGCACTTTATTTCAAATGTCATGCACGTTGTCGAATATAAGGTTCTTACTTTAGTTTTTCAGGGCCTCACATTTCACACCATCATGAATACCCAATTAATTAAGGATTAATTTATGTGTATCCATGATTCTTTAAAAAATAAATATTTTTCTAATATTATGAAAATTTTATGTTTTAAAATTTGAATATCAATAAGAAAATGGTATTTTCCCCATAAAATTTTCTAGTTGTCTTTTTAAAGTATTTTCAACTATGTCAACATTTTTTGTGGAATCTTGTCTTTCACTAATGATATACTATAATAATACCATATACTATATTACTCTGGATGTTTTATGATCTTTTTGAATGGATAATGTATTGATACTTAATATATTATTTCTTCTAATAGAGATAGTTATTCAATTTTAAGGAGTGCTGATTTAGTTGTATTGTTTTTTCATATAATGAATTCATTGGACATATTAAGTGATGTATTAGGATTGAAATTATATATCCCTTTATGAATCATTATCTATCATGAGAAAATATAGATTTCATATTTCATTGAGGCCTTACCCATTTTTGTTGAATTCATGAAATGATCCATTGATGATATTTTTATATGTGTTGGCACAAGGTCTTTCTAGTCAGTTTTTGAAGTCCATTATCACACATTCCATAATAATGTAATTAGTAATTGATATCCATGTGATTATTTAAATATCCATGATATTAATTGATATGTTATGGAATTATATGATTATTTATATGTAATTACTTGAACATCATTTATTATTTTCATATTATTATTTTTACTCAATTTATTGATTAAATGCCATGTATTTTCATTAATTTGCCTTAACATATTGATTTTAAATTATTTATTTCCTTAAAATATTCATTTCTACATAACCGTTAATTAAAATTTGTACTCACCCTTTTATGGTTTCCTTTCTCTATGATACTAAGAAGTGTAAAAATATTGATATGCAGTGACATGATTTAGAGAATAATGATATTCTCAAATCGAATAAATATTTATGCTTTCATGTGTTTTTTATAATGAATTACATATCTAGTTTTCCAATACTAGTATATTATTCAGTAATTCAGGATGTAATTCCTTTTTTTAGATCAAATGTAATAAATTAACCACCAAATATATTTTATAATGATTGGGGTCTTTATATCCCTAGGGTTAAGATATTATCATTAAATCCACATTATTTAGATGTATTATGACGGTGATGATTCTAAAAAACCATTATATTTATCATGGGTTAATTATGTCATGATAAGATCTTTATGAAACATTTTTCCTAACCATATGTTAATAAATTTATAATATGATATTAATGAAACCCATTTTTTCTAATGAGTTATTTATTTTATGATTTGATCATTATCAAACTAATTTTTTCCCACATGTCAATTATGTTATAATGATATCCTTATAAAGCATGTTTATTTTCCATGGGTTATGATATATTGAAGTGTTGAATGGTTTGTGATCTTAAGGAATAAATATGTAAGGTTTTAATAATGTGATGGGTGGGTTCGTTATATCCCTCTTATGCAATTGGTAAAAGTATTATATCTCATGATAAAATTAAGAAAAATATGTTATCATGATTGATATACTATAAAAAAAAGTTAGGTATGTATGATCCACTATGATATTGAAAATATGTAGTGATTCATGATCCACAATAATATGATAAAAAAATTTTGATGCCCGATCAACTTAGATTTAATAGTCTCTCTTGTTAACCATGACACATGATACAGTTTCAATGCTAATGATAGTTCCAAACTCTTATAAAATGTTGTAATGATTGTGATTTGAAGTCATAGATAATGATTTATTTTTGATGATACCCCTATCTTGTGAAATGATAATATTTTATTTCATGGTTCATGAAAATGATCTACGCATTCTTTTGTGTGATTTTATATTGATAATTTATATTATAATAACCTTCTTCTCATAACATGTTTACATATGATGACTGATTAATATCTTCCCTATTTATTTTTATTTAGAATCTGAGATCACTCCTTTATTATGTTTTAATTTCCCTTAGGATGTGAATAAAGGTACTAAGTATGCTGAGTCTATAAGGGAAGCTTATATAATGAATGTTATTATATATGTCGAATATTATACTTAAATAAGGTCTTTACTTATCTAGTCTCCATGTACACTAACCCATTACGGTTTTGGTGTGTCTAATGTCATTATAATTATTGAATATTAATATAAAATGATGTAATATTTAAACATGAAATTCTTGGGTCATCTTAATTAGTATCATAAAAGGGTTTTATTAATTTTAGAGAATATGAATAGAGAAATTTGGTGAAAACATTGAGGATAATCTTGTGTATATTAAATCATAATAATATTTTTTTAGGAGTAGTTTAGGAGGTTTTCCAAGAAATAAATCATTTTATGGATACTACAAGTGGATTTGGTTTTGGAATAGATGAATCTTGGATTAATATACTCAAAAATAATTGGTCGAGTATATCTCAACCATAATTCTGCTACATGGTGAATACACCCTCATTGTGAAACTGGGTGGAAACTCTTATGGGATATGATTATGTTGATTCAAACTTTATATATAAACCATTATAAATGGTTTGAATAGATAATGACCATGGATGACCTAGATTAAACATAAGGTGTCATAGATATAACATAAGGTGACATGATATAGAGATTCTAGGATTCATTTTTCATGAGTATATGATTCCTTACTCTGATTATTTTATATTTATAATTATACAGTGAATTTTGGTTTTATTAAATGTTTAGAAACATAATGTATCATGCTAATAATTACTTTTATGTACAATGCAATGATTTTACTCCTAAGAAACTGAATTTAATGGGATCTGGAATACATATTCTTATTGTTATTCTTACAAAATATTCTTAGAACATTAATCTTACTGATCATTACAATAATCAAAGGAGGTAACAACATAAGATTGAGTATTTAATAAGGTTACATCCACCATATTTTAGATTTATATATACCACATAGAAAAAAAAATTACTTTCTCTAGTGATCAGAACATGAAAATGTTAACATAAATATTTTTAATTTGGAAGGTGAAAAAATCAAATATGGAATATTAATAAGAATACTAGAAAAAATAAAATAAATTTATTCCATAGAATAGGATGAGTTTAAGAGTAACCTTTTCTATAAGTTATTTACTCATATTCTAAATATAAAAATGTAGAATAAATTCAGTGAGAATATTTATTTTAGGATGAATCCATTGGATGTTATCAGAAAAATTTAAGAAGACATGAAAGGTACGCTTCCCATCTAATCATTATCCCTAAAAGAAAAATTGATCAATTTATTGATGGATAAAAACAAAGTATCTGAATAGAGTTATAAATAAAAAACATTAGTTTCTATGACTAAATCATATGATCTTCACTCAATGAAGAAATTGAAATTAGGGATCCCCATAATTCCCATTATTTTGATAAAAAAGAAAGATAAGAGTCTCATGAAAACTCGAAAAAAATCACATTGTGGAATGAAATTACAATCACCTACACACTAGAAATAAGGGAAGAAACATAAACGTAAATTATATAATAGAACCATGGTGTGCTTTATATGTGGAAGGGATGATAATAGATCTCATGAATATTGAAAATCAATAAAGATTACAGTTGATATAATATATGAAAGGAATATACGAACAAGTGTACCACCCACACATCAATGATTCAAATTCAAGGTTTATAATAAATACACCAACATTGCATTAATATTATGTGTTACAATAATGATCAGAATCAAAAATTTATTATTCCCAAATAAAAATGGAAATTTTATTAGATCTATACTAACAATGTGCGTTTAAAAATGACATGGTGAAAGGTACATTTATCACCTACTCTAGAGTAGTAAATGTCTTGTTTGATTATATAAATAATCACTATTTTTTATATAAGAAATTTTCTAAGGGTATAACATTAATGACTCAATTATTAGATATTGATTTAGTAGTAAAAACTTCAAAAGGTCAAATTTTTTACATTTCAAGTAAATATTTTCTCTCTAATTGAATCTTGTGGGAATACACTTCCTAAAAATCATTTGACTCTCCCTCTTGTTGAAATTTATATTATTATCATCATGGATGGATTTTATTTATATAGATATCATATCAATTTCTGAGTAAGGAAATTCAAGTTTCATATTCAAAAGTAACTGATTATCATTTATTGATAAGGGATTCATACACTTAAGTGCATCACCTTGGCCAGCATCTAATTTTTTATGAAGAAATATAGATCAATGAATATTTAAATTACTTTTAGGAAACATAAAAAATATCACTATTAGGATAAAAATTCATCTACCACATATTAATTATTTTTTCAATCAGTTATGATGATCTCAATATATTTTCAAAATTGACCTTTATTCTAGATATCATCAACTCGGGGTTTAAAAGGAGGATATACCCAAGACATCCTTTAATTTGAGGTTAAAAAATTATTAATTTATAGTGATTCTATTTTTAATTACTAATTACCCTAATATTTTCATGGATTAAATTAATACAGTAATTATATATATCCTTTAGTAGTTGTTTGTAGTATTTATAAATGATATTATTATATTTTCAAAGGGTAAAGATGATCCTAAAAATCATTTTAGAATTTTTTTTAAGACCCTAAGGAAGGATAATTTGTATGATATATTTATCAATTGATAATTATGGATTTAAAAAGATTTATTCCTATATTATATAATCTCATGTGATGGTATATTGGTGGATCCTTAAAATATAGAAGTTATTGCATAATAGATTAGGATAACAATGATAAATGAGATACACCATTTAATTTGTTTTGATAGATACTAAAAATTATTTATCATATATTTCTCATGACCATCTAATCCACACACCTTGATGACTTGAATGGGGGTAAATTTTTTGTGTATAGATGAATGTAAATATAATTTCAAGGAGTTGAAGAGAATTTTAGTGACTGAAATTTTACCCAAACTACCCTATAAAGGATAAGGGTTTGTGATATATATTGATGAACAAAATAATTTAATGTGATGTTTCTTTATACAAGATGATATAATGATATAATATTACCCTTTCCAGTTGAAAATACATGAAAAATTTTACTCGGCTGATGATTTGGAGATGGAAGTGTAAATATTTTCATTGAACATGTGATATCATTAGATTTATGATGAATGGTGTGATATATATACAAATAATAAAATATTTTAGTATATATTCTCATATAAATAGTTGAATATGTGTGGGATAATGTGGTTGGAGTAGATCAATGATTTTGACTAACGAAAAAATTAGCACCCTATGAAGGAGAATAGGGTGGATGAGGCTCTGAATTGGAAGGACCATTCTTGTTTGGACATGATGAGGTTAGAGATATATCTAATAGTTATGGATTTTTATAATAAAGAACTTAAAATCTAGATAAAATTAAATATATGTTATATTTCTTATATGAATGTTCAACCATCCATCCATGGGATGATTAATTAGTCATGGAAGGATTATTTAGAACTACAATAGAATGTGAGGAATTTCCTTGAGTTCATCAATTATTATAATGGAATGATAGTGTTTAGAAATTGTGTATGTGTACCATCAATACTATAATTAAAGAAGGAAATTTTATATGAAACTCATATTTCATCATTCTCTATTCATCATGGAATTATGATGATTTATAGAGATGATGAATAATATTTCGGGTGGGACTACATGGAAATGAATAATAAAGAGTACCAATCTCAATTCTTGGTATGTCAACAAGTTATTGATTGTATAGAAAAGTATAAGGGGGTTTTATAACCATTGCACATACTAGAATGGAAATGGTAATATATTTCCTAATATTTTTTCATTGAACACCCCAAAATATATAAAGGGAACCATGCTATTTAGGTTTGGTTGATCCCTTAACAATATTAGTAAATTTTAATTATATTAGTGAAGATTTATCTTTTGACCATATTACTTAGTAATACACTAAGTAAATTGTGATGTTTCATGGATTAATACTCATAATTTTATCTGATTGGGATCATATGTCTACCTTATAGTTTTAGTGAATACTTTACTAGGATATGGATACATAATTGAATTTTAGTAATTTATATTGTCCTATAAGATATGTGCAATTGGAAATAAATATTTAAAATCTAAAAGAGATTTTGGGTGCATGTATTATTCACTTTGAAGGTGGTTGGGATTAACACCTTCTTTTGGTGGAATTTTCTTATAATAATATCTTTCACTTCAACATTCATATGGATTGTAAAATATCCATATACTGTAGGAATTTCATAACTCCAATATGTTGGGTTGACATTAGAGAATAAATGATATATCTAATAAAATATTATATAATTTTAAATCCATTCATAAAAACATAACAAAATGAAAGAGTTGATAGAATATTTATGCTAACAATCATCAGTGAAATCCATATTTCTTTATCTATGATAAGGTGAAGTTCATAACATGGTCATTTTACTCCTCTAATAGGGTGATTGAATAAATAGAGTATAGTTTATAAAATTTATTTTTAATATAAATAATAATATATGACTTTGTAGTGTATAATCCAATCAAAAAATAAATAAGTCAACCTCACATGATCATGAATAAAATGATAGAAAAAGGAACACACAATTTTCACAACATTCAGATCCAGTATGGAATCCAACTCCATACCATGGATGGATATCCCCCTAAAAATGGATTAAATTAACTAAAATCACATGTGATTTACACTTAAAAGTATCTTTTTGACATGAAATAACACATTTCATAATTCACACCAAATTACAGCTTTGCAATGCAGTACAAATGATGATTATAAGATGAAGAAGAACACCAAATAAAGAAATATTATCCCATAAAAAAGATAAATATCCATTTACTTGAACCTATGGAATATATAAGGAATAATTTTATATAGTTGAGACTTTAACTACATAATAAAAATATTCTCAGACAGAATTTAAAATTCTTAAAACCATGAGATTCATCAGATGTTGATCATTGAATATATATCCTTGGAATCATTCTTATCTTCTTCATACTTTTATCACCCAGTAATAAATCACATGAATAATCACTATATGATTTTTTTACCATGTCTTTATCTTCTTATCTAAGCTAAATAAAATGTTCATTCATAATTATTCCATGATCTTCATAACTAAAATCAAAAACCATAACTGCTTCATAACCCAAGTTTTCCCTTTTTACAGAGTAAATAAATAAATATTTGATTCTACTAGAGAAACACTGAATAATCCTTCAACACATGATAGCATAATGGATTAAATTATGAATCCTAGGTTTCTATATATGTTAAAAACTAATGAATAATTTTCAAAGAAAAAATATCTCTTTGCAATATTTAGATTCTAAAAACCAATAGAATTTAAATCCAAATGTATCCAAAAATATAAATCGGTTATGTGATTTACCAAATCGCATGTGTGGTTCAATTGACTATATGAATTAATTTGGATTAATTAAAAGATTACTATGTTTATCAAAATGGAAACATCATAAAATTGGATACATTGGAAAATTATCTATGTCCCATTTCTTGTGTAGTAAAAATATCATATGTGAAGTATTTAGCAACCCGACTCATTCCTCTATATCACTGAAAATGGATATGGGATCATTTGGATATATTATATATTTTTTTATGTAAAAGATCATATTTTTCTACATAGTAGCATTAAAATTTTAAATTCAGTTACATGAATAAATCATCTACATAATTTTTCTATGTCACTGAATCAACTATGTGAAATTTATACATCAAGAATCTCCTATGTGAATTAGTTATGTGCCTTGTATTGTCTATATAAATTTGGTAAATTCCAATATTCACTCAATCCCAAACATAACCACTTAATATGGCCTTTAGACCTTCTAAAAAACATTTTGGAATCCTTAAAATTCCCTCCATGATATATAAACTCCTAAAAATTTGATCAAGAATCATTATAATTAAAGAGAACCTAAAGAATGGTTTTCAACAAATACAACGACCAAAAATCACTACGAACTATGGGAATAACATTATATATCAAATAAGGAAAATCATCTATGGGTTTATTCACAGTTTTATCCTAAAAATATATATTTTTATAATGGTTCTGGTATTTTTAATGAAGGTCTTGTTAATCCCTTAATATATTATTCCCTTGGAAATTCTTGATCATATCGGGATGGTTTCTTTTTAATTGAACTAAAAACAGATCTCTCTCAACTTCCTCATGTGTTCCTTGTATCTTTACTAAGGAATTTTATAGCTAATCCTTCTCATGTACTAGACATATATTTAATACCTTTAATATCCGGACTTGAACCACTAGGTCCGAGCTGGAATGCTATAGAACATTAGGCATACCTACATGTCACGAACCAACCCAAGTCGACTCTGAACCGGTCACCCGAGTCGACCCACGACAAGGCCCAAGAGGCATTCTCGATCATCCTGGGGTGGTGACAAGTGCTGAGAGCATCAACAGAGTGACGATGGAAATGATTTTTCCCAATATAAATAAACAGAAGCAGTGAAAAAAAATAATATTAAAGCAGTCCAAAAATAAATAAACAGAGCAGAACAACTAAACAAGAACTAAAAAGCAAAACTAACCAGACCTAATGACCACTAAACTCCATGTGACCCCATGGGTCACTCTCCGATCCCAAGACTCAACATCACCCATGGCGATCGAGATCAAACTGAAACCTACACCTGAGACTAAGAAAAATAATGAAGTATAGGTGTGAGTATTAAAACTCAGTAGGTGTGCCCAAGTAATCCATTCCCAAATGCATTTCCTTTAAACAAAAGAATCATCAATTTCAGGTTTGAACTACAACATATAAAAGTAAGGATTTCCACATGTTACTCAAAAGAAAAGTACGATTCATTTCCCTTATTCATTTCTCAAAACCCAAATCAATCTTTTAGTGAGACATTAGAATTTTCAAAGGGAAAGTGTTGCTTATATTTTCATATTTTTACAAAGATGATTAAACACTTTCATTTGAAAATAATTTTTAGAAACCTAATCAAAACCAATTTACCACTTTCCAAGGAAAACAATATACAAAAATTCACAAAAGAAATCACACAGAAAGGGCAGTGTAGGTATACATATAAGTATCATAATCACTACTGCAAGCAACAAAATCCAAGTAGATATAGGTGAACCCAAGAGATCGAGAATAATCTAGAAGACACCAATACATGAGACCTTATCCTCATTGACATGTCACACATGATGAAATCAAAACACCCAATACGCCCAATCATCCTTTCTCAGGAAAGCTGAGGGAAAATCTCATAGTAATAAACCTAATATATCCACCTACTATGGGCCACTAGTCAGTATCATAACCTACCAATGCAGAAATCATTCTTAGAATATTCTCTCAATATGCCAGATTCTCATGTATCAAGTATTTAGAAATGGGGTGAGTCAACTGATGCTAGCCGATCATCCAATCACATACATATATATATATATATATATATATATATATATATATATATATATATATATCATAATAACACACAATAGGCATCACCCCGAGCCACTCCAAGGACCGATCTCATCCATTTATCAAAGAACATAAAGAGTCCAACATTAGACACTCTCATAATGGATCATGAGGATTCCTTAGTAAGGACATCCCATCCATTATACACATGCAATTATGGCATGAGAAACATCCACAAGAGATTTTCATAATAAACAAATTTTCACTAATTTTTACAAAGTGGCCAAACGGGACTTAAACCATTTCTTTTTCATAAACAGACATTAATCATTAACATAAAATCCACATTATTTAAAGAGGGGACACTTTTTTTTATAAAAATGTCAAATGATCATTAATTGACAATGCATTTTTAAAAACCCTAAAACTCAACACCCATTTATTTATAAAACCAAAACCCACTTTGAAAACCAAATACACACTTATTTTAAACATAACACTACTTGAAATATTTTCATGAAACACACGATCACTATTTCCTAAGTAAAATTTTTATTAACAAGCCCAAACCAACCTTTACATGCTAAACAATGAAACCAATAATCATACTTCAATATTTTTAAATTAAACAAGGTGCAGAAAGCATGAAATAAATAAATCTTGAATTAAAAAGGAGGTGCAGAGGGAAATCATACCTCAAGATCAAAGTGCGACAACAACGCAACTTCGGAACCAAGGTGCAATGACAACGCTCACTCACAAACACCACGTGCGGGTCCTAAAATATCAAATTGACCCTAAAAAACATTTAATTAATAAAACCCCTAATCAGTTAAACTAATTGAGATGGTGATACTGCGAATGGCTCATTAAATCAGTTATAGTTTGTTTGATGGTATTTTCTACCCGGATAACCGTAGTAATTCTAGAGCTAATACGTGCAACGAAGGTGCGGCGAGTTGAAACAGGGCAATACCGGCAAGGCGGTTTGTTGCGGTCACAAGAAGAGGGTGCGCTGGCAGTGTACGCGCCATCAGGGGGCGTGCTATGGTAAAGGAGAAGGTTGTCCGGTCATCCAGAGAGGATGCTGCGCACCAGAAAAGAGGTCTGAGGGGGTTGTAGGTGAGGGCCACTGGATAGCGGCAGTGTGAGGCGGCCGGTGGGTAGGGTGTGGGTGAGTCGGGCAGTGTACGGGTGAGTCGGAGGGTTGCGCTGCTACATGGGGAAGCCAAACAGGAGCTGGGGCACCAGGCAGTGGCAATGTGGGGTGCTATAGGGGGAGGCCGAGGACTGGTAGAGTGGTGGGGCACACTGCAAGGGGAGACCGAGGGCCGGCTGGGTCTCACACTGCACCTGAGGGAAGGGTGAGGGCTTCGGCACTGGAAAAGAAGCGGGCCGGTGGGAGTTCGATGCCTGGAAGAAGGGGGAAGCCGAGGTTGTGGGCTTCCACGCTGAGAAGGAGGGCGACATGGGGTTCGGTGTTGGTGAGTGGGAGGGCTGCGTTGGTTGCTGTGATGAAGAAATAGGAGTCGTGCCGGAGGTCGTGTCTGGGTGCGCTGGAATGGAGTGCTGGAAGTGAACCGAGGGCAGAGGTATGGAGGCCAGGAGCGAGGCACTGGGTGTTAGGGAGGATTCGGCTGGGCTGAGGGTTGAGGAGGTGTGGAAGAAGCAGGAGGTTAAGGTGGTGGGCTGTCGTGCTACAGGGAAGGCCAATCGGTGCAGGGCAGCTGGAGGGCATGCGGACAGCGGGTGCCGGAGGGGAAGAGCACTGCGCAGAATGGGGCATGCCGGACTGCTGCGCTGAAGGAGGGCCGCATGCAGGGGGTGAGGAGGGCCAACGGTGGGATGCTGCAGAGGGGAAGGGGAGAGGAGGCGGCCACATGGAGAAAAAGGGGAGAGTCAGGCGCGCCGCACAAAAAAACGGGGGGCAAAAGCAGTGCCTAGAAACCCTAAAGATAAAGAAGAAGGAAAAAAGTAAATAAAATAAAATAAAACAATAATAATAATAATAATTAATAATGATAAAAATAAAAATAATAAAAGGAATAATAATTATTATTATATGGACAAAATAGTGGTGCTAAAAATAGTAGTAATAATAATAATAATAAAGATTAATGACAAAACATATTTAAAAACAATAATATTATTATCTATAATATTAACAACTTCATTAATTAATTATTTATAACATAATGATAAAAATAATGATGATAATAATAATCATAATGATAAAAATAAAAATGATAAAAATATTCATTTCGTCTTAATAGTAATAATAAAAATAATTATTAACAGCGACAAAAATTTTAATTGACAACAATATATGTGCGCTTTAAAAATAAAAACAATTTATTTCAATTTTCCAAAGACAGCGGGATGCATAGTTACCTGAGCGAAGCCGTGCAGAGTTTCCAAAATGTGTTCCGCTCGAGCGCTCAATGACGTCGCCTAAAAAAATGCACTTTTTAACATAGACTCAAAATTTCCGTCTGGGACTCACCCCAGACCCCAGCAAAATTATTTAAGGATAAAGAAATCATAAAAAAAACACATTCCTAGGTCAAGGTGTGACACTCCAAGTATTCCATAGATTTCACACTAGTATCAAAGGTCTCGAGTGGAACCACGGGTAGAATATGCCCTCTATCAGAGTTCACATGAGATATTAATAACCAAAAGTATAAAAATATATAGTATAGTCATAGTACATGTGGAAAAATGAATATAGAATACATAATATAATAACAAAAACACAACAAGGTTCCATTATATATGTAAATAAAGTAAAAAAATGTGGTAGCAGACCTTCCACTCAAGATCCATCTAGAAATTACCACAACCTATTGATCCAACTATTTTATTATCCTCAATGGGGTAATTTACCTTCACTTTTTCTTTGGTCATAATGTCTACAAGAGCACTGAAATGCCCGAGTAAGGTGTGAGAATAGGACTCTGTAGGACACCACCATCGACCCTTAACTTTAATGAATAAAATATACAAGTGAATTCCATGAACATAAACCAGATACAAATATAAAAACAATATATCACAGAAGTTATAAAAAACACATGTAAGATCCTCCAGGACCGACTCCCCCTGATCTGCCACCATTCCACGAAAAACATACCTTGTTCATCATAATACTAGATCAAACACCAATAAATTTCCTAAAACATCCTACTCAAGTGGATAGCCACAATCTTGTGACACATTACCCAGTTTGGGATAATTTATATACATTCAAACTACTACGGTCTTATCATATTCATCTCATGTGGATATAATAAAACATGTTTCAAATATAACATAATGACTAAAGGCTTACCATATCCCACCAATAAGATTATCCAAAATCATGTGACACATTCTCTAACTAGAAAAGTCATAGTGTAAGTTGACCTAAGAATATCACATCTCTCTTAGTGGACAGTCTCAAATTTAAATAAAATATTTCATTTCATAAATCATGTTTCATTTCTCACATGTCATCCAATGTTGACCAGTATATGCGTCACATCCCACATGCTTAAGAAATAGTCCAAATATGCATGTTCACCTAATGTTGGTAGAAATATAGAATATATGATACATAATGAAAATTAAATATAAATATCGTGTCAGGTCATGTAGTAAAAAATAATCACAATCAATATGCAAGAAAAACAAGAACTGGTCAAAGGAAACACACACAAACCTCATTTTTTCAAGCAATAAATATAGGTCTCATAGTCTTCATATGAACACCAAAAAATAATTCCAATAGCCTGTAATAAAATATGTTCTAAAGTCAAGATCTTTCTATGGCTACACACACACTCCATGAATCGTATCAATAACTTGTACAGGACTTTCATAAAAGTGAATGACTTCCTACATTATATGAAATGATGTTTCATTGATGAGGATTTCTAACCAAGTATAGTTTCCCCACTAATATACATTGCCTACTAAACAAAGGTTTTATTATAATTGTCACAATCTTTGATAATTTAAAAAAAGGTTTAAATTAAATCATAAAATAATACCATGTTGCATTAAAAAATATGATTTGTCTTATACTTGTTGAGATGGACTGAGCAACAATAACAGTTTATCATTATTATCAGTATTATCAAGGATATCAAAAATAGTAGTTTTTAATAATAATTAATTAAAATAAAATAAATATAAAAAGGATAGAGGGATAAGAGACAGGCATAGGACAGGATATAGGTGTCAGTGATGGGATGTAATTATATAGGATAGAGGAGTAAATATAAATTATGAATTTTGACTATTTTTTATTTAACTCATCCTTTATCAATTTCCCATATCTCTGTCTCCCATAAAAGCATGTTTCATGCATGATCCCTCTTATGTTTCCCTGTATAGCACCCCCCATGGACCACTTCAAATATTTATTCAATTTTGTTTTTCTTCCACTTAAACTAATTGATAATTCATTTATTAAATAATGCATTTTATACTTCTCTCTTTATCCATGAACCTCCTCACTTCTTAAACATTTTTTTATAAATTCCTATTTTAAACATGTTTAATATATTTTAAAAGTTCTCATTATATATATAACCAATATATATACATGTTATAAATATATGTACACATCCGTATATACATATATACATGGCCACATATATATATTTATATAAATATTTAACCTATATATATGTACGTGTAATATATATAAATATATGTATATACATATATACACCCTCACATGTATTTATATACATATATTTTTATCCCATATATATGTGCACACCAATATTATTTTCACAATTTAATAATAATAATAATAATAATAATAATAATAATAATAATAATATATTTTATATTATTAAAAACTCATCATCATTATCACTATAAAAATTTAAAATATAATATCCATTAAATACCATTAATGGTAATTATTAACCACACACAAATGAATTTATTTAGAATAATTAATAATATCACCATTATTAAATTGGCCACCAAAAAAATATTCATTGAACCAATATTTCCTCTGTAACAAAATTATTTATTTCACATGTATATTTTCAATTATTTTCTTTGACAAAAATAATAATAATAATCATAATAAAATTATTATTATTATTATTATTATTATTATTGCTTTAACTGTCCAATATATATTAAATTACCAAATATTATTTCCCTTGAGTGATGTCTAATCAAACACCTAACAAACATAAAAGTTTTTCCATTCTTAGGGATAAACCCTTATTTGATACCTAATAGTTGCCTCAAGTTTCCCATCTGAGACACCATTTAGGTGATATTAAATTATTTCATAAAAAACTACTCATGTGTGATATAATATATTTAATATCATTATTAGTTCAATACTAAGGCTCTATGGGCCCCAAAATCCTACACTAACTCTGTTCCTTACGCTGGAATCTTTCTATATAATATTTTAAGCAGTTACCGAGGATTTTACCCTTACATAAAGATATTAAATGTTTTATTAATTTATTTTTATTGACAAATTTACTATACACATAAAAATACTCATAATTTATTAATAATTACTGTTTTTTATCATTTAAAATTTTGGATATTACAATTATCCCCCGCTAATGACTTATCATCCTTGAGAAGTATATATAGCAGTCTTTTTTGAACTGATCATGGCACTGAATATGATCATTAGACTCCCTATCCCACTTCTATAATGATGTATCTCTAAAATAGAGATAAAATTAAGAACATATGCAGAACTTATCCAGTTTATGGTATCACAGAAGTTTCTCCTACGAGTATACACATTACCCATCATATACCCCACAAAGCCCCAACCAGGGTTTCAATCCCTATACATTAATCCCAATCATCATATATATAATAACACAATAGTATGTTTAGTTCAAATAATTAATTCTAATAAGGATATATGAATATAGGATGAAAGCATATGTATATCATACAAAGAGAAACTATCCTGAATAGATTACACAAATCAAGGTATTTAGTTACTGAACTGATATGCAACACACCAACAAGTATATATATATATGGAATGAGAACTTATGTTTCTAATAGTGGGGATGAAACTTTCCCAAAAATATTATAAACCACATGTCAACATCATCTACATCATCCAATGTTATTTTAATCAAATTTAACAACCAACATAATTTACCCAATATTATGGAAACTAAGAGGTCCACTATACTATACTGATCAGACAATGCAATAGTTCTTATACTTGAGTCCAAACAATCCTAAATCCTATATATCTAGTCCCAAATAAAGGCATGGATAAAAGAAAAATTAGTGAATAATAATTCTCAGATACCATTTTATAACATCTCAAACCAAACCATCAGGTTTGATCTAGAACACCACATGACCACAGGAGCACCTACTTATTTTCCAAAGGTTCCAACTAGTAATGAGGGTCTGGAGTGGAACCATAGGGAGACAATACCCTCCATCAAAGTTTATATAAGAAATAAATAAAACAAAAGTATAAAAATATATATTATAGTTATACTTCATGTGAAAAAATGAAAATGAAATACATAATATGATAACATAAACATAAAAAGGTTCTAATATATAGGAAGAGTAAGTAAATAAAGGCAGCATCAAACATGTCGCTCAAACTTCATCCAGAAATGCCCATAAACTCCTACTACACCTATTAAGGAAACCACTACATGGACCTTTCCCTTCGCCGGTTCTCTAGTTGTGAAGCCTATAAGAACACCTAAATGCCTGAGTTTGTTTGTGAGTAAAAGACCCATTTGGACACTGCTAATGACTATTAACATCAATGCGTAGAATTTATAAGTACAGGAAACCAACATAAACATGAAACTAATATTAAAAAAATATATCAAAAAAGAGTGAAAACACATTCTATTTCCTTGGGGACTGGCTTGACTTGCTTCAACACTGTGCCATAAGAAACATACCTTCTTTGGAACAATGCCAGAATGAACATCAGTAACTATCCTAATACATCCCCATTGGATGGACAACTCCAAACTTGTGACACATTCCCCCAGTCATGTTAGTCCATTTAAATTATGACCACTGTGGCCTTATCAAATTTTCTCTTGATTCGGTAGCCAAAATCATGCATCAAATCTCACATTCCTATAAATATCTTATAATATCCCTTATAACACCCTAAGAATTTACGATATGTATCCTCTTAAATAATTAAATTCATTCAGTATATTTAATTTCACATAAAAATATTTCATATAGTACAAATAATATAAAATCACATAGATAAAACAAAACAAACTCAATAAATGGAGAATAAATGAAATTAGTGGATTTTTCTAGAAATTAAGGAATATAAACCAATGAAAAAGAAACATGATATTTGGAATAATAATGTAACCCTTAGGAATAATAATTTAGAAAATAGAATATTAACCTCACCAATTAATGTATAAATAAAATTTACGACTCTTATAATTGAAAATGTGACATAATTATATCATTATATAAGTAAATAAATATTTTTGAAAATGATAAATTAAGTGTCAGTATTATAATAAAACATAAATGTTTATTTAAACATTATAATTAATATAATGTTTTAAAAGAAAATTTATTTTCATAAAAAATAATCCTAAATTAATATTTTATTATCTTATGATTATAAGATAGTTTTATGAGACCTTAATTAATTTTTCAAAGTGTCATAAAATCATTTAAAATCTTAAAATTTGTATTTTTGAATAAATGATGATTTTAATTAAAAATTGAATTTATCATATTAAGAAAATTATTTCCTAAAAAATTGGTTTATTTTTTAATTTTACGCATCAAAAAATGGTTAGGGTTATTTTTGGTATTTTTCTAAAATAGTTGAATTTTTGGTGAATAGTATAATACAATAATTTACGGTATATATACATTATAAGTTAAATACATTATCCCGTGAGTCATAAATGATGTAATAACCACAATATCAAACATCCTTTAATTATTTTAAAATATTTAGTGATAATTCTCAAACTATTCATATTCTTGAGCCAAAATAATACACTAATGAATAAAATAATGAGAAAATACCTCTCTCCACCATAATAAATATCACCTCTTACCAACTCTTCTCCTCACACCACCAAAGCCTTGAATTTTTTTCAATTTTTACCCATTCCTCTTCCAAAACCTCTCTCCCATGTATAGGATCCCTTGGTCTCAAAAAAAGTTCAAAATCAATTTCCTTAAGGAGGTTCTCAAGGAGAGGAATTTAAGAGGGAAATCATTTTTCATTCTATTTTAATTTCATTTATATTCTTTTATTATTATTCTATCCTTACTTATTATTTAGAATTAATATTATAACTCTAGAATCTTATATATACTATAATTTTATTAGGTTAATGAAAAATCCATCATCAAACCCCTTCTCTTCTCCTTTTCTATTCTAAAACATTAAAACATTGGCCATGAGGTGTCTATTTACCACCTTTATGAATGATGTGTTTTATTTTTTTAATTACTCCTTCAATGAAATTCATAAAACCAATTTTATGGTTAATCTATAATATATTATATGTATTAAAACTTATTTATGATTCATTAACAAGTATATATACATAATATTAATTCATAAGACAAAACTAGTTCTTGATGATCCAAAAAAGGCTAAAATAATCTAAATGATTATCATTAATGTTTTATATAATGATTCATCCTGATTACATATAACCATATGAAATAAATAACCATTTAATATTTTTTTAATTTCATTAATAACATATAATTTCAATTCTGAACAACTATTCTCATTTTACATAATTTTTCCAAACATTTATAAGCAAACAGATCATGAAAACCAAGGAAATAAACCTTCCCAAATGATAAAATTGTATATTATAAATCATAAAAATTCCATAGATGAACTTAATAAAATTAAACTAAATAAATTAAATTTATATAAGGTTCTGAATTATTTAATTAATGCATTTAATATGATTATCCATGACATTAAGATAAAGTGCAGAACACTTTCAAACATAAGATAAGAGACTTCATCTCAATTTACATTTCATTGAGACTTACTTGGTACGGTGCACTTACTCATTTTTATAAGGTATATCTAATAAAACATTGAGATAATTTTTCATCTAACAATATATTTATATTAAATATCTATATTTGTGTATCATGGATATGATTATGGTCTTACCTGCATATTATTTTACATACATTGTTTATTTTGAATTTTGTTTTAACTAAGGAAATATTGATGAATCCATATCCTATGCTCAATACATATATTGATAAGGCATATTGATCTTGAATTACATTTTTTATTAATAATTATTTGGAATTTAAGTGATTGGTGTGGATTTTATACCCCCTCAATGCATTGATGGGTCTCATGAGACAATACAATTGGCAAAAAACCCTTCATGTTTGTTTCCAAGGAGAATTATATTGGTATCTACCCATATACTTAAATAGTATTTATGGTATGATGGTTCATGATTAAGATAAATTAAGTCCAATAAAAATAATTTTCTTAATATAGATTTTAGTTATCATTATCTAGAGGATTTTCACTATGGAAAAATCTATGGATGCATTCTCATTCTCTGTTTATTGATGGTGTGTGTTTTTCATTTATTCTTCATGCCATATTGATTATGTATGGTTTATTAAAATTCAATTATTATTTATTCATGCTTCTACTATAGGTAACCCTTACTTAGAATTTGAGCTAACCCTTTTATTTTTTTTTCCTTCCCCAGTTTGGAAAGATGAGATATTTGAATAAGTCACAAGAAGTAGTTTATTTTATTTTGTTATATATTATGTTTAATTACCAATGTTAAAAAGGGAACCATGTAGGTATCTAGTTTCTTCAAGACTACTAAACTGATCTATCCTTGGTGATTTTATCTCTTATATCTATTCCATTGTAATAAAAATAACCACTAAATATGGGTTACTAGGGTCAGGTTTTTTACAACTATTATCATAGGGAAGTTAGAAGAAACCTTAGAAAATAGATTTAGAAAACATATTTTAGGGAACAAAGCCCTAATATAGATTTAAGGATAAGAATATAATAACATCCTAAAATATTGTTAAGTATAGATTAAGTGGTTTATCAAGAAAATACATCTCTATCTAGATAATACAAGTGGACGTGGTTCTGGCACAGATGTACCTAGGGGATTCAACTTTGGCAAGGTGTCTCGTGCCTGACTCGGTGTAACCTGGTAAATGAAAACATGCCTTACTATTCACCAGGCTTGACACTCTAGAGTTATATTCTTAAATAATTCACATTCTCTCTAAAAACCATTTTGATGGATTTAAAATTAAATATTCCCCCAACAAAACCATGTTTATGATCATGAGATTAGCTATGCATGAATTTTAAATTTATGATATGTGTTTTTATAGTTATAAATTATGAAATATGATTCCTAACCTAATTTAGTGAATGAAATTGTTTAGAATTGGTACCTAATAGAAGGAAATGAATTTATATCCACAGAAAATATAGAGATTTACCTACTGATCAAGTCAGCACCGTTAGTATTGGAGCTGATCAGATCATGATCATATTAGGAAAACCTACTAGGGTTATGAAAAATAACCACAAAACACATATGTTGGATCATTTCATTTGGTATAATCCCCCATATTTTAGTGGGATTATGAATCCAGTAGTCACTGAGAAGTGGATCAAATCCCATGAAAAGAAATTTCTGGTGTTGAATTGAAATGAAAATGAAAAGGTAGCATTGAGAGTATACATTCTCAATGTAGATGTTGATCAGTGGTGGTCATTAATCCAAAATACTAAGTAGGAATATGAAAAAGAATACATGTAATGGAAAAAATTTAAGGAAACGTTTTTCTATAAATACTTTCCTCATGAACAATGAACTAGAATGAGGAGAAAATTCATTAGATTAAAAAAAAGGTAAGAAGTGAGTGTTGTGGAGTATGAGGCTAACATCACAAGACTATCTAGGTATGTTATATATTACATATGTTATTTAGAAGAAAATATTTATCATTTCTTTTATGGTCTTAACTTAAGTCTCTGATAGGAACTGGCTTCTCAAAAAATTTCATCACATGATGAAATATTGTTAAGTGCCATCAGAACAAATAAAAAAATTTATACATCCTATTTTTTCATGGTAAATCAAGAGAATAAGAGTTATTCTGATAACCATATAAATGGTGGAGCATCAATGTAGAAGAAGGTAATGAAGGAATTTCCGTTATACAAAAAATTTGGAAATAATCATTATGGTAAATGATTTAAAGCCATGGGAGTTTGTTATAAGTGTAGAGAAAAGGGTCATAGAGCTAATGAATATAAGGAAAAGTAAAAAATAATTATTTTAAATGATTCAACTATTATGAAATGGGTAATTATTAAAATAAATGACCCAATCATTAGGATAATATACCATAGAAGAGGCCAAGGGGAGATGGAAAAGGTTATGTGATCACCACAGATAACATGGAAGTACCCAATGATGTGGTAGAATGTACATTAATCCTATCATCAAATATATTCAGTGATTTATTTGATTCTATATCATTACACTCTATTATATCTACCCAATTTGACAAGAAAATTAGGCTGTTCCTTTTTGATTTATCAAGGGAGTTGATGTTCAAAACTATTAAAAGAAGTATCATTTCAAAAAAACATGTTTCAGTTGTTCCCCTTTATGATACATAAACATGATTTAGTTGATGACATTATCATCATACCCATGATTTATATTGATATAATCATTATTATGGATTGGATTTAAAAATATTATGTGATAATTTATTGTAAGAAGAATGAAATTACGATCTACGTGGAAGATGTATAATCCCTTATATTTAGAGAAGAAACTCCATCATCTGATTCTTATCAAGATCTACCCCCAATAGCTCTGGTGAATGTAATTCTTCTGGAGGAAGAGCTTAAAATATATGTGGATGTGGAATGTAATATTTGAATTAATGATGTACCAATTGTATAGGAATTCATTAATGTATTTCCTAAAAAAATTATTAGGCACCCTCTAGATATTTAAATTGAATTTACCATTGATATAATCCCTGATGTAAGACCAATATCAATGATTCCTTATATAAATGAAATTATGGAATAAATAAAGTTAAAAACAACTAGATTATTTGAGTAATAAGGTATTTTTCCCCTAGTTTTTCTCTTTAGGGAGAACCTATTCTACTTTTGAAGAAGAAAGATGGATCCTTGAGGATGTTCATTGACTATAGAGAAATAAATGGTATTAAAATAAAGAACAATTATCCTCTACCTTGAATTGATGATTCATTTGATCATCTATATGGAGCCCAATATTTTTTGAAGGTTGAACTTCATTTAGGATATCATCAATTGTGTGTGTGGAAGGAAGATATTTCTAAAATATCATTCCAAACCAGGTATGAACATTGAGAGGTATATATTTTCATTGGTTTATTAGGTTACTATCAGCATTTTGTCCAAAAATTATCCCAATTGGCTAACCATTAACCTGGCTCACACATAAAGGAGTCAATTTTATATGGACAAAAGAGTGTAAGAATGTTTTGAAGAATTGAAGAGAACTTTGTTCAATTATCTAAATTTGAATCTTCCATCAGGAAATGATGGGTTTGTGATATAATGTGATGCATTAATTAATGGAACGATTTGTGTCCTTATGAAAAACTACAAAGTTATTTCTCATTCATCAAGGTTGTGAAAGACTCATGAACAAAATTATCCAACTCATGATCTTTAGTTAGAATCTGTAATATTTTCTCTATAGATATAGAGACACTATCAATATAGAGAATGATATGAGATATATACATATCATAAGAGTTTAAAATACATATTTACACAGAAAAAATAAATAAGTAGAAAAGTAAATGGCTCGAGTTACTCAAATATTATAATTTTTAAATACAAAAACATCTAAGAAAATTAAATAAGGTAGAATATTCATTAATAAGGAAAGATCATGTACTTCTAACCCAAATGAGGATTGAAAAAGATCATATATTCATGGATTTAGTAAAGATAGACATGGGAATTATTAACATAGGGAAAACATCACTCCTTTTTAAAATTATTGATAAACCATTTTTACTAAAGAAGATAAAAATCCCTCAATTTGATGATGAGAATTTACAAAAAAAATTAAATCCATTTAAGGATGGAATACTGGTAGACTTCATGTATAAGGATATAGTTCTAAAATTTGGAAAGTGGTTGTGTGTTCTATCAATACCTGAGCTAAAAAGGGAACAATTAGATGATGCTCATAGCTCAAACTTCTCTATACACACTAGTTGTACCAAGATGTATAAAGATATGAAAGAGCATTTTTGGTGGGATAATATAAAGCCAGAAATTGCAGAATATGTGTCAAGATGACTAGTCTGTCAACAAGTGAAGGCTGAGGTAAAATATTCAAGAGGATTCATACAACCTATACTTATTCCTATTTGGAAGTGGGATGACATTATAAGCTACTTTGTTATATGAATACCAATGACACCTAGAAGGAATGATGAAATATGGGTAATTTTTTATTAACTTACAAAATATGCATATTTTCTCACTATAAGGGAGGATTTTACACTGAATCACCTAGAAAGGATGTATATTAATGAATTTTTAAGACATCATGGTGCACCTCTATCGATTTTTTCTGATCGAGATCCCCATTTCATGTCTAAATTATGGATGAGTATTTAGAAGGATTTGGAGGTTGAGATTCATATGATTACTACTTATCACCCTCAAAATGATGGGCATTTTAAAAGGAATATTCAAACATTAGAATACATATTGAGATCATGCTCACTTGAATTTCAAGGTATGTGGGATCAGTATTTATCTACGGTGGAATTTCCCTAAAATAATAGTTTCCATTAAAGTATTTAAATGGAACCATATAAATCATTATTTGGAAAGATATATCTAACTCCAAATTGTTGGGATGAAGTTTGTGAGAGAAAAAATTATTGGCCCATAACTTATTAAAGAGACAAAAGCAAAGGTGAAGACTATTTAGGCTTATATTAAAGCAGCTCAGAGTATGTAAAAAAATTATGTTGTCAAATGAATAAAGTATTTGGAATTTCAATAGGTAGATCATGTCTTTCTAAAAGTATTTCCATGGAAGGGTTCATTATGGTTCGGTAATAAATGGAAGCTAAGCCCAAGGTTTATCAGACCATTTGAAAATATCGAAATAATTCAAGCTATAGAATACCATTTAGTAATGCTTCCAAGTCTCTCCAAAGTTCATGATTTGTTAAAAAAATCATTGTTAAGGAATTACATTTCAGAGCTGATGCATGTACTCACCTAGGATGAAATAGAAATGGAACATAATTTGACTTACAGTGAAGAGACCATCGATATTCTTGACATAAGTGAGAAATTATTGAGGAATCTGACAACTCAACTGGTAACAGTTCTCTAGAGAAACCATAAAATAGAAGAATCAATATGGGAACCTAAGGATATAATGAATAAGAACCACCCTTATCTATTTATAAATAAATATTCATGAAAAATTTAAAGGATGAAATTTTTGAAAGGGGGAAGAACATAACACCCAATAATTTTATGCTATGCATCCTCAAAAATAAATATAATTCATTTGAAAGCATAAATTTTATACAAAATTATTTCATATAGTAGAAATCATATAAAATCACATATAGAATAGAAAACATACTCTATAAATGAAGAATGGATGAAATAAGTGGCTTTTTCTAGAAATTAAGAAACATAAACCAATGAAATAGTAACTTTACCTTTGGAATAGTAATTCATCCAATAGAAAATTAACCTCACTTATTAAAGTATAAATAAAATTTAGGCATCTTATAAATTAAAATATGATATAATTATACTATATTATAAGTAAATAAATATTTTAAAAATGATAAATTAAGTTTTGGTATTTTTATAAAACATAAATGTTTATTTAAAATATTATAATTAATATAATGTTTTAAAAGAAAAATTATTTTCATAAAATAGAATCATAAATTAATATTATTTTATATTATTAATATATAATAATTTCATGATACCTTAATTAATTTTTAAAAGTGTTATAAAATCAGTTATAATTTTAAAATCTGTATTTTTAGAATAAATGATAATTTTAATTAAAAATTAAATTTCTTATATTTAGAAAATTATTTTAAAAAAATGGAGTTGATTTTTTAATTCCTCACATCAAAAAATGGTTATGGTGAATTTTTGGGATTTTTCTAAAATAGTTGAATTTTTTGTGAATAGTGAAATACAGTGATTTACAGTATATATACATTATAAGTTTAATAAACTATTCTGTGAGTCATAAATGATGTAAGAACCCCAATATCTAACATAGTTTCATTATTTGAATATATTTAGTTATAATACTCAAACTATTTGTATTCTTGAGGAAAAATAATAAACTAATGAATAAAATAATGAGAAAACACTGCTCTCGTCCACTATAAATACTACCCCTCACCACACCTTGAATTCACCCCACCAAAGCATTGAATATTTTCTAATTTCTAACCAATACTATTCCCAAACCTATCCCCAAAAATAGGAACCCTTGGTCACAACAAAATACCAAAATAAATTTCATTAAGGAGGTTCTCAAGGAGAGGAATTCAAGAGGTAAATCCATTTTTGTTATCTTTCAATTTCTTTTAATTTATTTTCTTCTTGTTATATCTTTACTTATTATGTACATAGTAACATTATAACTCCATTTTCTTATATATACTGTAATTTTATTATGTTAATGTAAAATAAATCATCAAAACCCTTCCCTTCCCCTTTTTTTCTAAAAATGAAAACATCATCCTTAAGGTGTTGATTTACCGCCTGTGTAGATGACAAGTTTTCATTTTTCAATTTACCCTTCAAGGATGGTCATAAAACTATTTTTAAGGATAAAAAATACTATAATATATTTATTAAAACTTATTTAATATTATGCAACTAGTATATATACATAATATTAATTTATAAGGTAAAACTAGTTTGTGATTATTGAAAAAATGCCAAAATAATCTAAACAACTATCACTAATGTTTTATGTAATGATTCGTTTTCTTTACATATAAATGAATGAATATATAAAAATTTATTATCCTCAATGTTCATTAATATCATATAATTTGAATTCAGGACAACTATTCACATTCTATATAATTTTTCCATTTGTGTACATGCAAACTGATCATGAAAACCAAAGAAATGAATGCTCCTGATCGATAAAATTATATCTTATAACTCATCAAAAAAGCCAAAAATGAAATTAATAAAGTTATAATAAATCAAATACATGTATAAAAGTTTTTTAATTAATTAATTCATTCATTTAATCTGATTATCCAGGACATTAAGATGAAGTGCAGAACACAGTCAGACATAAGGTAAGGGACTTCGTCTCAATATCCATTTCATTGAGACTTACTTGGTATTGTGCATAAAAACATTTTTATATGGTATATCTACTACCCCTTTGAGATAATTTCTCATTTTAAATTATATTTCTATTAATTATCTATAATATTGTATCATAGATAATATTATCATCTTAGTCGTATACTATTTTACATACTGTGTTTTATTTTGAATGTTATTTTAACTAGGGAAATATTGAGGAATCTGTATCCTTTACTCAATAAGGATTTTGATAAGGAATGTTTTTATTGAATTAAATTTATGTATGATGAATAATTTGTACTTGAAGTGATGGGTGGGTCCCATTATATCCCCATGATGCGTAGACATGTCTTGTGGGATAAAATAGTTAGTGAAAAACCCTTCAGGTTAGTTTCTAAGAATAATTAGATGGGTATCTACCCAATACATAATCTGTATTGATGGTAAGATGGTCCATGACCTAGATACATGATGTTAAATAATTAAGAGTTTTCTTTATTCAACTTTCATTTATTATTATCCATAGGATTTTCACTATGGAAAATCTATGGATCCATTTACATTCTAAGTTTATTAATGGTGTGTATTTTTCAGTTATTCACCATTCCATATTAATTATGACTAATTTATTATGAATCATTTATTATTGATTCATGATTCCACTATATTTAACCCTTACTAAGAATTTTAGCTCACCCTTTTATTTGTCTTCCTTCCCCATGTTGAGAAGATGAGATCTTTGAATATGTGACAATAAGTATTTTGTTTTCTTAAACTATGTACTATGTTTAATTAAAAATAACCACTAACTCTAGGATACTAGGTTCTTGGTTATTACATCCTTCTATATGAATTTCCAAAATCATGTGATACATCCCACCAAATGGAATAGTCAAAGTACATACTGACCCAAGCCAAGCACATCCCTATTAGAGGATAATCAACAAAATTCTTCAAATATCAAATTTCATCAATACTATGTCATATATAACATGTCATCCAATGTCGACCATTACTTGTGTCACATCTCATAGGTTTACCAAATAAGAAAAACCTATAAGATCAAATATATTTAGGTCAAAATACTTCATATATGATACAATGTTCAAATGATAGGTCAATATCATGTGAAGTTAAGAAGTAAATATAATCATCATAATCCATATGCAAGGAACACAAGCATAGGAAGAAGTATATACAAACACACCTCATGTGGTCAAGAATCAAACATAGTTCTTATTGGCTACAAATGCATGAAAAAAATATCATTCCAACAACCCTTAATTGAATATTCTCTAAAGTTAGGATGTTACTATGGCTAAATATGCCCACCAATAATCTTGTTAATAACATTTATATAACATGACAAAAAGTTAAAGACTTCCAACCTAATTTGGAACAATGTTAAAATAACAATTGTTGCTAACTGAGTTCAAATTAATAATTAAGTGACACTTCCCAGAGAAAGAATATATTATTATAATTATCATCATCTTGATAATTAAACAATGGGTTTAATTAAATCTAATAATAATACCTTGTTTTCATTGAAAATAAAAATAGGATCTGGCTTCTTCTCATTGAGACAAACCCAATGACACCAATGGCACATCAGTATGATCAATATCAGTGAAGATAACAAAGAGGAAAGTTTGGAATAATAGTAATAAATTAAAATTTAAAAATATAAAATAGGGATGGGGGAATTGAGAGGCATGGGAGATTTAATATAATTATCATATAGAGAGGATCTCCACCGTCCAATGATTTATAAATTATATTTTAACTATTTCATTAAATTTTATTTAATTCATCATTAATCACTTTCCAATATCTTTCTCCCCATTAAATCATACCCCTTGCATCAACCATCTTATGTTTCCTTGTATAAATCCCTCATGTCCCACTTCAAAAATTTAATTTATTTTATTTTTCATCCACTTAAATCAATTAATCATTCATTTACTACATAACTTATTTTAGTTTTATATCTTAATCATTTTACTACATCACTTCTCAAACATTTTTTCTAAATTCATCTTATAAACACATTAAATATGTTATAAAAGTCAACAATATATATATATATAACCCATATATATACACACGTTATATATACACACACACACATCTGTATATATATACACACACACACCCGCAAAAGTATATATTTACATAAATTTTTAACTTATATATATACATGTTATATATATATATATAACCCATCAGTATATACATATAGTCATCCACACATGTATATATATACAAATATTTTAATCCCATATATATATATACATACAAATATTATTTAAGAAATTTTATAATAATAATAAAAATAATATATTAATATTATTAAATATATTTCATCATTGTAACATACTAAGTTTTTTAAAAGGAAATACTATGTTAGGTAACATACAAAATACACCACATCAAGCTTAAACGAACAATTAAATTTTTTATTTAAATGTTACTATTATAATCGAACCATTAGAATGATTTGTATGAATAGGATTAAATGATTATTTAAAATATGTTTTACACTTGTATATATATAATTTATTATTTGGTGATTAATTAATTATAAATGAAAATAAAACCCTTTTAAAAATAATAAGGGATGTTTTTCTGAAAAACTATCTAAATTTGAAAAAATATATTTATAAAATAATAAAATCAATATTTTGGGATTTTATTAACGAAATATATATTTTATGTATTTTTTAACATTCATATTATGTTTTTTCCACACATGATATAAGAATATATCCAATTTGACGCATAAAATGTGTATTTTTCTTAAAGGACAATTTTGTTGCCTTTTAATTGCATAGTTGTTATAAATCATATTATGGACACTTTTATAAATTATATTTTATAAAATATAATTATTATTATAAATTTTAATATAAAAATTTATTTTGGTTTAATTTTTTTATTTTTCTAATAAGTTTCATTTTTTAAATGAATAGTGAAAATTACTGAATTTTAATTGAGAATAATTTTTTCATCTAAATATGTATATTGTTCAATTGTATTTTTTTTATTGTCATTAAAGAATACTTAGATCAATTTTTTATATTTTAATCCAATTTAGGTCATTGGAATCAATTTCAATTTGAATTTGGATATAAAAACAATTTATTCTTTTGAACATTTTCAATTTAAAAAGTGTTTTCTCATTCCATCAGCAAGATTAATTTAAAATTGATTCTATCCAATTATGTGTATTCAAAAAAATGGATTCCATACACAGAATAAGGAGGTAAAAATTCAGTAAATAGGTCTCATTTAATTATAGGTAATATGAATAGCATGTTTGGTAATTTTTATTACAACGGTTAAGGATAAGTTGGAAAATTAAGGGTAAAAATAATATTATAAATATTATGAAATTACCATAAAACTTGTCCTAATTTTATTGGATGAGTTATTATAAAATGATAACATCCTTGGTTCTATTTTAGGATCTCTTAGAGCCACTTGTATGTCTTTAATCCCTTTATATCATTTTATTTTAATTAAAATTAAAATATGTTATACTTGTGTTTTAAAAAAATATAACATTTTTTAAACAGTGTTATTTAGAAGATATATTCTACTATAAATAGTTATTTTTAATCCAAAAGATTTATCTACATCATGATAATTTATTTATAATTTTTAAGTTATATAATAATTACCTTAAATGTTGACACAATAATGATGTCATAATTTCTTAATTAATGTAAATATCAAATAAATGATATTAAAAATATTAAAATAAATATAATTTAAAAACTTAATTTCATAAAATAATTTTATAGATTACTTTTCCTTGTTAGTTATATGTTAGAGGAATTTTTTCAAATTTTCCTTTTCATACGATATTTTTAAAAAGTCATGTAATGAATAATGTCAAAATTGAAAATAATGATACTTTAAAAAAAATATTAATTGATATAAAAGTCATAAAAAAATATAAAATATTTAAAATGGATTTTCATAATGTTTAAAATTTCATCAATGATAAATTCATGGTTCTTTTTAATTTTATAGTATCTATATTAACCTTCAAAGAGTAAAAACACATGTTGTCACGAAAAGAGTTAGAGGTAAAATAAGATTTAAAGACAACATATAAGGATTTAAAAATAGTGAAAACATGAATAAATTAAATTTTATGAATTTATTTAGAACCAAA
Organism: Viscum album; assembly: GCA_963277665.1. Taxonomy (NCBI): domain Eukaryota; kingdom Viridiplantae; phylum Streptophyta; class Magnoliopsida; order Santalales; family Viscaceae; genus Viscum; species Viscum album. The sequence goes on from OY728159.1 coordinate 76,341,049, forward strand.
ATCATCCTATATTTTAAATAAATGAGTTTTGGTCCTTTTGAAACAGAAAAGTAATTTATATTAATTTAATATTTTTAGGATTTCTGAGTCCCCTCCCATCTCTTATAATATAGAACCTAATATTATATTTTATTCACCCATAAAAACCTATTTGTTTTATCCACTACCTAACCAAATCCCTTCATAGAATATATCCTCAAATTTTGGATCTCTTTTTATAGGAACAACACCATCCTTATTTGACTTAAGGTGTTAAAAAAATAAGATTGTCTGAAGAAAATGTATCATTGTCAATCAAGTATTTCTATTTTATTTATTCTTACACTTCCTTAAATATTCTTAAAGAATGTTGAAATAATAAATATGGTAACCTAAATATATTTATATGTGATAATTTTAATATTAACATTTAAATCCATCTCCACTTCCATCAAATGGGAATATAATTAATCGTTTGTTTCTAAGGTGGACTAATACCCTACAAACTGATATAATTCATTTTTCATCATCATCTCTCAAAACTTTTTATAATTATAAAATTAATGTATATATATAATATTAATGGAATTTTTATAATTATTAAATATTCAATATCATTTATTTTCTTACCTTTCCATGCATATAAAAATGAAAACTTCATTTGTCCGTATGTGTGAATTATCACCTCGACAAAGTGTTGTGATTCATTTTTCTTCACCACATCATATTATTGATTTATATAAGTATATATAACTGATATATATTCTATTAATTGTGTTATTATAATTATATAAGGATAAAATAATACTTACCTTTTTATATAATGATCATTTAATAAAGAAAATCTTACTCATGTGTATGAGCGAACAACTGTCTCCATGATTGTAACATAGTTCATTTTTCATAACCATATTTAATGAAAGTATTTGAAATTATTATTAATGTATAATAATTTTTATTATTTTATAAATATTATTCTGGATATGATGGACTAATGACTACTTTGACTATTGACATCATACCAAATTCATTTTGGACTCAAGTACTTATTATCATCAAAATATCTGACATTAATATAAATAATTAAGTAATTATTATAACATGATAATAAGTGATGTAAAATGAACAATAAACTTCAAAAAAGTTCTCAAGAAATTAAAAAAAATTAACCTATTTTTATTATTCAGGAAGATGAATATTGTATGTGATGTTTCAAACTCAAGGTAAGGGACTTCATCTCAATTTTCTTTCATTGAGGAAACTTTTGGATGTTTTACATGTATATTCTTTTATAAGGTGTGTATCACTATAATTTTACAATATATATCATTAATTCATATATTATAATGATATTTTAAGATTTTTCTAAAATTTTACTCAATCATTTGGCATATGATTTGACTAATTACAATATAGTAAGGGAATTTGTAACCCAATTTATATTCATTGGGTTAAACCTATACTTATTGATTATTTCATGTTAAGATTATGTGTGAAATTAAATTTTAATATATAATTTTGTATTTGAAATTTTATTATTTAAATTTATTGTGGATATATATAATCATTTAATTTGATTAATGCTCACTTCAATGATATGATATTTGTAAGAGAATTTTTATCTAAAAACCTTTTTAAATTATTTTAAATATTTATTTTTCTAAATATTTATCTTTTAGGAACATTTTTCAAAAGGGTTTTTATGAATTTATTTATATTAAAAAAATAAATTTCTAAATTTCTAATTTTTCTTAAATTTTTTTAAAAAATGAATTTTTTTAGTTTTATATAAGGGGATTTATTTTAAAAACATATTTTAAAGTTACTCTCTTAAATGTTTTTAAAAAATACAAAAGGAATGTTTTTAACATATACAACATAAACTAAATTTCACTCTATTAAGTCACTTTAATTTTTTAATGTTTACCTTACAAGTGTATAGTTTATATTCAAATTATTTATTTTCATTTATGTGTGTCCACATTTATAAAATTAAAAAGTGAGTTAAAAGTGGAAAAGTTGTTTTTCTTTTATGAATGATTTCTTTGTTAAGCTTATGTTATGGTTCTTGGGAATTTTTTATGATTAAGGGAGGTTTCATGATAAATTGATTATGGTAAATCGGGTTATATCTCTCCAATTCATTGGGTAATGAGACAGAGTTAACCAATTTGGCTTCTCTTAAGAGATTAATGGAATATATTATGGTGGTTATTCCAAATGTAACAACGAAGGTTACTCCTAATGTATTCATGAGAGATAAAGTATATGTAAGAGTGATATGGAAATGATGCCACAATTTAGCTTTATGATTTATATTTTCTATTCAGTTTTGGAGGAAACTAATTATTTCATGAGGTAAGCTAAAGAACTTATGTTTTATGGGTAAAAAGAATAACTTTGTAAAAAAGTTTTCATTGGTTTATAATAATTCATTTATCAAATTATACTTTATTTCTTTTTATATCACTTAGTAATCTTTTTTTCTCAAAACATTTTTTAAAATTTTTTCCTAGAATTTAAGGGGAATATAGATAAGGATGAGATCAAGGGGATAATTGTGAATATTTTTTTGTAAGAACCCGAGTTTTTAGAAGGGGTCAAAATCCCGACCCTATTGGAATTTTTGACTTATTTCTGAGAAAACTAGAAAAATTTGGGAAGTTCTGGAAATTTTCAGAATACACGTCATGTACTCTAAAGTACACGTTGTGTATGGGTTAGGTGAGTACCGGCTGTGTGCTCACCGAGTACATGTTGAGTGATGACCATGTAGTAATTTTTTACTACATGGCATGTAGTTATAGACATGCAGTGTACCCCTGAACATGTAGAGGCCATACATGGTGTGTAGGCTTATTGGCTGGGTAGAATGTTTTTAGCATGTACACGTCATGTGCTATTTATACACGTCGTGTAGGGGGCCGTGTATGTGGATATACATGGCGTGTTGGGGATGTCGGCAGGGTAAAGAGGTACACACTGTATACTATAGGTACATGCCATGTAGTCAGTCGGAAAGTCCTCAGTGAAATATCAGCCACCTTATGAATAGTAAAATGATACACGGCGTGTAGTTCTAAAGTACATGCCCTGTATCTTCTTTTTTTCACTAAAACAGGCAGTAGCCTCGTTTTGAGGCAGAAACCCAAACCCTTGATGGTTTTGAGCAGAGATAGCTGGTTAAAGCTCGTTTTTGCTCTCAGTCGTCCATCTGAAGTCTATTTCTATCGTTGTCAGATGCTTTAGAACCCCCTCAGTAAGGCCTTGATTCCTCTTGATCCATTCTTCTTGATTTTTGTTCTAGAAAGAGTTGTAGGGGTTTGAGTGGTTTTGATTATTTTATAGATCTACCGCATTTTATACCTAATTGGAGGCTATTATCGGAGGAGTATCATCTTACGAGTCTCAGGTAGGTGGTGCATACCTCTTTTTGAGTTTTCGCAGATTTTTGGACAGTGCGACCTTTGGCGCATTTTCGGGTATTTTGAGCATGACCCCGTTTAACCTTTTATTGAATATATAAGTGTTATTTGACCTATGGGATGCCTTTGGGTATGCCCTATTACCTATTGTTCTTGAGCGGGGTCGGGCGAATGGTCGTTGCTCATCGGGGCTTTTTGGTCGGGGGATTCCAAAATGGTTATAATTGTTTTGTATTGTTTTAAACTGTTGAGTTTAGTGTATTGAACCTTGATATGAATTTTTGGAGACCTTAAAGACCCCAGTACTGGTATGGGATAGCACTTGGTTAGCACATACAACTATTTAGATTTTTTTTCCTGTTTATGTGTTTTGTTTAAATGTAATTGTTGAATTGCATATGCTGGAACCTTTGGGTTGTGTTGGGCATGGCCCAGATATTATTGAGTGATGCTGATCACATGTTGGGCTTGGCCTGGGTTACTTTGGGTGGTTTTGACCGTGGGATTGGGCGTCATGGGCGTCATCTTGAGGCAGGATGACTATCAGGTTGGGCATGGCCTGGGTTACTGGGATGGCGAGGCCATCAGACTTGAGCGGCATGGTCACAGGGACATGAGGTGTCAGAGGTTTTGTGGCTTGGGTACTATTTTTTGATTACTGTTCACTTGGATCTATGAGTAGTGTGAACACATAGAGACTCCGTGATGAGGTGGTTTTGACCACTCGTGTGGGTAGAGGCCCCCGTTAGTTGTGGTTTAGGTACTATACCTTTGGGGGTGCTTTTTGTAGGAAGCCACTTGGGAGGTGAGGAGCCTTCAGGGGATAGCATTGATGCTATTGGGTTGGGAGCAGAGGCTCACCATGATTTAAGGGTAGACATCGTTGTCCCTCCGATTACTTTATTTTGAGGGAAAACATCGTTGTCCCTCCAATTACTTTATTTGAGGGCAGACATTGTTGTCCCTCCGGTCACTTATTTTGAGGGCAGACATCATTATCCCTCCGGTTACTTATTGAGGATAGGCATCGTTGTTCCTTAGGGTTACTATTTCTTGGGTGTGCCTTCGGGAAGTCGGTACTTGAATCACGCGGTGTCAGGGGGCACATGGTGTCAGGTTACATGATAGAGATTTTGGTGTTGGATGAAGCAGGTGACACTCCATGGTGGCTTCTGAGCACCAGTGGAGTTTGTGTTTATTTGTGCATCGTACTATTTACTATTTACCTTATAAATTCATGTCTGCTTAAACACTTATATTAGGTACGCATCGTTGGGTGGTATCCTTCTAATATTATTCTCACACCCTGCATGGGACCTTCAGGATGTATATAGACTTTATGGATTTATGTACCAGAAAGAGGCCAGCTTCAGGAGCTAGGATGCATTAACTGTTGTATAGAGATGGTAAAGACCTTAAGGTCTTGCCTAGCTGTAGTTTACTGTGTTTTTTTTACTTTCCTGTATCAGGATGCTTACTTGTTTTGTAGCTATAGTTGGTTATCCATTGGTGCCCTTACATATGGATATGTATGACCAGCTTTGGATGCATGTTTTTCATTTAGTAGTAGTTACAAGTGATCAGTATATTGTTCTGTTTACTTTCCACTGTCATTGTTTATATTTATTTCTTCCACTGTTTATTGATATTAAATTTTTTTCTGCTCTGCCGGTCTGGTTCGAGTCTTCTAAGTCATTATTCCGCTGCATCTTTATTTTTATGATTGAACCAGAACCATCATTATCCTCTGAGAGGGTATAGCCTTCCCACTATACCTATAATACCCTCACTACTAGTCGACGTCCGTTGGCGTTCAGAGAGGTATGCATAAGTTAGTAACCCCCGACCCATTTAGCACTGTTCAGGTGGTTGTTTAGGTCCAGGTCATTACAAAGTGGTATCAAAGGAGTTCTTGACATGGATTCAGTAGTAGTGTTTTGCTGGATACTAATGTGATTTAAGATTCTCTTTTATTTCTACTAGTTTTACTATTTGGGATATGGTAGACTGGAGATAGGTTGTTACTGGAACTAGGGTTATAGCTTGTTATTGGTTGCCTAGAGCCCCAGGTACGAGTGATGGACCAAGTTTCCATGGGTGGGAATTGTTTTCTTTTTTCTCAGAGTAAAGTTTATATGATTTCCACCTCATTGGCTCACTTGGTGTGTGATTTTAATGATTGTGATATATAAACCTTGACCCGGTATGATAAGGGATAATTGGACCTTGGCTTGGTATGGCAAGGCTTGTTTCCTTGGCTTTTGATAGGCACATTTTTAGGGTATTTCAATTTCATAACTGCACATATGCTTTGTGATGTGATAATTCCATGTGAATGATATAAATTGTCATGCTTAATATGCTTTGAAATGTGAAAAGGTAAAATTATTGATAGAATTGTTTGTTGATTACAATGTGTTATTCCATACTTTATATATTTGTAAAATTGCATGTGATAGAGTATTTGGGCCCGAATTTTGTATGAGCAGGCAGGTATTATTGGTTGAGGTGATTTTAATCATCAGGATTAACGACTCGATCGTCAGTTTAAGGAAACGTTGTTTTTCGGGACAGACATGATCCAAGGTACTTTTGATACTTGGCTCTGTTGAGGGCGGGTAAGTAGGCCATGAGGTCGGGAGGCCATGGGTATGGTTGTAGTGGGGGAGAGTAAGGGTGGTAGTTGTGTGCTTCCTTTTACTGCTTTCCTTATCTACATTGAATATATATTTTTATATATATATGGGATGTCTGTCCATTTATGGTATTTAGTGGATTCCTCTTATACGTCTCGATGGAGCATCAAGAGGGTGATAATATAGTTTTGTAGGTGCAGGATCAGGTTCGGGATCCGGTGCATGCAGAGCAGGAGCCACAGGTATAGGCTTAGGGACAGGATCAGGTTCAGGATCCAGTGCAGGCAGGACAGTAGGTGGGTTAGGTAGCGTTCGGACTATGGATTGACGAGCATCTCTGAGCTAGCCTGGTATGTTTCTTGTAGGGGATTGATAGAGGCGCATAGGGTATCGAGGAATTTATGGCATATCTTATGTGGGAATTCTAGTCGTAGTACCTGCCACTTTTTCAAGGTGAGGGTGGTCCTTAGGTGGTTGAGAACTGGATAGAGAGCATGCATATGATCTTATAGCAGCTCGAGATGCCTCTAGGGAAGAGGGTCAAACTGGTGATGTAGATACTGTGAGGACTGTCAAAGCATTGGTGGGATGTGCAGGTTTAGGCTCATATGAACAAGGGACTAGCATTGAAAGACTTCGAGGACATATTTTTAGAGCAATTTTACCTAGAGACACTAAGGGAAGATAGAGCTCGATATTTCTTGAGCCTTCAGCAGGGAGACATGTTCGTCATGGACTATGCAGCTACTTTCACTGAGTTGTCCTGCTTTTCACCTGGTATGGTAAGCGATGACGTGGTTAGGGTGAGGTGCTTCGAGCATGGCTTACGACGTGCCATTCGGATTCAGGTGAATATCTCCAGGCTGGGTTATTTTTCATAGGTGGTGAATTAGGTACTCATAGCAGCGAGAAACCAGAGGGATAGGCCCTAGGTGGGCCAGGTGACGGTTTCAGGTGATGGTTCAGATAGTAGGAAGTGAGCACCAGATGAGTTCCAGCAGGGCAGTCAGGCCAAGGGCTCAACTATACCACCTCGTGGTATTTCTTCAATGGTTTTCTTTTAGTGTGGATAGACAAGACATGTTCAGACTCAGTGCGATAGGCCTCCAAAGGAGTGCCAGGCATGTGGATAGGTCAGACATCTTGAGAGGTTTTGCAGGCAGCATTCTTAGAGAGCCAGAAAGCAGGGACCAGGATAGACAGTGGCATCTGGAGTTCATTCAGGTTCGGTACCAGGATAGGGTAGTTAAGTTTCAGTTGTACGTGGAGGACGTGATAGATACAGTAATATCTAGCTGAGGGTTCAGTGGCTGGTGGATGGAGCAGCATTGTAGGGAGTTCAGGCATCAGGCAGTCGTACTTCAGGCCAGGTGCACATCGTGGAGCTTCTAGAGGATGAGTAGGCTTGTAAGCCGATGACGGTTAGAGGTACACCATGGGTGTGGCTGTGATTTCCATGTTTTCATCTTGGCATGACCTATAGAGGCATGTCTATTTTGAGTGCACGTGATGTACATGATCTATGTGGACTGACTAGATGCTAGTTAGTGGGATTGGAACCATATCAGGTGCGTGATATATTTATATATATGTATGACATGCATAGCATCAGGGTCATCGAGGATGCGAGTTACTTGAGGTGTCGTGGGCATCGGGGCATCGAGGATGCGGGTTACTTGAGGTTTCGTGGTCATTGGGGCATCAAGGATGCGGGTTACTTGAGGTTCCTTGGGCATCGGGGCATCAAGGATGCGGGTTACTTGAGGTGCATGGAATTAGGTTTTATTTTGAGAATCCATGGGATGCAGGACCTCATGGAGGCGGACACCGATGTGGTGCGGGATACGTTGGGTGTCAGAAATGACACGGTATCACCAATGAGGCATAGGGGTGATGATTCATCATGAGGGGACTATGTGTTCAGAAAACAGGTGAGTGAACCTTTACTTTTTTTGAGTTTTGTCGGGTTAAGACCGAGCTAGGAAATTCCTAAGGTGGGGATCCCCTTGAGGAATTTAGCCAGAACCTTTGAGACTGGGGTAGTCTGGGCTACTTTGATTGGGGTGGTATGTTTAGTGCCATCTCCAGGTTTCGTTTGATAGCTCGAGGATGAGCTATGTTAAGGTGGAGATATTGTAAGAACCTAAGTTTTTAAAACTGGTCAAAATCCCGACCCTGCTTGAATTTTTGACTTATTTCAAAGAAAACTGGAAAAAACTGGGAAGTTCTAGAAATTTCTAGACTACACACTGTGTACTCTAAAGTACACGTTGTGTATGGGTTAGAAGAGTACCAGCCATGTGATCACTGAGTACATGTCATGTGATGTTCATGTAGAAATTTCTTACTACACGGCGTGTAGTTATAAACATGTCTTGTACCATTGACCATGTGGAGGCCATACATGTCATGTAGACCTGTTGGCTGGGTAGAATTTTTTTAGCATATACACATCGTGTACTATTTATACATGTCGTGTAGGGGGGCTGTGTATGGGGATATACATGGCATGTTGGGGATGTCGGCCGAGTAAAGAGGTACATGTCATGTACCATAGGTACATGCTGTGTAGTCAGTCGGCAAGTCCTCGGTGAAATATAAGCCGCCTTATGAATAGTAAAATGATACACGGTGTGTAGTCCTAAAGTACAGGACATGTATTTTCTTTTTTTCTCTAAAACAAGCAGTAGCCTCGTTTTGAGGCAGAAACCCAAACCCTTGATGGGTTTGAGTAGGGAGAGCCAGTCATAGCTTGTTTTTTCTCCCAATCATCTGTTTGAAGTCCATTTTGATCACCGTCAGATGCATTAGAACCCCCTCAGTAAGGCCTTGATTCCTCTTGATCCGTTCTTCTTGATTTCTGTTCAAGAAAGAGTTATAGGGGTTTGATATTTTTTGATTATTTTATAGATCTACCACATTTTAAACCTAATTGGAGGCTATTATTGGAGGAGTATCATCATACGAGTCTCAGGTAGGTGGTACATACCTCTTTTTGTGTTTTCGCAGATTTTTGGGCGGGGCGGACTTTGGCGTGCTTTCAGGTATTTTGAGTGTGACCCTGTTTTACATATTATTTCATATATAACTATAATTTGACTTATGGGATGACTTTGGGTATGCCCTGTTACCTGTTTTTCTTGAGAGTGACCGAGCGAGTGGTTGTAGCTCATCTTGGCATTTTGGCCGGGGGATTCCAAAATGGTTATAATTGTTTTGTATTGTTTTAAACTATTGAGTTTAGTTTATTAAACCTTGATATGAATTTTTGGAGACCTTAAAGACCCCAGTGCTGGTATGGGACCGCACTTGATTAGAACATACAACTGTTTATATTGCTTTTCATGTTTATGTGTTTGTTTAAATGTAATTGTTGAATTGCATATGCTAGAACCTTTGGTTTGTGTTGGGAATGGCCTGGATATTCTTGAGTGACATTGATCATAGGTTGGGCTTGGCCCGGGTTATTTTGGGTGGTTTTGACCATGGGATTGGGCTTCATGGGCGTCAGCTTGAGGCAGGATGACTGTCAGGTTGGGCATGGCCCGGGTTACTGGGATGGCGAGGCCAACAGACTTGAGTGGAATGGACGCAGGTACACGAGGTGTCAGATTTTTTGTGCCTTGGGTACTGTTTATTGATTACCTCTCACCAGGAACTATGAGTATTGTGTGCACAGAGAGACTCTGTGATGAGATGGTTTTGACAACCTGTGTGGGTAGAGGCCCCCGTTAGTTACGGTTTAGGTACTATTGGTTTGGGGGTTCTTACCATAGGAAGCCACGTGGGAGGTGAGGAGACTTCAGGGGATAACATTGAGGATATTTGGTTGGGGGTAGAGGCTCTCCATGATTTGAGGGAAGACATCGTTGTCCCTTCAGTTACTTTATTTTGAGGGAAGACGTCGTTGTCCCTACAATTACATTATTTGATGGCAGGCATCATTGTCCCTCCGGTTACTTATTTTGAGGGAAGACATCATTGTTCCTCTGGTTACTTATTGAGGACAGGCATCACTATTCCTCTGGGTTACTGTTTCTCAGGCATGCCTTCAAGATGTTGGTACTTGAGACACACGGTGTTAGGGGGCACATGGTACCGGGTTACATGACAGAGATTCTAGCGTTGGCCGAATTAGGTGACACTCCATGGTGACTAATGAGCGCTATTGGAGTTTGTGTTTATCTATGCATCGTACTATTTACTGTTTACCTTATAAATACATGTCTTCTTAAACACTTATACTAGGTACGCACCGTTGGGTGGTATCCTACTGAGATTTTCCTCACACCATGCACGGTCCATTTGGGATGTGTGCAGACTTTATGGATTTATCTATAGGAAAGATGCCAGCTTCAGGAGTTAGGCTACATTATCTATTTCATGAAGATGGTAAGGACCTTGATGTCTTTCCTAGCCAGAGATTACTGCGTTTTTCTTACTTTCCTGTATCAGCATGCTTACTTGTTTTGTAGCTGAAGTTGGTTAGCCATTGGCACCCTTACATATGGATATGCATGACCTGCTTTGGATGAATGTTTGTTGTTTTGTGGTAGTTACAAGTGATCAGCATGATATTGGGTTTACTTTTTGCTTTCATTGTTTATATTTATTGCTTCCACTGTTTATTTATATTGAATGTGTTTCCACTCTGCAGGTCTGGTTCGAGTCTCCTGAGTTGTTATTCTGCTGCATCTTTATTTTTATGCTCGGACTAGTACCATTATTATCCTCCAAGAGGGTATAGCCTCCCCACTATACCTATAATACCCTCGCTGCTAGCCAGTATCCATTGGTGTTTGGGGAGGTGCGCCTAAGGTAGTAACAACCAACCCGTTTAGCATTGTTCGAGTAGCTTTTTGGGTCCAGGTCGTTACATTTTTCATAAAGGAAAACCATGTTTTTTAAAAAATATATATATTTTATGAAAAAATGGATAGTGGGTATAAGTTCCCAATTTTAATGTATGGGTTTACTTTGTAAGAGTTTTTTATAATTCTATAAAACTCTAAAATAAAAATATCCCCGAATGTGAATTCTTGTTCCAAAACACTAGAAGTTTTAATGTTTATAGACAGGTCCTTACCGTTTGTATCAAAGGATGGTTTGGATAAATTTTAATATTATTATGTATTATTATGAGTTTTAGATAGCATAATCAGTTTATAATTTTTATATTGATAATAATTTTAGTGTCTATATACCTCTTTTATAAGTTAAACAAATTTAGGTTATTGACAATGTTTTTGAGAAATATTGAATTTTTATGTGATTGTGTGTTATTATATTTTGGGATGAAAAATGAAAGATATGAGAAAAAAATTGAGGTTAAAACATATTATATATATTTATGAGGATGTTTCTCACTTTTTTGAAATTTTATATGGTTTTTATTAATAATTTTTTAGAAAAAGGAAAACCTGTAGTATGGGTGACAACCCATCATGTCCGATAGGGCCATTGAAATTGAACCCACAACTGAAGGGTGACAAGATTTCCTCACCTACTAGTAGCTTAAATTATTTCATAGTTAGTATGAATTTTTTTATTTAAGATATATTATAGATAAAAGTTATGTCCATGGGATTGTAAAATGATTTGGTGATTGACTAATTAATGTTATTTCAGAAGACGTTCACTATTTTGGGAACCATATATAATCAAGGTAAACTGAATAATGTGGGATTTTATTTGAGAAATAAAGGTTAAATTATATATTTTTATAATATATGATTTTGTTGTGGACATATTTTAATTCAATTTATTTATGAAAATGGTTAGTATATCATAGAGATTATGCGATTAAGGATATTATATTTTTGGTATGAGTCTTTAAGATTCATTGATGTTATTTTTTAATGAAGTACTATATTGGATGTATATGTAATCAAATCCATCTGATTTTTGGGTTTCAATACTAGTCTAGAATATTTTTGAGGAATTTTAAGGATAGTTATTTATTTAATGATCTATGTTGAATTTTGGGTATTACTGTTTAATTTTAGAGATTAAAAGTAGTTTTTTTATATAAAGGTTTATTCCTTTTATAGAATTATCTTATCTTATCTTAACAATTTTGGTTTTAGTTAATGTATAAAGATATGAGGAATATATAGTTATACATTTGTCAATTTTTGGATCCATAGATGTTGATTCTAATGCTTCAGTCATGAAAATTGATCTTGAGTACACGTCATCTGGAATCAAAAGATGAGTTTGAGGTGGAAATTGATTAAAATTTGAAACTATAATTTTCATGTAAGTATATTTAATTACGATTATTTTCAAGTATTATAATTACTCTTTATATCTATGAAAATGATCTTAAAACAAAAATGTTACCTATTTACTTTTCTTACTAATAAATCAATGACCTTTTAAACCATCACAGATTTATAGTTTTGTGAAGAATAATTTTGAAATGACCATGTTATCTATCACTCTCCATCAGAACTTTATAGTTAGTTTTATCATCCATGTATAATTTTTATTATATGTAATCTAAGTATGTGTTATCTATGGTGACCATCATACTTCAATTTCATTCTTTTCAAGTGGTGTTTTATTGATCCTTGTTCAAATGTTAGTTTTCAAAAAAGTTATTTTCAATATTCGAACCTTATAAACCCTACCCAACTTCAAATTATTTGGATGAAATTTATTAAAAGTGTGGGAATTTAATATCATGAGTTTTTTAAAAGGAATCACTATGTTAGATATCATACAAAATATGCCACATCAAGCATAAAAAACAGTTAGATATTGTTATTTAAATGGTACCATTATAATCGTGTCATTAGAATATTTGGTATAAACATGATTAACTGAATTATGAAAATATGGTTTACATATGTATATATATAATTAATTATTTGGTGACTAATTAATTATAAATGAAAATAAAACCCCTTTTAAAATAAAATGAAATGTTTTTCTAAAATCTATCTAAATGAAAACAATTATGTTTATAAAATAATAAAATAAATCTTGCTTGATTTTATTAGTGAAATATATATTTAATATAATGTTTAAAATTAATCTTATCTATTTTCTAGACATTATATAAGATAAACTCCAATTTTATTCATAAAAGATATATTTTTTCAAAAAAAGACAGTTTTCCACCTTTTAATGGAACAGTTATTTTAAATTTAGTTTTCAACACATTTATAAATTATTTTTCAAAAAATAAAATTATTCTTTGATATATAAATATCAAAATTTACTTTGGTTGAATTTTTGTTATTTTTCTGATAAGTTTTATGTTTTCATTAATAGTGAAAAATACAGAATTTTGATTGAAAAAAAAATTCCTTCTAAATGATTTATAGAGTTAAGAAATATTTTTTATTAGTTTTGAAGTATAATTATATAATTTTTATATAATTTAATCTAATTAAGGTGATTGGAATCAATTTTAGATTGAATTTTGATATAAATTTTTTTAATCATTTGAATTTTTTCACTTAAAAAAATTGTTTTCTCGTTCCATCAATGAGAATAATTTTAAATTAATTTTAACCAATTATGTGATTTTAATTTTCAAAAATGGATTTTATATTTGTAATCATAATTTCCAAATTTATCAAATAGGTCCATTTTATTTGTAGAAAATATGAATAGAAACTTTGAAAAAATTTATTAGCACAGTTAAGGGTAAATCGATTAATTAAGTGTAAAAATAATATTATAAATTTGAGTAAAATACCCTAAAACATGTACTAATTTTATCTCATTAGTTATGATCGACCAAAATAATATTTGAACCGGTTTTATGACCTTTTGGAGCCACTTGGATGACATTAAATGCTTTGTAATATTTTATTTTAAAGAAAAGTCAAACATGACATACTTATGTTTTAATAATTATATAATTTTTAATATATAGTTATTTAAAAGATATCTTAGACCATATATAGTAATTTTAAATATATAATATTTATTTATATAATGGAAATTTATTTCTAATTTTTATGTGATAAAATAATTACCTTAAATACTTCCACATTGATTCTGCAATAATTGTTTAATTAATGGAAATATCAAATAAATAATTTTAAAAATATTAAAAAAATATAATTTGAAATAATTAATGGCATAAAATAATTTTATAGAGTACTTTTACTTGTTATTTATGTTTTAGGAGAATTTTTTTTAATTTATCTTGCTAATATAATATTTTAAAAAATTCATATAATGAATAATTTGAAAATTGTCATTAATGATATTTTAAAATAAATAATGTTTTATTAAATTATATAAAATTCAAAAAAATATTAAATTAAGAAAAAATATTGGTATAAAATTTAAAATTTCATAAATAATACATTTATGGTTTTTTACACTTTTAGTACTATATTAATCTTCAAAGAGTAAAAACACATGTTGTTACCATAAGAGTTAAAAAGGTTAAATAAGGGTAAAATCCAAAAGATAAGGATTAAAAAATAGTCAAAACATGTATAAATTTAATTGGGTTAATTTATTTTGACATATAATAATCTTTTATTTGAAATAAATAAGTTTTAATCCTTTTTAAATATAAATTTCATTTATATTAATTTAATATTTTTGAAAAATTTAAGAGTGCTTCTCCTCTCTATTATAAAAGGGAACCTCTTCTTCTCTTTACTAAACACTTAAAAATATATTTGGCCAAGTAATTATCTACCCCGGTCACTTTATATAATCCTTAACCACATTAAAAATCTCTTATTTTAAGTTTAACATCATCCTTATTGGTCATATGGTGTTAAGAAACGAAGATTTTCTAAAAAAAAGTATCATTTTTACTCAAGTATTTCAATTTTATTTCATATTCCACTTCCTTCAATATTTTTACACCATGAATAAATTATAAATAAATTATCATAAATATATTATTATTTTATTATGTTAATACCATAACCTAAATACATCTCCATTTCCAGCAAATTGGAAAATAATTAATTGTTAATGCATACAGCAGATTACCACCTCTTGAACTGCTATAATTCGTTTTCCATAAACATTCTCAAAACCAGTTATGATGATGGAATTAATGATTAAAAGTTATATTAATTATATATTTATCATTATTCAACAATAATATATAATTTACATTCTTACCTTTCTATGAACATAAAAATGATAACATTGTTCGTGCATACGTGCGAACTATCACCTCCACTGAGCAATGTGATTCGTTTTTCATCACCACATCATAAGGATGATATAAATATGTATATTTAAATGATTAATATTATATTAATTATATTATTATAATTATGGAAATATAAAATAATATTTACCTTCTTTTCATAATGATCATTTAAAAATGAAAGTGTTATTAATGAATACTTACGAACTATTGTATCCTTGATTGTAACAGAGTTCATTTTTCATAACCATATTTAATGACTGGATTTAAAAGAATGATTTATATATAATAATGATTATTATTTTATGATTATTATTAATAATATTATGAAGTAATGGACACATTGACTATTGACATCATACTAAAATCATTTTGGACTCAAGAATCAAATATCCTTATAATGTCCAACATGAACATAAATATTTAAGTAATTATTATAACATGATAACAAGTGATTTAAAAGGAATGATAAAAATTTAAAAAATTCTCAAGAAAGTACATAATTAATCTAATTTTATTATTTAGGATAATAAATATTGTACTTGATGATTCAGACTCGAGGTAATGGAATTTGTCTCAATTTTCTTTCATTGAGGCGTATTTTTTATGTTATACAAATATATTATTCTATAAGGTGAATATCGCTATAATTTGAAAATATATATCTTGAAATTATTTATTATCATGGTATTAAATTTTTTTTTTTAAATTTTACTCTATAATTTTGCATACGATTTGACTGATTACCAAGTACTAAGGTAATTTTTAAACAAAATTTCATTCAATGGGTTAAAATTCTATTTCTTGATTATGTCGTGCTAATGTTATATATGAAATGAATTTTAAATATCTTATTTTGTACTTAAAAATTTTTATGTATATTTACATAGGATACCCATAATAATTTCATTTTACTAATTCTCTCTTCAATGATATGATATTCAAAAGAGACTTTCCAATTAAAAATATTGTTTTAAATGTTTTCAATATTTCTTCTTAAAATTATTTATCCTCCATGTCTGTGTTTCCAAAATGGATTTTATTAATGTATTCATATGGAAATGAATGTTTTGAAATTTTAATTTTCAAATTTCTCCTAAATGATTTCAAAAGGGACCTTTTCTGGTTTTATGTAAGGGACTTTCTTTTAAAAACCTTTTTTAATGTTAATCTTTCAAATATTTTTTAAAAAATTCAAAAGGAAAGTTTTTAAAATATAAAAAATTAATAGAATTTTTTATTTTATGTAACTTTAATTTTTTGATGTTTCCTTTATAGGATTACAATTTTATCCTAAAATTAAGTGTTTTTGTTTATGAGTGCACATATTTTTTAAAAAGAAAAGGTATTCCAATGTGGATTTTTTTCTTTTATTCATGATTTATGTGTTATGATTATGTTATGGTTTTTTGGAAATTTTTTTAGTACGGTTGAATATGAGATAAAACAAGGTTGGGTGAACCCATTATAGCTCTCTAGTGTGTTGGGTAATGAGACAGAGTTAACCGTTTTCATTTCTCCTAGGAGATTAAGAGAATATACTGTGGTGGTTATTCCAAATGTAACCATAAAGGTTAATCCCTATGTATACATGAGAGATATAATAAATGTAAGAGTGATATGAAAAAGATTCAATAAGATACCATTGTGATTTATGTTTTCTAGGGAGTTTTATATGAAACTTTTGAATTCATGAGGTTATCTAAAGATCTTATGTTTTACGAGTGAAAATTAAAACTTTGTGAAAACATTTCATAGGTTTATACGTATTCAAGGACTAATGGTTTCTTTATTTCTTTTTATGTCCCTTACTGATCTTGTTTTCTCATCACATTTTTTTAAAAAAATTTATATGATTTAATAGGGAATAGAGAAAATAATGAGTTCAAGGGGATTACTGTGAATATTTTTCCTAAAGAGAAACCATGTTTTATTTTAAAAACATTATTTTTCCGGAAAAAAATTGATACTAAGTATATGTTTCCATTTGTAATGTATGGGTTACTATGTAAGAGTTTGTTATTATTATCTAAAACTCAAAATTGAAAAGATCTTTGAAAATGGATTCTAGTTAAAAAATACTAGATTATGTAATGTTTAAGGTTGATTCCTTATAATAATTATCACTATAAATATTTCACCAAAAACTACTGTTAACTAAAAATAATTTTAACTAAATCTTATTAACTACACTCAATTTAATTTATTTTAAAATATTAATAATATCAATATTATTACATTGACCACCAATAAAATATTCATCCAAATAATATTTCTATTGAAACATAATTATTAATTTCATAAGTGTATTACCATTTTTTCTTTGACACAAATAATAATAATAATACAAATATTGTTATTATTATTTTAACAAACCAACAAATATTAAAATACCAAATATTATTACCCTTGCATTAGATCTTACCAAACACCTAATGTGCACAAAGGTTATATTAGGTCTAGTGTATAACCCATATTCCATACCTAATGGAGAACATATATTTTCCATTCAAGACATTTTTCGATAGATATTCCAATATTTTGGATAAAACCATGCATGTGTGATATAAAATATTTAAAAATTTTATTATATCAATATTATGGCCTTATGAGCCATATAATCCTATGATAAATTTGTGCCAAACATAAAAAGTAGACCATAGAATATTATAAGGAGTTGCTGAGATTTTTCACTTTCATAATTCATTGAAATTGGCTATTAATTGATATCTATTGAAAAATTATATTTTCACATAAAAATACAAATATTTTATTAACAAATAATATTATTATTATCATTTAAAATTGAATATATTATAGTAATACTGGATCAAAATCACTCTAATATTTAGAAAATGGTAGAAATTCTAGATCATCAAGAGAATTTTTAATGAAATAATAAAAATCACCAGTTTAATGTTTTGTGGTGAAACCATAAATTAGGGGAAGCTACATGGAAACCCAAGGATTTGATGAGGCAATAGTATCCTCAATTGTTTATGTTAGACTGGTGGAATTTTGATGGTGAAGTTATTATAATGTGGTATAATGTGACACCCAATTAGTTTATTATATATTTATCTTTAATTAAATTTCATTTCCAAGATATCTTGCTTTACATGCAATAACAAATTTAAATGAACCACGATATAAAATTGAATTATTATTATTTAATGTGATATTTATAATATTTATACTGGATTAGAGATTTTTAATATGATTAAATAAATCCTAAAATAATATTTGTTACACATGTACATAACAAATTCAATGGTTACAATTGATAAATGTATTTGAAATTTAAAAAAAAAAGAGTTGTTTTTAAACAATTTTTACTCTTGAAATGTGTTTTTAACATAATAAATTAATTTAATCATTATTTATAAATTATTATAATGAAATTTATTTATTATATATCAAATGAAATTTTTATAATTTTTAAAATGGTTTTTACTTAGAATGGGCTAAGAATAAATCCAATTTTATATTTAAAACACATTTATTTGAGAATAGTTTTCATAGTGTTTTATGTGATTATTTTAAAATGGATTTCTACCAATTATACTAATATAATATAGGAAAATAGATTCCATATTCTTAATCATAATATTCAAATTTGGTAAATATCCCTCTTTTATTTTTTTTCATTATGAACAGTACCCATGGTAAATATTTATCACCTCGGTAGGGGTAAAATAGGAAAATCAAGCTTATAAATTTGGGATAAGGCTTTGAAATGTCCCTATATATTTCCATTATCCTATAATATGAGATAATTTTTTCCATTATAATCAATGTATCAAAATTATTACAACTTCATGCCATTTTACTTTGATTATGACCATAATAGTTGTGAGAACCCAGATCTTCATTTCAGGTATGGATCTTGGATTTGGGTGTCTTTTAAGAAAAAGGAAGTTTTTTAGAAATTTTCTGAGTACACGTCATGTAATCCTGAGTACATATCGTGTACCCAGTTGTCACGGGTAGTCATGTACTGGTCGTGTAATGGCTGGGTACATGGCCATGTGGACCACCAAAAGCGGGGGCCGGTTGAGGCATGTACATGGCATGTACATTAAATGAACACACCATGTACTTTTCTTTTTATTTGTTTAATTAGATTGGGGTTGAATCTGACCCCCGTTTTCATCTTCTTCTTGCTGTGTCTCACAAGGGAGCATACGAAATCTATGAATCTTCTCTAAGCCATAAATGCATCATCTGTTCTTTGAATCAAACACTATCAGTTGCATTCGAATCACCTCTGTGAGTTCTTGGTTCTTCTTGAACCTCTATTCCTAATTTCTCCTCTCTCTTGAGTTATACAAGGTCGAACATTTTTTACCTTTGTGTAGATATACGACATTCTATGATGATTCAAGGGCTGAAATTAAAGAGTTTTCATCGTACAATGTCGAGGTAGTTGGTTTTTTCCTTTCAGAGTTTGTCTTGGAGTTATATATGCCTAAGTGTTGATTACCCATGACTTGGGTATTTCATGTTAATAAATTTAACCCTATTATCATCTGCCTTATATTTATTGATAGATTAATGGTTTTACTTGATGTATATTATGCTCAATTTCATGTTTAGGAGACACCTCATGGGTGTGTTGCATTGTTTGAATGATTATGGTCATTTGGTCCAAGTTTCCTATGATTCAGACCTTGTTTTCCATTCCTTGATTGTTAGGTTGGATTTGATTACTTAATTATTTCTTATTAAATGCTTGAGTTATGCATTGTATATATTTATAATTGTAGTAATTGAGATTACTTTAGGCTTATGGATATCGTTTTTTCACGATTGAATTACACAGGTATGTGAGAACCTGGTGTAGTTAGACCATAGGGGGAATTGATGTTAAGGGCTTCCCCAGAGTGTCTATTATGTTTACGCTGCGAGACCATAAGGTTGATTGGTGGTGAGATCTCACTCATAGTGTATATAGTATATAGTTACGAGGCCACAGGGGGAATGGACGTTGATTTTTTCCTCATAGAGTCTGTATTTAAACATTAAAATACCACATGGGGAATTGACGGTGAGTGCTTACTCAGAGAGTATTTATTTTGTGGGGCCAAAGAGGTTAGACTTTGCGAGATTTCCTATAGGTTCGTTACATCCTTTTGAAATGATGACATATTGAACCAGAGTGGTTAGACTATGAGAACTTTCCTAAAGGTTGCTTGTGAATGATTGATTGATTGTGACGAGTCATCCATGCCAAAGAACAAGCATGGACTCAGTCTTACTTGATTGTTAGATGGTCTTCTGAGACATCTTCTCATTTATTACATAGGGAATACATAGCTTAGGATAGATCATGGGATTTAATTATTTAATAGTTTGAATAATTAATAAATGTAAATGAATGTGATTGGAAACTATTGGATTTTTTACTTTTGAGTACTTCCTAGTTTATTACTTTATTTTGTATATTTCCTGCTATATATATTCACTGTCAGTTAGGCACATATATTTTGGTGGTTGCCTACTAGGATTCATCTCACACCCTATTTGTGTCATGATTTTGGACCTAAACAGATTATATGGTTGCAGGTATAGATAGGGGCAGTCTTCCTTCTTCATTAGGTACTTGATTACTGTTGGAGCTAGAGAACATGGGATCAAGCTGAGTCTTGCGATGCTGTTGGAGTTTACTATTTTCTATACTTGGGTTTCAGTATTGTATTTCTAGAATTATGACTTGTTTGGAAACTTTCCTAGTTACATGTGACATGCATCATTTATTTATATATGTTTCATTTGTTTATACTATCAGTATTTCTCTATTTACTTCTGTTGTATGGTATTACAGCTTCTGCAACTATTTGATATTTGTTTCTATTGTGTTACTCTGCCAATGAGGGCATAGTTTCCCCACTATCACACCCAAGGCCCTCATTGCTAGTCGGAATCCTATAGAATTCGGGGAAATGTTCTTGAGTTCATGTGACCAACCGGGTACGGGGCACCTTTGGGAGGCACCCGGATTTGGGACTGTAGACGCCGAAAAAAGTCTATAACTCTCGGAGGAAGTTTCGGAATGACAAAGAGAAGTCATATTCGGAATTAGAAGCCCGATCCGGAGGCTCGGGAAGTGGTGCACGAAATAAAGGAGGATCCGCGCGAAACATTGTTCTGCACGCGAAGAATCTCTGGGTTTCACGGAATCAAGTCGATGAGGCGCGCAATTTTTGCGCGCCCCGGTTCTGTGCGGTGAGGTTTTGCACGCCGACGGTTCCCTACACGGAATTTTTTGCGCGCCGCCTGGATTCCACGCCAACCGTCGCCTATAAATAGAAGGTGACCCCGAACGGTTTGGGGGTTGCGGAATTCGGATCGTCTCTCATGCACGCAATTCGGCTCCCCCCATGCGCAGGATGGCTTACAGGTAATCCCTCATTTCGCGCAACCTTGCCCCGGAGTTAGCCTTTGCGCGTAACTCCACTGGCCTAGGTAAATTCGCCCCCATCCCTGGTTTTCGTCCGTGCGCGCAATCCCTATCCATTGCACGCAATACCCTCCAGTGCGCGCAAAACCCTACGTGCAATTTCCTCTCCGCGCGCAATTGCCTCGCTCCAATTGTGCGCCATCCCGGTGTTTTGCGCGCAAAGCTTCTATTTTGCGCACAACACCCCGGACCACTCACCTTGACGCCCCTTGGCTGCCTCCCTACCCCGACACCTGATGTCTCCCCTGTCGGGCATGCGCGCCATGCGTTGTTTTCCCGAACGGCCTTCCAGGCTCGTGCGAAGTACCCTCAAGGTCCCTTGGGTCGTGTTTCCTGTTTCTTTGCTTTGCCTTATTCTTCTCCGCATAGGTACGCTAACGGCTATTGCTTCTTCGCATAGTCATGCTAACGTGGACCCCCCAGTGGTTCGCCATGCGGCCCCCCTTTTCCACGGCCTTGTCGATGCCTTCCCTCCCACAAGGGGTAGAGGGCATTAGGCATGTAATCCCTAGGGGTGCGGCATGATCCCACCTCGTCCAAGCTACAGGACGTTAAACTGCTAAGCGTTGCGTCCTTAACACATGACATTAAACTGTGGTCCGACCCCGTGCTTCGCACGCAGGGTCCCCCCCAGCTCGGGCATTATTTACGCCCACTCGTCTCCATGAGAATGGACCCTTCCTCGCATGGAATGAGATCCTCCTTGTCGGAGTGGTGTTTGTCCGCGGAGGGGAAGTCTGCCTCAGAGCGTAAGCCCCTATCCTCTCAACGGATAATTGCACCCCATGCATCTCCGTACTTCCCCCTGCCAAGGCCAGTGGAGTCCATTTCCCACTGCGCTTTGTCGCACCACGGGCCTCCACCCTGGAGTAAGCCCCAACACCCAGGGCCACCAACCACACGTAAGCCCCTGTTTCCTCTTTGGGCTTCTCAACGCGTAATCCCCATTCCACTTCTCACAAATGCAACCTTTTGCGACGTGATCGTATGGTCCCTGCTGCCTCTTGTTTCTCACACCGAGCATGACTCACATGGTCTTAGAGTGTGTGTCGACCATGGCACCACCATGGGCCGCCCCAGAGCATAAGTCTCATCCCAGCAAACTACGTGGACTTTAATCCGTGCTAACGCATGGTATGTAGGAAGCCTCTACGAGGTTCAAGCCCACCACCCGTTCATCCCGACCTCTCCACGTCGGTTCCCTGACCACCATGGGCCGTCTCAGAATGTAAGCACCAAATCCCTTGTCCTGCATGACATTAAATTGTATTCCGTCCCACATGATGTTAAACTGTATCTCGTCCCGCATGTGGTTAAATTGTATCTCTTCCTGCATAATGTTAAACTGTATCCCCCCTCTTGGGCCGTCTTAAAACGTAAGCCCCATTCCTCGCTCCATCATCCATCCTGATCCTTACCTGGGCCGCCACATCCCGGTGAGATCATGCCATCCCATCCCACTCCATGACATTTGGGAAGCCGCCCATGTGCTGGCCCCAACATCGGTGTTCCCCTTAGGGGCCTTTCAACCTGATCCGTCCCCACAAGACGTTAAACTCACGACATACCCCGTGTCGAACATGGGAAGCTGAGGAAAACCTCAGATGGTACACATTCTCTGCATTTGATGTGGGATCCTCGGGCTTCCGCACCCTCGAGAAGTCCTGTGATGAGGGACAGAAGACATACATGCCAACGAAACCCCAGCGCGATCATTCCCCGCACTGAAGGTTGCTGCCCCGACAAGACCCATTAGAGCGTCTCGAAGGAGGAAGCGTAATTAACTGGCATCCATGTAGATATGGCACCGGTAATAAGCTTCACGAACTCTTTTTAAATCTATGAGGGAGACCCAGACTAGGTTATGAGTTCGGAGGAGGAATCCACGGAAGGAGGAACTGAAATCCCATCATCCCAGTTTCGATCAAGGAGAAGACGTCCTAAACAAGGAACGGATGTTGCCCGCCTTTGGAAAGTGGGAATGTGGGGTAACAAGCAGTGCATCCTCCCCACAGATGGATGTGCGCGCCTCGGCAAAATCATCGGAAACAAAAATGGTGAACCCAACGTGAAGCTCTTCTCCTCGACACAGGGAAGTTTTCAGTAGCAGTGGGGGTGTCGGAGCATGTCACCAGGCCTAGGTAACCCTCACCGGGACGTAAAACCCGCCAGGGGTCAAGGCCGTCAGGATGTTTACCACTCCGTTATGTGACGTCGTCAGCATGGATCCCACTCGCCGACTATGGATGACGGAACAACGCTGGCCTTTGGTTGTTGATATCTTTTCCTGTTGATGCTAATGGGTTTGTCTCCCTGCCTAAAGGAATCAGATCACTGTCTTTGGAGCTCGATCGCCACCTGCCCGACAGTGCAGGGGCAGGGGAAATACTAACGTGGCCACTCCGCGCGGTCCCGCCCTTTCCACGGTCACTCCAACAACGACCGTCGTAGCTGTCGGGCGCTCACGCCCCCTTTCCCCGTCATAGGTCATCCAGCGGAGGGTGATCAATGACCTAGTTCGTAGGTATGATGAGGAAGGGATCATCCCCACCAAAGGCATGGCCCATTTGGATTTAGAGGCAGTCGCGCCTCACCACCATCGCCACCCCCGAGGGCCGCGTAGGGAGCTGCCGCTCCCCACTCCGACGTTCAACCGCTTCATGAGTCTGTCCCCAGAGCGCCTTGACACATCCCACCCCTACGCCAACGAGGTGGGGGATGTCCAGGTCCGCCCGGTCGGAGACCCATTCTAGGGGTCAATGGCGAGAACCCCTGCTAGGCTGCGTCAACGCCGCCATCCGACTCCCCGAGCTGAGGAGCAGGCAATCTTCATGCCCGCACCACCGGCTCCAACCCAGCTGACCCGACGCCAGCGTCGGGCGCGAGCGGGAGAGAATGCCCACCTTGGGGCATCAACGTTAGTGCCTACTGTGGCCCAAGCCACTGCTGACCCCTGTTTCTAGATTCCCGCACACGTTGAGCAGGGGAAGCCATTTGCCCGACTGGGATCGAAACCCTGACCGCCCTGCAGGTGGGTTGGATCGAATCTCTTGGTCGCGGGCACTGGCAATGGCCATTGCGGACCAATCCACTGTAGTGTCACCCACCCTGAAGGCTCATTCTGTGCCAATGGTATGGAAGGCCGAAGGCTTCTCCGCGACGACCATGCTCCAGGTATGACCCCTCCCAGCACCCACTGCACGGGGTATGAGGTCACTCCCCCTGCAGCCGGCCGCGAGTATGGGGCCGTTGCGTATCCAGTCGCTCACTCACATGGAGGTCCTCCCCATGTCCCTTTCGACATCTGTCCTGGTGCTCCTCGCACCCCAGCCTTCGGTCCCCTCTGCCCCAGCTCTATTACGGCTAGGGGACCCCTTGACGGAAAGCATCCTTACCCTGAGGAGCCACCCAGGGGCAGGAAGGTCGGGCGTCGTCGCCGTAGGAGGAATGTCAGTGGATCCCAGCGTGAAATTAGATCAGTACATTTCTCGGATTCTGAGGCGGAGTACGACTCGACGACGGAACCATCCCCCCAACCCTTCGAGTTGAGGGCAGGGATGGGGACGCGGCGTGTCAGTCTCGTACTCCCCGAATGCGAGATCCATATGATTCCATATTCCCTTCGAAGGTATATCCAGGAGGAAGAGGACTTGGCGCACCCCCAGGGGTCAAACCCGCAGTTGCCACTGGCCTCCTCGGAAGCACCTCCCGCCCCTGTCAGGGAGGGTGGGGAACTTTTCTAGGGACCGACGGAAGAGCTTCAAAGTGATACACCCTCGGCGAGCACCAATGCTGTGACAGGAGGCCCATTCACCGGCCCATCCTATCGCGACGTGGCAGCCAGGGCACTGTAACCCCTGGAGGATGACCCAGGGATCGGCGGCCAATCGGCCGGTTCGCCGTATTCCCCGCCGACCAGCCCACCAGCCCGACGACCTGCCTCAGCGCCATTGCACATTCCCCGACTGTCCTCAGTGGACGAGCAGAGTCAGCGAATTTCGGACCCTGAACCAGAGTCGTGGAGCTTCTGGACCATTCTTGCAGTGGGCCACTTCCCTGAGAAGTTTTGGCCGGTCGTAGAAGTGGATTTTGAGGTGCTAGAGTCACTCACCCCAGGAGAGTTTGAATGCTTCCGCCAGACCCTCCGGGTGACCCACTCTCGCCTTCGCAATTATCTAGCACCATACCCCAGGAGCCAAGTGCATCTCCAGGATATCAGTGAGCAGTTTCGTCGGTTCGACCTAGCAATGCTCCTCGTGGTTCGTCATCCTGAGTCATTAGGCCACCACGAGGCCCTCCAGCAACAATGCGTTCAGAGTTTTCAAGTACTCCGCAAAGTTACTGAGGAAGCCACCCCCCACGCGCGCGTCCGTGGATGGGGCAGTACGCTGCTCTTCTATTCTGTGTGATCCGCCGATAGCCCGATTCACTAGGCGGCCCTGAGGGAACGCCGCTGAGTGCAGTGGCCGTCAACATGAATGACCTTTCAGATGAGGGAAACGGTGTAGAGCCCCTCGGCGGGGACTCACCCCCTGAGGAAAGGCCTCTACTGGACCCATCTGGGAGGGTTACTCGCCAACAGAGGAACCTCCTAGGTCTCCCTGTACCCACGGAGGCGCTGACACTGAGCCAAAACGCCGGCAAGGATAAAGAGCCCGTTGGGTCTGTCAAACTCGGTGACCCCTCTACCTCGGTGCAGAAGGTAGAGGAAGATCCCGAGAAGGCCACGCTGTGCCAACAGCTTGCTGAGCAAAAGAGGCTGGTTGATGAGCTCTTGGCCGAACGCATTGCAGAGCGGCGTCCTGACTACGGTGACCCTAGACCAGGACAGCAGGGGCAGGAGCATCTACCCCTTGCTGAGATCCCCCTGGGAAACCATGACCGTGCCATGTTCACCGACAGGGGAGACACTGGAACCCATGGCAAGAGGGCGCGGTATGTTTCGCCAAACCTTCCCAAACGGCGGGACCGCCTGGGGGACCCTGCTCGGTTTCCACCAACTGCCCCAAGAGTCGCTCCACCGGCCTCCCCATGAGCTATCGAGTGTTACTTCCATATCGAAGATCCTAACAACGCGCTTGTGATTAGAGATCCCCGTCAGGACAGGAATCCGCGTCCGGATGATCTGATGGAAGTGCTCATCGCCTGCTTGGAGGCCCTGGAAACTCGGCAGGTGGCAATCCCACCGGACATAAAACCATACCCAGCATGGTTGGATGATATGCCGGCCCCGCCAGGATTCGGGAACCCTACCTTCACCCCCTTTAATGGGACCAGAGACCTACCACAACACTTGGCCCACTTTAACTCGAGGTACGGGCCAATGTTAGGGACTCCGGCGCAGCAGCAGGCTGCCAAGCTCCGGTGTTTCGTTCAGACACTGGAAGGACCAGCGTTCATCTGGTACAGCCAGCTCCCTATTGGATCTGTGACTAGCTGGGAGGAACTTCGTCGGCAATTCCTCTACCAGTTCAGATCCACAACCCGGAATATGACTCTTGCAGACATCTTCAGGTGAAAGCAAAGACCCGACGAGCGAGTCGCGGACTTTGTCGCCCGGTGGAAGGGGCTCACGTACTCCCTTGACATGCCACTGTCTCAGGAGAAATTATTGACGATGTGTGTAGGGAACGTCAAGGCAGAGTTAGTTCCTTCTCTGATCACACAGGATTACCCTGGAGGGTTCCGGGACTTCTCGGACAAGGCTCAGCACCTCGAAGAAGCCCTGCGATAGGCCGGTCAGGCACGGCCGCTGCCTCCCGTAATCCCTGCAAGGAGAGCCTCCAGAGCCGAACCCACTGCTGTAGCCCAGGTAGAGGCCCCCAGACAGCTAGATTTGCTGCCAGTAAGGCCAGCTCAACAGGCTCGTAGGGGTCCACCCCCACGGGCACAGCCTTCGGCCCAGCAGTGACCGCCTCAAAATTGGCAGGCGCCTCCGCGTAACGCACCGCCACCACCTAGGAGAGGTAATCAGGCTCCGCCTCCTCGGTCTTCTCCTCCAGCCCCTGATCATGGTCATCCCCTAAGAGCCCCCTTTCTAGATAGAAGGAATCGGACTTACTCGTTTGGCGAGGCCCAGGTCCCTGGTTATTTCCGTAGCGCCTTGGAGCAGAGGATCGTGTGATTGCCAGAGTGCCAGAAGCCATAAGAGGCGTGTCTCACTGATCACCCTAACTACTGACCTTATCACCGGTTCCTAGGACACACCATCCAGCAATGCTATGTGTTCAAGGACAAGCTCCAAGACCAGATTGACAACAACATAATCAGGTTGGGCCCGGCCCCGGCACAGGTGGAAGGTGTCTTCGTGAGATCAGATGGCAGCAGTGACAACGGGGATGAGTGGGAATAGGTTTCCAACCATGGGTCCCAGAGGTATAACGACTGGATGGCCAGCAGGACGGTCTCCCATGCCCATGGCATCATCTGTGCCCGCCTGAATCAGCCAGAGCCCTCGGAGTCTGAGAGCACCACTTTGGCATCGTCGCCCCAGCCTACCTCTTCCCAGAAGAGCAGGCAGTGGTGCAAGAAGAAAGAACGTGCCCTGCCATTGCCATCATCTTCCTGCACGCTTGGAGATTTCATTCCCCTGGAAATGGGGATCCCTCCGAGACCCCGTCCGGCAGTGGACGACTCCCCGAGTGAAGGTTCGAGGTACGCTTCGGTTAACACCATAGAGTTGGTAAATCCCCTTTTGACCCATGACTTTGAGGAGTTCCAGGTGGACCTCCCCAATGTCCCCAGTCATCGTCAACATCGACGGGGCCATGGCTATGTGAATCGCTGGGGCACAGCGGTCGTCACCTCTAGTCAGACCGTGCACGCTACCAAGACCAGGCAGTAAGCCCGGTACAGGGAGCAGCACTCGCGACTCCCTCACCCAGTGCCAACAGGTTCATTTCCACCACCGTTTGTGTTGCTGGATCGGGCAGAACTGCCTTTCCCGCATCGCAACCAGCCCTGTCCTACTGCCGGCAGACTACGACATTCCACCCCTAGCATGACAGCCACCTCTCGGGCTACGGCTAGTGAACAGCGAGACATGCCTAGTACCAGTCAGCTACCGGTCCCGCTAGCAGGGCCCATCGTTCCCCCAATCGTAGAGTAGCCTCCTGTAAGTAGAAGCTCACATTTGGTGTGGAAGTATGATGTTTTTAAGCATCTGGCCGACATTCCGGCAAGGCTTTCCATTCTTGAGGCCCTTCGCCTATCGTCTGAAATGCGCGAGGCGCTCGCCGAGGCTCTAAGGATCCCCCTCCAGTTTGAAATGGAGGTAGCGGCCGCAGAAGCCTTCCACACCGAGGTGGTTGAGGACGCCGAATGTCAGGCGATTATCTCGTTTTCTACTAAAGATGAAGACCTTCCCATACAGGGGCACATCCGCCCACTGTACATCTCCGGCCAGTTCAATGGCGTGGAAGTCTGTCACTGTCTTGTCGACATGGGTTCTGGGATTAACCTGATCCCAACTTGGACACTGCGGAAATTGGGGTTGTCTGAGGATAATTTAACTCCCTCCGACCTCAGAATCCAGGGGTATGACAGGACCGAGAAAACTCCACTTGGCAAGATTCGTCTGAAGACCCAGTTCGGCGGCCTCATTGCCAATACCGAATTCATGGTTGTCTCTCAAGACACCGCCTACAACGCGTTGATGAGAAATTCATGGCTTCACCTTCATACGGAGGTTCCCTCATCGTACCATCAGTGCCTCAAATACTCCCTTAAGGGTCGATTGGGCGTGATCCAAGGATATGCGTCTCCGTTTGCCTCTTGTGAAGCTCGTTACCTGGACGTTGACTATTATAAGAGCAAGGAAAAGCAGATCCTGGTAGGTGAGGTTGAGCTCGCCACTGTCACAAGTGATCCCTGGGAAGGTTTGGATGACGCATATGTCTTCCCAATTCATCGGTTGGAGGCCACGACCCCCGATATGGGAGAGTGATTCATTGTCTTGGGTACTAAAGGGTCGAGCAGCCCCGAAATGGCTCCCACCGTGGACGATCCTCCCGCAGGCGGAGAAGAAGACATGGAAGATTCTCCTCCAGCCTTTGAGGAGGGTGTCTCCACCACGGTCGACGAGTTAGTACAAGTGAACCTCGGTAGCGAGGCGGACCCGAGACCCACATTGGTCAGCGTTGCTATGCCCCCTAGGAACGACAGCAGTACATAGACTGCCTCAGATAGCATCGTGATGTGTTTTCTTGGAGTTACGATGAGATGCCAGGGCTAGATCCCCAAGTAGTCGTCCACCACCTTGGCCTCCCAGCAAACCATCACGGGTTCAAGCAGCCTCCCAGAAAAATTCACCCCTCTCATGGTGCCATGGTCGAGGCCGAAGTTGATAAGCTCATCAAAGCCAACTTCATCAAGGAAGTCCAGTACCCCAGGTGGCTAGCCAACATTGTGCCTGTCAGGAAGAAGAACGGGCAGATCAGGGTTTGCATCGACTTCCGCGATCTTAATCGCCACTGTCCAAAGGATGACTTTCCCCTTCCCGTGACAGAGCTATTGATCGATGCAACGGACGGGTTCTAGGACCTCTCCTTCATGGATGGGTACTCCAGGTACAACCAAATCCGGATGGCCCCCAAGGATAAAGAGTTCACTGCCTTCAGGGCCCCCCAGGGGACTTTCTGCTACCGGGTTATGCCCTTCAGCCTGAAGAATGCGGGTGCCACCTATCAACGGGCTATACACCTCATCTTCAAGCCGATTCTCGGGACACTGGTGGAGTTATTTGTGGATGACCTGGTGGTTAAATCTCTTCAGCGCCAGGACCATCTCAAAGACCATGAGAAAGTGTTTGGTTTCCTCCGTTCTCGCCACTTGAAGATGAACCCGTTGAAGTGTGCCTTCAGGGTCACCTCCAGAAAGTTTCTTGGCTTCATTTTTAGGTATCGAGGTATCGTGATTGACCTCGAGAAGATCAAGGCCATCAATCAGATGCCTCCCCCGAATAATATTCAGGAGCTTCGAGGCCTCCAAGGCCACTTGGCCTATATACGCCGATTCATTGTGAATCTGGCTGGGAAGTGTAAGCCCTTTTCTCAGCCCATGAAGAAAGGTGCCGCCTATGGGTGGGATGAAGAGTGTTAGATCGCTTTTGAGGTAATCAAGAAGTATCTGCTTTAACCTCCGGTCTTGATGCCACCTATTCCTAGAAAGCTGTTGGTCCTTTATGTGACCACCCTGGAACGATCCCTCAATGCCCTTATCGCCCAGAAGAACAACGAGGGAACAGAGAATAGCCTCTATTACCTCAGCCGCATGCTCCTTGATGCGGAAGCGAGATATTCTCCCATTAAGAAGAGCTGTCTGGCGCTCGTATTCACCGTACAGAAATTGTGGTACTACTTGTAGCACCACGAGGTACAGTTGGTCTCTCGAGTAGACCCGTTGAAATACATCATGAACTGACCTATATTGACTGGCCGATTGGCATGCTGGTCGGTGATCCTCCAGCAGTTCGACATCAGGTTCATACCTCAGAAGGCCGTCAAAGGACAGGTGCTGGCAGAATTTTTAGCTACCCACTCAACCTCTGCGGACCAGCCACTGGATCTAGGCTTTCCTGACGAGGCAATCCTCTCAGTCGATCACGCCATCCCATGCTGGCAGATGCACTTTGACGGCGCCTCCCGAAGCCCTACCAGTAGAAGGCTCAGCAATCCTAGGCTTAACAGAGTGGGTCTGGGCATTGTTTTCATCACCCCGGAGCAAGTCGTTCTACCATATTCGTTCTTGTTGTCAGAAGGTTGCACCAACAATGAGGCAAAGTATCATGCCCTCATCACTGGCCTCGAGTTGGCTCTGGAGGTTGACGTACCCCATCTATGTGTAAAAGGGGACTCTGAGCTAGTCATCAAGCAGTTTAATGGTGAATATGCTGTCAGGAAGCTAGAACTCATGCCGTTGCTGGAGTGCACCCTCCATCTGATGGCTAAGTTCCCCTTACGGCCGGATGTCGTTCACATTCCCAGGTCGCAGAACAGTCGAGCAGATGCTTTGGCCAGCATGGTTACATCACTTGCAGAGCCCGAACGGGATGACCTAATCATCCACGTGGCGCACCAGAGATTCATTGCTCCTGTTACTCCAGAGGACGGTCGTGGCACACGAGTGAACCATCTCACCGCTGGTGCCCCTACGTCAGGACCCCCTGGGGCTTCAGGCGTGGTGATCGAGACAGTTCCTGACTAGAGGACACCTTTGGTTGAATATCTCCAGCACGGAAATCTTCCGATGGACCGAGCAGAGCGGGAACGAATCTGGCGTCGCGCGCCATAATTCACCCTTCAAAGCGGTCCTAGCCGTGAGCAGCTCCTTTACAGGCGCGGGTTCGACGGTGTTCTCCTCCATTGTCTTCATGGAGTTGAGATCCCCCAGGTCATGCAAGAAGTACACACTGGTTCCTGTGGCGCCCATCAGGTCGGGTCGAAGTTGTCCCACCAGATTCGGAGGCTGGGATACTTCTGGCCCTCCATGATCCACGACTGCATCGAGCACGCCAAGAGGTGTCATGCGTGCCAAGTTCATGATAACTTTGTGCATCGGCCACCGAAGCCTCTCCATACTACTAAGTATTCTTGTCCCTTTCCAGTCTGGGGGTTGGATGTCGTAGGGCCTTACCCGCCGGCGATGGCCCGCCAGTGTCGGTTCATCTTAACTGCTACGGATTTCTTCTCCAAGTGGGCAGAGGCAGTTCCACTCAAGGAGTTTAAGGCCCGTTCCATCGTTGACTTTGTGAGCTCCAACATCATCCACCGGTTTGGGGTCCCTCATGCTGTCTTCACCGATAATGGCGCCAACTTCCAAGAAGCAGAGCTGAAGAAATTGTACGCCAAGTACAACATTCGCTCTAACCATACCTCCCACTATCACGCGCAGGCGAATGGACAGATTGAGGCATTTAACAAAACCCTCTCTAACATTATGCAAAAAATGGTTGGTCAGAATAAGAAAATTTGGTCGGACAAGCTCCCCAACACCCTCTGGACTTATAGGATGACGACTCGTAGCTCCACCCAGGTGACTCTGTATTCCCTGGTATATGGAGCTGAGGCCATCCTGCCCATCGAGATCCAGCTGCCCTCATTGTGCACGGCGTTCTACGACCAGCTAGCACCAGATAGAGTTGTCGAAATATGTCTAGCTGAGTTGGAAGCGCTGGACGAAAGTAGGCTTCGCGCCTTACATAACTTGGAAAGGCATCAGAGCAGGATGGCTCGAGATTTTGATAAGAAGGTTTGCCTCCGCTCCTTCTTGAAAGGTGACATGGTGCTGGCTCTCAGAGCGCCAATGATTCCTGGAAGGAAACCACCCAAATTGGAACCCAAGTGGGAGGGGCCTTTTATTATCCATAAGGTCTATCCCAAGGGCGCGTACTCCCTGGTGAATATGGATGGTGAGTGTATCACTCCTCCCACCAACGCCAGGTTCCTCAAGAAGTAATTTGCCTAAGCATATGGTCCTGCATGACCTTAAACTGTGGGGTCCATCATGACCTTAAACTGCACCCGGCCCCCCATGACCTTAAACTGGATTATGGTCCCGCACAACCCTAAAACTGCTTCCTGGTCTGAGTTCTAACACCTAAAACTAAGATCCATATTTCGTCCTACACGACGTTAAACTTTATTTCTATAACTATGTGCAGCTTGATTCTCATCCTTATGAGATACGTAGGAATTCCTGGACATTTTGTTTCGGGTCCAGCCCCAGGGGTTACCAAACTCCGCCCTTTCCTGTGGTCCGAGTTCTAAGACCTAAAACTAAGATCCGTATTTCGTCTTACATGACGTTAAACTGTGTTTCAAGAACTATGTCTAGCTTGATTCCCATCTTAATGGGATACATAGGAACGCCCAAAACTTTCATCTTTGGGTCCATCTTGAGGTCTGTTTTTGTGTCTTTCTCACCTTTGGGACCTCGACCATAAGATTGTGTGGTGCGGTATGGGATTATGTCCTCATTCACGACGGGTTTGCGATAGCTGCACCACGTGTACCCTGTCCTCAGGATTAGCCCTCCTATGTCATGTTTCCCATGACATTAAAAGGCACCACTCTAGAACTACATGTGGCTTGATTCCCATTCTTATGGGATACTTAGGACCGCCTGAACACGTAGATGTCAGGTCCAGCCCCATCTCTTAGGAGATCCCATGATCTCCCGGTTGCCAGGGCGCTTGGCACTGCGCCCCCTCTTTTGCCTGGGAATCCGCAATCTTTTGGACGCTCTCATACTAAGCCCTTTGACCCTTTCTAGTGGTCTTCTAATGTGTTCAGAGTACTCTGGTCTAGGACTTGGAATGCCAGGTTCGGATTCGGCAAGTTCCATCCAATTTCCAAGCTTCGTGTTCCCCTTCATTCGGGCCCCCGTCATCCTTCACACCCGGAGGGAACCCCAAGAACGGTCTGGATACAACGCTCCAGGGCTCTCCTACCATCACGGGCCAACACCCCTGAGGGTTTCAGACAAAAAATTGATACAAATCCCGCGTTGAAAATATGGTCAGCGGTTGATGCTCATTTGTTTGTCCCCATGGCTAACACGACAGGATACTGTGTTGCGAACATGGTCAGCAGTAACCCTCAGTCGTCACGCTGGCTTCCCCAGGCCATGAATGTTGGTGGTATGGTTCACATTATGATATGCCCCACCTTGGAAAGGAGGAACCTTGACACTCCTTACACCAGCCCTTAGTACACCCCCACACATCTGTCAGGCCAAGCTGCGTAACGGTGTCTCATGGAGCTCCCGCGATCTAAGCACTAAAGCATGTGCTTGGGTTTCTTCTTTGCAGGTGGTGTGCAGCTTGGCCCTCATCCCCCTGGGAAACGAGGAGTCGCCCGAATGTTGCATTTCGGGCCCAGCAAAGCTGGGAGCTAGCACCCCTATCCCTCTCCTGATGGTTGGACCCTCATCAGCCCCTAGGCCCAAGGCTCCTCTCTCGGAGACACGCGTAGTGATGGTATCGCATCGTGTGTATTCCCGCTGGTCCAAACCATACAACCTTAAACTGTGTTGTTGGTCCAAACCATACGACCTTAAACTATGCTGTTGGTCCAAACCATACAACCTTAAACTATGATATTGGTCCAAACCATACGACCTTAAACTGTGTTGTTGGTCCAACCACATGACCATAAACTGTGACGATATCATCCTGGCTACGTGCCATAAGGACACTACCACTCAATAACTACGTGAGGATTTATTCTCATCCTTATGAGATACGTAGGAGCGCCCGGGCTTCCCTACGGGCCCATCCTAATTTTGGTTTTCGGTTACTTGGCCTAAAACCTCTCTCAAGGGGGTTGCGCGGTGTCATATGGGATTATGTCCTCATTCACGTCGGGTTGTTCACTGCACCGTACACACCCCCTATTCCCATTCATGCCAGGTGTTTGAGTTACTCCACCGAGTTACTCCATCATGTGCCTCTTATGTTTCCTTCCGTCCTTCGGTCCGAGTTCTAAGACCTGAAACTAAGATCATTTCTTTGACTGTCTACGGTTCTCTCTCTCTTGTGGGATTGCACGATGTGATGCGGAATTATGTCCTCATTTACGTTGGGTTACTCATCGTGTCATGCCTATCCCAAGATGAGATGTGTTCCTCATCCCGCATGACGTTAAACTGTATTTCGTCCAACATGATGTTAAACTGTATTTCCAGAACTACGTGCGGCTTGATTCTCATCCTAATGAGATACGTAGGAATGCCCGGACATTTAGTTTCGGGTCAAGCCCCAGGGATTACCAAACCCCATCCCTCCTTGTTGTCGGCCCCTCGGAATGACTTCGGGACATATACCCCGAGTAGGTTTGGGATGCCCCATGGTAATAATGGGAAGCGGCAGTTCTCTCGCCAAGAAGGACCTGCCTAAAAATTGGGACGACCCGTGATCAGGTCAGTATGTCTGCCTAATGCGCCTTCGCCACGGTGGTGCAATTTCGGGAGTGTTGGACCCTATTAAAACAATCCACCACTCCACCTTCCACGCTTTGTATCCCCCCTTATTCGGATCCTCATTCCCTTTCATGTTTGACGGGACCCCCTAACAGTATGGATGATCGACCTATGGTCTGCCTACTGTCCTGGGCCAATGTTCCAAAAAATTGACCAACAATATTTGAGCTGAGCCTCGTGTTGCGAACATAGTCAGCGGTCAGCCCTCGTTTATTGTCCCCATTCCGGTCCAACATGATATGGATGTGGTGTTTCTGCCACGGTTGACAGTTATCCTCCATTGTTGCACCCCATCGTGCTCCGAATTTGGGTGGCGTGATCCACCCTTCCTCTCCTATGTTCGGATGGATTTCAATGCCCCCCGACGTTGCCCCGCTCGTGTGTTAGAGCACATTGAGAAGGTGGTGCATCAATCGATCTAAGGTCTCCTCCTCAGAAATACAGGCCCAATTTGGGATGCCTGAACCTTGGTTGACTCCCCACAGTCAGACGAAGTATTAGTGCGACCCTCCTTTGTTTCTCACGGCCCGCGTGAGCTTAGTGATGGATTTCTATTTACATCGGGATTATAATTGTGCATGTTAAACCAAGGGTACAAATGAATGGATTTGTCCATGTATTGGATCGAGACAATGAGCAGTACATGCAAAAGGAGTTCATGAGATGGCTAAAATAAGCCCTTAGGGATCAGTGTGCTGAAGCGATCTTTCCAGTGCTGCTACCCTTTGGCTGGCAGCCTCCAAGACCACTTGTCTCTCTTTGAAGACTCTCTCCTCATCAGCCACCATAGAACGCAGCTCGCCAGCCCTAGCTGGTGCCTGCGCCCGCTCACTTTGAAGCACGGTCATCTGGCAACTCGTCTCCACCAGTTGTTCCTGCGCGTCAGCCAGCTGGGCTGTCAGTCGCTCCACAAGCTCAGAGTGTGTCGCGATGAAGGCCTCCTTCTCTACCGCCTGCCCTTCGAGGTGTTGTACTTCCTGCTCCGCCCTCAGCAGTTCTTGAGAGCTTTCCGATCCTGCCCGGTACTGGGCAATGTCATCGCACCAGCTGCTCTCACGTATCTTCTCGGCCATGTAATCACAGACTGTCAGATGAAGGCGATGAGCGTCAGCCCCTCCGGCGAACAGGAAGCACAGCCAGGTCTGAAGTGATCCCATCTGCCTTAGCCAATCTAACTGAGGCTGTCTGAGAAAGTGTTGGATGCACTTCCACCCTTTGCGTCATGTCATCCGGCTCTCCTCGGCCGCATCTGAGTCTGAGTCGTCTATCTCCTCAGGGTCAGCGGGCCGGTATGTAGGGAAGGCATCCAGTAGCTCCATAGCAGGATCCTCCATAGGGACACCTTCGTGAGGAATAGGATCCTCGACGTCTGGGCGACCTTATTCTCTCGTCCTAGCCGCTTCCGACCTCGTCTTAGGAACAGCACCACTAATGTCCTATGCCCCCTGTTCATCATTTGTCGGGGCCGACTCAGTGCGGGGAGCATGTTCTGAACGAGGTAGTATGTCCGCCGCTGGTCCACTCGCAGACGGCCCAGGCTCCCCAGCCTGACATGCCTCCAATGCCGAGATCACTGCGCAAGGCATACGGTGGTCAGTTGGGACCTTTCGACACTAAGCGTCAGTAGTGAAGCATGAGACTTACAAAAATCCAGAGCGTCGGTCTCCAGTGCTCAGGCCGCTGCATGAGCCGCCGTGAGGGGAGACCCCTCTGCGCTTGTCAGTTCAATGATGGGTGTCGGATCCCCATCATGTCCCACCAGTTCCTCTCCTCCCTCCTCTGGTGGTGACGTCTGTCCGAAGCTCAAATGCTCCTGAGTGAGATCGGGAAGTGGGTTAGAAGTTGAAAAGGGGAATGGATGAATAAGGAAAGTGAATGAAGATAGAGATAGACCTTGATTATCTTAGTTATGTCGAGATCCGAGCCGGCAATCTTGCCACTCTCTTAGAGACTCCCTTGGTAGGTCGCCCCTTGACCTTCGGGCTCTTCTTCTTCGTCTTCTCCCTCGCCTTCGTCTTCTCTGGTTTCCTCCTCCACCTCCGACTCCTCGTCACTGTCACCCTCTCCCGGTGGCATTGCTTCCAGATCATGTTCCTGGCCAAGCATCACTTTCACTAGGAAAGGTGGCTTCGCACGCCGAACCCTTTGGCGTGCGTATGCGTCCATGGCCGTCAAATAAGCATATCGCCGATGGAAGTTGACTCAGTCGGCAATTCGAACGAGCCCGACCTCTGGCAGTTGGATCCCGTTTTGCATTATCTTCTGCCAGATTACCTCGACGCTCAGCGATTGTCGCAGGGTCATCCAGGCCGACCACAGTGCTGGGAGAATTGCATCTTGGGAAGGTTTGAGCAGATATCTTATCTGCTTCCCGAGCAGTTCCCTAGCCGCCTCATGTGACCCCCCTGCGGGTAACGAGGATGTGGCGGCACCATGTGATGTTCCCGCTGCCGAAGTCCCGGCCTGCGCAAGCCTCGCTGCCTGGTGCGCCCTCGGTTCCCCCCTTCTGACGGCACCGTTCCTTCTTTCCCGCCACCCAGTTTCCGTGCGAGTGATCTCGAGTTGCCGGACACGCTGGCGTAGTAGCCCCTCAGGGTACGTAATTGTCCAGTGTTCGGCGTATTCGGTTGCTAGTCCGGCATTGACCCTGGTAGGAGGAATAGTGACGACATCGCCAGAGCCAAAGGTGGTAAACATCAACCACATCTGGCGCAGGACGCAGGGGTTCTTCTCCTGCCAGACAGCCGTGAATACCTTCTTCGACATCCGTTGGAGGCACCCGAACTGCCTGGAAAATCGGGATGGCACGTAAGGCTCGTAGATCACCTTCCCGTCGATCCGAGCCATGAGCACCCCGCCCTGAATGCTCTGTAAGTATTCCTGCTGTTCCAGAGAGCCTCGCCCTTTGTCCACCATCTGGCCGATTGGGGAGGGGAACAGGCTGAAGTTGAAGTTGGCATGGTTGCCAATACGGATTCTCACGCCCCCCTCATTGAGCGTCAATGGTGCCACCCCTGCGATGTTTAGCAAGGATGGTTGCAGACCATTGCTCGGGGGACGAATAGCATTTGGGAAGGTGTACCCACCGAGATGAGCCGCCACCCAGCCGTGGAAGATCTGGAAGGGACCACATACTCTTTGAGGTGACCCCCCTCATGAGATGCGCCCCAGGATGTCATATAGCTTAGCCAGCATGGGGACGCCCAAGTTGAACCATTTTTTGGCATCCATGGAGCCCACCATCACCAGTGTTGATGGACGGATGCCCATCCTTGCGTCCCACACCGGCAGGAGCCACCCGCTCAGGAAGGCGACAAGGAACCCGGCATACCGGACGTTTGGGGCTCGGGCCTCAATGACGTGATAGCCCCACGAGTGGTATTGCCCCACCTCTAGGGTCCTCCAGTATGACCCATCCCTGCTCCTCTGAGCCGCGGTTGGGCACCGTTTGCCCCGTCCCGGCATCTTGACAGTCGGGTCCTTCTCAAGGAATAGGCTGAACAAGCCCTTGAAGGCAACGTCCTTCAGGAAGTCCTTGACCCCCATCCTCTCTTTGGCTAGCTCCAATAGGTGCCACGTTAGCATAGTCGTCTGACGAAGCGTTGTCGTGTGCTCTCTCAAAAATATTTATACTAAGTGCAGCACAGTGGCTGACCTAGGTCTGTTGACGCTCCTTTCATCACAGAATCTAAAAAATCGGAAAAGGGGAATATCTGAGCTCAAAGTGATTCAACCTTTGAAGAAAATATCAAAAATCGACAAAGGCATGAACAAAGGATCAACAGCAACTGCACCGCGCAAGTTATATCACTGTTGCGCAAGTCCACTTGCGCGACGCCCTTGATCGCGCAAGTGACTTGCGCGACCTAAGTGATAACTGCCCGGTAACCGCCCAGGGTCTTCTCCCGCCTATAAATAGACCCTGTGGGCCCCCCATTCGAGAGGATCTTTTTCCAGAAACTCGGATTGAAGCTCTCGATGCCTAAGTCTCTTCTCAAAGCTTCCGGAACACTTCTAAGGTAATTTCTTACCAAGAACGGAAGATCTAAAGAGAGTGAGGAAGGCCTAAGTGTTGAAACTCAACAACACTTGCGCGCCTGAATGGCCAGCCCTTAAGGGAACTGCTCACACTTGCGCGTTGCCTTATTCTTTCAATAGAACTTGCGCGTCCCTTTTCTGGGAGAATCTCAAGAGGATTCTAAAGGGTTTAATAAAGAGTCACTCAAGTATTTCAATGCTGGTTGAAAATCATGCAAGTACACCATGTGTCGCGCAGGTATACATGCGCGACCAATACTTGCGCGCCCACGCAAGACTTGCACGCCTTTCAAGACTTGCGCGCCCCTACCTTTTTGGGTGCCCATCTTGCCCATTTTACCCCTCTTAAGCTATTTCACCTTTCCTATTCAAGATTAAGTCTTCAAGATGATCTTCAAAGCCATTTATGGCATGATTTCTTGATTTTACTTCCTTATCTGAAAGGAATTCGGTGGAATATCTCTCAAAACCTAGTGATTTATACATCTTTATGTCACCAAAGATTGAGAGTTCATTCATTCAACCTCATCCTTTAAGATGAGAGAATCCTTAACCTGGGTCTCCTTTTCAGGAATAATCCCCAGTTATAAGTCCTTTAATCTGGGCATCTTCCTCAGGAGTAAGCCCCAAATTCTTAAAGTTCCCAAACTTGGGCATCCTCCTCAGGAGTAAGCCCCAAACCTTAATTCCTTAACTTGGGCATCCTCCTCAGGAGTAAGCCCCAATCATAATCCTTTAATATGGGCATCCTTCTTAGGAGTAAGCCCCAAGTCCTCTAATTTTGGGCATCCTTCTTAGGAGTAAGCCCCAAACCTTAATCCCAAACCTGGGTCTCTTTTTCAAGAATAAGACTCAGTCATAATCTTGGGCTTCCTTTTCAGGAGTAAGCCCCAAGTCCCCTAACCTGGGCCTCCTTTTCAGGAATAAGTCCCAGTCATAATTATGGGCATTCCTTTTCAGGAGTAAAACCCAATCATAAGTCCCCTCCTAACTTGGTCATCCTCCTTAGGAGTAAGCCCCATGATTAGAGTATTCAAATCTCCATGAAGCACATATACCTTTATGGACCCTGTTCATGGATTTTCTCCCTAAAAGTTAATCCTAAACCTTCATCTATCTGGGTAGTCATACATACATAAGCCCCAAACCATTTCTTATGATTGCATCTTTCATGGCACAATTGTCTAAGTTTTTACCAATACCTCTTGTTTCTCACACCGAGCATGACTCACGTGAGCTTAGAGTGTAAAAGTAATTATGACATCCTTCTTTGAGCCATCAATCATAAACGTCATACTCCCTTACTCGAACTACGTGGGTTCTGATTCCTTTCCCAAAACAAAGGATACGTAGGTAGCCCATTTGCGGGTTCGATCCCAACTCTGAAATAATCCATGTCCTTCTGAATGACGATAAACTTCAAGTGCCCCACTGAGTGGCTTTAAAACCAGCCTGGTCATCATAATGACCAAGAGACTTTTATAAATGTTTTAAAGGATACCATTGACCAAGAATATCTAAATAGATACAGAAGATTCTCTATTGATGAAGAACCTTGAATACATATAAAAGATTTTCTAAATTTCTTACATATTTAATCATTGATTGTTAAAACTAAAGGAAATCTCATTTTATACTTGGTAATGTAATAAGGATTCACGAACATAACTTAAATCTATAAAGAGAGTCCCGGAGTAGACAATAATTCCCCTAAAAAAAGGTGTGATGAGTTCGACCTCCCATCCTCTCGACCAATGCAAATTCCTAAGACTCATCAGTCTACAAGCTAATGAGCGCCTACCTTTGGAAAGTAGGTCCAAACGGATGTGGAATCATTTGATGTTTCCGGTTCTACGAACAAACTCTCTAGAAATCGATCGGAACGTTTGAATCTCCCGTCCAGGAGGTCATCCCCGAATTCCGTGCGAAACAAAAATGGTGAACCCGACGTGAATCCTTAACCAAGTTAAAGTGATGTTCTTCTTATTTTTTAGGCCCCTTGGGCCAACAAATCAATCATTGACATGTGCTCATCCAAAAGATGCAGTGGCCAGATTCATCTTGATTATGTCTGTTATATGGAATAGGCACTCTTTTCTCAAGATCTTCTGCAAAATGGCTTTTCTTAAATTCACCCCTGTGAATACTGCAGCTGTGAACACCTCTACTGTGAGGTCTGCTGCTGTGAAAACCAATGCTGCTACTCCTGCTGGAACGTTGTCCGCTCTGAGGATGACATCACCAACTCAGCGTCTTCAACGCTGGGTTTCTAATGCACTGGTTAAGGAGTACCGTCGTAACGGTACTATCCCAACTCTGGAGGCCGCTCGTTAAGCCCT
Organism: Viscum album; assembly: GCA_963277665.1. NCBI lineage: Eukaryota > Viridiplantae > Streptophyta > Magnoliopsida > Santalales > Viscaceae > Viscum > Viscum album. Next base: position 76,383,042 of record OY728159.1, read on the forward strand.
CCAAGTTAACAACTCTACCTGGTCATCTGGACAACGGCGGCCAGCGATCAAGAAGAAGGCGGTGCTGACTACTGTCTCCAAACGTTTCGGGTCGTTATCCCCGGAACGCAATTTCCATTCACTCCCTTACTCTGAGGAAGTAAATGAGCAGGTCCCTCAAGGCCTTAATTCAAAAAGACATGAGTCCTTCCCGAGGGCTCCCATCAACAATCGCCGCCAGACTCGTGCGGTAGTGCGCCCTCAACATGATGAGGGTACCGACTCCAGGCATTCAGTTCAGGTTCCTCGAACCCGAGCAGGCAAGATGAACCTCCAGAGACGGAATCCGGTTAACAATGGGCAGGTTGTCATCCCTGCCATCTTCGGAGAATTCCACCAACCTAACTTGGTGGAAAATAACGAACAGGCACACACACCTGTCCGTTTTAATTCCACTGTCCAGCAGACTCGTCTGGCAGCATCACGCCAATCCCGCCAGGCAAATCCGGCAGAGTACTATAGGCAGGAACATGCACCTGCTTATGCATCATTAGTTAGTCAGCAGGCTTGCCTGACTACATATGATGAAGTCCACCAACCTAACTTGGTGTCAAATAACGAACAGGCAGACACACCTGTCCGTTTTAATTCCGCTGTCCAGCAGACTCGTCTGGCAGCATCATGCCAATCCCGCCAGGTTAATCCGGCGGAGTACTATAGGCAGGAACATGCACCTGCTTATGCATCACCAGTTAGTCAGCAGGATCGTCTGACTACATATGATAGATCTAGTCAACTGCGTTTGGCGAAGTGTAATCAGCAGGCACATACACCTGCTAAAACTAATCAAGCTTACCAACAGTCTCGCTTGTTAGCGCACGGAGAAGTCAGTCGGAAAGCCCCGACGACAAACAGGAGGCAGACTCAACTCTCTGCCTCCACACTTGAGTACTGTCAGGATTCACTGACAGGAAAAGGAGGACAGGAGCAGGCACATACACCTACTCCAAGCCCGGAATGGATGTATATCCCCGTTCCGGCGGCTGAAGTCACCAAGCATATTTTGTCAATGGTGAAAGAGAAGAAGAAAATTCCTGCTCATATTCTGGATGCTTTCCAGGATATCATAACAGCTTCAGCATCATCTCAGGGATAGACACATAAATCTATCCCTAGCAGTGGAGTAACACATCAACGATTCACTCCGGAACAGACACACACATCTGTTCCAGTCCAAGAGGGTTATGGGGCATACTCCCCCATATCATACGGACAACCAAGTCAGGCACATACACCTGATTTGAGTAGAGATCGTCAGCCTAACCCGACCATCTTTCCTGATCAGGCACATACACCTGCTCAGAGTAACCACTTTCATCAACAAGTGGTTTCCAAAGCGAGTAAGAAGGCATCTAAGAAAAAGATACGTCCAGCACAGTCAGGAGATCAAAGGACAATCTTCAACAAGGCCTTTCTCGATGCTGGAGTTCTTGAAGCCCTCAGACATTTATCTGTCGGAATTCAAGATTCTACTCCCTCAGTTCCCAATAACGGGAACATTAATTCTGAAGGTCTTCAACAGACACTTCCTCATGAAGGCTTGCTTCATGAAAATTCGGTCAATCTTGAAGTTTCTTCTCCAGATGAGAGCCACAGGAACCCTCTGTGTGGTCAGAAGACCAAGGAGCAAGAGATATCGTCTTTTGCTGTAACCCATTATGGTGGTCCTCCCCATGATGATGAACTTCGCTGTGAAAGTCCTCTCCGCAGTAGTGATTCACATTGCCTGGAAAATACTCCAGTGGATAATGTAGTGCCGAGAAAGCCCTCTTATCTTGAGGCACTTGAAAATGCGAAACCAGTCATGTCTGATGCTTTATCGCTAACAAGTGAAATACTTTCTCAATCAGAAGATAGCCCAGGGTGTAGGTCATTCTCCGAACCACCCCTAAGTCATGCATCTTCTAGTTTGATCAATGATCTCTCTACCAATCTTGTTAAATCTGATGAAGCAACAAGGAAACACCAACTCTGGTCAAAACAGGTAGAAGAATCTTCATTTAATGATAAAGAGGAAATGATGAACATGAGGAAAAAACTGGAAAAAGGTGAGGTACCAGTCATGTTTTGGCCTTTGGCTGACTCCCAGTACGACATTCCAAAGATGTTGACGGATGATGGAATCCATGATATTCGTCTCAACATATGGAAAAATCTTTGTCAATTGAAGAAGAATGTATTATCTTATGATGAATATGAAAATCATCTTAAGATAATAGAAGGGCTACAACGTCAGATTGATTTGGCATCTCTATCAGTCTCTCGGTATCCGAAGGCTGAAAAGCAACAGAGAACCCTTCAACGTTCATGCCTTGGCGCACTAAGAAAATTGCGTCAGTTAATTTCCAATGCTCCATCTGATGTTCATATCAGAGGATGGGGTGTTCACGAAGCACTACATTTAACAGTGCTTTCCAGTCATCAAAGCCCGTCGAAAATGGTCTCATGCAATGTTATTGCCCATGGCTGGCCATAGTCAATGGGCTTTGTTCATAATCAAAGGCTTTCTCAAGAACAGGCTTCAACTAGTTCCTCTCAAAATCAAGCATATAGAGAACAAGTTGTTGAATTTATCCTACATCAAGCAGGCGAGAATATTGCACAAGCCTCTCGTATGGAGCAAACACGTCATCAAATGACAGAAGTTTCGGAAATCATCCAACGGTCTGTTGAACCAGGTAATAAAAGTGGATACAGGTTAATGCATCCAGCTAATTTCTGAACTAAGATTCGCAAGATCAAGAGAGATTTTAAGAAGATCTCAGACGTATCATGTCAAGAGATACCCCAGCTTGTCATACTGGGAACTTCTCTAAACCAACCCTCAGAGTCAACAAATGGGATTCGAGGAGTTGAGCGGAATCAGCAGGAACATCCCCAGTTCACAAGACTGGGGACTCTTTCAAATCATCAATCCCCTTCTCAGAGAATGTCGGTCTTTTCTCGATTGGGGAAGAAGCCCAAAGAGGAATGAAAAGCCAAATTATCAAGAGATTCCCTCAAAGTTATATCTCGTCAAGAAGTTCCTAAAAGATTGAATCAACAAAAGGCAATGTCTCATAAAAGACATGAAAGAAGACTATATCACAGAAATGTTGATAAAAGAGATGCGATGCATTATGCATCAATCAATGTCATCAATGCCGTTGTTTCTAATCCACCAGAGGAGACTCACTCAGGGGACTCATATGAAGATCATCCTACTCAAGAAAACGTACGCACCGATACAAATGAAGAAGGTGTGCGTACATGAAGTCAAAGGATTACTCAGAACCTAGGTAATCCACTTCCCTCTCTCCAAAAGGTATCCAAAAAAGTGAAGGGAAAGAATCAGGTTACATATCCTTCCTCTGGAGAAGGTCAGTCGCTCTCATTAGAGCAAAGGTTTGCACAACAGGAGGAAGAAATGAAAGAATTAAGAAGGTTTAATGTAGAACTACTTCAGAGTAGTCTTCTTCTTAAGAATGCTGAAGTCCGACAGCCGAAGGAATTTGTTGTAACTACTGAGATGGATCAGGTTTATCCTCCTTTATCAGTACACCCTCAGAGGTCTAATCCTACGGGTCAAACACAACAACGGTTGGCAGCACTACCATCAGTTGCAGCACCAACCACCACGTCTGTCCAAGCTCCATTCATTGCACCTACCCGAAACCAAGTTCAACCTGATGTTTCTCAAAAGTTAATAACTACTATTGAGTCATTAACAGCTCGGTTAGAAACTATGGAAGGGAAACGGGCGCAAGTTAAACCAGAAAAGAAATTTTACCCTGAATGGGTAGATTCAATTTCTCCTCCATCCAGTTTTGGAAACCCTGTTTTCCCTACTTTCAATGGATCAGGCGACCCTGAACAACATTTGATGCATTACGTGTCTTGTTGTGATCCTATGATGGGAACTCCAGAGCAGCAAGAAGCAGTGAAACTCAGATGCTTCGTGCGAACCTTGAAAGGACCAGATTTTGTCTGGTATACAAGCTTGCAATCCCGGTCAATCATCGGATGGGAGGATCTTCGTCAAAAATTCCTTCTTCAGTTCAGCTCAACTTTGCCAAAAACGACAGTTTTCGATCTTACAAACTGCAAGCAAAGGGAGAATGAAAGAGTCTCTGATTTCATTGCTCGTTGGAAGGGATTAACGTGTTCCCTGATTTTAGCACTCCCTCAGGAGGAACTGTTGCCAATCTGTGTGGCAAATTTGCGTGACGAATTACGCACGCCATTGATCCCTGTGAAATACACAGGAGGGTTTCAAGACCTTACTTCAATCGCTCAACAGATTAAAGATTCCCTTATACAGGCTAAGGTTAAATCTCGTGTAATTCCATCAGTTCCAGGAAAGAGAATGGGTAAAGCGGAAACTGCTACAGTTATGCTTAAACAAGCACTTGTACCTATTTCTACTTCAAAACCTTCATCTTCTCGAAGGGCTCCACCTCCTGAACGCCAAAAACAAAGGTCGTTTCATCCAAATGATCAAAGAGATCAACGATGAAAACAATTTGAGGATTTGAAGAGTAAAACATACTCTTTCCGAAGTGAGCAAGTTCCTGGTTACTTCATTTCAGCTCTGGAAAATAATTTGGTTCAATTACCAGTGCCCAAGAGGCCAAACAAGGAAGGAGATGAAGACTGTCCCAATTATTGTCCCTTTCATCAAATGTTGGGGCATCCCATCCAGGAGTGTTTTGTCTTTAAAGACCTCCTGCAAAAGATGGTTGACTTGGGACAAGTCAAATTGAAGGGTTCTTCAGCTCATGTAGCGTGTGTTACTGCTACAGATCCAGAGGAAGGAGGCGAGTGGCAGGAAGTCAAAAGCAAAACTGCGCAAAAATATGATGATTGGATGGTCAGAAAGACAATCAATCAGACCCATTCCATTTTTCGAACACAATTGAAGAAGCCAATTGTGTCTCCTACAAAAGCTGCAGTGAAGCCTCCATCAAAAGACAAATCCTCAAAAGGGCAGCGCAATTCAAAGAAGAAAGAGGAATCATAAGAAGATGAGTATTTATCAAAGCCTTAATTGTCTTTGACACTGGCAGATTTCATGCCATCTACTTCAAAGCCACGGGCACCGCCCCACCAAACGGAACAGCCTAAACAGGCTAACCAGGCAGAGTCTTTATCAGATGAAGAATTAATCTTCGGTTCTGTTAATATGATTCAATTAACAGATCCATATTCCAGTCTGGATGAGCCTGAATTCCCTGTATCAAGTAAGGGAATCCAAGGAAGTTTTAGAGGTTCAGGATACAGGGGAAGACGTGGATCTTTTCGAAGCCACTATTCCAATTCTACCCCTGCTAGCACTGTGTATGCAGCAGAAACTCGTGGTAGAGCCCTTCAGCGAGCTTAAAAAGAACAAGCAAGTTCTTCTGCCAATAGTCAACTCAGTCTTGGCCCAATTATTTTGGAAGACTGATTGAAATATCCATCTTCTTTATCTCAGCAAGTAAATGGATCTAATCGGTCTAATCTTCCAAAACCAAAGATTTTGCCAACTTCTATCCCAATACAAGATGCATCAGCTTCCAAAGCATCTGCTTCCAAGGTACCTGCTAAACCACATATTCTTGTTGGGAAACGCATACCTTTAGATCAAAAGTATGATATATTGAAACACTTGGCCCAAGTACCATCCAAGTTATCAATTTTGGATGCTTTGAATCTGTCAAAAGATCTTTGGGAAGCACTCATCGAATCTTTGTCAAGTCCTCGGGAGTTTGAAGCTGAAATTGCTGCAGCTGAAGTCTATCACATAGAGAATAATCCTGCAGAATGCCATGTAGTGATATCTTTTACTGATAAAGATGAAGATGATGTTGTTCATGGGCACATAAAACCTTTGTACTTATCTGGCAAAGTCAATGGTGTAGATATCCGAAGAGATTTCATTGAAAATGGTTCAGGAGTCAACCTCATGCCCATTCGTACACTTCATCGATTGGGCCTCACAGAATCTGATTTATCTCCTTTTACCATGATGTTACAAGGATATGATAAAAATGAACAAGAACCACTTGGCGAAGTTACACTCAGAACTCAGTTTGGAGATCTTGTATCCAATTCGGATTTCGTGATTGTTGATCAAGACTCAGCTTTCAACGTCTTGCTTGGAAGACCCAGGCTACATCAGCATGTGTCTATCCCTTCATCATACCATCAATGTCTCAAATACTGTTTCAATGGTCAAGTTGGAACATTGTATGGTGATAAGACCCCGTTCAAAACATGTGAGTCTCAGTACATTGAGGCGGAATTTTATCACATGAAGGGAAGAGAAAAATCTACAATGAAGGAAGTTACCAAAGTTAATGCTCCATATGGTTTGGAGAAAATTCCAATAAATCCATTTACACATGTGAGTACAGATTATGTGTTACCTATCAGTCAAATTGACAAAATAGGCCCAAATCAAAATACTCTTATTGAAAGATCCATAATGTCAATTACGGAAATTGAGCCAGACAACATGGGAGAAATTGGTAACCTACCAAACAGTGATGAAAGCATAAGTGGTGATGTTTTCATTTCATCTGCTGAAGTCCAACAAGTCTATACTTCGCCAATCAGGCCAGAAGAAGTTATAGCAACACCAGAGGTGAATAATGATGTCGATTCTCAATCCATCATCTCCTCTTTATTTCCCAAAGAAGGCCCTTTATCATCAATAGGGTCAGAAATGGAAGCTTCTTCTTCAAAATGTGCAAATTTTGACATCTCTTATGATCATGAGAATTTCGTTTTTTCATCTACTATGCAAGTAGAAACGGAAGAAATAACACATGATGAAGAGGAAGAGTAAGATCTTAGAGATGCTCCTCCAGCATTTGAAAAGGGTATCTCTACCACTGTGGATGAACTCAGAGAAGTAAATCTGGGTACAGAGAAAGATCCACGCCCCACTTTAATTAGTGCGGCCATGACCCTTGAAGAGCAAGAGATGTATATTTTTTTTCTAAAGCAAAATAAAGATATTTTTGCTTGGAATTATACAGAAATGTCTGGGCTTGATCCTGATGTTACTACTCATCATTTGGGTTTACCAAAAGAACATCGAGGATTTAAGCAAGCCGCGAGAAGAACACACCCAACTTATACTTCCAAAATTGCAGCTGAAGTGGATAAGCTAATCAAAGCTAACTTCATCAGAGAAGTTCAGTATCCCAAGTGGTTGGCTAATATTGTCCCTGTAAAGAAGAAGAACGGACAAATTAGGGTTTGCAATGATTTCAGAGATCTTAATCGGTATTGTCCTAAAGACGATTTCCCAGTTCCGATTACAGAACTCTTATTTGATGCGACGGCTGGCTATGAAGTAATTTCCTTCATGGATGGATATTCCGGATATAATCAGATCCGAATGGACCCAGAAGATGAGGAATATATAGCCTCCAGAGCCCCTCAAGGTGTGTTTTGTTACCGGGTGATGCCCTTTGGTTTAAAGAATGCAGGTGCAACATATCAACGCGCCATGCATCGTATCTTCAAACCTTTCTTAGGGAAGTTTGTTGAGTGCTATGTGGATGATTTGGTAGTTAAATACAAACAACTTTCTAATCACTTGGCTGATTTGGAAGTCATATTCCACAAGCTTCGACAACATAATTTGAAGATGAACCCCTTAAAATGTGCTTTTGGGGTAACCTCAGGAAAATTTCTCGGCTTTTTTGTACGCCATCGTGGTATTGAAGTCGATCCTGAGAAGACCAAATCAATCCTTGGTATGTCACCTCCTTAGAATTTGAAAGAATTAAGAGGACTTCAAGGACACTTAGCCTATATTCGGCATTTCATCGCCAATTTGGCAGGCAAAAGTTTACCCTTTACCAAATTATTGAAGAAAGGAGTCACTTACCAGTGGACTGAAGAATGTCAAGAAGCATTTGATGTTCTCAAGAAATACCTCTTGAGTCCACCATTACTCATGCCACCTGTTGAAGGTAGACCACTTATCCTCTATGTGACAGCTCTAGAGCGATCATTGGGTGCCTTTCTCGCTCAAAAGAATGATGCTGGGAATGAAAATAGCCTCTACTATCTCAGTAGAACTATGCTTGAAGCAGAAACCCGGTATTCAAGTATTGAAAAGTGCTGCCTGGCATTAATCTTTGCAGTTCAGAAATTGAGACACTACCTGAAACATCACGAGGTCCAATTGGTATCTCGCAATAATCCGCTCAAATTCATCCTTAGTCGTCCAATGCTTACAGGACGTCTAGCAAGGTGGGCAGTTATTTTGCAGCAATTCGACATTCAGTATGTGTCTCAAAAGGAAATTAAAGGCCAAGCTCTGGCTGATTTTCTAGCTGAACATCCTTCAATGGAAGACACGTCTTCAGATATTGAACTCCCTGATGAGGAAGTTTTCTCTATTCAAGAGAATCCTCAAACATGGGAAATGTATTTTGATGGTGCTTCCAGAAGTCCAACAGGGAGGAAAATGGAAAATCTTAAATTCAACAAAGTTGGCTTAGGAATTGTGCTCATTTCTCCAGATAAGGCAGTGTTACCTTATTCCTTTTTATTGTGGGAAGGTGGTACCAATAATGAAGCTGAATATCAAGCTCTCATTACAGGCTTGGAGTTAGGGCTTCAAGCACAAGTGAATCACTTAAAGGTGAAAGGTGATTCAGACCTGGTAATCAAACAAGTCAATGGGGATTATGCCATCAGAAAAGAAGAATTAATCCCTTTGTATGATTACGTCAGAGAGTTAATGGCGGAATTCCCTTCAGAACTGACATTTTCTTATGTCCCAAGATCATAAAATGCTCAAGCTGATGCACTAGCTAATATAGCCACAGCTCTAGCAGATCCAAATCGGGACGAGACAACCATCAGTATTGCCCACCGTCGTGCAATTTCACCTTATGTTCAAGCCAGAACAGAGGAAATTAATGAAATTAGTCCCATTTTTGAACCGTATGGTCATACTATAGGATGGATGTCACCTATTAGGGAATACCTTCAAAATGGAACACTTCCACCTGATAGAGCCGAGAAAGAACAAATTCGGTGACGTGTGGTCAATTTTACTCTTTATGATGGCCCAAACCACCTAGAGAAAATTCTCTACAAATGTGGTTTTGATGGAGTTCTCTTCAGATGTATTGATGGTGAAGAGACAATGGCTGTCATAAAATAAGTGCATGTGGGAGTCTGTAGTGCCCACCAGTCTAGACATAGACTGTCTGATCAAATTCGAAGGCTTGGATACTTTTGGCCTTCAATGATACAAGATTGTGTTAATTTCACAAAGAAGTGTCATTCATGCCAAGTATATGCCAACTTAATTCATCAACCTCCAGAGTTGCTTCATACAGCTAAATACTCGTGGCCATTTGCCAAATGGGGAATGGATGTGGTGGGACCTTACCCTTCAGCTACGGCCAAGCAGTTTAAGTACATTCTTACTGCTACTGATTTCTTTTCCAAATGGGCAGAGGCAGTACCTCTCAAAGAATTCAGTTCTAAATGCATTGTTAGCTTCATCAAGTCTAACATCATTACTAGATTTGGTGTCCCCCATACCATATTAACGGATAACGGCACCAACTTCTGTTCTTCTGAGGTGAAGAAATTGTATCAAGAATACAACATTAAATCCAACCATTCATCTCGGTATCATGCGGCGGCCAATGGCCAAATAGAAGCCTTTAATAAGACTCTTTAAAATATACTGCAAAAGATGGTGGATAAAGATAAGAGGTCATGGCCTGATAAACTCATTCATGCTTTATGGGATTATCGGACTACCACCCGCAATGCAACGCAGTCAACTCCATATTCGTTGGTATATGGAACAGAAGCAGTCTTGCCAATTGAAGTTCAATTGCCCTCACTTAGAGTAGCCATTTGTGATCAGTTATCTACAGATGAGCAATCCCAAAAGCGATTGAATGAATTGGAAAAGTTAGATGAGAAAAGATTGTGCACTTTGCACCACTTGGAAATCTATCAGAATCGAATAGCACAAGCTTTTAACAAAAAAGTTTGTCTTCGTTCATTCAATCAGGGAGAATTGGTATTAGTTCTCAGAACTCCAATGATACTAAGAAAGAAACCTCTCAAGCTTGAGCCAAAATGGGAAGGACCTTATTCAATACATAAGGTCTACTCCAATGGAGCTTATTCATTAATCTCAATGGATGGAGAACTCATCATGACTCCAACCAATGCTATATTTCTGAAGAAATATTTTGTATAAACACAAAATATGGTCCCCAGAACCAAGACTCTTACAATTGGTTCATACATCAATGGTCCAGTATGACCTTAAACTGCAACAACATCCAGCATGATGTTAAACTGTAGGAAAGTCCCTTACGTCCGGATAGACGTTAAACTACATAAGCACTTAAAAGTCCAGTATGACATTAAACTGCACCATTCACGGTCCATGCATATGACCTTAAACTATTCGCACTTTCGTCCAACATGACGTTAAAATGTAGAAAAGAAGATATCCCCGCAACATGACACTAAACTGTGCAGCACCATTCCGTCCTTGATATATGACATTAAACTATACATCAATGGTCCAGTAAGACCTTAAACTGCAATTTCGTCCAACATGATGTTAAACTGTGAAAAAGTTCCCTAAACCGTCCAGCATGACCTTAAACTGCATCATCCCTAGTCCATGCATATGACCATAAACTATTTGCAAATCCCTTATGTCCAGCAAGACGTTAAACTGTGACGTCCTAACTACATGACGCTAAACTGTATAAAAGTCCCTCACGTCCGGAAAGATGTTAAACTATATAATCATCAAAGGTCCAGCATGACATTAAACTGCACCATCCACAGTCCATGAATATGACCTTAAACTATTCGCACTTTCGTCCAACATGACATAAATGGTGTGTTATTTTGTCCTTACTGCATGACATTAAACTGCACAGTCCCCCTTTCGTCCAATATGATGTTAAACTGTTTTATCCCCATCATCCTAACTACATGACGCTAAACTGTACAGAAAATCCTTGATATGTCCTACATAACATTAAACTGTATTTTGTCCCTGCTACATGACACTAAACTGTGCAGCACCAATAGTCCTAACTGCAAGACTTTAAACTGCATAGTCCCTTTATATGTCCTACATGATATTAAACTGTGCATCGTTAAGGTTGTTGTTACCTCTTGTTTCTCACACCGAGTATGACTCACATGATCTTAGAGCGGACATCAACCATAACACTCCCTTTGGGACACTAACCATGTGTAAGTCCCAACAACATTTTAATTAGATCGTTGTCCCCAAGAAAAACTTGATCATTAATTCATTCTTTAATTGAACTACACAGACTTTGATCCTTGCCCACCAGGCTGGGTATGTAGGCAACTTCCCAGGGTTCAAGCCTGAAAACAATCTATTCACATCGGTTCACCACCATCTCATATGATGTTGATTCGTGAAACCGCACCTAGAATCAATATCTTTACATTGATTCACTTTCTTCCTTGTTATATGACGTTAAACTATGTAACACTTTTGTCCGGTACGACAATAAACTACAATATTCTTTGATTTCCTCATTTGAGAGAGAACTATTATTGACATTGATTTTTCAATCATGGTTTTCATTTTCAAAAGACTACGTGCATACATGGTAATGCCTAAACTTTTTATCTTAGGTTAAACCATCATTTCACTAAATTCCCCTTTCACCCTTCACATGTACGAACCAAATTTGTACAAAGGGTAGTTCTAGAACTACGTGGACTTGATTCCCATACTTATGGGATACGTAGGAACATTCGAGTGTCCCTCGAATCCAGTCCCAAGTCTTTTGGGCCTAACCCCAAATTTCAATTTTAGTCCCTTGGATGAAAAGCCCTCATGAAAACACACACTGTGTATTCATTATTATGGTCCGAACTCTATGACCCTAAACTAAGATCTCTCATATTTTCGTCCTGCATGACGTTAAACTTCATTTCAAGAACTACGTATGGCTTGATTCTCATTCTTATGAGATACGTAGTGAAGTCCAAAATTTCAATTCAGGATCCAGCCACAACATGATTATGGTTATCATTGACCTATGTATCTCTATATACATTAGACAATACCAATATTTATGTGTTATAATCCTAAACTTAAATATTTTCAGATCTTCATAACCCTTTTCATGACTTCTAGTCACAAAAATGTCAAACTTCTGAGAATTCTTTTGCATGACTATGCAGCACGTGCCCATAGGTGGCCTTGCATAAACAGTCCACATAACAGACTTGTCAGCTAAAAGATGCTATTTATTTGACCATGCAGCCAATGCCCTTAGGTGGCCCTGCATATTTCAACCCCCTAACGGGTTTTGGTCAAATAATAGTAACTTCATTCTTGGGAAGAATGCCTCTTTTGTCCTTATTTTTCTTAAATGACGATATGTAGGGATCTGCAAAAAAATAGTCATCCTTAACATATTTGTCCTATATCCTTTTTCATGATCTGAAAGTATTCAAGTCTATGGTTTATTCTTCTTCCCTAAGTTTGGGTCAGACCTTCGTAGGAGTGATATTCACCCAGTTCTTCGATAATCTTGTCTGGAAATATCTTCTCCATATTCAAGTCCCTCTTTCCATACAACAAACTCTATACTTTAGAAAATTTGAATCTCCATAAACTTTCACTGGATTTTAGCACTAGGAAAGTAAATTTCTAAGAGTTCTTTCGCCTGACTATGCAGCACGTTCCCATAGGTGGCCTTGCATAAACAGTCCACATAACAGACTTTTCAGCCGAAAGATGCTATTTATTTAACCATGCAGCCAATTCCCTTAGGTGGCCCTGTATATTTCAACCCCCTAACGGGTTTTGTTAAATAATAGTAACTTCATTCTTGGAAACTACTTCTTCTAATGCCTTTTAGCTCTTTTTCATATCATTCCTCAGATTCAAATATTCTTAAGCCATTGTTTACATTTTTTCTCTCATACTTGAGTATGGTAATATGTTTTCAGATAAATTGTCAAGGAATTGAATCAATTTTAATCCATTTTGGTCAAAGATATTTCGACCTTAAACATTATCCCCTTTATGTCCGACATGCATGACTTTAAACTGCCCATAAAAGACAAAGGAACTCTGAATAAAAGTCATGTTCCAGCTCACTAAATATACATTTTTGTATGATTTAGGTAATATTGAGCAATTAAAAGATTCAAAGTTTGTAGGGTTATTTGTAATAATCCTAGTAAAAATCAAAATATGCTTACTAGGCCCATTGGTTTAAGTAAATTTGAAGCAGGTAATGAAATAATGCGGGTATAAATGATTGAAGATGAAAGTGTTTTTCATTGATACACAAGAGTTAGAAGGACATCCACAGACTGGAGTCTCTTCTCTTTTTCAATAATTACAAGAGGCTTTCAACATAACACTTCATTTGATTTACAGCATCCCGAGCTTCATCAGCAACCACCTGGAATTAATTCATTCAACTGGATACAATAAGAGATGCAGTGATACCAGCTCTTCTTGGAACAATTGTAAAAGGATGTTCTTGAGTGCGGTTTGAGAAATTTTCTACTGATCAAACAATGAATCTGATTCTGTCCAAGAGACTTGGAAGGTGGATACATGGATTTGATAATGGAGCATTGGAAGTAAAGAGACATTTGGAGGGAGTACTCTTTTCAGATATTGCTCTAATACCATGTTTGTCTTCTCTCCACCAATCGGTAGTGGAAAACATTTCAGCCCATGGGTTTTCCATTTTCATATCTGCAAGGAAATGGCATGGAAGGAGAATTTGAAAGTTCACACCATTGTTGTTGCTCTTAATGCACGGCATAACCGAAATGAAGGAGTAGCAGCGCAGCTGCATTTCCGGTGTATAGTTGTTTGCATTTGGAACATTGAATCCTTGCAAGTGACCATGACCACATAGAGACAGGTAGATGCTCTGTGGGAAATTAAGATGATATTTCTTCAAGTACTTAGCCAAATCTGGGAGAGTGCTGTCGCAGATATCATAGTAATCATGGCCAATGATGTTCATCATGTCATCAATCCGCTTGCTAGCCGGTTCATAAGCCGTTCCAATTCCCTTGGGAACCACTAAATCTGCACAAAAGATGAATAAACTAACTCTTAAATGAATTTATTTTTCATAAATTTGTGAAGAAATTTGAAAAAATGGCTAAGGCATTAAGGCGCGCAAGTCTCAACATGGCGCGCAAGTATTCGCGTGCCGCGCTAGTTTTTTCCGCGCAAGTGTAAACCGCGCAAGTACAAATACCTTTACAGTAGCGCGACATCAAGGAAAGCACTGGAAAACAGAACAACCTGCATGGCTAAGGTGACCTGCGCGGCGAGAGCTCGAAGGTATGAAGTCCGGAAATCCGGATGCTTGTACGGAAGTGAGGCCCTCTATTTATAGACGCGGCCGGGACTTTGCGCACCGTACCCAGTGCACTTAAGGCCTGCGTGACGCAAACTTGCGCGCCGCCCTCTGTGTCCTGAACACTTGCGCGCCCCCTTTTCCTTTGGATGGATTCGATTTCCTCAGAGTCAAATCCTCATTTCTCTCTGGATCCAACTCTGAGGGGGGGACTTTTGTTGACGCTCCTTTCGTCACAGAATCTAAAAAATCGGAAAAGGGGAATATCTGAGCTCAAAGTGATTCAACCTTTAAAGAAAATATCAAAAATCGACAAAGGCATGAACAAAGGATCAACAGCAACTGCACCACGCAAGTTATATCACTGTCGCGCAAGTCCACTTGCGCAACACCCTTGATCGCGCAAGTGACTTGCGCGACCTAAGTGATAACCGCCCGGTAACCGCCCAGGGTCTTCTCTTGCCTATAAATAGACCCTGTGGGCCCCCCATTCGAGAGGATCTTTTTCCAGAAACTCGTATTGAAGCTCCCAACGCCCAAGTCTCTTCTCAAAGCTTCCGGAACACTTCTAAGGTAATTTCTTACCTAGAACGGAAGATTTAAAGAGAGGGAGGAAGGCCTAAGTGTTGAAACTCATCAACACTTGCGCGCCTGAATGGCCAGCCCTTAAGGGAACTGGTCACACTTGCGCGCTGCCTTATTCCTTCAATAGAACTTGCGCTTCCCTTTTCTGGGAGAACCTCAAGAGGATTCTAAAGGGTTTAATAAAGAGTCGCTCAAGTATTTCAATGCTGGTTGAAAATCGCACAAGTACACCATGTGTCGCGCAGGTATACCTGTGCGACCAATACTTGCGCGCCCACGCAAGAATTGCGCGCCTTTCAAGACTTGCGCGGCCCTACCTTTTTGGGTGCCTATCTTGCCCATTTTACCCCTCTTAAGCCATTTCACCTTTCCTATTCAAGATTCAGTCTTCAAGATACTCTTCAAAGCCATTTATGGCATGATTTCTTGATTTGACTTCCTTATCTGAAAGGAATTCAGTGGAATATCTCTCAAAACCTAGTGATTTATAAATCTTTATGTCACCAAAGATTGAGAGTTCATTCATTCAACCTCATCCTTTAAGATGAGAGAATCCTTAACCTGGGTCTCCTTTTCAGGAATAATCCCCAGTTATAAGTCCTTTAATCTGGACATCTTCCTCAGGAGTAAGCCCCAAATTCTTAAAGTTCCCAAACTTGGGCATCCTCCTCAGGAGTAATCCCCAAACCTTAATTCCTTAACTTGGGCATCCTCCTCAGGAGTAATCCCAAATCATAATCCTTTAATATGGGCATCCTTCTTAGGAGTAAGCCCCAAGTCCTCTAATTTTGGGCATCCTTCTTAGGAGTAATCCCCAAACCTTAATCCCTAACCTGGGTCTCTTTTTCAGGAATAAGACTCAGTCATAATCTTGGGCTTCCTTTTCAGGAGTAAGCCCCAAGTCCCCTAACCGGGGCCTCCTTTTCAGGAATAAGTCCCAGTCATAATTATGGGCATTCCTTTTCAGGAGTAAAACCCAATCATAAGTCCCCTCCTAACTTGGGCATCCTCCTTAGGAGTAAGCCCCAATATTAGAGTATTCAAATCTCCATGAAGCACATATACCTTTATGGACCCTGTTCATGGATTTTCTCCCTAAAAGTGAATCCTAAACCTTCATCTATCTGGGCATTCATACATACATAAGCCCCAAACCATTTCTTATGATTGCATCTTTCATGGCACGATTGTCTAAGTTTTTACCAATACCTCTTGTTTCTCACACCGAGCATGACTCACGTGAGCTTAGAGTGTAAAAGTAATTATGACGTCCTTCTTTGAGCCATCAATCATAAACGTCATACTCCTTTACTCGAACTACATGGGTTCTGATTCCTTTCCCAAAACAAAGGATACGTAGGTAGCCCATTTGCGGGTTTGATCCCAACTCTGAAATAATCCATGTCCTTCTGAATGACGATAAACTTCAAGTACCCCACTGAGTGGCTTTAAAACCAGCCTGGTCATCATAATGACCAAGAGAATTTTATAAATGTTTTAAAGGATACCATTGACCAAGAATCTCTAAATAGATACAGAATATTCTCTATTGATGAAGAACCTCGAATACATATAAAAGATTCTCTAAATTTCTTACATATTTAATCATTGATTGTTAAAACTAAAGGAAATCTCATTTTATACTTGGTAATGTAATAAGGATTCATGAACATAACTTAAATCTATAAAGAGAGTCCCGGAGTAGACAATAATTCCCCTTAAAAAAAGGTGTGATGAGTCCGACCTCCCATCCTCTCAACCAATGCAAATTCCTAAGCCTCATCAGTCCACAAGCTAATGAGCACCTACCTTTGGAAAGTAGGTCCAAACGGATGTGGAATCATTGTATGTTTCCGGTTCTACGAACAAACCCGCTAGAAACTGATCGGAACGTTTGAATCTCCCGTCCAGGAGGTCATCCCCGAATTCTGTGCGAAACAAAAATATCAAGCTCTCATTACAGGCTTGGAGTTAGCGCTTCAAGCACAAGTGAATCACTTAAAGGTGAAAGGTGATTCAGACCTGGTAATCAAACAAGTCAATGGGGATTATGCCTTCAGAAAAGAAGAATTAATCCCTTTGTATGATTACGTCAGAGAGTTAATGGTGGAATTCCCTTCAGAACCAACAGTTTCTTATGTCCCAAGATCACAAAATGCTCAAGCTAATGCACTGGATAATATAGCCACAACTCTAGAAGATCCAAACCGGGACGATACAACCATCAGTATTGCCCACCATCGTGCAATTTCACCTTATGTTCAAGCCAAAACAGAAGAAATTAATGAAATTAGTCACATTTCTGAACCGTATGGTCATACTACAGGATGGATGTCACCTATCAGGGAATACCTTCAAAATAGAACACTTCCACCTGATAGAGCCGAGAAAGAACAAATCCGGCGACGTGTGGTCAATTTTAATCTTTATGATGGCCCAAACCACCTAGAGAAAATTCTATACAAACGTGGTTTTGATGGAGTTCTCTTCAGATGTATTGATGGTGAAGAGACAATGGCTATCATAAAAGAAGTGCATGTAGGAGTCTGTGGTGCCCACCAGTCTGGACATAGACTGTCTGATCAAATTCGAAGGCTTGGATACTTTTGGCCTTCAATGATGCAAGATTGTGTTAATTTCACAAAGATGTGTCATTCATGCCAAGTATATGCCAACTTCATTCATCAACCTCCATAGTTGCTTCATATAGCTAAATACTCGTGGCCATTTTCCACATGGGGAATGGATGTGGTGGGACCTTACCCTTCAGCTACGGCCAAGCAGTTTAAGTACATTCTTACTGCTACTGATTTCTTTTCCAAATGGACAGAGGCAGTACCTCTCAAAGAAGTCAGTTCTAAATGCATTTTTAGCTTCATCAAGTCTAACATCATTACTAGATTTGGTGTCCCCCATACCATATTAATGGATAACGGCAGCAACTTCTGTTCTTCTGAGGTGAAGAAATTGTATCAAGAATACAACATTAAATCCAACCATTCATCTCGGTATCATGCGGCGACCAATGGCCAAATAGAAGCCTTTAATAAGACTCTTTCAAATATAATGCAAAAGATGGTGGATAAAGATAAGAGGTCATGGCCTGATAAAATCTTTCATGCTTTATGGGATTATCGGACTACCACCCGCAATGCAACGCAGTCAACTCCATATTCGTTGGTATATGGAACAGAAGCAGTCTTGCCAATTGAAGTTCAATTGCCCTCACTCAGATTAGCCATTTGTGATCAGTTATCTACAGATGAGCAATCCCAAAAGCGATTGAATGAATTGGAACGGTTAGATGAGAAAAGATTGTGCACTTTGCACCACTTGGAAATCTATCAGAATCGAATAGCACGAGCTTTTAACAAAAAAGTTTTTCTTCGTTCATTCAATCAGGGAGAATTGGTATTAGTTCTCAGAACTCCAATGATACCAAGAAAGAAACCTCCCAAGCTTGAGCCAAAATGGGAAGGACCTTATTCAATACATAAGGTCTACTCCAATGGAGCTTATTCATTAATCTCAATGGATGGAGAACTCATCACGACTCCAACCAATGCTAGATTTCTGAAGAAATATTTTGTATAAACACAAAATATGGTCCCCAGAACCAAGAATCTTACAATTGGTTCATACATCAATGGTCCAGTATGACCTTAAACTGCAACAACGTCCAGCATGACGTTAAACTGTAGGAAAGTCCCTTACGTCCGGAAAGACGTTAAACTACATAAGCACTTAAAAGTCCAGTATGAACTTAAACTGCACCATTCACGGTCCATGCATATGATCTTAAACTATTCGCACTTTCGTCCAACATGACGTTAAAATGTAGAAAAGAAGATGTCCCCGCAACATGACACTAAACTGTGCAGCACCATTTCGTCCTTGCTATATGACATTAAACTATACATCAATGGTCCAGTAAGACCTTAAACTACAATTTCGTCCAACATGACGTTAAACTGTGAAAAAGTTCCCTAAACCATCCAGCATGACCTTAAACTGCATCATCCCTGGTCCATGCATATGACCATAAACTATTTGCAAATACCTTATGTCCAGGAAGACGTTAAATTGTGACGTCCTAACTACATGACGCTAAACTATATAAAAGTCCCTCACGTCTGGAAAGACGTTAAACTATATAATCATCAAAGGTCCAGCATGACATTAAACTGCACCATCCACGGTCCATGCATATGACCTTAAACTATTCGCACTTTCATCCAACATGACATAAATGGTGTGTTATTTTGTCCTTACAGTGTGACATTAAACTGCACAGTCCCCCTTTCGTCCAATATGACGTTAAACTGTTTTATCCCCATCATCCTAACTACATGACGCTAAACTGTACAGAAAATCCTTGATATGACCTACATGACATTAAACTGTATTTTGTCCCTGCTACATGACACTAAACTGTGCAGCACCAATAGTCCTAACTGCAAGACTTTAAACTGCATAGTCCCTTTATATGTCCTAAATGACATTAAACTGTGCATCGTTAAGGTTGTTGTTACCTCTTGTTTCTCACACCGAGTATGACTCACGTGAGCTTAGATCGAACATCAACCATAACACTCCCTTTGGGCCACTAACCATGTGTAAGTCCCAACAAAATTTTAATTAGATCATTGTCCCCAAGAACAACTTGATCATTAATTCATTCTTTAATTGAACTACACAGACTTTGATCCTTGCCCTCCAGGCTGGGTATGTAGGCAACCTCCCAGGGTTCAAGCCCGAAAACAATCTCTTCACATCGGTTCACCACCATCTCATATGATGTTGATTCGTGAAACCGCACCTAGAATCAATATCTTTACATTTATTCACTTTCGTCCTTGTTATATGACGTTAAACTATGCAACACTTTTTTCCGGTACGACAATAAACTATAATATTCTTTGATTTCCTCATTTGAGAGAGAACTATTATTGACATTGATTTTTCAATCATGGTTTTCATTTTCAAAAGACTACATGCATACATGGTAATGCCTAAACTTTTTATCTTAGGTTAAACCATCATTGCACTAAAGTCCCCTTTCACCCTTCACATGTACGAACCAAATTTGTACAAAGGGTAGTTCTAGAACTATGTGGACTTGATTCCCATCCTTATGGGATACGTAGGAACATTCGAGTGTCCCTCGAATCCAGTCCCAAGTCTTTTGGGCCTAACCCCAAATTTCACTTTCAGTCCCTTGGCTGAAAATTCCTCATGAAAACACACACTGTGTATTCATTATTATGGTCCGAACTCTATGACCCTAAACTAATATCTCTCATATTTTCGTCCTACACGACGTTAAAATGCATTTCAAGAACTACGTATGGCTTGATTCTCATTCTTATGAGATACGTAGTGAAGTCCAAAATTTCAATTCAGGACCCAGCCACAACATGATTATGGTTATCATTGACCTATGTATCTCTATATACATTAGACAATACTCATCTTTATGTGTTATAATCCTAACCTTAAATATTTTCAGATCTTCATAACCCTTTTCATGACTTCTAGTCACAAAAATTCAAACTTCTGAGAATTCTTTTGCCTGACTTTGCAGCACGTGCCCATAGGTGGCCTTGCATAAACAGTCCACATAACAGACTTTTCAGCTAAAAGATGCTATTTATTTGACCATGCAGCCAATGCCCTTAGGTGGCCCTGCATATTTCAACCCCATAACGGGTTTTTGTCAAATAATAGTAACTTCATTCTTGGGAAGAATGCATCTTTTGTCCTTATTTGTCTTAAATGACGGTATGTAGGGATATGCAAAAAAATAGCCATCCTTAACATATTTGTCCCATATTCTTTTTCATGATCTGAAAGTATTCAAGTCTATGGTTTATTCTTCTTCCCTACGTTTGGGTCAGACCTTCATAGGATTGATATTCACCCAGTTCTTCGATAATCTTGTCTGGAAATATCTTCTCCATATTCAAGTCCCTCTTTCCATACAACAAACTCTATACTTTAGAAAATTTGAATCTCCATAAACTTTCACTGGCTTTTAGCACTAGGAAATTAAATTTCTAAGAGTTCTTTCGCCTGACTATGCAGCACGTGCCCATAGGTGGCCTTGCATAAACAGTCCACATAACAGACTTGTCAGCTGAAAGATGCTATTTATTTAACCATGCAGCCAATTCCCTTAGGTGGCCCTTCATATTTCAACCCCCTAACGGGTTTTGTTAAATAATAGTAACTTCATTCTTGGAAACTACTTCTTCTAATGCCTTTTAGCTCTTTTTCATATCATTCCTCAGATTCAAATATTCTTAAGCCATAGTTTACATTTTTTTCTCTCATACTTGAGTATGGTAATATGTTTTCAGATAAATTTTCAAGGAATTGAATCAATTTTAATCCATTTTGGTCAAAGCTATTTCGACCTTAAACATTATCCCCTTTATGTCCGGCATGCATGACTTTAAACTGCCCACAAAAGACAAAGGAACTCTGAATAAAAGTCAAGTTCCAGCTCACTAAATATACATTTTTGTATGATTTAGGTAATATTGAGCAATTAAAAGATTCAAAGTTTGTAGGGTTATTTGTAATAATCCTAGTAAAAATCAAACTATGCTTACTAGGCCCATTGGTTTAAGTAAATTTGAAGCAGGTAATGAAAGAATGCAGGTACAAATGATTGAAGATGAAAGTGTTTTTCATTGATACACAAGAGTTAGAAGGACATCCACAGACTGGAGTCTCTTCTCTTTTTCAAGAATTACAAGAGGCTTTCAACATAACACTTCATTTGATTCACGGCATCCCGAGCTTCATCAGCAACCACCTGGAATTCATTCATTCAACTGGATACAATAAGAGATGCAGTGATACCAGCTCTTCTTGGAAAAATTGTAAAAGGATGTTCTTGAGTGCGGTTTGAGAAATTTTCTGCTGATCAAACAATGACTCTGATTCTGTCCAAGAGACATGGAAGGTGGATACATGGATTTGAGAATGGAGCATTGGAAGTAAAGAGACATTTGGAGAGAGTACTCTTTTCAGATATTGCTCTAATACCATGTTTGTCTTCTCTCCACCAACTGGTAGTGGAAAACATTTCAGCCCATGGGTTTGCCATTTTTATATCTGCAAGGAAATGGCATGGAAGGAGAATTTGAAAGTTCACACCATTGTTGTTGCTCTTAATGCACAGCATAACCAAAATGAAGTAGTAGCAGCACAGCTGCATTTCAGGTGTATAGTTGTTTGCATTTGGAACATTGACTCCTTGCAAGTGACCATGACCACATAGAGATAGGTAGATGCTCTGTGGGAAATTAAGATGATATTTCTTCAAGTACTTAGCCAAATCTGGGAGAGTGTTATCGCAGATATCATAGTAATCATGGCCAATGATGTTCATCATGTCATCAATCCGCTTGCTAGCCAGTTCATAAGCCGTTCCAATTCCCTTGGGAACCACTGAATCTGCACAAAAGATGAATAAACTAACTCTTAAATGGGTTTATTTTTCATAAATTTGTAAAGAAATTTGAAAAAATGGCTAAGGCATTAAGTCGCGCAAGTCTCAACATGGAACACAAGTATTCGCGTGCCGTGCTAGTTTTTGTCGTGCAAGTGTAAACTGCACAAGTACAAATACCTTTACATTAGCGCGACATCAAGGAAAGCACTGGAAAACAGAACAACCTGGGCGGCTAAGGTGACCTGCGCGGCGAGAGCTCGAAGGTATGAAGTCCGGAAATCCGGATGCTTGTACGGAAGTGAGGCCCTCTATTTATAGACGTGTCCGGGACTTTGCGCGCCGTACCCAGTGCGCTTAAGGCCTGCGCGACGCAAACTTGCGCGCCACCCTCTGTGTCCTGAACACTTGCGCGCCCCATTTTCCTTTGGGTGGATTCGATTTCCTCAGAGTCAAATCCTCATTTCTCTCCGGATCCAACTCTGAGGGGGGACTTTTGTTGACGCTCCTTTCGTCACAGAATCTAAAAAATCGGAAAAGGGGAATATCTGAGCTCAAAGTGATTCAACCTTTGAATAAAATATCAAAAATCGACAAAGGCATGAACAAAGGATCAACAGCAACTACACCGTGCAAGTTATATCACTGTCGCGCAAGTCCACTTGCGCGACGCCCTTGATCGCGCAAGTGACTTGCGCGACCTAAGTGATAACCGCCCGGTAACCACCCAGGGTCTTCTCCTGCCTATAAATAGACCCTGTGGGCCCCCCATTCGAGAGGATCTTTTTCCAGAAACTCGGATTGAAGCTCCCGACACCCAAGTCTCTTCTCAAAGCTTCTGGAACACTTCTAAGGTAATTTCTTACCTAGAACGGAAGATCTAAAGAGGGGGAGGAAGGCTTAAGTGTTGAAACTCATCAACACTTGCGCGCCTGAATGGCCAGCCCTTAAGGGAACTGGTCACACTTGCACGCTGCCTTATTCCTTCAATAGAACTTGCGCGTCCCTTTTCTGGGAGAACCTCAAGAGGATTCTAAAGGGTTTAATAAAGAGTCGCTCAAGTATTTCAATGCTGGTTGAAAATCGCGCAAGTACACCATGTGTCGCGCAGGTATACCTGCGCGACCAATACTTGCGCGCCCACGCAAGACTTGTGCGCCTTTCAAGACTTGTGCACCCCTACCTTTTTGGGTGCCCATATTGACCATTTTACCCCTCTTAAGACATTTCACCTTTCCTATTCAAGATTCAGTCTTCAAGATACTCTTCAAAGCCATTTATGGCATGATTTCTTGATTTTACTTCCTTATCTGAAAGGAATTCGGTGGAATATCTCTCAAAACCTAGTGATTTATACATCTTTATGTCACCAAAGATTGAGAGTTCATTCATTCAACCTCATCCTTTAAGATGAGAGAATCCTTAACCTGGGTCTCCTTTTCAGGAATAATCCCCAGTTATAAGTCCTTTAATCTGGGCATCTTCCTCAGGAGTAAGCACCAAATTCTTAAAGTTCCCAAACTTGGGAATCCTCCTCAGGAGTAAGCCCCAAACCTTAATTCCTTAACTTGGGCATCCTCCTCAGGAGTAAACCCCAATCATAATCCTTTAATATGGGCATCTTTCTTAGGAGTAAGCCCCAAGTCCTCTAATTTTGGGCATCTTTCTTAGGAGTAAGCCCCAAACCTTAATCCCTAACCTGGGTCTCTTTTTCAAGAATAAGACTCAGTCATAATCTTGGGCTTCCTTTTCAGGAGTAAGCCCCAAGTCCCCTAACCTGGGCCTCCTTTTCAGGAATAAGTCCCAGTCATAATTATGGGCATTCCTTTTCAGGAGTAAAACCCAATCATAAGTCCCCTCCTAACTTGGGCATCCTCTTTAAGAGTAAGCCCCAAGATTAGAGTATTCAAATCTCCATGAAGCACATATACCTTTATGGACCCTGTTCATGGATTTTCTCCCTAAAAGTGAATCCTAAACCTTCATCTATCTGGGCAGTCATACATACATAAGCCCCAAACCATTTCTTATGATTGCATCATTCATGGCACAATTGTCTAAGTTTTTCCAATACCTCTTGTTTCTCACACCGAGCATGACTCACGTGAGATTAGAGTGTAAAAGTAATTATGACATCCTTCTTTGAGCCATAAATCATAAACGTCATACTCCCTTACTCGAACTACGTGGGTTCTGATTCCTTTCCCAAAATAAAGGATACATAGGTAGCCCATTTGTGGGTTCGATCCCAACTCTGAAATAATCCATGTCCTTCTGAATGACGATAAACTTCAAGTGCCACACTGAGTGGCTTTAAAACCAGCCTAGTCATCATAATGACCAAGAGACTTTTATAAATGTTTTAAAGGATACCATTGACCAATAATCTCTAAATAGATACAGATGATTCTCTATTGATGAAGAACCTCGAATACATATAAAAGATTATCTAAATTTCTTACATATTTAATCATTGATTGTTAAAACTAAAGGAAAGCTCATTTTATACTTGGTAATGTAATAAGGATTCACGAACATAACTTAAATCTATAAAGAGAGTCCCGGAGTAGACAATAATTCCCCTCAAAAAAAGGTGTGATGAGTCCGACCTCCCATCCTCTCAACCAATGCAAATTCCTAAGCCTCATCAGTCCACAAGCTAATGAGCGCCTACCTTTGGAAAGTAGGTCCAAACGGATGTGGAATCATTGGATGTTTCCGGTTCTACGAACAAACCCGCTAGAAACCGATCGGAACGATTGAATCTCCCGTCCAGGAGGTCATCCCCGAATTCCGTGTGAAACAAGGTCGTTCTCTTGAGGAGATTTTGTGGTTAATAAATCACTACTTCTAGTCCACCTAATCTAATTCTTTTTGTTGTTTAATATTTTATGAAATAAATGTAATTTAATAATATAAATGAAATTCATAAATCAGAAGAAACTAAAATTTAATTCTAAATTACCATGCAATGCTAAACAGAATGTAATTAGGGAAGAAAGGAAGTTCTCCCGAGAGAATATTCAGGGAGCACCTTCATTGGCCAATTTCAAATATTCTTAGTGTACACACTTCATCGTATGTGTTCACACCTTATTCTACACTGGTTATGAATTAAAAGTCTACTTAGCGATCGCCAAGAACACCCTCCATCCACCTCCTCAATCGAGGGAAAATGGTTGTAGATTAAGAAGTTAACCTTTAGACAACCACAGTGAGGACTACACCCACTATAAATTATCCTTAGAATTAACTCAAAGAATATTAAGAATATGGTCTTGGGTTCAAGAACCTTATTAATACCTTTGGATATTCCTCTTATTAGTTACTCGTGATCATGAGTATTATAGTTTACGATGGTAAGATGAGAGGAAGAAAAGAGGGTGAATCGGTGGACACAAAAATAAAAACAATGCATGAATTTATTAGAAATCTAAATTACAATTAAAAACTAAAAATAAAGAAAAGAAATAAAATAAAAATAAAGGTGGAAGATTTGCGGCCAGCCTTCCTCGGTGTAGATCTCCTCCTTGTTTCCTTGAATGAATGGATGGAAAAATGGGATGCTTTGAGGAGGAGGTGATGGCCTCCATTTATAGGCAGAATTTGATCCCCGAAAGTTTGAGAGTTTTAGACCCAATTAATAACATCTTCACACGTTCCACCCTTCATTAATGATGTTCATACATATCTTTTCCGTCTCCTCTCCAAATTTCAGCTAATTTGGAAACCGTATGTAGGAGTTATGAATTTTTCATTCTCGGTTTCTGTTTCTGGACGAAGCATCCAGGAAGGTTCCTCCAAAATAATGTCATTCAATAGCCTCATTAATGACCTCAAACATCCTCCAAATTTATTTTAGAGACGTACCTATCTGTCCTAGAGGTATCTCAGGTGGAAAAACATCATTTGGATATGTGTAGTCCGTGTTTGATGTCCGTTATGTTGGGTGGGTCCATGCTGTCCTCCCGAAAAAATTGCAATCTTCAATGATTTTTTAGACCCTTTAGATGACCGAATCAGCTCCTGGTCCAGAAGACAAAAATGAAGTAAATAAAATAAGGATTCTAAAAAAAATTGAATCAGAAAATTTGAAATTTTATTTTTCCTGAAATGACCAAAATACCCCTGACGTAAAATTCTGTCAAAAATCCAGAATTAGTCGTTTTTCACATTTGGGTTCAAAATAACACTAAAACCTAAAAACATGATAATTACCCATTCAATAACACTTTTGTGGGATTATAAAAAATGTTTTACAATATAAAATATATTAAAATGTGAGCGTCATCACTCCCCCACACTTAAACATTGCACTCCTGGGCAATCATCTTACATCCAAATCAAAATCCACACAATAATCAAAAATGAGAAAATATCAATGATTTTATCCAAAATAGAATTCCATCGTGTCTCATTTATGAATAATAATTCTATCCTTTTCATTTCAATCATTAAAATTTGTTCAACCTCATAAATCAATCCACGGCCCAATCACAACCTACCTCACATAGAATTTTATGTCACTCTTCACTCAAGAGAAATTGAATCTAGAGTTATACTCATACTTGAAAATCGCATGTATCACCATAGGTTTGTGAAAATTATCATTTCTCAACAGCGTGAAACATGAAAATGAATTTAATCATGAGGGCTTTAATTAAAGGTTCAAATGATTCTGTGGCTTAGGTTCGGTGGTAAAATGATTGAAAAATGTTCCAAGCTAGAAAGAGGAGGTTGAACTTTTAAGTACAATGCATGATTAAATCAAGTGAAAAGATAGGAAATTCCTCACTCAATACTACTTGTAAATGTGAAAAACAACCCCACCCCTCTTTATGACATGGTACATGAGCCAAGAAGTTATTATAATGAATGATATCATCTAAGTTATCCTTTTTTTTCAAAGCTCCAGAAAGGCACAACTTTATTTTCTTTTTTTTTCTTTTTTTCATAGAGGATGAGCTGAAAAATTGAATACAATGAATGAATGACAATTCATGCCCTTGATTTTTGGGAGGGACATGAGTCATAAAATAATGTACAATGAGAATTGAAGCTCATCTCCATTTTTTCTTCTTTTTTTAGGAGAAATGGATGAACCAAATAAAGCACAACGAAATGACGACACATGCCCAATTCTCTTGTTATCCACTGCCCAAAGTATTGACACACACCTCACACCACCCATAAATGATACACATAACAATGAACGCAGACGAAAGGCCCTTCCCCCACACTCAAACTTAAAATATCCATGCAAAAATACTAAAAGTACGGGGTAGGTAAGGAAAAATTGGCTTGTAATGTAGCTTAAACCTATAAGGAAATTCATGGAATCTAAGGGATTAAGAAGGATAAATGTAAAGGTGGGTCTCAGGATAAAATGTGTCTAGCCAAAGAGATGCCTCAATCATTTCAAATACATTTCATGAAATCCAATGCTTCAAAAGAGAATTATTCACAAATTCTGGTTCTCACACAAAATTCAAGTTTCCCTCAAGAAAGTGTGGGTATTATGAAGAATATGTAAAAGTGGTTTAGAATACCTCACAGGATTGGAAAAATATTTTGAGTCAGTGTTTCATGGTCATGGATTTCAAAAATCAGTCAAACTCATACAAATTATTGATAATCCAATTCAATAAAATGTTTTCACATCAACAATCATTTAAAATCCATTATTTCAAAAATCATTTCAACTCTTTCAAAATAAATTGTTGTGTGAAAAGTGATAAGAATATTCATTAAAGCTCAAAAATCCTAAAAATATAATAATAAAAAAAATGAAAATCACACGAGAAGAACTAAGTAGGTTGACACTCTCCCACACTTAAATTTAACTACCCCTTATTTCAACTCAACAAAATATAAATATAAATATAGAAATTCATAGGGAAGGAAAGATACAACCTGACATTATTTTAGAGGTGGATTCCTTGAGTTAAGCTCCTAGAAGCATCCACTTTAAAACTACAAGAATGTAATGAAAATATATAAGAAAAATAAATAAAAATAATGAAAAAGGGAAAAGAAAAGAGATAATGCTTAGTTTAGACCCCCAAGTGGGTTCTAGGTTTTTACTACCCCTAGTCAGGCAGTTTCAGTGGATTATCCCCGATCAGAAGGTGGATATGGTTTCTTTGAGATGAACCACCACATGTGAGTTTTCCCGATGTCCATGATTAAACACTGAAAGTAGATAACCCCAAATAAGATTATAATGTTCCCAACCCCCGAGAAAGAATAAAGAAGAAATTTGAGGTTCGAAGTGGGAGGTAATAAAAGATAAGAGTGCTCCCTGTTAACTTCGGTGGTGTCCTCCTCCATATGGTATGCAAATATTTGTTGAGGAGGTAGTCGCACCACCACCACCTTCTCCAAATTTTCTTCCATGATCACCACTACTTCAGTGGTATCTTTCATATCATCCATGGTCTACTCCATTTGTGATGTATCAGAAAGTTTAAAGGAAGAGATGTTAGAAAACAATTTAGCATGAATAATATTAAAACATGAAAAATTAATAAAGAAATCTTCCCTTTCAAGTAATTCAGCTTGGTAATTGATCTCTTCAGGCATGACCATTGGCAACTTCATCTCAGTAAGTGCATCTTCTTCTTCATCTTCCAATGCAAGATTGAGGTCAAAAGGTACATATTGTTCAATATCAAGCATGGGAGGATCATGATTCAAGTTATCTTTGAACAAGTTATTCCAAGATTCTTCCCAAAAATGTTGACATCCCATTAGTGCATCAGTTGGAATGTGTACTTCTGGGACACCCTCGAGCAATGGTTGAGTGCGGGATGATGTGATAAGTTCCTTTAGAAGTTCTTTCTCACCCGCCTCAGGTTCTTTAACATTAAAAATTATTGGTGAAATCAATTCCACCACTCGTTCTAGTTCAGGTTCTGGCTCATGTTCGGATTGCTCTTGGGATGTGCATACATATTCAGAAATCCATTCTATTTGGCTCTCCAGTTTTTTAACTTTATCACTAATCCTATGAAATTGAGCATCAAGTTCATTGCAAACATTTTCTGACAGGAGACCATCGGGTGAATAGCTCCGGCCCGAGTTCGGGTTGACGGTGGAAGTGGAACTGCAATGTCCATACCGCCTCGAACAGGCCGCTATACCGCAGCTCATCCCCGAACTGGTCACAGGTATGGCGAACCCAGAACGCCCAGACCCTTTCGCTGGTGAAGTTTCCCCCGGACCGCAGGTCCCAATCCTTCAGCCAGCCCTTCGTGTCATCCGTAAAGCTCTGACGGAACGTGATCGCGTAGAGGGCTGGAGAATTTTCTACAGCAGGCTCTTCCCCGGTAATGGTCCTAGTCCTCGGGTTCGGGACATATACATCCTTATGTCTGGTTTCCCTGGCAGTATGACCGTTGTTGGTGATGTTGTAGCACGGAATCCCATCCTCTCGAGTCACCCAAGACCGCAGCGTGTCCACCTCAAAACCAGGCAGTGGCACCTCCTCCAGGATGCCAAAATTCCAGAGCGGTAGGTTTTCAGACAGAGGATACGTCTTCTGGACCAGGGTTAGCAGATTGAACAAGGTCAGATTGTTGGAGACAATCACCTTGGCGCCGTAAACCTCCTCGTTCGCCACCATTTTTGTTCTACGGGCAGCGGCTTCCCCCTCATCAACTCGGTTTGCGTCCATCTCGAATTTTCCGAGAATTGGGCGAAATCAGAATGCAGTGCATGGAATCGGAGAGCTTTGCGCGAAATCTGAAGGACTTGCTCTAAATCTAGGAGATGAGCATGCAATCGGCACGCGAAGCGCGGAAGATCCCGATCTGGAACGAAATCACGGCCAAATTTCAGAAGGAATTCCGCGCTGCCAGAATGTTTTTTACGCGTAGCCGCAGAATCTATTTCGCGCACGAGAGCGATGAGCTTGTAGCACGAAAAAGGCTGATGTACGGACTTGGGACCCAGCACCCCTTTTTATAGGCGAGGCCAGGGTTTCGCGTTGCACAGAAAGAGGATTCCGCGCACGTCCGTCGTTTTGTGCGCCCCGTCGGAATTTTGTGCGTGAGCTCCCCCAGAGACTCAACACTTCGGCGTTTCGGCGTTTCCCTTGGAATCCGATCGTTGCGACCTCTCGCCGATCCAATTCCAAGGGGGGGCATTTGTAGATGCCGAAAAAAGTCCGTAACTCCTGGAGGAAGTTTCGGAATGACAAAGCAAATTCATATTCGGAATCAGAAGCCCGATCCAGAGGCCCGGGAAGTGGTGCGCGAAATAAAGGAGGATCCGTGCAAAAAACTGTTCTGCACGCGAAGAATCTCCGGGTTTCACGGAATCGACCCAATGAGGTGCACATTTTTTGCGCGCCTCAGTTCTGCGTGGCAAGGTTTTGCGCCCCGACGGTTCCCGGCGCTGAATTTTTCGCGCGCCGCCTGGATTCCGCGCCAACTGTCACCTATAAATAGAAGGTGACCCCAAACGGTTTAGGGGTTGTGGAATTCGGATCGTCTCTCGTGCGCGCAATTCGGCTCCCCCCGCGCGGAAGATGGCTTACAGGTAATCCCTCATTTCGTGCAACCTTGCCCCGGAGTTAACCTTTGCGCGCAACTCCACCGGCCTAGGTAAATTCGCCCCCTTCCCCGGTTTCCGTCCGTGCGCACAATCCCTATCCATTGCACGCAATAACCTCCAGTGCACGCAAAACCCTGCGCGCAATTTCCTCTCCGCGTGCAATTGCCTCACTCCAATTGTGCGTCATCCCGGTGTTTTGCGCGCAAAGCTTCTTTTTTGCGTGCAACACCCCGGACCACTCACCTTGACGCCCCTTGGCTGCCTCCCTGCCCTGGCACCTGATGTCTCCCCTGCCGGGCTTGCACTCCATGCGTTGTTTTCCCGCACGGCCTTCTAGGCTCGTGTGAAGTAACCTCAAGGTCCCTTGGGCCGTGTTTCCCGTTGTGTTTCTTTGCCTTATGCTTCTTCGCATAGGCACACTAACGGCTATTGCTTCTTCGCATAGCCACGCTAATGTGGACCCCCCGGTGGTTCGCCCTGCGGCCCCCCTTTTCCACGGCCTTTCCGATGCCTTCCCTCCCACAAGGGGTAGAGGGCGTTAGGCATGTAAGCCCTAGGGGTGCGGCGCGAGCCCACCTCGTCCAAGCTGCAGGACGTTAAACTGCTAAGCGTTGCGTCCTTAACACATGACATTAAACTGTGGTCCGACCCCGTGCTTCACACGCAGGGTCCCACCCAGCTCGGGCATTCTTTACGCCCACTCGTCTCCACAGGAATGGACTCTTCCTCGCATGGAATGAGATCCTCCTTGTTGGAGTGGCGTTTGTCTGCAGGGGGGAGGGCCGCCTCAGAGTGTAATCCCCTAGCCTCTCAACAGATGATTATACCCCATGCATCTCCGTACTTCCCCCTGCCAAGGCCAGTGGAGTCCCTTTCCCACTGCACTTTGTCACACCACGAGCCTCCACACTAGAGTAAGCCCCGACACCCAGGGCCGCCAACCACGTATAAGCCCTTGTTTCCTCTTTGGGCTGCTCAACGCGTAAGCCCCATTCCGCTTCTCACGGATGCAACCTTTTGCGACATGATCATCTGGTCCCTACTGCCTCTTGTTTCTCACACCGAGCATGACTCACGTGGGATTAGAGTTTGCGTCGACCATGGCACCACCATGGGCCGCCCCAAAGCGTATGTCCCATCCTAGCGAACTACGTGGACTTTGATCCGTGCTAACGCATGGTACGTAGGAAGCCTCCACGAGGTTCAAGCCCACCACCCAGTCATCCCGACCTCTCCACGTCGGTTCCCTGACCACCATGGGCCGTCTCAGAATGTAAGCCCCAAATCCCTCGTCCCGCATGACGTTAAACTGTATTCTGTCCCGCATGACGTTAAACTGTATCTCGTCCTGCATGATGTTAAACTGTATCTCGTCCCACATGATGTTAAACTGTATCCCCCCTCTTGGGCCATCTTAGAACGTAAGCCTCATGCCTCGCTCCATCATCCATCCTGATCCTTACCTGGGCCTCCACATCCCGGTGATATCATACCATCCCATCCCACTCCATGACATCTGGGAAGTCGCCCATGTGTTGGCCCCAACATCGGTGTTCCCCTTAGGGGCCTTTCAACCTGATCCATCTCCGCAAGACGTTAAACTCGTGACATACCCCATATCGAACATGGGAAGCTGAGGAAAACCTCAGATGGTACACATTCCCCGCATTTGATGTGGTATGCCTCGGGCTTCCGTGCCCTCGAGAAGCCCTGTGATGAGGGACAGAAGACAGACATGCCAACGACACCCCAGCGCGATCATTCCCCGCACCGAAGTTTGCTGCCCCAACAAGACCCCTTGGAGCATCTCAAAGGAGGCATCATAATTAACCGACGTCCATGTAGATATGGCACCGAGCATGAGCTTCACGAACCGGTTTTAAATCTATGAGGGAGACCTAGACTAGGTGACGAGTTCCGAGGAGGAATCCACGGAAGCAGGAACCAAAATCCCATCATCCCGGTTTTGATCAAGGAGCAGACATCCCTGAACAAGGAACGGATGCCACCCGCCTTTGGAAAGCGGGAATGCGGGGTAACAAGCAGCGCGTCCTCCCCACAGACGGATGTGCGCGCCCCGGAGAAAGCATCAGAAACAGGGACATTACAATAGTATTTTAAGAAATGTATAAATAAAAAATTCCACACTCATGATATTGATTTATATAATATGTTTTAATAGGAATAAAATGATGTTATGAAAATTAAAAAAATTAAATATAAATAATTTATTTTTATATTGTTTTGTTTTTAAATTTTTAGTGATGATATAATTACTTTAAACTATTATTCAACACCGATATAATTCATTTTCATATAGTATAAAAATAAAGGAAAATGATTTTAAAAGTAATAAATTATTATTTTTCAAGATAATAATGGTATTCTATGAATTTAATAAGTATTTATAATGTAAAAAAATTATATTGTAAATCAATTTTTTTATGGATCTCTTTGATGTAATATTAAATGAATAGTTCAAAAATGTATTTAATGATATTTTATGTCAACTAATATTTTATTAAATGATTTTAAAATGACATTAAAACAAGACTATGGATAGATGTGATGTGAAATGGTTAAAAATTAATCCATGGACCATTTTCTACCCAATTTTCACCATAAAAGTAAATTTATAACCATTAATGGTAAAAAAATGTTTTACCCTCATTATGGTAAAAAGGGGTGAATGTGGGGATTAAACCAAAATATTAAGATTAAAATGAAAAAATAAAAAACTATAAATTTTATTGGAATAGTAAATTTAGAACATATCATGTTCTACCTTGAAAATTATTTTCATTTTTTCCAATTGATGATATTATGATATATATAACATTTAAATATTTTATGTAATTCCATGTGTGTCATTTCCTTCAATTATATATGGGAACATAC
Organism: Viscum album; assembly: GCA_963277665.1. Classification (NCBI taxonomy): domain Eukaryota; kingdom Viridiplantae; phylum Streptophyta; class Magnoliopsida; order Santalales; family Viscaceae; genus Viscum; species Viscum album. Next base: position 76,416,939 of record OY728159.1, read on the forward strand.
TGTTCTCCCTTATTCAAAAAGTTTTAGCCTTATTTCTTAGACACTATCAACACTAATACCATTATATCTAACATCCCCATTTCCTTGATCTTTGTTTCTTTATATTATACCATTCTTTCAAGGATTATAATGAAATCCAAAGTAGGTTTCCTAATGAAAAGGTATAACACATAACTAAGAACATTCAATTTTATTTCTTCTTATATATCCAATAAATATATAGTATACATTCTAAAATAATATTTTCAGTGTGTCTGATATAATTAATTATAATTATAATGACTTAAATACCACTATCCACTTATTTTCCATCCTATGGGAAAAAACCTCTCTCATTCATACGTGTGGACTACAACATCTACGAAGTGATGTGTTTCATTTTCCATCACTTTTTCACTTTGATGGATATAATAATATATTTACTTAATATTTATTATATATATGATACTAGTATAGTTTAGTAATTTAGAATTATTATTTACATTTTTTTTTCATCCATCAAAAAGTGGAAACAACACTCGTGTGTGTATATTGACTAATGTCTACATGAAGTTATATATTCCATTTTTACTCATTGATTTATATGATTAGATGTAAAATTATATATAGTGATTAAATATAAATATATTGAAATCATTAAAATACTGGATATGATGTAACCATGATCAATTTACAAGGATCATAACTACCAAACTGAACTATAAATGAAAAATGAAGCAGTTATCTCCTAAAACTATGATTTTATTAAGCATTTGTTAATAAAAATGTGTTAAGATATTGTAATTAAATAATATATTGTGTGATATATATGTTTATTGTTTTTAATAGATTAATCCCAAATAAATATTTATTATACCGGGTGTTTTAATATATATGAAGTGACCCGATACTTGAGGTCAAGGCTTATGTTATAATCTCACTTTCTTTCTGGATTGTCTCGATTAAATTTTAATTGTGGGAATTTCAAGGATCTTATCCTTTAAAATATATATATATTATTTTTATAGGTTTATTAAAAGAAAATTAAAATATTAATATCCTTTTTCTATCTTTGGTACTTAAAATTATAGATAAAATGCTTTTAATGAAACATAGACTATATATCCTCTTTGACTGGTAAAATTTTTCTTCCATATCCATGATCATCAAAATTATTTTATAAAAGTTCAAAAATGTCTATATAATTTTGTTAAAAGTTCATTTTCATTCCCTTTTAAATTATTTAAAAGGTGTTTTAAAATGGAATATTTATAAAAGCATTCGAAACAAGTTGTTTTTTAATTTTTCCAAAAGTGTGAAATTAGTGTTTTCTTTTAATGTATATGGAATGAAAATATTTCCCTATTGTTATAAACCATATTTTAATTGAATATTACTTTAAAATATTCCTTATTTATTTTAAATGAAATTTATTTTCTCAGTATTTTGAGATTTGTTTGTTAAAATATTATCAAATGGAAAGGGTATTTTCTCTTTTTTTAAATAAATGTTTGAATGCACTTTTAAAGGTATTTTTTATCTAGTTCATTATCCATTAAGGAATGTTATGATTCACTAGGGTTATGATCCTAAGGTAAAATTCATTGTAATTAGATTTCATATAATTATGATGATTCTATGTAACCCATTTATTTCCCATGATTTAAGTAATTTATTATGATATTTTTCAGAAACCAATTTCTTTTTGAGGGGGTTAACTATGTTTTGATGACATCTTAATGAAACCAATTTCATTACAATGGCTTAATTATTTTGTGATTTTATATTTATGAAACTAATTTCTTTCCCATATTTTAATTATATTATGATGAGATATTTATTAAATATATTTATTTTCCATGGGTTATAAAATTTTGATGTGATTAATAGATTATGATATTGTGTCACAAATATGTATGGTTTTCATTATGTGATGGGTTGGTCCATCATAGTCCTCTAATGAGTTGGATAATTCCCTTTATCTCTTGGGATATTTATGGGAAATTAGTTTATGTGGTTGATCCTCTATGGTAAATATGTAGGGATGCTTAATCAACTATGATATGAGAAATATGTGGTGATGTATGATCTGTTATGATATGGGAAACATGTGTTAATTCCTAATAAGAAATTATATGATAGTCTTGGTAGTTAACCATGACATATTATATAGTTTTTATTCTTGTGATGGTACCAAAATCTCTTGAAAATTTTCAATTGTTATGATATTAACTCATGAAAAATGATTTATTTTTATGATTCCCCAATCATGTGATATTAACTCATCATTATACCCTATGAGTTTCTAGGAATGATTTTTTATTTATAACATCATTTTCTCATATAATTAGGTTTATAACAAGTTTACCAATGATTATTGATTGATGTCATCCATCTTTACCCTTATAGGATATTTTAGATCACCACTTCTTAAGGTTTAATTTTTCCTAGATTATGAAGAAGGTTGCTATGTATAATAAATCTAGAAGGATTCCTTATATAATTAATGATGTTAGAGACCATAAATCTTATACTTAGACAATATGTTTTTGTATATAGGCTCCATGTACACTAAACCTCTATGGTTCTAGGGTTTTTAATTTTATTAGATGTATTAAATATTTATTTAGAAGGATTTAATAATGATTTATTTAATTATTAGGTCACCTCATTATATTTTTAGTATTTTAAAATTTTTTATATAGAGGTTATTATGAACTTTTGGGAATTATATCACATTAGTTAAAACCACTATTAATTATTTAAATTATTTATTAGTAGTTTAATCCCCCTCTTAATATATTCATTATTTGAATAAGGTTTAAATAATCATTGAATATTGTCCATATTTCATTATATTTTAAACTACCATGATCCACTATAGTAAAAAATTAATTTTATATACCATATATTAAACTCAAATTTAAAAAAATAAATATATAATAACTTATTTCATTAGATTCATATATATCTAATATTTCAAAAATTAAGAAATATTCAAAATAATAAAAATATAATCATTTTAACCAATAAATATTAAAAACAATATTGTTAGAGATCATAATTTTATCTATATAATATATAACACAACCAAAATGGAGGTCAAAATCAGTCGTCGTCATGAAAAAATCTGATTAGTGATATTGATCAAATCTATATTAGTCTATTTTTTCCATTTCTTCATTATAATTTGTTTAAAAATTTCACATACATCTATAAAAAAATTACCATAAGGAAAAAATAGATTTCTCAATGAATATAAAATAATTAATTTTATATACTGATTTATTTTAATCCAAATTGTAAATAAGAATAGAGACATTTCCAATTATATTTTAATATATTTTAGTTAATTCGTTATTTAGAGTCTTCTCAATTTCATCCTAGATTCTTAGGTGATTATCATATTCCTTTTTCACCACTATAAATTACCTCTGAGATTTTAGAGGTAGTGGAGGACCAAATCCTTCAAAACATATAGTCATAGGAAATGACATGGATATCCTACCAAAGACCTGATATCAGGATTGTCCATAACCCATCTTATACACATGACAGAGATTACCATTCCTTAAGACCTATCCCTAAGGATTATCTTGGGAGTCTTAGTATGAGTTTACAAGATTAGAATCCAAAATTTGCATTATTTTTACATGGAATTAATATATTATTGTTATTTTTAAATAGAATGATTATATTTTTTTACCCCAATATATTTTTTCAGATCATTCACATTACTACCACCATATTTTATGCACAAATCATACTATACATATCTTCAAGAAACCTTCTACCCTCATTCATTTATATATATTAAAAAAATAATTAAATCAATATTTAAATATACAAAAAATGAAATACTTAACCAATAAATATTTTAATTCATTAAATTACAACCATTATATATATTTTTTCTTATAAAAATATTCATACATGATGTGTGGTGGATAAATTATTTTTCTCTACTTGATTCATTTTTTCTAGAAACATCCTAAAGTAAGTAGTAAGTAATTTAATAATTTTTTGAAATATATTTATAAAGATATTTTAATATAATAACATATTATATAATACCATTTCATTCCCATTTCAATAAATATTGATAAAAAAATTAACTGCCTATTACGCTCTTCATTTTTCTTGTCATAAATTGCAAAATAGTCAACAAGGTATCATTATTCTCATGCCATGGTCTCCATTTAAAATTTATACATATCTTACACAACTTTTTTAACATTTATAGATGTGTGATCACATCATGTATAATAAAATGAAATAAAATTTATAAGAAACAATCATTCAAATTATTATAATTTTATTACATAATATCATTTACTTTAATTAAAAATAATTAATTTATTAACATTTCCTTTAATTGTAAATAAAATACCTTATTCTTATAAAAATAGGCATATTCCTCCAATATGAATAAGTATTGGGATGTCTTACTAGATCACAAGGAAACTAGAATAAGATCTGCTAAAAATTCTCCCACCATCCTCTACTAATACACCAAACCTGTAAAATGGTACCACTAACATGAAACCATTCATACTCTACACTTTTAAACTAATATTTTCTTATATGTTTTACATTAGTATTTGTATTTATTTGAAAATAATTAATATATTTGTATAAAAAATTAGATAATTTATTTTCATATTAATATAAATACTTATAACAATGAACCCCCAATATCTTTATGAGGTATATAGAGTGGCCACCAATTCTGTTGATGCATATACATCACCAGAATAAATTGATACCCCACTATCAATATATTTTTGGGTTACATGAAGCTATATTTAATTTTCCAAATGTCATTTGGGAGATCTATAGGGCATGCCAAATGCAATATGTGAGAATTATATTGGAAAAGTTGATAATGATTAGATTGTAAGGGACTATGTGATGTCGATCAACTACTTAAAATAAAAATATATATTCTTGAGATTACTATTTTGAAAAACATTTTAACATTTTCTAAAAATATATATCAAAGAAAATAAAAGATTTAAATTTTCAAAATTAAACACATGATTAATAAATAGAATTTTAAATGAAACGAAAAATGTGTAGTACTAAAAATAAATAATATAATTCAAAATATAATTCATAAATTAATGGATGACTACACATACAGTAATTTTATCCATCAATGGTCACATCTTTATCTTTATCCATCATTTCTTATTTTAAATTATCTTCCATTTCAAGACTAATATTTTTAATATCATCATTGAAAAACAATTTAAATTCTCATCATTGATGAAATTCAATTTACCAAGTTAATTTTTCTTTATAATCACCCATATAAAATATGTTTGTTTATTTCATTTTCTTAGTTACAATCCACCTTTCATTTCTCATATCTCCTGAAAAATATACAAATTTATCTTATGATTACAAAATATATAGTGCGTTTTATTCGTGGTAAAAAAATATCCACTAAGAGTCAGAAGATCAAAAAATTTAATTATAAGGAATATGTTTGGATACCTATTTAATATTTAGCAACTTTTAATTGAATAATATACCTGAAAAATTATTTTTCTATCTTAATTAAGTAACATCATTAAATATTCAATAGTATCCATGTTTGATGGATTGAAAAATACCACTATTTTAGGTTTTTAAACCTTATTTTACAATCAAATATATTAAATTTAAATCCATTAACATTATAAGAAATGAATTTCATAGTCTTATTTAGAGAACCCTGATCCAAAAACTTCAAATAATTTTATATTTAATCTCAAATATCAAAATTCATGATTTATAAAAAAATCATATAATGTTTTACATTTATATAATAAATATGTTAACATATATATATAATAATTATAGTATTTATGAATTTTCATGATGTAAAAACCAATATATTATCTCTTTATTTATATATTTTTTTATATCAGTTCTATTTGATGTTTAACACCTCAGATATTTCTTCATTTGAATCCTTAGTTTTTCATTAATGGATTTATATTTTAACTTTTTACCATAACATATGTATGTTCGTGTAATAATTTCATTATTTCCAATGTAATATTTGAGATCCTAAAAGTTAGTTGATCAATAGTAGAAAAGATTATTGATTTGTAATTGGGTTGACTTTTAATTGAAATTTCATCAATATGTCGAAATTGATTGAATCCCATGTTAATAAAATCTATTTACCTAAAAAAATTATTAGACACTCCTTGCAAATGTTCTGTCAAGAAATATATCCTTCTACTTGGGAATTATTTTTCAAATATGATTTTAAATTACATAGGTATATTTTAAATTTTTTATGAAACATAATATATATATGAAATTAATTAGAAATAATGATTTACTTACTGAAAAATATAAAAATAATGTACCTCTAAATTTGATACATTAATTTATAATATGAAGGTCTTATTGAATTATTTTCCTCAAAAAAACATTATAAAATGCATCATGTCTATAAAAATGAAAAATTAAATATCTTCTCTATATGAAAAAGTTTGAATAAAGTTCATTCCTAAAGCTTTATAATCTCAGTTTATTGTAATGTGTTCTCAAATATTTTCTTAAGAACATATAAAACTATAACTCATCTACATTTAGTTTTTTAGGAAGATATATATGTTCTTCCATGTCTATTAACTAAACTAAAATAATTTATGAATATTTATATTTAAATCCATTTAACCACTAATTCTTCAAGGGAATATATTTTTCCCTTATTTTAATTACAAAAAATTACTACAAAATACATTCCATTATCATATTTCAATAAATGTAGTTATATAATTGTTAATTTTAAGTCCTTACATGTATTAAGATATAACTTTGGTATCTAATTCTCAATAATTAATTTGAATATAAAGTTATCATATACATTTTTCTCAATATACATAACTTTAATTTTATGAAAAATATAATTAAATTACCGATATGGATGACTCAAAATGTATTTTTGTATTCTTTTGTTTTTTTTTCAACTTAATTTTATTATATACATCATCCTAATTTATAATTTTCTTTAAAATAATGAACTATCCCAAATTCTCTATCAATATTTACTAGATTTTCCAATATTTTTTAACCTATACGTAACTTGGTTGTGGTCTCTGATCAGTGGTTCAATTTAATTTTTTATTTTTGAACCTAAATCTATAAGATACATTAATGAATCTTTTATGACACTAGAAGAACCATTGATCAGTATAATGTAAACCTTAAATATCAAAATGAATGTTATAATATTGAAAAGAGAAACCGATGTATGTGTTATAACTTGATAACTTACCTAAGTTAGAGGAAGAAAATAATAGTCTATATTAGAGTATCATTGATTTTAAACATTATCATAGTATATAAATTATATTTTTGAATCTATTATTTTATAACTCCTCCAATTATTTAATTAGTGGATGTGAGTATATATAAATTCTATTTATAGGAATATTTTTCCTAGAATAACCATTTAAATGATAAATATTTATATATATATAAATATATATTTTAAAGGATCAGAATAACCTAAAAAAAGATAAACTAGGTACTGAATGTCTGGAATGGCCTGAAACCATTAGTAGCTAATCCAAATCAAACATTTCTCACATAAGAATATAAATATCAATGTAATAAATCAAATAATTCCTATTATTTTGAATTTATTAGATGTTTCATGGACCTATCATTGTTACATTCCATAAAATTCCACTTCACCTGCTCGATGGTTTTATAAGGAAATAATATTTTTTTAACATTTAGGTTTTAAATAAAGAAACTAAAATAATATGTATTAGTTTTATTTTTTTAATTTTCCTATTATAATTATATTTATTCAGATGTTTGAAATCACTCATTTAACTTCATTTATAAGTAAAACATAATTTTTAATATTGAATGTTAATGTCCTATCCGTAATATAGTATAAAATAGTTCTAATATCTTAATATTTTCATATAATTGAGTTCAATATTGCAAATAATTTTTTTCATGTCACAAAAAGTCTTAGGGATTCAAGATTCATGAAATGAATCATTCCACAATTCAAATATCATGGAAATTTTATTGTTTGAAATTGAAAATTAGTACTTTATATTTCATAACTTCAATATAAAATATAGTCTTTATTTTATGAAATATATATCATATAATAATTTATTTCCATCTTTAATTAATTAATAAAATTAATATTTTTCTTTTGTAAAATTTTATCCTCAATAAGATTTCGTGACATATTAAAGAGGATCCTCTAATATGTTACAATATTTATCAACTTTTCCTGATTTTTTGAAAACAATATTTTTTAAATTAACATTAATATGAACCATGAGCGTCTATATTTATATGTTTTGATCCTTATGTATTTCCATGTGATGATTAAAGAATCAATTATCAAATTCTAAATTTCACCCCATTACTATGGATGTTGTGATCATTCTGTTGATGGAAATCATTACTCAATCATTATAAAATGTTCTATTTTTAATGCCAAATCCAACATAAATATTTTTTATGGAATTGTTTCTATATCAAGAGTTAATATAATTAAGATATCTTCAACCATATTCTGAATTTACAACTTTGAAATGGAATATTTTAATTCCATCAAATGTTCAATAAGAAATTGAAAAATCATGACAATTATCCAAACCCTTGACATAAATATGGGTTTTATCAAGTAATGTGATTAAAATATTATCCTTATATGAATTATAATTTAAACATTTTAAAATAAAATAAAGTAATATAATAATATTGGATTAAAATAAAATTAATTCATTTGTAGGACATAATAAAGATGCTTGTAATTAGATTGGGATTTGTTGAATTTTTATCTGGCATGTTTAGACTTTTATTTATGTAGTTGTAAATAGTGACTCATAATATATAATTGAACATACACTCCAAGGAACAAGTAATTAGTGTTTCAAAATATTATCATGATTGTAATCTATATTATTAATGGAAAATAATTGGTTATAATCCTAACCAATAAGTATAAAAAACCTTGTATGACTAATCATAATTAATCAAGTAATAACACATTATAATGATCCTAATAAAAATATATAATCTAAATAATTTCATTATAATAGAGGAATTACAAAGGAGAATAGTAAAATTTTTCAAATAATAAAATAAATAAGCCAAAAAAATTAATAATCACCACTCATTTTATCACACAATCAGAAAACTACTTCATTCCATAACACCATAAATTATTAATTTCCAAAGAACAGTAATGAAAAATAATTAAATTTTTAGCTCATAAAATATGTATACATTAATGATGTATAACTTGTATAACATATAAACATTAACATTAATTTTACTATGAATCAACGTTTTAAACACTAAATTTTCTTTAATTACTTATACATATATAAACCAAATATATGTTTTCAAGATGTCTATTTTTAAAAACTATAATAAATTTTTTATCATATATATATATATATAAGAAAACACTAATTTAAAATAATTTCATAAAATAAAAAATATCTAATTAAAAAACTATTAATCGTATTAAAAAACATATTAAATAAATATTACTTATATATATGATCAGTAAAATCATATCAATCAACCATAACATTAATAATATATTGGATTTCAGTTTCTTCATAAATTTTATTATATGAAACTTCAATAAATATTATCATAACTAGTTATAATAAAATACTTATTTTTAAAACATTCAACATTTTTTTAAATCATGTAATTTTAGATTCAATTTAGTCATTAAAATATTGACATAATTGATGATACCATACAAGTATTATATATCATGCAGTAAGATAATTCTTTAACCCTTGAATATAATTCTAAAATCAACAAGCCTAATAAATATACAAATAATTAATATATATTATTCTAAAGAAATTTAAGCATGAAACCCCATTATTATTTCATGCTATGATTTGATGAAAATAAACAATAAGAATTTCATGTGAAAAAATTAATAAAAAAATCAATCTAAATTATATTTTTCACCATGTGGGAGGATTAATAAAGAGAACCATTACATCATGGACTCTAAATTACTTACAAATAATTTTACCTTGAATGAAAACATGTTTTTTTAATAATGTTACAAACCTAATAGACATGTGGGTGGATTATTTCTGGGATGCAAGATTATCATTTAGTATGTGGCTCATTCCTTATAAGGAGTCTCGTCACCGGTTTGGTAGTGCAATTCAAAGAGGCACTCTTTGATCAACAATGAAGAATAATGCATTCTTTTAGTTAGTGTGTAGGGTAATTGAATTCCATTTTATACTACATTTAGTTTTTGTTCCTTAAGACACCACTGAAAACATTATTTATCAAAGGAAATTCTTATAGTGATTTACAATCCCCCAAGAATAGTGTTTTATATATATATAATTGACTTTTATAATGGATAAATAAATGTCCTATAAAAGGGTGTATTTATTAACATTGAGAATTATGATAAGAAATAGTTTATTTTTATGTGCTAAAAAATATTGAAAAGGGTATCCTTACCACTATTAATAATATGTTTTGAGAAAAACATTCCATTATATTTCCTAAATTTTAGCCTTGAGAAATTAACCATTTCTCATTACTTTTTTCAAGTAGAATACTGGTAATGTTTTTCCCAGTTTTTAATAAACCACAACACACCACATATCCTCCACCTCCTTTCCCTTTCAATCTATACTAATCTTTTGAAACACTAAAAGTATATTTTTTCTTTTATTAATTAACCAACCCTAAAACCTATCATATGTTGATAAAAAATAACATTTTATATGATTATTTTATATAGATGTATATATTTATATTTCATATTCAAGATTTAGTTTATACATTTTTTTATATATATACAATTTTTTTTCATATGGTTATGTGTATATATAATTACTTATTTATCTGTATATTAAATTAAATTATCCCCAATAAGTTTTGTATTAATAATTGTGTGATTATAATTAAATATATAATTTAATATATTTGATGTTATTTTTGTTTATATTTATTATGTGTAAAATGATTTGGGATCATTGATCAAAGGGAAGGAGTTTTTTCTAGAATTTCAGAACTTACTCCCCCACAACTCCCTAACCTAGGCAGGTGATGTAAGAGAGGCACATATACACTAGGTTTTTTGGAATGTTAATAGAATAGGTTTTATGTTCAATATCAATTTCACCTTAAATAATATATATATATATATATGTTTTATCATTCAAAATAGTCAAGGTTATTTTTTGTTTCCCTACAATTCATATTATTGGGAGGGTAACATAGACATAGAAATAGTATATTATATATTCAGTAGGTTGACTCTATGAAAACTTAATAATATATCCCTATCCATGGTATAATTATACTTGACCATAGTGGTTAAATTATTATTAGGAAAATCGTCTAGTTGTTGTCCTATAACCTATTTTATTAGGACATGTTTAATCTTGATCAACTAATAAATGGTCATTCTACACACCTAGTGTAAGGTAAACATGGTGATTGATATCATTTCCTCCAAAGGTACTTTGGATGAAATTTTAAAAATTTATTATAGTATTAGATCCCTCTATATGGATTATAGGGATATAATACATGGGTCTATACTTAGGTTCATTAACATCAAAATACACTGAATCATTTATTTTTCATTTTCCACCCCTTATTTTAATATAAATTTTAATCATGCATGTGTATCTATTGATTAATTTCATGTGACTGTGGTTTTTTTATCCCAGATATATCCAACATAATGACTTAATAGGGGGATGAATTTATTTCTTAAATTTACCCTTTTAATTTTTTTTACTTCTATATTTAACTTGTTCTTTTTAATAAATTATTTTCTAAATTATCTAAATGGTGGAAATATACCATAAAGGATAGATTACATCTATATTTTTATGGTGGTTCATGTTTTCAATACAAATTTCCTTATCCACTCCACCAACACCCAAATAAACTTTCAAGATTATATTATTATACATTGTCTAGGGATCATCATGTATGAGTATAATTAGCTGAAATTTAGAATCTTTACAAAAACAATATTTTTTATTTTCCTATTCAAACAAGCCCTTCCCTAAGCCACATTAAATTTCACACATATTATAATAAGTGTGTACTTAAAAAGAAATATAACTGTGGATTTTGGAGATATTAGGAAACACCTGACTTTGAAAGTACATAACTGATAGAATTATGATATTCTTTAAATAATTGATCTTATCAGTGCATAGTAGTTCTGAATTTGATCTAATTATTTAAAATAATTTTCATATAAATATTTTTAAATTGGAAAAATATTCAAATCTTCCTTCTTCTTTATTATTAGTTGGGGAAGGATATTTTTTTTAAAAAAAATAGTTTCTAGAAAAGTAATAGTAAAAAAATATTTATGTATCCTAAAAATAGTAGTGTATTTTCTAATCATAAATTCTCAACAATAAATTGTTATTTATATTATATTTTATGATATATCACTCATAACTAATTGTCAAATTTCATCAAATTAATTAGATTCCACACCTCCCATGATTTTATTTTAAAAATTAGTAACCATTCTAAAAATTAAATATTCTTTGGTATTCTATTATAATACTATAAAAATTAATTCAATTAAACTTCTATAAAAAATCATATATTTTTTAACAATTAATTTTTGAGGATAAAATTTTTTTGTAATAATTTAGCATCGAAAAACTCATCGAAATTTCATATATACTCTAACTATCCATAAATAAGTATATCTCTAGTATTTACATAATATGAATCTATAAACAGTTGACTTGTGTAAGATTAACATCACCATTCTTGTTTTCACATATAAATAATATAATTCCTAAAATTAAAAAAAATATATATATACTTCTTTATACAATATTAAGTAATGATAATTAAAGATTTTATAAGGTTTTTCAATTTTTTGAAAAACATTCATATATAAACAATTGGTAACCTTAACTTCTCACATATAGATAAACTCTAACTATGTAAGACCATATAACTAATAGATTTATTCATGTAAGATTATACCATAACATCAATATCATATGAATGAATAGCGTCTAGTTACATAAGTAATATTAATTGGTCACTTTTCTTTGTGCAAGAGTAATTTATGATTTCCACACCCTTTATAAGATTAACAAAAATCTGCCGAAGGTTTTATACTTTCAATTTTTTCGTAACCTTAACCAAAAAACACATAACTCATGAAACACATAAGAATAATTTATATAATATCTTCTATAATAATTCACATGTATGAAATTTTGAGATCCTAATAGAGGATTAAACCATGAGGGTGGAGTGAATCATGATTTGGACGATTAAAAAAATTATCAATTGAATAAGGAGATGCTTATATCACCTAGATAATGGATTCAATTTCTCTTAATCATTCCTCTAAATCAGTACTGAATGTAGTAAAAGACATGGGGGATTTTATGTGGTTCACCTACAGTGGGATACATCCAAGGAGAATGACTGGATATTTTAATTTAAACCAAATTCACTAAAATCACACTTATTATGAAGTTCAATTTAGTGTAGCCTCATTGACCCTCCCCATTCATTGCCATGAAAAATTGAATGAATCATTTACCCCCTTAAACAATGAACTCAATAATCTTTTAGATAATCCTTACCTTCTACAAACAAAGATAATGAAAATAAACACCAATGGTGGTGTTTCTCTTAAGAACATAAAATATAAAGTTTCATTTATAATGGGAGTCCATGAATAGCGCCTTTATAAACCCTAATTCTTCCTAGTGATATCTAGAATGACACATTGAATTTATTCACAGTTTTTATTCTTTTGAAATTGTATAAAAATCTATCTATCCTTTAATTTCAATCAAACAATTATAATTTAAAATCCCATCACAAGGATTGTTTAAATTTTCCCCCATTATAATTGGGATATAGTATAGTATTAATTTCGAATTAGACACCCTATAGATCCAACTAATACATCCTATTTCATGTTCTATATAAAACTAAAAAAATACCTGGCTACTACATGATCCTGAATTCTATAGTGTAACATCATCCTTTTCCAATATACATCCATTTTTTTATGTCCACCATGGTGAATATTTTCTTTTCATTATTTATTAATATGGTGAGGTAAAAAACACTAATATGTGGACATTAATAGTTAGCCGGATCCACGCCTCTATGGTAGTAACTCCTCAATTTACTCACACGTGATCTGTGGCATTATACCATATAACTGATTGACAAGTTGAAATTATTATGGCATGGGAATATCTTTTGGGAATGATATTCTATAGTATTTGAGATATCAAATTCATTACTTATATTAAATTCAGATCGTACATTATATAAGTAATAGTTGCGTTGTGAAAATATTCTCTTCCTAAGGTTCATCATTGCATCCATATATCAATATTGTGGACACATCAAATATTACAATGAAACCAAAAATATTCAAGACACCTCTAAAAATTATCTAATCTATTGTACTTTTTACTATAGTCAATCCAGGGAGCTCCAAGTCCCCTATAGGAATTCCTATGGAGGATCTTCGATATATAAGACACTAGTATCCTTTATTCACTCAATTGAGTTAGATTGGAATGGATTCTCTACTACTACCTCTCATTCCACCCTGCATGGGAGAAGACAATAATTACCATCATAGCATCACCCGAATCATGGCCATCCTTTACATGTTCCTTAATCATACCAAAATTCAATGTTTCATTTTCACCCTTACACCATTGTGTTAAACTTGTTTTGTATTAAAAATTATAAAAATAATAACAAATTAAAAAAAATATTTGATTCCATTATTTTTTTATCAATATTAAAATGGTAAATGTTACTTTTTTTTATGATTTCAATGTAGGGGGAGATGATTTGGGGGGGCATGATGAAGTAGAATAAAAATGGAACAAAATTGCATGGATCCATGAAGACCTATTAACTATTTTGACAGTTTATAAAATTTTGTTCATCCAAATGGGATAATATTTTGTATGCTAGTATAAAATATAATGGGATGAAACTCTTATGAATAAACCCAAGCCCAATTCTTCCATAAGGGGGCCCAACCGACCTGATCTATCCAGAACACCGAATTGGTGAGAAGTTAAAAATTGTGTTTTGTAATATGTCCTTATCTCTGAATCCACTTGTCCAATTGATGCCAAACTTTCAGTGGAGATATTCACGAAGTGGGGATACAAATTATAGTTTTTTAAAAAGGGATATTCGATTATCTAATGGCCAAAACACATGGTACAAGTGGTTCAAATAAATCTATGTGCCCAAAACCACCTTCCAATTTTTCTATAAAATGAAACTTTGGGCTCCCCATTTGGGATTTTGACCATGAAGAAAGGTGATGACATTTTGGAGTCCCAATGGTGTCTCCCCATCATTCCTAAATGTTCTAGAGGCTATGGGAAGTTATACTTCAACATCTTCTTCTTACTCCCCTCCCATGGTTTTCTAAACCCCTTGTGATCACCTAGGGAGGAATGTGATGTAATCTTGAGATTCATACTTGTATTATTTTGAATGATACTTTTAATTCTAGATTGTATGTTTTTTTCTTCATCCTATATTATTATTTAATTTATTTATATACTGGTATGTTATACTCAAACTCAAATTATCATGTTTGTGGGTACCCTTTCATGTCATGTTTCACACACCGTTCATCCCTTTTTCCTCCCTCATTCAATTGCAGTGTTTGTGTGGTTTATATTGGTCAATTGAACTCACATATGCACTATCAAGGCCATGTAAATTTATTTCATGGTATCATAAAGAAATAACATACAAACCTAGATATCACATTGAGTTATTCGTGTGTTTCCTTAGTGAGTTTTGGTTATGAAGTCAAACACAAATCACCCAATCATCAGCGGTGTCCGATGATTCATTATGTGTTTTCAACTAAACCCTATGAAGTATCCTAGTATAAAATCAGTAAAATTATGGTAATAGGTGTTAAAAATCAGGGATTAAAATATCTATACCCTTTCTCTTGAAGCGATAAAGGATGAACATCATGATACTCTCTTGGGTTGATCACGTTTAATTAATCTTGTTCATTTCTACCTTATTTTATCGCTTTAGTTTTTCTATTGTAATATTTAATCATCAAACCCAAAGTTTTATTAAATCCAATTACCCTTATATCTTCATAATCCAAACCCCATATTTTTCAATTAATGATCTAAGGCTCCATCAAGAGACGACCTAGGGTTGCTGTTATACTATAGAAATTCTAGTAAAAACTAAACAACTAATTTAACGTGCTCAATAGCATGATAAATTTTGGAATCGTTGTTGGAGATCCAAGATATTTTTTTCTTTATTTCATTTTATTTATTTATTTTAATTCTTAATTAGTACTCTTTTAAATACCCCACCCCTGTTTTATTGTTTTTGTTTTGGGTTTTTGTTGTTATTTTTGTTTGCTTTTGTGTGTTTTCTCTCTCTATATCTCTCTTCTTTTCTATCTCTCTCTATATATCTCTGTTCTTCTCCATTTCTCTATCTATAATTATATAGTATAAAATTATATTCTACCTTAACCCTCCTATATTTATTTTATCCATATCCAATCATTAAAAAAGCAAAAAATAACAAACTTCACAACTTATTTGCATGACCCGATTAGAAAAAGAAAAACTGCTTGAATTTGACCCTGAAATTGAAAAGACACTTCACTCACAAATAAGGGAATATAGATTATTTAAATTAAGTAACACTGAGGAACCTATTTTGGAACCTCAAGTGGTCCTAAACCACCCAAAATCTGAACCCAATCAAACCCTAGGAATCATGGTTGCAAATAACTAAACTTTAAAAGAACTGACCAATCCAGATGTAGAGTACCAACCTGCATACATCCAATATCCTAAGGAAGCAGCCAACTTTAAGTTGAGATCAGGCCTCATCCACCTTCCTCCAAAATTCCATGTTCTTCCCAGTGAAGACCCTCATAAATACCTTAAAGAGTTTCACATTGTTTGCTCTACCATGAAACCCCAAAATGTGTCTGAGGACCTAATTAAGTTTAGGGCCTTACCTTTCTCCCTTGATGGTGTAGCCAAAGATTGAATATACTATTTTCCTACCACAATTTGGGGCTAGAATGACTTAAAAAGACTGTTTTTAGAGAAGTTATTCCCTGCATCCCGAACTGCATCAATTAGAAAAGAAATTTGTGGTATTAGGCAATCACCAGGAGAGACCCTTCATGAATATTGGGAGAGATTCAAAGGACTCTACTAAAGATGCCCCCACCACCAGATAAGTGAACAATTATTAATCCAATACTTTTATGAGGGACTTATCCCCATGGATCATGGAATGATT
Organism: Viscum album; assembly: GCA_963277665.1. Lineage (NCBI taxonomy): Eukaryota > Viridiplantae > Streptophyta > Magnoliopsida > Santalales > Viscaceae > Viscum > Viscum album. The sequence goes on from OY728159.1 coordinate 76,434,261, forward strand.
GATGCAGCAACTGGTGGTGCCTTGGTTGATAAAACTCCTTCTGTCGCTCATGACTTAATAGCTAATATGGCTCAAAATGCACAACAATTTGGTACAAAAGATATTGCACCAACCTGAGGAGTTCATGAGGTAGGTCATTAATCTCTATAACTAAAGGTAAATAATAAGATTGATGAGATGAATACCCTTCTAAGTCAATTAGCTCAAGCACAAGGTAACTCAAAATCTCCTCCATTTCCATTACATTATGGTATTTGTTCTAAAAATACTCATTTTTCTGACTAGTGACCACAACTTTAAGATTCACCTGAGTCTTGTGCAGCCGTGTTCCTAGGGCATCCATTCCAACAAGCACCTCCCTTCAAGAAAGAACCATTCAGGCCAAATCCAAATCTCGGGTGGCAAGCACAGCCCCAGTACCAATAAGGAGGAAACTATAGCTACCCCAAGAAAAATTGTAATCAATAAGGCCAAGGTATACAACCTTCTTATCCTTCAACTTCTCAAAAAAATCATCCTCCTCCTCTCAAATCTGAACTGATCCTCGAGGACATAGTGAAACAAATGGAAACCCAGAACCTCCAGTTCCAACATACCACACAATCGGCAATTAAAGACCTACGAACTCAAGTGGGACAATTGGTGAACACCATAGGTGAGCTTAAGATGCAAGGTTCTGGAAAACTACCATCCCAAACCATTTCAAATCAGAAGTACAAAGGTAATGTATGTGCAATTACACTTTTTAGTGGTAAATAAGTTACTCCTACTAATTCTATGAAACATGTATGTCCCCCTCTTGAAAACACTCTTTCTCCACCCATAAAAGATTATAATGAAGAAAAACAAAAAAAAGAGCAATCAAATTATCATTGATGATTCAAATGAATAATTCATTCCTCTTCCTTTCCCCAGAGACTCTCTAAATCTAAGAAAAATTTTGATAATGATATTGATACTAAAATAATGGATACATTTAATAAAGTTCAATTTAATATTCCTTTACTGGATATAGTCAAGAAAATTCCCCATTATTCCAAATTTCTTAAAGATCTTTTCACTCATAGAAGGAGGATAAAGGGGAATGAGAGAGTCAACTTGGGAAGGAATGTCTCGGATTTGATTCAAACAGAAATTCCAACTAAATGCAAGGATTCGGGCACATTCACAATACCATGTACCATAGGAAAGACATTATTTTCATATGCTATGTTAGATTTAGGTGCTTCCATTAATGTAATGCCTCACTCCTTGTATACTTCTCTACTGGTTGGAGAGCTTCGACCAACAGGTATTGTTGTGCAACTTGAAAACTGGATTACTACACATCCAACATGAGTGATTGAGGATGTCCTTGTAAGAGTGGAGAATCACATCTTCCCCGTTGATTTATGCATTCTTGATATGGAAGATACCCAAACCCAAGGACATTCCCCTCTCATACATGGGAGTCCATTCCTCAAAACAGCAAATACGATCATCAATGTTCACAGTGGTATGTTGTCCATAGATTTTGGTGGATAAAAGGTAAGTTTTAACATCCTTGAGGCTATGAAACACCCCATTAAAGAGCACTTCACTCTTCCCATATATTCGATGGAAGTTCTCTAAAATTCTACACACACACAATTCTCTCCTTGGACCGTAGTCTAATTCATTTTTATATTCTTCATCTTTGTATGATTTGAGTTTTGATTCATGTTTTGAGTGTTGTGTGGGTTCTAAAAAATGTAAATTTTGTGCTTTAATTGATGAGTGTGTTCATTCATAGGTACCCATGACCTTCGATGATTCTGAAAATCTCATTTCAATAGATTCTCTATATTTAGAGAATAAACATGATCAGATAGACAGTTTAATGGACCTCACTCCCCCTAAATCCCCTCCCTCAGTCAAAAAAACCCCGATGTTGGAATTAAAACCACTTCCACATAATTTAAAATATTCTTATCTTGAGGGTATTGACCAATTACCTATCATTATTTCCAATAACCTCTCTCAATAGTAGGAATAAAAACTACTCAACCTTTTGAGAGAGTGTAAAAAGGAAATATGATAGACATTGGCTGATATTCTTGGGATTATCCCATCTATTTGTATGCACCATATACATTTGGATAATGAGGATAAACCCGTAAGAAAATATCAGTGCCAGTTGAATCCCACTCTCTTTGAAGTGTTAAAATTGGAAGTCGGTAAATTACTTACTGCAAGGATCATTTATCCTATATCTAATAGTAAATGGGTTAGTCCAGTGAAAATTGTGCCTAAAAAAGGAATAATAGTTGTGTCAAATGAAAGGAATGAATTGGTTCTAAAATGTGTGAAAAACAGTTAGTGGGTATGTATTGACTATCGTCAACTAAATCAAGCGATGCGGAAGGACCACTTTCATCTACCTTTCATTGACCAAATGCTAGAAATATTGGCTAGTAAGTCCCATTATTGTTTCCTTGATGGCTATTCGGGTTATTTTCAAATTCATATAGCCCCTGAGGATCAAGAAAAGACAACATTTACCTATATATTTGGCACATATTCATATACAAGGATGCCTTTTGGTCTATGTAATGCTCCCAGTACTTTTCAGCAATGTATGTTGAGTATTTTTTCTGAGTACGTATATAATTGCATGGAAGTTTTTATGGATTATTTCATGGTTTATGGAACTTCCTTTGATGACTATTTGGATCACCTGGGTTCTATCCTCAATCGTTGCATAGAAAAAGATCTTATATCAAATTACAAGAAATGTCATTTTATGGTTGAACGAGGGATAGTTCTTGGGAAGGTTATTTCAAAAGAGGGAATTCAAGTGGATAAATCAAAAATTGAATTAATTTCAACCCTTCAATATCCAAAATGTGTTCATGAGGTGCGATCATTCTTGGGTTGTGCTGGTTTTTACTGCTGATTCATTAAAGACTTCAGTAAGATCACACTTCCCTTATCCCGGTTATTTCAAAAGGATTATGAGTTTATGTTTTATAAAAAATCTGAGGATGCTTTCAATTTTCTAAAAAGGATTCTCACATCACCTCCCATAATCCAACCACTAAGGTGGGGTCTCCCCTTTGAGCTTGTGTTTGATTCCTATAACTTTGCAGTTGGGGCAGTTTTATCACAAAGGGTTGAGAAAGATCCCCATGTCATTGTGTATGCCTCTCGTACCCTTGACTCTACCCAATAAAACTACAAAACCACTAAAAAAGAACTTATTTCTATTTTTTTCCTTGGAAAAATTTTGTTCATATCTTATCAGTTCAAAAATCATTGTCTTCTTTGATCATGTTGCCCTTCTTTTCCTCCTAAAGAAACCTAAAGCCAAGACCTGGCTCATTCGGTGGATGTTCCTCCTCCAAGAGTTTGACCTTGAGATTTGTGATAAGAGAGGAGTGGAAATGTGGTATTTGACCACATTAGTAGGATTTTCCCACCATTAGACCATCATGTTGACTCACACCTCCCCATTGGATAATTCTTCCCTCATGAGAACCTTTGTGATGTTATAGACCTTACCCCCTAGTATGTGGACATTGTGAATTTTATAGCAACATCTAGGGTCCCCAATGATTTTCCCACTTACCAATCCCGGAGTCTTAAACATGATTCTCAGTGGTACATTTGGGATGAACCATATTTGTGTAGAATTTTTGGTGACCAAGTAGTTTGTCGGTGTGTCCTTAGCCATAATTTCACCTCTGTTTTGACCTTCTGCCACACTTTGGTCTAAGGGGGACACTTTAAATCTCAACATAAAACTTGAAAGGTACTTGAATTAGGACTTTATTGGCTAACATTGTATAGGTATGACCATAGATTTTTCAAGTCATGTAGTCGTTTTCAATTCACAGGGAATATCTCCAAGAGGAATGAAATTACCCAATAACCCATGTTATTTTGTGAAATTTTTAATGCATGGGGCATTGACTTCATGGGGAATTTTCCAAATTCATTTGGAATTTTTTACATCTTATTGGTTTTTGAATATGTATCTAAATGGGTAGAAGCAAAGGACACCAGGACCGATGAATCTTGAGTGGTTGTTGATTTTGTGAGGTCCCAAATTTTTAGTCAGTTCTGTTTGCTGAGATTCATCATTAGTGATCAGGGTTCCAATTTTTCAATCACAACATGAAAAATTTTCTTTGTATGTATGGTTTTGATCATAAAGTATCCACTGCATATCACCCTCAAACTAACGAACATGCATAAATCTCAAATTAGAAAGTTAAGAGAATCTAGGAAAAATGGTACAACTCAATAGGAAAGATTAGAGTTTTCGCTTGAATGATGCACTTTGGGCATACCGTACAGCTTTTAAAACCTCGATCAGAATGTAACCATATATAATTGTGTTTGGAAAATATTTTCACCTCCTAGTGGAGGTAGAACACTATGCTTATTGGGCTATTAAACAATGCAATATGAATCTTTCAGATGCAGGTGAGCATAAGAAGCTGCAGATTCAAGAGTTGGAAGAAATTCAACGTGATGCATATGAGAAATCATGAATCTATAAATAGAAGATAAAGTTTATACATGATAGCATGATTCATCAGCGGAAGTTTCATATTGGTGAGAAGTTCCTCATGTACAATTCTAGGTTAAATCTCCACCCAAGTAAGCTTCATTCCCGATGGCTCGGTCCTTATATCGTTACTGATGTTTACCCTTTTGGTTCTATACAGGTTTTACATGAGAAGAGTGGATAGAGGATTACTGTCAATAGGAAGATGCTCAAATACTTCTATGAGGATTTTCCAAATCATCTCATGGAGGAAATCCAACTGATAAATGCCACATATGACACCACTTAGTAGGCTCTCCCTTCTCCCTACCTTTATTTACTTGTCTATTTATTTAAAATACTTTCATTAATGACAATGTAGCTTTTAGGTGTGGGGGAGGGTGACATGTCATAGTTAGTATTAAACAAAATAAAATATATATATATATATATATAAAATAAAACAAAAATGTGTTTTAATTTTTTATTTTCCCCCCTTATTTTGTGTTTTTAGAAAAAAAAAATTGATCTTAAAAAGAATATCCAAAATAATTTTTCATGCTTGAGTCGATTGTGTGGAAAATTCCATTGTTTTTGGAAAAATGTTTTTCAAATGAATGTTGATATGGAATCTTTTTCTAGAATTTTTATTTTCAAATCATTGTTAGGTGTTTAATGGATTTTTGAAACCCATGCCTCATTAGCACTGACCAATATTTTAATTCCTTTCCCTAGAGATATTCTAAGCCCTTTATTGCATATTCTTCCTTTTAATCACTTTCCTGAGACTCCCGGGTCATATAGAGTAACTAGAACTTTCCTTGATTTTGTTTGAAGAAATAATATTCAAGTATGCTACATTCATGATAGAGGTAATCATTTATTGAAAATCCCTTTGTACAATTGACCTCTATTTTTGTCCACCTTTACATTTTATCCTTATTAAACCTTAGAGACCATGAAATTCATGTTAGGTATTCACATTACAAGCTAATATATCCCTACCTACCCATCTCTTGTGTATATTCCTGTTTTATTTTCAGAAAGTGTGGGAGAGAGGTTGTTTCCATGGTAATTCTAGGGAGAGAATCATTGTCATGATTTAATATAAATGGTTCCTACATTTTCCTTGGGAAATGGGTTCACAAGCCATATTACATCATTTTTTTATTCATGTTTCCCTCTTTATATCCAAAAAACTATACATTAAAAAAAATTGTACATTGAAAAAAATAGAACAAAATAAAAAAATGGAGAAAAGATGATGTTTACTCATTATTATCCACTGCTTGGTTGTAACCCACAAAAATAGACAATGGGGAGAGTGAGTTGGAGGTGATAAACTTTGTGAGGGGTTGATTGTGTACATTCATTATGAACACTTGATGAATTTTGACATATTTAGTACATAAGAGATTAAACACTCCTCTTTTTCCTCATATTTTTAAACATTAAATCCTACCAACCCTTGAACCTCAGAACAACTTGTTGGAAGCCCTCTTGAGTAGCACACTAGTTTTTGCCAGTAGAGAAATGAGAATATTAGTAAGCATATTGTAAGATCACATGAAATCTAGGAAAATAGCATAAATCCACTTTAATATGTTCCTTTATTGAAGAGGAAATTTTTTTAGGTGAGGTAGGTTGCTACATTTTTCATGGGTGAACAAATTAAGTTGAACAAATTTGAATTTGAGAAAAGAAAAATGATAGGAAAATTGATTCTATAAATGATACATGATGAGTTTTATTTAAAATTAATCTTGGATGTTTTCACACCTTTGATTTATGAATTAGATATGATTAGGATATTATACTTTTCCTAGGAGTGCAAATGTTTAGTTGTGGGTGTGTGATCGTACCACAATTCACTATTTCATTTTCACCCTTACACCACTGTGCTAAACTTGTTTTGTATTGAAAATTATAAAAATAATAAAAAATTGAACAAAATGTTTTATTCCATTATTTTGTGTTTATCTATATTAAAATGGTCAATGTTAATTGTTTTGATGATTTCAATGTAGGAGGAGATGATTTGGAGGGCCCATGATGAAGTGGAAGAAAAATGGGCCAAAATTGCATGGATCCATGAAGACCTATCCTTTGTTTTGCCTTTTTAGATATTTTTGTTCATCCAAATGGTCTCATATTTTTTATTAAGGTCCAAAATATAATGGGATACAACTCTTATGAATAAACTCAAGCTCAATTCTTCTATAAAGGGGACCAACCGACCTGATCTATCCAGAACACCGAATTTGTAATAATTCAAAAGTGGCATTCTGTAGTCTGTCCTTATCTCCAGACCCACTTGTCCAATTGATGCCAAACTTTTGGTATAGATATTCAGAAAGTGGGGCTAAAACATTCCAGTTTTTTCAAAATGGATATTCGATTGTCTAATGTCCAAAACATGTGGTACAAGTGGTTTGAATAAATCTGTGTGCCCAAAACCACCTTCCAATTTTTCAATAAAATGGTACCTTGGGCTTCCCATTTGGGATTTTGACCAAGAGGAAAGGTTCTGCCATTTTAGAGTCCCAAAATTGTCCCCCCCCATCATTCCTAAAAGTTTTTGAGGCTATGTTAAGTGCTACTTCAACATCTTCTTCTTCCTCCCCTCCCATGGGTTTCGAAACCCCTTGTGATCACCTAGGGAGGAACGTGATTTAATCCCGAGATTCATACTTGTATTATTTTGAATTATATTTTTAATTCCAGGTTTTATGTTGTTTTTCTTCATCCTATCTTTTTATTTAATTGATTTATATATTGTTATGTTATACTCAAACTCAAATGATCATGTTTGGGGGTACCCTTTCATGTGATGTTTCACACACCGTTCATCCATTTTTCCTCCCTTATTCAATTGCGGTGTTTGTGTGGTTTATATTGGTCAATTGAACTCACATATGCATTCTTAAGGCCATGTTCATTTATTTCATGGTATAATAAATAAATAACATACAAACCTAGATATCACATTGAGTTCTTCATGTGTTTCCTTGGTGAGTTTTGGTTATGAAGTCGAACACAAATCACCCAATCATCGGCAGTGTCCGGTGAATAATTGTGTGTTTTTCACTGAAATCTAGGAGTTATCCTGGTATAAACTCAGTAATATTATGGTAATAGGTGTTACAAATCTGGGATTAAAATATCTATACCCTTTCTCTTAAAGCGATGAAGGATGAGCATCATGATACTCTCTAGGGTTGATCACGTTTAATTTATCTTGTTCATTTCTACCTTGTTTTATCACTTTAGTTTTTCTATTATAATATTTAATCATCAAACCACAAGTTTTATTAAATCAAATTCACCTTATATCTTCATAATCAAAAAACTATTTTTCAATTAATGATCTAAGGCTCCATCGAGAGATGACCTAGGGTTTCTGCTATACTGCAGAAATTCTAGTAAAAACTAAACAACTAATTTGACGCACTCAACAATGCGATTATTCCTCTTTATGTACACACAATTTCATACATGAACACCCCTAATTAACCTCTTGGTTATGTGTAAATGGGTCTTTGTGAATAGATTTTCTAGAGGCTACTCGGGTGCTCACTTTTAGTGGGGTTGGACATTTTTTTGAACCCTTCTGAACATAATTATAGAATAACTAGAGATTATAACATATTCATAATTTTTTTACTTTCCCTTAATGAAATTACATGATATCCTCTATGGCATAGAAAAATTTACTATTCTATATACTTTCCAATGAAAAACATTTAATGTCATGAGTCAAGTTCTGTGTAAGATCCCAAACTTGTGCAGAGGTTCATCCCTATTTAAATTTTGGTTGAACTCATTTTTTTTAATGGGGTGGTTTTGGGATGTATGGGAAGTATTGGGGTGTTTCGAGGGTTTGGGTCATAGTAAGGGAGGAAAAGAGGTTAAACTATATTGAGATCTCAATTGGTGCATGATTAGTAGTAACTATCTACCTTAAAAGATTGGTTTTTACTATTTTTCCCTCCTGACTCTATTTATTTCTTCCCTGAAATTTGACCATATTAAACCCCCTCTACCATGGGTGAAGAAACTAAAGCCTCCTTCTCCTCTATTGGTTAATATCCTTCAATTTTTTGGTGTTTGGAGTTCAATTTTGTGTTAATCAGATCTATGGGTGATTTTTACACTCCTATTACCTCCATTTTCTATAATTGGGCTTGGGAATTTGTTACTCTTATTCTAAATCCCTAAACCTTGTTTTTCTAGGGATATCTTCATTCTAGTGTTAGTTTCTAGATGGGTTATAATCAAGGGATGTGTTTGGGATGGTAATCATCTCTGAGCATTAGTTTGGTGGTCTTAATCTCTTTCCCATGGTCTTGATGTATTATAAGTGTATAAATTTCTTCCAATGTACTTCCTTGTTGAATTTTAATATCTTTGACTCTATAAAGTGATTTGAGCCTTTGGTCAAGGAGGGAGGCCCCTCACAAACTTTGTTGTGTTTGTTGATGAAGTGATACCAAACCAAGGTCTTCCCTTGGGGTATGTCAAACCAATGAAAATGGTGAAACGAGTGGTGAAAATGATGAGATAGGGTGATTTATGGAAATTAATGGGATTTGAATTGTATTTTGGTTTTCATATTATTTAATTGGATAATCAAGGTTTTTCATGTTGTTTTTCTATATTCCAATTTTTTTTGTAATTTTTTAAATGATGTGTTTTGGGTCTTGACCCATCCATGGTTTTTAATGAAAGAATTGATGTTTAAAAGTGAGTAATGTTTTAAAAGAATCTTATGACCTCAAAAATATTTGAAAAGGGGTTTCTTCTTAACAAATTTCAAATGATGATTTGAAATGGTGATGTGGTACCTATTCTTGTGAAAAAATATTAATGATTGATGATAATGGGAATGAAATCCTTATGTAATGTTTTAGTTTTTATTTAAATTTGATGGTCTATATTTTAATGGGTGGCTTCAAGATGATTTTTCAATGAGTGATTTGATTTGTGTGATATCACTGAATTGTGGAAGGAATCAGATGTTAATTGTTATCTAATGGATAATATAGTATAAGGGGTGTTTGGAATAGTGGTATGTCTATTTATGGATTAAGACTTGTATATGGGGTATTTTTAATAAGTTGTGATTGTAAATTATAAATGTGTTATGGTTAAAGAAGCATGTGAACATGGCTTGGTGGTATGTGGGTTACTAGACTGGGGATCCACCCATAGGTCAGGTTGGACTAAGGCTCTAAATCAAACACCTATAATGCATGGGTTAGGGGGTCGGGCTGAGGATCCATGGTAAGTGTGATGTATTTTATAGTTAGAATGTCAGGCTGAGACTCTATGCTTCCCAAATGATGGTCATAGTGTGGTTTGGGATGTTAGCCTAAGGATCTATGATTCCCAAACACCAGTACATGGCTTGATTATTAGACTAAGTCTCTAGGGTATGCTAAAAATTTGTGCTTAGTGAATTCCACTTGTGATTAAAAGTGTGTGTATAACCCTTATGTTATGGACTAGGATCCCAGTTTGACTAGAGTGTGATTATTTGATCTGTTGACCCTAGAGAACTTGATTGATAAAATGGTTATTTGGTAATTTATTAAAAGTGAATATTATTTATTAATAAATTTTGGCTAAATGGGTAGTAGTTTAAAGTGAAACTTTTTACCTTAATTTCTATTTTTATTTATTTATTGCACATGTCTTCCTCCACACACTATTGTATGAACAATTTATTTCTTTAGACGCAATTGGCAATGGACTACTGAGTTGTACTCACACCTTTCTCGGGCCTCCATGGCACATGGGTACTCAAGAAGAATCTACTTTTTACTATTAAAAGTTCAAGACAAGGACCTAGTGTTTGGATTGTGCATATTTTGTTGTGTTGGAGCATGGGATACCAGGATAGGGTTGGGACTCAGGACTGTGTTCATTATCTTTTATAGTTTTAGTGCAAGATATTTCATTTACATGACTATGTGACTTGTAGTGTATTCATCATATTTTTATAGCATGGAATTATTGGTTATTGATGGCATGTTTCAAATGATTTCCACTTATGTATTCCCACCAGTTTTTATATCTGTTGATATTATTTCTTATGTGGAATCACTGTGATTAGTAGGTATAGTTTCCCCAACATTCCTCCATAAACCTATGTATCTAGTTATTAGCCTCTAGTGTATGGGGAGAAGTACCAAAGGTCATGTGATGACCCAGCTTGAGGCACCAGATATAGTGGCCTCTAGGTCAGGGATGATACATTCTTTAATTTGAGGTCTATCTTCCAGAGAGAATCATTTTCAACATATTCTAGAAAAAATCATATCAAGGATGTATTGATAATAATAATCCATGAAATATTTAATCCATTCTTAAACTAGTAAACAAACATGACTCATACACACCTCCAAATAGAGCTTGGCCAACAATACCCATCTTTGGGTTTGTTGATAATTCTATAACAAAATAACACAATCCTCTAGTAAACATTGCACAAAACACACATCAGTACCTTGATGATATTTTTTCCTCAAATAATAAACCAATGACAAATCCACCATAAAATATATGACTGCATGAGTCATCGATGAACATGAAAATAAATAGTTTAATGAATCAATTCCCATCTAAGGACACATCATTTCATTGTAAGTATAAAAAACCCTATTACAGGTATATAACCCCATGATTTTCAAATGGAGAACTATAACCCTAAAAATACTCTCTCCCATATTCAAACACAAAAAAAAACTTCAAACCCTTTTCCAAAAACTAAAGAGTACTTCCTTGAAGATTGAAAAAAGAGAGTTCTAAAAACATAACATGAGTGTAGGGAAGAAACTATACATTTCATGAAGATACAATGGATTGAATTACAACTGAGAAGGGGGGAGGGTGGATCAGCTATAATATTTTTTATAAGTTTTAATACTTTTATAACATAACCCATGAAAACTATTAAAGTTTATATCCTTATCATATTTTAATAAATACTCATGAATGAAAAGGTAGGAAAGCAATTAAAGCACACAAGATTTACAAGGCCTGGCCTCATTGTAAGAACCTGCATCCTTTCTATATCCATTCACATGGGAATAAAAGAATTAAATATAATGAATAAGTGAATAAACCTTTTCCCAAATCTCACTAGACACCTTCCATATCTGGATAAGAATGATTATACTAACTCCCTTTAGTTTACAAAATTTTCTTACAAAAAATTGATCCATAATAGAAATGATCAAAAAAAATCTCCACAAAACTCTATCTGGAACCTCAGTATAAAGAACTTGGTTCTGATTACCTCAGTCTAATTGTATCATTAAGATAGACTCATTATAATAACCCCTTTTCTTATTCTTTACTTCTCAAAATCCACCTAACTACTCTGTAAAATATTCATCAGTTTGATATTCCTCAGTCCAATCTTCTTCAGTTCAATATTCCTTATTCTAGAAAGAAAACTTTCAACTATTTGATATTCCTAACAAGATATCTATCGTAAAAGAACTGTGATTCAAACTCAGACTCATCATCTTCAGTGCTCCACCTTTTCTAAACAAGAGAAAGATACAAATTATGAATGTATCGTGAAACTATTTATAGGAATCCAATAAGGACAATGGAGGGGGACTAAAAAACATTTCCCATTTACTCAAATTCAAAAAATCCAATATATACACATATTTTAGTTACAAATTTGACAACTTAAACAATTTAAAAATATTTTGGAATCTTCTTGAGTCTTCTCCATAATAATTCATCTCAAAAATACTAACTTTTCTTTAGTATTATTTAACTTTCTCAACTCATTACGATGGAACAACCTCGCCTCGTTGTTATGAAACTTCCTCAACTTAGTATAATGAAATATCCTCAACTCATTATATTGTAAATTCCTCATCTCATTCTGAATTGACCTTCCTTGTCATAGTTAGTTTTATTGAATTTCCTTCTTAGAGTTAGTCTAATTGAATTTCTATATTAGAGTTAGACTGATTGAAATTCCTTATCTAAGTCAGTATGATTGAATTTTCTTCTCACAAACATTCTAATTGAATTTCTTTATCAGAGTCAGTCCAATTGACATTCCTTCTCAGAGTTAGATCGATTGAATTTCCTTCTTAGAGTCAGTTTGATTAAATTTCCTCCTCAATGTTAGTCTAATGGATCTTCCTCAACTTTAGTTTTATGGAATATTCATAATGATGGAATTATCATTATGAATAAATTATCATTATGTTGGTATTATCTTTATGATGAAATTCTCAATATGATGAAAACTTCACTCTGAAACTATGAAAATCTTAAAACCGCATTAGCTATAACTCATTTAGACATTAAAAAATATATTTTCTCAGAACTTCTAGATCAGAAGAAAAAAATTTCTTGATTCTATGAACTTATACAATCTTTACAATTCATCTATTTCATCAAAATATTTCATCATGAGATTTTTCATTATTTATGAGAACTTCAAGATTGTAAAAGCGTCATCTGAATTTAGGTTAGAATTTTTAATAACTTTCTAAATCCTGGCCTCATGTCTTCATTCTTCCTATTCAGTAACATTATAACTTTATAACTCATCAAATTATTTTTAACAAACATCATGTCTAATAGATAATGAATTTCATGCCTATGGATCTGAGACAGATTACATGTCTATTCAATAACATTAACTTTTTGAATGACTTATATGACTAGTGTTACTCAGTCTGATACTCTACATCTAGTGCTATTCAGTCTGATCATCTACATCAGGTGATGATTAGTATGATCCTATGCATCCAAAAAACAACTTCATCAAAAACAAAAATCTTCTCCCCCTTTATCTTTGGGTTTGAATATTATAAAACATTTACTTGTTTTTCAAAAACATTCTTTTACAAAAGATTATTTTTCAACAAAAAACATTTTTAAAATAAAACATCACAACGGTTCTTCAATCTCCCCCTTTGCATTTATTTGAAATATTTCATTAACAACTTTTATAACTCAAATTTTGTAAACATATAATTTTTTTTGACTTTTACCAAAATCCATGTATTCATAAAAGAGAGTGTCCTAACACCACACTACTAGATAAAGTAATGTTTTTTATGAAATTTCATCCCTCGGTGACAAGAAAATATTATGGCCATGCACTACTGGAAATCAGATCTTTCCCAACACTTATATACACCCTTTCCCAACGGTTCTCCCAAACCGTTGGGAAAGGGGGGTCTTTCCCAACGGTTTGGGAGAACCGTTGGGAAAGGAGCCTCAAAACACCCCTTTCCCAACGGTTTGGGAGAACCGTTGGGAAATACCCCCCTTTCCCAACGGTTTGGGAGAACCGTTGGGAAAGACCCCCTCAAAACACCCCTTTCCCAACGGTTTGGGAGAACCGTTGGGAAAGACCCCCTCAAAACACCCCTTTCCCAACGGTTTGGGAGAACCGTTGGGAAAGACCCCCCCCCCCTTCCCAACGGTTTAGATTCTTTGATTTCTTCCAGGTCTACTACCCGAGAACATTATATAAATATAAATTTAAAATAATTATGATAATACATATATATATTTATGAAGTTATGTTTATAAAAGTTATGTTAGGTTAGTGGTTAAGGCGTTTAATTATAAACGGGGGGTTGTGGGATCAAATCCCACCACATGTTTTTTTTGAAATACATATACCAACGGTTTTATAACCGTTGGAATAGATTTTCATATTACTTATACCAACGGTTTTGAAAACCGTTGGGATAGGTCTATACCAACGGTTTTCCCAAAACCGTTGGTATAGACCTATCCCAACGGCTTACTTCGCAACGGTTCTCCAAACCGTTGTTATAGGTTATACAAACGATTTGGAGGCCTATACCAACGGTTTGGAACCGTTGGTATAGGTTAGTATTCTACTAGTGATGTTATGATAAACCTCCCCTTAATATTATGTTTCCTCGATTTTCTTTTTCTCTCACATTTCATTTATTCTCCCCTGTTATATAATAACCACAGATACAATTTCATAAAATAAATATAAGTAAAACCTTCTTATATAGTAAAATGTTTTAATTTTACACTCATGTTGTCAATATAATCCAAATCATGATGTGGGAGTTATTTGTGAGATTTTGGAAGTCATTAGAGGAGGATAAACATGAAGTTGCAACCTCAACTTAAAAAACCTTTCTTTTGGAATTTTCTTTGTGAAGATATCATCAATTTTACACTTCACTGAGATATATTCCCAAAAAAAATCTCTACCATTAACTTTCTCTTTTATAAAGTTAAACTTTATATCTATTTGTTTTGATCATGAATGTGGGACATGGTTTTTTGAAAGATCAATTGCACTATGATTATCACAATGTATTATCAATGGTTTAGAAACATCAAATTTCAAATATTCTATATGAACATTTATAAACAACAACTAAGTAAAAGATTGAGTATATGAAAAACATTCTGATTCTATTGTACTCATAATTACTGAATATTGTTTCTTACTATGCCAACTCACACAACATTCACCTAAGAAAAATGCTCCTCATAAGGGTGATTTTCTATCATTATAATATTCATCCCAATCGGCATTAGTATAACCATGAAACATCATCTTGAAATTTATTTTTTATAAAAACCCATGTAATTTTGTTCATTTGACATATCTCAGAATTCTCATTGCTTCTAACATATATGACTATTTTGTAATACTTTGATACCTGGAACAGAAATTCACAACATAATAATTATAAAGACTTGGGTATATAAGGTAAAGTAGACCTCCTATCATCTTTTGAAAGACTTTCTGATTCAAAATTTTACCAGAATCAAATTTACTTAACATCATTCCCACCAAGATATGAGTATAATCTTATTTGGATTCTTCCATGCCAAAATTTTGTATCAATTCACCCAAAAAAATCTTGAGATTGAAAAATGTATTTTTATTTCTATTGAACTTATAAACCAAGGAAAAATGTTAATTCTCCTAACATTTACATCTTAAATTTTCTTTTAATTTCTTCAAAAAATGTTTTAAAAACATATTATCTATCCCCCAAAAAATGTATCATCTACATAGAAAATTATAATTAGAGTTTTGGAGTCAACATCATTCAAATATAAGCTGTTATTATATTTTCCTTTATAAAAATTCAACATTACCAAAAATTTATCAAGCTTATAATACAAATCATTTGGTTATTTCAGCCCAGAAAAATATTTCTTCAATCTAAAAGCATTGTTTTCATATTCATCAACTAGAAACCCATAAGGTTAACAGGAAATATCAGGTAATAAGCATGATCATCCCTAAAAATTTATTAAATAAAATAAGAGTACAATATAGACAAAGAAAGTGGTGCATAAAAATCCACCAAAACATAAAAATGGTAAAAATTCCACACAAAACAAATCCAATCCATAGACTCATAAATAAGACCCAAAGACCCACATAATAGTGTTCTAAAGGCCCAAAATTCCACCAATGGGAGCTACATCCAAAATCATGACGATCTTGAGCACCCAACTATGTTGATGAGTCAGGCAGATAATACACCACTTGAGGTAATCATTATAGATGTAAATTCGTTTTCCCAAGGATGTTTTCTTTCCCTTTAGCATCATCATCCATGAAAATGAATTCGTTCCATATTCCTATCACCGGAGGTGTCATATTCATCATTTAATCAGTATTAGAAATCACGGTTGACATCTCATACCATTGATAGCTCATTGAACCTAATATTTTCGCCCTCAATGATATCCTAAACCACTGTAGGTTGTCTCGAAACTACCAGAATGAGAATGAACTAAAGACCCAATGAACAAACCTATAAAATTCCCAATCCATGTTCACAACATTCACTCACTGAGAGAGGCCTCACCCACAACCCAAGGTCTGCATCTCATCCACATCCTAATTCAAAGCACCACTGATAGATGGAACAAGCCAATATCTCTATTGACCCGAGGTCATCCATGTTCAGATCATGAGGTCAACATCATGAATCCGAAGGAAATGTCACCTGAGGTCTATGTTGGTGTGCTCACTTTAAACATCACCCTCACTATAATTATCCTCTATTAACCCATCCATATGATGGCACACCATCCCTTCCCATCAAAAATTCCATCAGGCAGCATATCTTCTATCGTCGTGGCCATACAGTCACCATCCAGTAGAAAATATTCACCGACCACCACCAAGAGACCGCCCAATAGGCCTCTAAGAACCACGAAGGTTTTGAAGCCACATCTGTTCCATTAGAACATTTTCTCCACCACTACTGGGATCCCAAACCCAAATCCTTGGAATGCTCCCCTATCCACCTTCCAACATCTGAAGACCATCACCATTGACAGACAGGTCCACCACCATCACCAAAGAAAGCACATAAAATATTTACTGTTTAGATCTCTTTCTCATAGCTTCATACCAAAGTCATAAGACACTTCTCAGGTATACCTTCTCCCATATCATCACACACTAACAACATAGTCAGCTCTGAAAGCCTCGACTTCATATGACCAAATTCATCACCATCATCTCTGTATCCCAATACTAGATGAAATCCGATATCTATTTTCAATGGTAGTAATTTTTCCCTACCACCAAGGATTACTCGTCCCTTCTCATCACCAAAAATACTTTTATCAAAGAAATAAATTCTGGGATAGGACTTTGATCAATCGAAGGATTCTTTCCACCATATGTGGAAAACATCTCATTATGTCAAAAAAATTCTCTAACTATGATGAGTAGTTCCAAAATTCCACTTTCAGATAAGTCACCTAGAAAAACATTATAATAGTTTCTAAGATTTCAATGGGGGAAAATGTTTAATCAAAATCAATAACTTCCTCTTATTAATATCGTTTACAAACATTACTATCTATATTTCGTGAAACATCTCCTTGTTCATTCATCTTTTTCCCTTAAAAAAATTTTGTTACGATAACATTTTTACCTTTTAGATGTGGAATAGGTTCCCATGATTCATTTTTCTCAATTTTATCCAACTCTTCAT
Organism: Viscum album; assembly: GCA_963277665.1. Lineage (NCBI taxonomy): Eukaryota > Viridiplantae > Streptophyta > Magnoliopsida > Santalales > Viscaceae > Viscum > Viscum album. The sequence goes on from OY728159.1 coordinate 76,451,784, forward strand.
TCATAAAATTCACCCATTATTTGTGTTGATTAGCTTTTGAGATTGATTCTGGTTCAACTTTTGAGATGAGTGAAGTTTGATTTTCTAATCTAAGATTTATTCTAGTCTGAACTAGGTCCTTATGATTTCCAATAATATTCTCATAATAAACATGTTTTTATAAAGTAGTAAATTTCAGATTTTCTCTTCCTTCTTCACTTTTGTCATCACACAATTCATTTGAATCTTCATTCACATTACTTTTCTCAATTTCATTTTCATTATAAACTTTCAGTTTTTCTTCCTCAACATTCCTAAGAAAATTTTATTAAAGGAGATGAATAATCAATAAATTTCACATTATATGAGTCAACAAACATTTTCAAATGTTTTTTCCAAAATTTTTTACTTCATTCATTGGGTTAATAAATTATAAAATTTTATTCCTCTTCTTTCTCATAAAACAATAATATATTTGGATTTTTGATATTAATTAAACTTGGGCATCTAAAAATATTGAATTTATTCAATGGATTTTTTTTAAACCACATCTAATAATAAGTCATGTTAGATTCCAACCTCAACAAATATCTTTTCTAAATATGTACAACAGTAGTAACAACTTCACTCTAGTTGAACTTTGAAATTGTTTATTCATCTAACATACTTTTTCCCATTTCTAGTAAACATATATTCTTTCTTTCTTCTACACCATCTTGTTTTGGAGTTTAGGTATCACTATACTTATGTTTGATACCATGATTTATAATATAAGTTTCAAAGTAATTCTTGTGAATTCAGTACCATTATTTATTCTATCCTTCATTATATACACCCCCATTTCATTCTCAACTTCTTTTTTGAAAAACCTGACCATTTCCACAGCATTTAACTTGTGTTTCATAGACATGATGTTGGACATCCAAGTGAAATCATCAAAAAAAAATTATGTATAAATCCACTTTTTTTAATGAATGTATCATTGTACAAGATAAATCATAATTAATAATTTCAATATGTATGGTAGAATTAATCTCAACTTTCTTATGGCTTTAATTAGTCATATTCACTTTCTAAAAAGTAACACTAATAACTTATTCTATTCATTTTAATTCTGTAAAATTTTGTACAACATAAATTTTGGTAACATTGCTCATATTTTTCTTCCCAAGGTGTCCAAGTATTTGGTGCAACATCATATTCTCATCTTCATTACTTGTGTAATTAGAGTTGTTAAATTATCATACCTTTAAGAGATTCTCACTGGTTCTTTCTCCTTTTGTAATAACATTTCCATATTTCAAACTTATGATAAGAAAATAATATTTTCATCATATAAATTATTTTTTGTTATCAAAAAGTTTACCTACAATAAGTATGATAGGTTTTATCCAATAAAAAAATAAAACTTCCTAAGATTTCAATTTTTTGCTTCAATCTCAGCCATTCTAATTCTTCTTATTTTTAAGGACCTATCATTATCATAGGTAATAGCACCTCTAATATGATTTTCATCATGTTTAATGATTTTAAAATAACCTTTAATGTTTGAAGAACAATAACTATCAAGTATCCATGGTTTTTTTTACTTTCTTATAAGGAAATATCAACAACAAAAGCTCTTTCCTCAACGTTCTTCTTTCCACCTTCCTTTTCTTTTCACCTATAAGAAACTTTTTTAGGAATAATTGTAATAAATATTTCTTCATGATGACCAGCCTAATCACATATTCAACAAACATCATATAGAAATTGAAATTGATCTTTCATTGGAATTTTTATAACATCTTGAGGTTTCTCTTTTTCAACTTCATGTGTGTTAGGAAAGTTACTCATTCTACAGTCACTATTTATTTCTCTCTTTTCAAACATTTTATCAAGAAGCGGTATGTTATGCGAAAAATTATAAGACATATTCCCATAGATTCTATTTCATGAATAGAAACCATCAAATATTGATTTTCTATTGAAGTGTGGTCTTTATCTACATAAATTTTATTGAGGTTGATAACTTCTTTCTACTTTAACATACTCTAGACAAGGACCATATTTCATTCTAAGTGAGTTTTCAAATTTTTTTGATGTGATAAGTTTCTTACATCCTTTATCCACCAAAAAATTCTAATAAATTAATTATAACCTAAATGTTAGAAAAATTAGATGAAATATTATTTTTGGATGGTGATGAATTCGTCTTATTCTTGATTTGATCTTTCTCGGCAACTTTATAAGTCTCACCTTTTACTTTTAAATATTTTTTGAAGTTTTCATTCATCTTCCTCCAGGTAATTTCAAACTCAAGAGGTTTAGATTGAAACTTATTGACTTCTTCTTCATTATATTCTAATTTATTTCTAAGATCTTCAATGATCTTTCCCTAATTAGTAACTCTTAATTACTAACATAAGATATCCTAAATGTATTCTTCCTACTACTTGATGGCATGTTTTTTTCCTTTATAAACTTCTTTAAAACTATTCTTCATTACACTAATTGTTTTCTTAAGAGTTATGTTCTTCTCAATACTTGCAACATGTTCTGTTATGGGTTGATACTCTCTATATGATTCTTCACCGACTTCTTCACTATCCAAGGAATCATTTTTTTCTCAAATTTTTAAATAAAGTTTCTTAATTTTTCTTAATATTTATCTTCTGAAGAATTTTTATCAGTTCAATCTAATTTAACTTTCTTACTCAACATACTTATTTTTTTCCTATTAAACTTGTTTGTGTATTTATTGGATGGCTTTTCTTCTTTATAATTTTTGATCTACTTCTTCCATTGAGGTGTTTCATCAGAATCATCTCGATACCCACCAACATTATTCTTGGGGAAATTGATAGAAAAGTGTCTTATTTTACCACACTCAAAACAATTGAGCATAATTTTTCCTCCACACATTCCTCTTCCTCTTCTATAGTTTTTAGATATAGGGGACATGATTTTATCATTCAAGTCATAATCCTCTTTATCTTTGAAATAATAATGATTTAAATATTAATTATTTTATGTTTTCATTTTTATCATAGATTCAAAAATCCATTTTATATTTCATCTCATTTTTAAACATTGGAGCTTTCATAATTTCATAAGAAATAAGAAAATTATGAAATTCATCAAAAGATAAATAATCCTTGTATTCTAAAGATTAAATTTTAAAATCAAACCAGTCTGTAAAGTTTTTTGTAAGTGTCTTCACTATTCTATAATTTTCTAAAACCTCTCCAAATCCTCTGATGTTACAAACATTTTCATTTAAATATTTAAATTATTCATCAATATATTCTTTATCTCTCATTATTATGTCTTTAAACTTACTACACTATATTTGTAGCTTTTCTTCCCTCACTTTAATTTTACCTTAAAAAACAATTTGTAGTTTATTCCACATACTCTTTGAATTTTTTATATCTATTACATTAATATAAATATTTTTTGATAGATATATAAGAATATAAATCCATTATTTTCCATAAACATATATATTTCTCTTAACAAAAAAATTCATCAGGTCATCCTTATCAATGGGTGGAACCCCAATTGTAACAGCATCAAAAACTTACAGGCCAAGAGATTGGAGATAATGAATCATCATATTTTTTCATCAATAATAATTTTTTCCATCAAATGTATTAATTCCTCTACTATTGATAGAATTTATATTATCTATTATAAGGATTTGAAAATGGAATATTCTCTCTGATATCGATTGAAGTTCTAAAAGAAATATCAACAACTGAGAAGGGGGGTTGAATCTATTGTCCACTTTTTTATAAGTTTCAATAATTTTCTAACTTAACCAATGAGACCAGTTAAAATTATATTATTATCATATTTTATTAAATACTCATGCATGTAAAAGTAGGAAATTCCCTAATACCTTCAGGTCATGTAATCTCCTAAGACTACGGGCCTTGTAATCTCTAAGCCTACGGGCCTTGTAAGGGTTCACCCTCATCCCTTGAAAGGGGGTTATCAAAAATCAATAAAAAAGGAAGGCCTTCGGGCCATTCAGGCATGTAAAATTAGGAAATAAAGTAAATTACACAGGATTTACAAAGTTCAACCTCAATGTTAGAACCTAAATCCTTTCCCTAGACACTCCTGTGTATCTATAAAAATTCACTATAATGAAAAGGTGAATAAAACTTCTACTATCTCAGGTTAGACAAATTATATATCCCAATAGGAATTATTATACTAACTCCCATAAGTTTACAATGTTTTCTTACAAATAATTAATCAACAAAAGAAAAGATCTCAAAAAACTTTTTCTCCAAAATATTCTATTTGTAATCTTAGTCTGATGACCCTAGGTCTGATTTCCTCAGACTAATTGTATCATTACAATGGACTCATTATGACGACCCATTTTATCAAACAATTCATCTCAAACTCTTCTCAACTGCTCATTCTGATCTTCCTCAATCCAATATTCCTTGGTATGATCATCCTCGGTCTAATCTTCCTTATTCTAATAAGAAAAAGTTCAGTTTTATGATATTTCTAATGAGATATCTATTCATAAAGAACTCTGATTCAAACTCTGACTCAACCTCTACATCACTAAGTCTTTTCTGCATAAGAAAAAGATTCAAAGTATGAATTTATTATGGAACTATTTATAGGAATCTCATAATAGAAAAGGAATGAAACTAAAAAACTTTTCCCACTTACAAAAATTCTTAAAACTCTGAGATCTATGCATACATGAATTTATAGTTTGAACATTTCAACTCCTCAAAAATATTATGGAATCTTCTTAAGTATTCTCTATAAACTACCTTCTCTAACTTCCTAACTTTTCTTCAGTATGATGGAACTTCCTAATCTCATTATGATGGAACTACCTCAACTCATTATGATGAAACTTCATCATCTCATTATTATGAAACTTCATTATCTCATTAAGATGGAACTTACTTAGCTCATTCCTAATTTAATTTCCTCATCAGAGTTATTTTAATAAACATTACTTCTCAGAGTCAGTTTGATTAAATTTCCTTAATATAGTTAGTCTGATTGGAATTACTTATCAAAGTCAGTCTGATTGTATTTTCTTCCTAGAGTCAGTCTAATTGACTTTACTCATCATAATTAGTCTGATTTACATTCCTTCGCAGTGTTAGTCTGATTTAATTTTCTTCTCAGAGTCAGTATGATTGACTTTACTACACAATATTAGTCTGATGGAGCTTCCTCAGCATCATCCCGATGAAATCCTCATAATGATAGAATTCTCATTATGATGACATTATCATTATGATGGAATTATTATTATAATTTAATTATCATTAAGAATAAAAAACCACTTTGAAACTTTGAAAATATTCTAACTTTATCAGCTATAAATAATTCAAACTTCTAAAAACATCTCTTCTTGGTAATTCTAGATCCAACACAAACATTTTATTGATTCTAGGAGCCAATATAATATTTATGATTCCTTCACTTTTCAAAAGTTTTAATCATGATAGATTTCATGATTTATGAGATCGTTAAGATTGGAAAATCATCGTCTAAATTTATGTTAAAAAGATTAAGAAATTTCTAACTCCTGAAAACAATTTCTTCATTAAACCTCTTTCAAACACATTTTTAATTTATAACTCAACAAAATATTTCTAAAAAACATCATGTCTGATATACATTTAACTTAATGATGATTTATCTAAGACTAATTATGTTTTAGATCAAAAAATTTATCTTTTTGATGAATTTTATGACTGGTGATGCTCTATCTGATACCCTACGTCTGGTGTGTCTTAGTCCAGTCCTTTGCATTCAGTGCTACTTAGTATGATCCTCTATGTCTAGAAAACAACTTTATTAAACACAAAAAATTTCTCCCCCTTTATGATTGGGTATAAAAATTCTTCAACATACACCTATTTTTCAAAAACATTATTTTACAAAATAATAGTTTTCAACAAATAAAAAACCTTATTAAAATAAAACATCAAAAAGGTTCTTCATTTCTCTTGAATAAATACCTATGGAGGATTATAACTTCAACATCATACTTAATTAACTAGATGTATATGGTTGGATTCTAAGATCCAATCTATGATTCTAAAAAACCAATTTGGTTAGAGCCTTTTTCAAGATATCTACAACTTGATATTGAGTAGACACATACTCAATGATAAGAATTCCTTGATCCACATTATCCTTTATAAATTGGTTTTTACTCTCAATGTGATTTTTCTTCAATTAATGATTATTATTTTTGATAATATTGATCACACTCAAATTTTGACACATTATGGGGTGGTTCAGGTGTGATTGATGTTTATTTTCAATCAATTTTCTATTATTCTTGGTGTTAGTTCTGGGCGTAATAGAATCATGAATTTTAGGGAGATATACTAAATTTATTTTAATATTCATATTCCCGAACCCTCGAGTGAGGATATTTCATGCCAAATTTATAATTAATTTACATAATATCGATATAAACAAATATCTGGGCTTAGGATATTCCTTGGATGTGAATGTAGATCCTCTAAAACAAATCTTTCATATTTCCTTTATTTCAATATGAGGATCCAAGGATAGAATCCCTCTATCAGTGATCCATAAGTTCTCATTTGATCTCCATGAAATTCTAATCATTATATGGGTGCTAGTGCAGGGAATCGATTGTATTATGTTATTTATTTTGATCATTAATCTATACGTGTTTAAGTAATATATCATGAATTTCTCATTCTTGAGTGGGAGAGAGAAAGAGAAGTATGGGTATAATGTGTTTTGTGAAAAATTTATCTATTTCGATTGAATCGATCGATTATTTCACACCCTAATAAATAGAAATAACCACATATTTATAGAATTATGGATTAGTTTAAAATAATATTTAATTTCATTTCATTCCTTAAATAATATAATAACCATTAATAAACCATATTCCATATAATAGTAAAAATATTATTATTTTATGGTCTGTGTCAACTTGCGTAATAAAAAATATTATTTTACTATATTATACTTTAATATTTGTCATCGTACATGGTCTTGGTCCATTTGAACTCCTCCAACATTTATTAAACATGTGATTAAAATTTTAATATAAATATTTCATTTATCAATAAATATTTATGATCAATAAAATGTGAATAAATTTATCTCTCAGTCTTAAGAATAATATTTATTCAATTAATTATATTCAAATAGAATTTAATTGAGATCATCAAAAAAATATAGTGTGCGACCCTCTATGATTCTTTCTCATTGGAATTATGTGGGTTTCCTAATGTCCAATATTTCTTTCTAGAAACGGGTCAAGGAACCAAAGAGAAAGAACATAATGTCACAATGATAATAACTACATATGAACAATCATTGTGTAAAATAATCCCTATGTCTCAATATCTCAATATAAAACCCAAACATATGTTTCACCATCATATTTTCTTGATATGTCTTTCATTGACTATCTAAAATAAACAGGTTGATACAACATTTCCATGTAATTTAATGTGATGGTTGCATTCCAATCAAAGGGTCGATATACCAACATCCATAAAGATGAATAGAACAAACCGTTCCTCATCTTATCCATTTATGACATGTGAATCCTGACATACCCAAAAAACCCTGCCTATCCATAATCGTATTTCATCTTAGTTTTCTTCAAAAAAATTAATCTCAAGAGTCATGACATGAATCATTGATAATATTAATATTTAAAGACCATCAAACATGCTCATAGATATGGATATCTAAAGACAACAAAACTTGTGGAATTCTAAATGTCAGGTGTATTCTCATAATATCATTTCTTTCATATTACCATGTGAAAACATCAAGAGAATAAGCATCTTCTACTTTCAAGTAATTTAACCTAATATTATATGTATAATGTGTCCCATCATAGTATGTTATCCAACTATAGAACATTATTTAAGAATATAATCCAAGAACATCAAGGTTCTCATCATAGAGGAGAACTGCTATAACCTTATAAATGTGATGTATACTCTAGGTTATTGATACATTAGAGTCATGAAGAAAAATAAACAATATAAAATATTAAGTATTTATAATATTCAATACATCATATATAAATGTAATCAATATAAAAAAAATTGGTTCTAAGCTACCAACTCCAACAATCTCCCACTTAAACTAGATCCAACAACCTAGAAATTTTAGTGTTCTAACCTAAAATGATAATCATGTTTCTACTGATTCAAGGATTTATTCAAGGGACCCCCACATTGTCTTCTATAGAAATAAAGATCAATGTAACTTCACCTCTCTGAGAAAAATCCCTCAAGTGACAATTCTTCAAATGTATGTTCTTTGTCCATTGACATGACCTTGGCTCTTTTTTGAGAGACAGACCTGCAATATTATCATAGTACATTGTTATAGGATATTTACTTATAGGTACTGCATAAGGCCCTTGGATGACGCTTCATATCCATATCACTTCATTATCTTCCTCATAAGTCACAATATACTCAGAATCTGCTGTAGAATCTGCAACCACAACCTACTTTGAGCTCTTACATCTCATAGCACATCCATTCAAAGTGAAGATGCATCCTGTTTGTTAATAAATTTCATCATGATCTATTTTAAAATTATCATCTATATATCCTCCAATTACTAGTTCCTCATCTCCTCAATAAACTATGAACATATTCTTACTACACATTAGATAATTAAGGATATTCCTAATTTTCATCCAATGGATTTCATCATTATCATCTTGTTATCTTCCTAGAACACTTAATGCATGAGAAAAATATAGAGTTTTAAATAGAATAACATACATGACTGACCCAATCATTTATTCTTATGGAATATTTTCTATTCTATTTAATTCCTCATGTGTTTGAGGACACGTTTTCTTAGAATGATTAATTCCATGTGACTATAGAGACAATACCCTCTAGGAATGTTCCATACTCAATATATTTTTTATCTTATCAATGTATATACTTTGACATATGATAAGAAACCTCTTAAATAAACCATGATAGATCTTTATCCCATGAATATATTCTTCCTTTACCAACTATTTTATTGATAAGAATTTATTTAACCATCCTTTCACCAACTATATGACATGTATTTTGTTTCTAATGAGTAATATGTTATCAACCAATACTATTAAGAAATTGAATTCACTCCCACTAAACTATCTGTCAACAAAAGGATAATACTCATTATTTATGAAACCAAATTCCATTATAGATTTATCAAAATGAATTTTCCATGACCTAGATGATTTCTTAAATCCATAAATGAATTTTTTTCAATTTTCATACCTTACTGGAATATTTTGGAGTCACAACCACTTTGTGTTAAGTTTTATAGACATATTTATGAAGGTTCCCTTTAAGGAAGTCTATTTTGAAATCCATTTTCTAAATCTCATAGTTATGGTATTTTGTAATAGAAAGTGGACTTATAATGGATTTCTGTATTGAAAATCATGATAAGGTTTCATTATAGTCAATGCCTTGAGGTTATTTATACCCATTTGAAACAATTAATTCCTTATAGGAACTGACTTGTATTTCTATTTCCAGTTTCTTCATCAATACCCATTTGAAACCAACAAGATTTACATCAACTAGAGGATCTACAAAAATCCATAGTTAGTTTGGTAAATGAAATCCATTTCAAAATTTATAACTTTTTGCCTCTTGGAAACATCTATGCCACTTACTTCTTCATTATACCCTAGATGATCATTATTATAAACTAATAATGATTCAAAATCCATAGTGACTAAAAAACCTTACCGTTCGAGTTTTCAAACATCTCTTGTACTCATATGTGATACTTGTGTCTCTGGAATAGTTTCTCCATCCATTGGGATTTATAGAATCAGTTCTTATGCCAACCCTTGTATATCTTGTGCCTCAACTTCATCAATATATTAATAACACCCACTATCCCTTTTTAATATGTTCTCCCTCTCAAATAATATGTCATGTATTTCCACTATTACTTTTTTCTATGAGTGGTAATATAATTAATATCCCCTAGTAGCTTTGGGATATCCACTAAAGTTGCACATTGTTCCTCAGGGTGCATGTTTGTTACCTAAAGGGTCCTTAACAAACTCTTAGTAACCCCACACATATAGGTATGATAATACCTATTTATTTCCATTCCATAAATCATATGGTATACAATCTTCCACTTTAGTTTTCACTTCGTATAGTATTTAGGTTGATGTGTGTAACGTGTATCCCTAAAAGAATAATGGAAGACTCACATGAATCGTCATTGATCACACCATGTCCAACAAGGTAAATTTCCCCATTTCACATACATCATTCTAATAAGGTGTATAAGGAGGTGTGAGTTAAGATAGGATCCCAAAATCTTGTATTTAATCAATAAATTCTTGATTAAGATATTATTCAAAACGATATGAGTGGAGTTTCATAATCATCATAACATGTAGGTTCTCAATGTCATTCATGGATTCCTTTAATTTATTCAATGAATATGCCTTATACCTCGTTTAGTAGACATATCCATATCTACTAAAATCATTATTAAATTTTATGAAGTATGAGTACCCACCCCTTACCTCAATTGGAAATGTTCCATACACATTTGTATGAAATAATTCAAGAATATATTTGTTCCTTTCACCTTTTCCACTAAATGGTGCTTTGGTCATTTTATCTCATAATCATTAATGACATATAGAAAGTTTATTTAGTTCAAAATAATCTAAATATCCATCATTGTATAATTTACTCAAGTTATTTTTCATTACATGACCTAGCTGGTGATTGCATAGTTGGGAGTGGTATGAGTCATGTGAATTAGTTTCGTTATCAATTTTTTTTACTTAGATCATGATGTCCAACACGTAAATACCCTTATTTAAATACACCTTACCATAAAAAAATGATATCATTATAAAATAAGAAACAATCATTTATAAATTTGAAAATAAATCCATATATATCATGTTTTTATATAAATATAATATTTCTAGTAAATGATGGCACTTAATTGAATATCATTAAAACACATATCATTCCAGTTAGGAATGTGGGGTGGTAGTCCCTAATAGATAAAACAACAAGTTTATCTATGTTGGATGATCAATGATCTAAGTCTCCTCAGTCGATGTTTTTGAATCTACTTGGTTCCCCCATTTGATTACATATTTGAGAAAAAAAATCTCAATCTAGTAACATATTTTTAGAAACAAATAAATTACCTTTGATAAAAAAACACACATGAAGAATCCCCTTGATTATTTGGCATGGTGCAGTTTTTTCCAATGGCCCTACTTTCCAAATGAAAAACCAATAACATCATGTTCCTTTGTTTCCCCTTGATCTCCCTCTTCTAGGAAGGGAATAAAGATGATTGGATCTTAAATAAGTTTTCTTTACCTTTCAGTTTATTCACTATAAGGTAGGATGGTTTTTGACACTTTTTATCCTTATCTACATTTTAAAGAATGGTGATAAGATCTAGTAGATAATTATCAATGTTGTTCATATTAAAATTTACACCAAAGCTGGAGTAGCTCTGAGGGAGTGTTTCCATAATGAGATTTGTGACCAGTTCTTCAAGGAGTTTACACCCTATAACCTCTAGGTGCTCAATGTAGACAATGAGATTGACTATGTGAGGCATAATTGGGGAACCCTCTCTAAGATTTCCCTGAAATAGAACCTTATAAATCTTAAATTATTCTTATATATCTATCTCTTGTCAATGACCACTAAGGAACTCATTCATGCTATATACATCCATATTTTTGTGAGAAATCATGAGTTCCCTATACATAGATGAAATAATAAAATATTTAACTTAAACTACATAACTCAAATGCTTTTCATTAACAAGGAACTCATCATCACTCGCCTCATTAGAAGACAGGTCAGGTATTGAGTATTTTAACACGTAATATTTCCTTCTATGATGTAGCACAACCTGAAGGCATCAAAACCACTCATGGATGTTAATTCTTGTTAGAAGGTTTTATTTCTCCAATATTGATAAAAAAAATATAATGTAAATGATGATCTTTCCATTTTTATTATACAATTAAAAGGGCATGTTGTTAGTACTTTTTTTATAACAAATTTTGTGAGAAATAATAAACTAATTGATTTTATTAAATCTCTCACCACTTTATCAAGTCCTAATATCCCACTCCATTGAACTCAAAATGTCTAGTATCTAGGAAATGCTGGTGGAAAGGATCCATATTACCCTCTTTATAGCCCCAATATGTATGGTTCAAGATACTCGAAGGTATTTAAATAGGCAGGACATTGCTAAATGTGTGTTTTCAGCTCCATGATCCATTGAGTGGACTCCCCTATCCTAAAATCTGGACATGTATTTCCTCAACACTTACCTCCAAGTTGTATAAAGTCATGTGAGGAATACTTCTCTTGATATAATATGGTTTATTCAACTCATGGCCATCATAATAACTCCATGTTAAATGTAAGCGTACCGATGTGGGGTGGTCAAACACTTAGTTCTAAGGCTCTCAATATTAATTAAGAAATTTATTTCCAAGTCTGAAATAATATTTAATTGAGTGATTTTATTTTATTATGAATTAATTTTATTTTTTTATACTTTTCATGTCTTGTTAGTATTAAGTGGTTGTTTCTCAAATAATTAACTTTTTTGGATAAAACATTTATGCATATTTATTTAATTTCTATATTTTCACAGTAATTCATTAATTTATTTAATCATGGTCTTTTATCCATAAAATAAATAATTTCATGGATATAAATAAATAGTTAATTAAATAATCCATTCATTAGCTTCATCTAATAGTTGTTTTCATGAGCATATATTAAATCAATCATTGACCTAGGGTAAATAACTCATTTTTTCGGTGCTCACATGATACAATATTCAACATGTCCACCTTTGTAACACTTGGGTTGGCATCATTATTGTTTTTTCTTGAAATGATTCCATGCAGATTGGGAAACACCATTAATTAAAAATAATTATTACTCACCAATAGGTGAGGGGATCCAAAGCATTGTATGAAGGGGAATTACATAAATATCATTGGACATGCTGGTCCAACATAACAATAGAGGGAGGGATGACTTGTAAGCCATCATATTTAATTTAATAATAAAAAATTCCAACCCCATATAATAAATTAAATTTAAAAATCCAACACATACACCAATATTGGTCAAGCTCATTAATAGTCATACATGAAATGTAGATCCAGAAACAATTGTCTAACATCCATTTCTTAATCTATTTTTATTATTAAGATAAAAACTCTTGCATTAATTAATTCCCTTTTAACTTAATGACCATACTAATTCTCTTTAAGATAACCATCATAAGGGAATTAATAAATAATAAATTATGAAACTAATAGATAATGATTTATTTCAAAAAATTAATTGAGCATTTAAAGTCATTAAAATGATTATTAAATTTTCAAACGTGTAATGTTCAAATCAATGAAATATGTTTTTAATAATGATATTTTCAATTTAATGTAATTTAATTCTATCATTAATGGGTAGACAACATGGTGTGTACTTTTATTGACATATATCTGGGTGACATTCCTAGGGCTTCACCGTATTGACTCGGCCAAACTACACGATGTGTAAATGCTAGCTACATAATGTCTATCTGTTATTCATGTTCCTGAGATAATTGCATGTGGCATTAGTGGGTATCTCATCTGATTACACTAAATTTAGAGGATAGAAAAATTCTATGTGATATGAAGGTTTAATGCTTTTTAAACCTTCCAAATGATTTTACTTGCTCTCGGGTCAGAGACTAAACGAGGTATGCCCTCCTGCAAGATGTTGTGTATCTCTAATGTCATGTGTCTAGATATCTCTTCATGTATCTCAGACACTGTAATTATTGAACTACATGCCATGTACACCACATGAACATTGTTTATAATTGAAATTATAAAGTTTGTCACTATCATGCAGTTTGATCATGTATAATGACAACATAGATTTCATTATTTACAACGCTAACCCGAGTAGACTACTGTAACACCCCAAGAATTTACAAATATATTTATTATAGAATGTATAAATCACTAAGTCTCTACCAACACCACTTTGTTACTACCTACCCATGTAAACATAATTTTGTCACTTCAATGATGAGAATTTCAAAAATCTGACATACACGGTTGTGATCAGTAAGTTATTTGGAGTCCGATAAGAAAAACTTAATTTTCGGTGAATAGTAACCTACCCTTATGAATAGTAACCTACCCTTAGGAATAGTAACTTACCCTTATGAATATTAATATGACTCTTATGAATGGTATCCATACCCTTGAGTGTATAAATGAATTTAGACACCCTAAAGATAAAGATGAATATTCTAAGTGTTTATTATTTCAATTAAATAATGATTTAATTAAATATTTAATTAATCATATTTAGAAAATTATTTTTGAAAAATGGACTTCATTTTTGAATTCTACACGTCAAAAAATGGTTAGGGAGAATTTTTGGGATTTTTCTAAAATACATGATTTTTTTATGAATAGTGACCTACCATAAATTGCAAAATTAAGATAAATACACTAATTATAGAGTCATGTGTGATGTTTTGATGATGTAAGCCCACTTGGTTCGGGATCACATGATACAATTACTACCATTGGTCATGTAATACTCAATATTCATTGTATTGAGGAGAAATAATAAATTAATGAGTTTTATATTAAGAAATCCCATCTCTCCTCCACTATAAAAACCCCCTCTCACCCCCCCCCCTTCCATTCACTCCTCTCAAGCCTTGTGCCTTCTCCAAATTCTGTCCAAATACATTCCCAACATCCTCCCCCACGTCGAGAAAGCTTTGTTCTCATAAAAATACCAAAACCTCTCTCCTTAAGAGGTTCTCAAAGGAGGAAGTCTCAAGAGGTAAATTCCTCTTTCAAATCCCTTCTTTTCTTTTAAGTTCTTTTATTTTTGTTTCTTTTCTCACCTCCCTTCACCATAATGGTATGAAGATCCAGTAACATACATGTACTGGAAATTTTTAATGCAAATGGTATATTCCATTATCTTCTCTCCTTTCCCCACTTTTATTTGAAAGAAATGAAAGCACCGTTTGAGATGTGTTAATTTAGCACATTCAAGGACAACGGTTTATCAATTTCTATTATAATCTTTAATTCTGGTCAGGAAACCATTTTTGTTATGGTTGAACCAGATTATTATGTAATATATCCTATTTTTAGTTCTGTAATACTTTTTTACACATGGTATTAAGTTATAAATCAAAAAAATGTTCATCGTAATCAAACCCACCGATTAACCAAAACAGTTATCACTAAGGTTATATAAATTCAACTTGAATATAAGTAACCCAAATTAAATTTATAACCATTTAATCTCCTTGATGTTCACTAATAGTGTATAACTTCATTTTTGTACAACCACATCCATCTTATATATTTATCCTAACTTGAATATAAGTGAACCAATCATTTAAAACCAAGTAAACAAATGAGCCCGAACAATGAAATTGAACCTTATAACCAATCAAAAAGGCCTAGAATGAACTAAAAAGGATTATAATAAATCATTTACATATAAAAGGGGTTCTTTAATTATGAATTAATAATCCTAATTTGTTTATTGATGTCTTTAATAACAAGTCAAGAACGCCTTCAAACATAAGGTAAGGGATTCTCTCTCTCACTTTTATTCAAGAATCCACCCTATCTTGTATGCTTTTGTTTTTAATTTGTAATGATGGGCTATATTTTCTCATATCCCCCATACTTTCCTTATGATATATAAATCATGGTATAACCTTTTATCTCTCATTAATCCCTCGCAAGAACACTCGTTACCATGCTGAAATGTTTGTAAGGGGTTTTTCTCATATCACTTTCAATTCTGTGGGATCTCCATTGTTCACCTCTTATTTATTATATGTGGTATAGGTGTACAGAAATTTGACATATGTTATCATGGTTATCATTATATTCATTGTATTTTGTGACTCTTTTGGTGGTTATTAACTCTTTGTCATATGACTCAATTGAATACAACACGGTAACGAGCTTTGTCTCAATTTTCACTTCGTTGTGACTTGCTTAGTAACTGTGCACCTACTCTTTCTTATGTGGTGTACCTACTACCCATTTGATATCACTTTTCATTTGAAAGTATATTCCATTTAAATATCCATATTCTCATATCATGGATATTATTATTGTCTAAGCCGTATACCATTTTACATACGGTATTTATTTTGAATGTTGTTTTGACTATGGAAATGTTGATGAATCTGTATCCTATATTCTATACGAATAATGTAAATACATATTGCTCTTGTATTGAATATATTTATAAATAATTATTGGATGTAGAGGTGTTCGGGGCCCACTGAATCCCCTCTATGTATCGGTAGGTCTCATGAGACAAAACAGTTTGGCGACAGACCCTTCGAGTTTGTTTCTAAAAAATTAGACGGGTTTCTACCCATATAACTAAACCGTTTTTATGGTATTATGGTTCATGTGCCAGATACATGAGGTCCAATTAATAAGCATTCTCTTTATTCATTATCAGTTATTATTATTGTCCATGAGGTTTTCACTATGACAAAATCTATAGATGCAGTTTCATTTTCAGTTTATTAATGGCATTAGTTGTTCATTTATTCACTATGCCATATTGATTATGTCAGATTGATTGTGATTCACTTATTGTTGTACTCATGCTTTCGCTATTTGGAAACTAAAGTAGGAAATATATAGTAAGGAACAAATACCTAAGGTAGTATTTGAATATAAACATACAAGAATGTCCTGGTATTTTGGTAAGGAATAGATTAGGAGAATATTTCAAGCAATACATACCTATCTCGATACGAGCAGGTAGAGGCGGCTCTGGAACAGATGTATCTAGGGGTAAAACTCGAAAACACCACTTTGAGATAGACTTGAACGGGAACTGGTACATGACAATGGGCCTTGCTACACTCTTGGTTACGACACTCCTGGGGGATATGCTTAGGATAATTCATATTTTCTTTACAATCCATTATGAAGGATTGAAATTTAAATTATTCCTCAAAGAAACCATTTTTTTTATTATGGGATTAGACAAGAATAGTATCTTGAACTTTGTTAAGTATTTGTTAAGTTAAGATTATACATTATGATTCATACCCTAATCTAGTGTGTGCCATTATTTATAAATGGCACCTTTTGGGATTATAAGTTTTCATTAAACATTTGGTTAGTGTCTATGTCTATTCTTTATGTTAAATCCTTGTTTTATAACTTTTTAGATCAAGAAAAGTTAGTTACAAATTGAAGTAAGAGGATCTCAAATGACATTTCTATCCCTTCTCGATGACTTGCTTGCAATAATTATTGCAAAGTCATGCCCTGACAATTCTGAAACATTTTTTAACATACAACTCATTTGAAAGCAATTGTTTGAGACATCAAACACCTCAACTATACCTCGATACCATCCTAGATTATGGGTTGTATTTAATCAAATCCTATTTTCTCAATATTCTCATATTTTCAAGAAAGGTAAATATTATCAAGGCATTTTCAAATATTGTACCTTATCACAAGATTTTGAAGTATATTATGATTTTGAAAAAGGTGCGGAAGAAGGAGACCCTTGTGCAATATATCTATATTTGATTTTGAAATATAATCTTTTAGCACATACTTGTGGAATTTTAAAAGGACCATTGATTGAAAGTTTCAACTCAAATTTGGTCCGACTATTTTATAAAAATCAAGTTTTATCAGATGTTTTGAAATTATATTTCATAAATGATTACTTTCCAAAACTATTTTTCTGTGAACACCCATATGACCCAAGTTGTACAAGGTGTATCTGGATGAATGAAGCAAATGATTTTAAAGGATCACTAAATCATTATTGAAATAAGTGAACCATCTATTTATGTGAGCAGGATGATGATGAAACTATATAGACACCATGATCAAGGTACCCACTCGTTATTTTTTAATAAGTAAATAAAATTTCGAGGACGAAATTTCCGAAGGTGGGAATAATGTAACACCCCAAGAATTTACAAATATATTTATTATAGAATGCATAAATCACTAAGTCTCTACCAACACCACTTTATTACTACCTACCCATGTAAACATAATTTTGTCACTTCAATGATGAGAATTTCGAAAATCTAACATACACGGTTGTGATCAGTAAGTTATTTGGAGTTCGATAAGAAAAACATAATTTTCGGTGAATAGTAACCTACCCTTATGAATAGTAACCTACCCTTAGGAATAGTAACTTACCCTTATTAATAGTAATATGAATCTTATGAATGGTATCCATACCCTTGAGTGTATAAATGAATTTAGACACCCTAAAGATGAAGATGAATATTCTAAGTGTTTATATATTTCAATTAAATAATGATTTAATTAAATATTTAATTAATCATATTTATAAATTTATTTTTGAAAAATGGACTTCATTTTTGAATTCTACACGTCAAAAAATGGTTACGGTGAATTTTTTGTATTTTTCTAAAATACATGAATTTTTTATGAATAGTGACCTACCATAAATTGAAAAATTAAGATAAATACACTAATTATAGAGTCATGTGTGATGTTCTACTGATGTAAGCCCACTTTTTTCGGGATCATATGATAAAATTACTATTCTTGGTCATGGAATACTCATTATTCCTTGTCTTGAGGAGAAATAATAAATTAATGAGTTTTAAATTAAGAAATCTCCTCTCTCCTCCACTATAAAAACCCCCTCTCACCCCCCCCCTTCCATTCACTCCTCTCAAGCCTTGTGCCTTCTCCAAATTTTGTCCAAATACCTTCCCAACCTCCTCCCCCACATCTAGAAATCTTTGGTCTCATAAAAATACCAAAACCTCTCTCCTTAAGAGGTTCTCAAAGGAGAAAGTCTCAAGAGGTAAATTCCTCTTTCAAATCCCTTCTTTTATTTTAAGTTCTTTTATTTTTGTTTCTTTTCTCACTTCCCTTCACCATAATGGTATGAAAAATCTAGTAACATGCATGTACTGGAATGTTTTCATGCTAATGGTATATTCCATTATCTTCTCTCCTTTCCCCACTTTTATTTGAAAGAAATGAAAGCACTGTTTGAGATTTGCTAATTTAGCACATTCAGGGACAACGGTTTATCGATTTCTATTATAATCTTTAATTCTGGTCAGGAAACCATTTGTGTTATGGTTGAACCATATTATTATGTAATATATCCTATTTTTAGTTCTGTAATACTTTTTTACACATGGTAATAAGTTATAAATCAAAAAAATGTTCATCGTAATCAAACCCACCGATTAACCAAAATGTTCGTAAGGGGTTTTTCTCATCTCACATTCAATTCTGTGGGATCTCCATTGTTCACCTCTTATTTCTTATATGTGGTATAGTTGTACTTCCATTTGACATATGTTATCATGGTTCTCATTATATTCATTGTATTCTGTGATTCTTTTGGTGGTTATTAACTCTTTATCATACAACTCAATTGAATACAACACAGTAACGAGCTTTGTCTCAATTTTCACTTCGTTGTTACTTGCTTAGTAATTGTGCACCTACTCTTTCTTATGTGGTGTACCTACTACACATTTAATATCACTTTTAAATTGAAATTATATTCCATTTAAATATCCATATTCTCATATCATGGATATTATTATTGTCTAAGTTGTATACCATTTTACATACGGTATTTATTTTGAATGTTGTTTTGACTATGGAAATGCCGATGAATCTGTATCCTCTATTCTATATGGATAATTTAAATACATATTTATCTTATATTGAATCTATTTATAGATAATTATTGGATGTAGAGGTTTGTGGGGCCCACTACAGCCCCTAGATGCATCGATAGGTCTCATGAGACAAAATATTTTGGCAACAGACCCTTCGAGTTTGTTTCCAAAAAAATCCGACGGGTTTCTACCCATAGAACTAAACTGTTTTTACGGTATTATGGTTCATGTGCCAGATACATGAAGTACAATTAATAAGAATTCTCTTTATTCATTATCGGTTATTATTATTTTCCATGAGGTTTTCACTATGACAAAATCTATGGATGCAGTTTCATTTTCAGTTTATTAATGGCATTAGTTGTTCATTTATTCACTATGCCATATTGATTATGTTAGATTGATTATGATTCAATTATTTTTTTAATCATTCTTATGCTATTTGTAATCCTTACTGAGCATTTTAGCTCACCCCTTTCATTTTCTACCTTCAATAGGTGATGAAGAGAAGGTCTTCTTTTGAGTTCCTGTGGATGCAGTTTTGAGTTTTTTGTTATATATTGTATTTTTTAACCTTTTTAAATGTAATTTGAGTTACTTATATGTATCTAGTTTATTCAAGACTATTAAACTGGTCATTCCTTCAAGATTTTCATTCCTTATAACCATGCCAATATCACAATTAATGCACCGGCTCCATCCTAGTGGGTTCGGGGTGTTAAAATTGGTATCAAAGGAAATTTAGTAGGAAACTTGGAAACTAGAGTAGGAAATATATTGTAGGGAACAAAGCCCTAAGGTAGTATTTGAGGATAAACTTAC
This sequence comes from Viscum album, assembly GCA_963277665.1. NCBI lineage: Eukaryota > Viridiplantae > Streptophyta > Magnoliopsida > Santalales > Viscaceae > Viscum > Viscum album. The sequence continues at coordinate 76,472,358 of OY728159.1, forward strand.
AAGAACATCCTAGTATTTTGGTAGGTAATAGATTATGTGGATCTTTCAAGCAATACATCCCTGTCTGGATACGAGCAGGTAGAGGTGACTCTGGCACATATGTATCTAGGGGTAAAATCCGAAAACACCACTTTGAGCTAGACTCGAACGGGAACTGGTACACGACAACGGGTTTTGCTGCACTCTTGGTTACGAAACTCTCGGGGGATATGCGTAGGATAATTCATGTTTTCTTTACAAGCCATTATGAAGGAGTTAATGTAAATTTTTCCTTGGAGGAACCATGTTTATAAGATTAGCTATGAATTGAATTTAAATCTGTGTTGAGTGATTTTCTATTTAAGATTCATAAACTAATCTAGTTTATCCCATTATTTAGAAATGGAATCTAATGGAAGAAGGGGAATCAATACTCGTGGGAAAGGTAGGGATATACCTACTGAACAAGTAAACATAATCAATGTTGGAGTAGATCAGATCATGACTATATTGGGACAACTTCCTCAAGTTGTAACGAATAACCATTCCACACCTATGTTGGATCGTTTCATGCGGCAGAAGCCCCCATATTTCAGTGGGACTACTAATCCAGTGGTAGCTGAGTAGTGGATCAAGTAACTTGAGAATATATTCATGGCATTAAGATGCAATGAGAATGAGAAGGTGGTGCTGGTAGTATATTGTCTCAAGGGTGACGCTGACCAATGGTGGTCCCTGATTCAGAACACCATGGAGGAAGAAGAAATAGAAGATATGGAGTGGAGGACTTTTAAGGAAATATTCTTAGAGAAATATTTACCTCATGAGCAATGAACTAAAATTAAGTGGAAATTACTTGGCTTAAAACAAAGAGAAGAAGACAGTGTTGCAGAGTATGAGGCTACTTTTACAAGGCTGGCCAAGTATGCCGTAGATTACGTACGTGACTCGGCAGACAAGATTGATCATTTCTTTAAAGGTCTTAAGCCAAGTCTTCGGAGGGCACTGGCTTCTCAAACATTTCCATCATATGATGGAATTATATCAAGTGCCATCAAAACGGAGAGGGAATTTTCTAGATCAAATCTTTTCAAAGGAAACCAAGATAAGAAGCGGTACTCGGATAACAAAGGAAAAGGAGAAGCATCAAAGAAGAGCAAGGGAATGAATAGTTTCCCATTATGTGATAACTGTGGAAAGAATCATCTCGAGAAATGCTTGTAAGGAATGGGAGTCTTCTATAATTGTGGATAAAAATATTTAAGTTTGTGTGGACAAAAGAGTGTACAGAATACTTCGAAGAATTGAAAAAAAGATTGGTCAATGCTCCAATTTTGACTCTTCCATCTAGAAGTGATGGATTTGTGATATACAGTGATGCATCAAAGAATGGACTAGGTTGCGTCCTTATGAAAAATGATAAATTTATTGCTTATGCATCAAGATAGTTGAAGACTCATGAGAAAAATTATCCAACTCATGATCTTGAGTTAGCAGCCGTAATCTTTGCTCTAAAAATATGGAGGCATTATCTCTACGGTGAGAGATGTGAGATCTATATGGACCACAAGAGTTTGAAATACATTTTCACACAAAAAGAACTCAACATGAGGCAAATAAGATGTCTTGAGTTACTAAAATATTATGATTGTTCAATACACTACCACCCAGGAAAGGAGAATAAGGTGGCGGATGCATTAAGCAAGAAAGATCATGGCCTTCTCACTCAAATGAGGATTGAAAGAGATCTTATATTCATGGATCTACTGAATATGGATATGGGAATTTTTAAGGAAGGGGAAACATATTTTATCTTTCAAATGATTTCTAAACCATCTTTATTAGAGAAAATAAAAAGCTCTCAATCTGATGATAAGAATCTGCACAAGAAAATTAATGTTGTCAAGGATGGTAGACTGGCTGACTTCGTGTATAAAGAAGGAGTTCTGAAATTTGGGAAGATGTTATGTGTTCCATCAGTACCTGATCTAAAAAGGGAACTATTAGATGATTCTCATAGCTCAAATTTCTCTATACACCCGGGTAGCACCAAGATGTACAGAGATCTGAAGGAATATTTCTGGTGGGATAATATGAAGCGGGAAATTGCTGACTACGTGTCAAGGTGTCTAGTTTGTCAACAAGTGAAGGCAGAGAGACAACATCCCAAAGGAGTGATTCAACCTCTACCTATTCTTATGTGGAAGTGGGATAACATTATGATGGATTTTATCACCGAGCTACTGAGGACACCTAGACGGAACGATGCAATATGGGTAATTGTTGATTGTTTCACAAAATCAGCACATTTCCTTCTTATACGAGAGGATTTTCCACTCAAGCACCTGGAAAGATTGTATATTAATGAAGTTGTAAGACTTCATGGTGCACCTATATCAATTGTATCTGATTGAGATCTCCAGTTTACATCAATGTTCCGGAAAAGTCTCCAGAAATCTTTGAATACTGAGCTTTGTATGAGTACTGCTTATCACCCCCAAACTGATGGACAGTCTGAAAGGACTATACAAACTCTAGAAGACATGCCAATGTCATTCTCTCTTGACTTCCAAGGTATGTGGGATAAATACTTACCTTTGGTGGAATTTTATTACAACAATAGTTTCCATTATAGTATTAAAATGACTCTGTATGAAGCATTATTTGGAAAGAGGTGTCGAACTCCAACTTGTTGGGACGAAGTTGGTGAGAGGAAACTTATAGGACCGAAACTTATTGAAGAGACCACTGCAAAGGTGAAGAAAATTCAAGACCATATTAAGGCAGCCCAAAGTAGGAAGAAGAGTTATGCTGACAATCGGAGAAAGGATTTAGAATTCCAAGTGGGAGATCATGTCTTTCTGAAAGTATCTCCATGGAAGGGTGTCCTAAGGTTCGATAAGAAAGGGAAACTAAGCCCCAAGTACATCGGGCCATTTGAAATTCTGGAAAGAATTGGAGTTGTAGCTTATCGTCTAGCGATGCCTCCAAATCTCTCTAGAGTTCATGATGTGTTCCATGTGTCATTGTTAAAGAAATTCATGCCAGACCCAATGCATTTTCTCACATATGAAAAAATTGATCTGGAACCTGATTTGTCATATTGTGAAAAGCCTATTGGGATTCTTGACACAAGGGAATAGGTATTGAGAAATCAAACAACTCACCTATTAAAGGTTCTTTAGAGAAACCGGAATATGGAAGAAGCAACACGGGAACCTGAGGATGTTATGAAAAAGAATCACCCACATCTTTTTAGTGGGCTTTATACATAAAAATTTCGAGGATGAAATTTCCGAAGGAGGGAATAATGTAGCACCCCAAACATTTTATGGTGTGTTTCTCTTAAATACACTATATTCATTAGGTAGCCTATATTTCATGAATCACTGAGCCCCTATGGAACAATACATGGTTACTTATAGGAGATAGTCATAACTTAGCCACTAAACTTAAATTTACCAGCTCTGTGATTTGAATTTTGAAAATCCGACGTACATAGTTGTGTTCAGGGTGATATTTAGAGTCTGATAGAATTAACTTAATTTTTTATGAATAGTAACCGACCCTTATGAATAGTAACCTACCCTACGAATAGTAACATACCCTTATGAATGTAAATATGACTCTTAATAATGGTATCAATACCCTTGAACATATAAATGAATTTAGACACCTTAAAAATGAAGATGAATATTTTAAGTGTTTATATATTTCAATTAAATAATGATTTAATTAAATATTTAATTAATCATATTTAGAAAATTATTTTTGAAAAATGGACTTTATTTTTGGATTATACATATTAAAAAATTGTTAGAATTATTTTTTGGGATTTTTCTGAAATACTTGAATTTTTTATGAATAGTCTGATAATTCACAATAAATGCTAAATAATGGATTAATTGAGTCATTGATGATGATCTGCTGATGTAAGACCAATTGGTTCGAAATCACATGCATATATTACTATTCTTGGTCAAGGAATACTCACTATTGGTTGTCTTGAGATGAAATAATAAATTAATGAGTTTTATATTAAGAAATCCCCTCTCCTTCACTATAAAAACCCCCTCTCACCCCCTCTTTCATTCACTCCTATCAAGCCTTGCGCCTTCTCCAAATTCTGTCCAAATACCTTCCCAACCTCCTCCCACATGTCCATCAAGATTTTTTCTCATAAAAAGACCAAAACCTCTCCCCTTAAGAGGTTCTCAAAGGAGGAAGTCTCAAGAGGTAAATTCCTCTTTCAAATCCCTTCTTTTCTTTTAAGTTCTTTTATTTTTGTTTCTTTTCTCCCCTCCCTTCACCATAATGGTATGAAAAATCCAGTAACATAAATGTACTAGAATGTTTTCATGCTAATGGTATATTGCATTACCTCCTCTCCTTTCCCCACCATTTATTTGAAAGAAATGAAAGCACTGATTGAGATGTGCTAATTTAGCACATTCAAGGACAACGGTTTATCGATTTCTATTATAATATTTAATTCTGGTCAAGAAACCATTTGTGTTATGTTTGAACCAAAATATTATGTAATATATCCTATTTTTAGTTCTGTAATACTTTTTTACACATGGTATTAAGTTATAAATCAAAAAAAAATCATCGTAATCAAACCCACTGATTAACCAAAACAGTTATCACTAAGGTTATATAAATTAGACTTCAATATAAGTAACCCAAATTAAATTTAAAACCAAGTAAACAAACGATCCCGAACAATTAAATTGAACCTTATAACCAATCAAAAAGGCCTATAATGAACTAAAAAGGATTATAATAAATCATTTACATATAAAAGAGGTTCTGGAATTATGAATTAATAATCCTAATTTGTTTATTCAGGTCTTTGATAACAAGTCAAGAACACCTTCAAGCATAAGGTAAGGGATTATCTATCTCACTTTTATTCAATAATCCACCCTATCTTTTGTGCTTTTGTTTTTAATTTCTAATGATGGGGTATGTTTTCTCATCTCCCACATACTGCCCTTATGATATATAAATCACGGGATACCGTGTTGTATTCAATTGAGTCATATGACAAAAGTTAATAACCACCAAAAGAGTCACATAATAAAATGAATATAATTAAAACAATGATAACATATGTCAAATGGAATTACACCTATACTACATATAATAAATAAGAGGTGAACAATGAAAATACCCCAGAATTGAAGGTGAGATGAGAAAACCTCTTACAAACATTTTGGCACGGTAACGAGTGTTATTGCAGGGTCTTAATGATAGTTAAAGGGGTATCCCATTATTTATATGTCAAAATGGAAGTATGGGGGAGGTGATAAAACATACCCCATCATTAGAAATTAAAAACAAAAGCACACAATATAGGGTGGACTCTTGAATAAAAGTGAGAGAGAGGATCCCTTACAAAATTCCAGCATAGTAACGGCTTAGGTAAGGGCTTAAATAAGGGGGAATAAATGGTCCATCATTGAAATAAAATAAAATGGACAGTAAAGGTATTATTATAAATGAATTACATGACAACCATTTGAAATTAAAAGAACTTATTTCAAATAAGATGCTTGAATTCGAAAGGAGTGGAAAGTGAGGACCCCTTACCTTATGCTTGAAAGTGTTCTTGACTTGTTATTAAAGACCTGAATAAACAAATTAGGATTATTAATTCATAATTCCAGAACCTCTTTTATATGTAAATGATTTATTATAATCCTTTATATTTCATTCTAGGCCTTTTAAATTGGTTATAAGGTTCAATTTAATTGTTCGGGCTTGTTTGTTTACTTGGTTTTAAATGATTGGTTCACTTATATTAAAGTTCGGATAAATATATAAGATGGATGTGGTTGTTAAGAAATGAATTTATACACTATTAGTGAACATCCAGTATATTACATGGTTTTAAATTTAATTTGGGTTACTTAGATTGAAGTCAAATTTATATATATATATATATATATATATATATATATATATATATATATATATAACCTTAGTGATAACCATTTTGGTTAATCGGTGGGTTTGATTACGATGAACATTTTTTTCTTTATAACTCAATACCATTTGTACAAAATTATTACAGAACTAAAAATAAGATATATTACATAATAATCTGGTTCAACCATAACACAAATGGTTTTCTGACCAGAATTAAAAATTATAATAGAAATCGATAAACTGTTATCCTTGAATGTGCTAAATTAGCACATCTCAAACGGTGTTTTCATTTCTTTCAAATAAAAGTGGAGAAAGGAGAGAATATAATTGAATATATACCATTAGCATGAAAACATTCCAGTACATGTATGTTACTGGATTTATCATAATATTTTGGTGAAGGGAGGTGAGAAAAGAAACCAAAATAAAAGAACTTAAAAGAAAAGAAGGGATTTGAAAGAGGAATTTACCTCTTGAGACTTCTTCCTTTGAGAACCTCTTAAGAGGAGAGGTTTTGGTCTCTTTATGAGACCAAAGATTTCTAGACATGGGGGAGGAGGTTGGGAAGGTATTTGGACAGAATTTGGAGAAGGCACAAGGCTTGAGAGGAGTGAATGGAAGGGGGTGAGAGGGGGTTTTTATAGTGGAGGGGAGGGGATTTCTTAATATAAAACTCGTTAATTTATTATTTCCTCTCAAGACAACCAATAGTGAGTATTAGATGACCAAGAACAGTAATATATGCATGTTACTTCGAACCAATTGGGCTTTCATCAGTAAATCATCATCAATGACTCAGTTAATTCATTATTTAGCATTAATTGTGAATTATCGGATTTTACTATTCACCCAAAATTCAAGTATTTCAGAAAAATAAAAAAAACACCCTAACCATTTTTTGACGTGTAGAATCCAAAAATGAAGTCCATTTTTCAAAAATAATTTTCTAAATATGATTAGTTAAATATTTAATTAAATCATTATTTAATTGAAATATATAAACACTTAGAATATGTATCTTCATCTTTAGGGTGTATAAATTCTTTTATACACTCTAGGGTATGGATACCATTCATAAGATTCATATTACTATTCATAAGGGTAAGTTATTATTCCTAAGGGTGGGTTACTATTCATAAGGGTAGGTTACTATTTACTGAAAATTGAGTTTTTCTTATTGGACTCTAAATAACATACTGATCAAAACCGTGTATGTCAGATTTTCGAAATTCTCATCATTGAAGTGAAAAAATTATGTTTACAAGGGTAGGTAGTAACAAAGTGGTGTTGGTAGAGACTTAGTGATTTATTCATTCTATAATAAATATATTTGCAAATTCTTGGGGTGTTACATTATTCCCACCTTCGGAAATTTCGTCCTCGAAATTTTATTTACTTATTAAAAAATAACGAGTGGGTACCTTGATCATGGTGTCCATATGGTTTCATCATCATCATGCTCATGTAAATAGAAGGTCCACTCATTGAAACAATGATTTAGAGATCCTTCAAAATCATTTGCTTCCTTCATCCAGATACACCTTGTACAACTTGGGTCATATGGGTGTTCATAGAAAAATAGTTTTGGAAGGTAATCATGTATAACATATAATTTCAAAACATCTGATAAAACTTTATTTTTCTAAAATAGTCAGACCGAATTTGAGTTGAAACTTTCAATCAATGGTTCTTTTAAAATTACACAAGTATGTGTTGAAATATTATATTTCAAAATCAAATATAGATATGTTGCACAAGGGTCTCCTTCTTCCAAACCTTTTTTAAAATCATAATATGCTTCAAAATCTTGTGATAAGGTAAAATATTTGAAAATTCCTTGATAATATTTACCTTTCTTAAAAAATGAGAATATTGAGAAAATAGGATTTGATTAAATACAACCCATGATCCATAATGGTATCGAGGTATAGTGGAGGTGTTTGATATCTCAAACAATTTCTTGCAAGTGAGTTGTATGTTAGAAAATGTTTCAGAATTTTCAGGGCATGACTTTGCAATAATTATTGTAATAAATTCATCGGGAAGGGATAGAAATGTCGTTTGAGATCCTCATCCTTCCATTTGTAACTGACTTTTCTTGATCTGAAAAGTTATAAAACAAGGATATAACATAAAGAATAGACATAGACACTAACCAAATGTTTAATAAAAACTCATAATCCCTAAAGGCGCCATTTCTAAATAATGGAACACACTAGATTGGGGTATGAATCATAATGTATAATCTTAACTTAACAAAATACTTAACACAATTTAAGATCCTACGCATGGAAAATCCCATAATCGGAAAAATGGTTTCTTTTAGGAATAATTTACATTTCAATCCTTCATAATGTCTTGTAAAGAAAATATGAATTATCCTAAGCATATCCCCCAGGAGTTTCATAACCAAGAGTGCAGTAAGTCCCGTTGTTGTGTACCAGTTCCCCTTCGAGTCTAGCTCAAAGCGGTGTTTTCGGGTTTTACCCCTAGATACATATGTGTCAGAGCCGCCTCTACCTGCTCATATCTAGACAGGGATGTATTTCTTGAAATATTCACATAATCTATTCCTTACCAAAATATCAGGACGTTCTTGTATTTTTATCCTCAAATACTACCTTAGGGATTTGTTCCCTACTATATATTTCCTACTCTAGTTTCCAAGTTTCCTACTAAACTTCCTCTAATACCAACTATAACACCCTGACCCCTCTAGGCTGGATCCGGTGCATTACTTGTGATATTGGCATGGTTAGAAGGAATAAAAATCCCGAAGGAACAATCAGTTTAGTAGTCTTGAAGAAACTAGATACATATATATAACTCAAATTACATTGGAAAAGGTTATAAAATACAATACATAACAAAAAACTCAAAACTGCATCCACAGGAACTCAAAAGAAGACCTTCTCTTCATCTCCTGTCGAAGGTAGACAATGAAAGGGGTGAGCTCAAATGATCAGTAAGGTTTACAAATGGTGGAAGCATGAGTAAAACAATAATTGAATCATAATAAATCTGACATAATCAATATGGCATAGTGAATAAATGAACAACTAATTCCATTAATAAACAGAAAATGAAACTGCATCCATAGATTTTTTCATAGTGAAAACCTCATGGACAATAATAATAACTGATAATGAATAAATAGAAGACTTATTAATTGGTCGTCATGTATCTGGAACATGAACCATAATACCGTAAAAATGGTTTAATTCTATGGGTATAAACCCGTCTGATTTTTTGGAAACAAACTCGAAGGGCCTATCGCCAAACTGTTTTGTCTCATGAGACCTACCGATGTATCGAGGGGCTGTAGTGGGCCCCACCCACCTCTACATCCAATCATTATTTATAAATAGATTCAATACAATAGCAATATGTATTTACATTATCCATATAGAATAGAGGATACAGATTCATCAACATTTCCACAGTCAAAACAACATTCAAAATAAATACCGTATGTAAAATGGTATACGACTTAGAAAATAATAATATCCATGATATAAGAATATGGATATTTAAATGGAATATACTTTAAATTGAAAAGTGATATAAAATGGTCAATAGGTACACCACATAAGAAATAGTAGGTGCACAATTACTAAGCACGTCACAACGAAGTGAAAATTGAGACAAAGCTCATTACCGTGTTGTATTCAATTGAGTCGTATGAAAAAGAGTTAATAACAACCAAAAGAGTCACAGAATACAATGAATATAATGATAACCATGATAACATATGTCAAATTTTAGTACACCTATACCATATATAAGAAATAATAGGTGAACAATGGAGATCCCACAGAACTGAAAGTGAGATGAGAAAAACCCCTTATAAACATTTCGGCATGGTAACGAGTGTTCATGCGAGGGATTAATGAGAGATAAAAGGTTATCCCGTGATTTATATATCATAAGGTCGGTATGGGGGAGATGAGAAAACATACCCCATCATTATAAATTAAAAACAAAAGCACACAAGATAGGGTGGATTCTTGAATAAAAGTGAGAGAGAGGATCCCTTACCTTATGCTTGAAGGTGTTCTTGAATTGTTATTAAAGAACTGAATAAACAAATTAGGATTATTAATTCATAATTACATAACCTCTTTTATATGTAAATTATTTATTATAATCCTTTATAGTTCATTCTAGGCCTTTTTTATTGGTTATAAAGTTCAATTTCATTGTTCGGGCTTGTTTGTTTACTTGGTTTTAAATGATTGGTTCACTTATATTCAAGTTTGGATAAATATATAAGATGGATGTGGTTGTCCAGAAATGAATTTATACACTATTAGTGAACATCTAGGAGATTACATGGTTTTAAATTTAATTTGCTTTACTTATATTGAAGTCAATTTTTTATATTTATAACCTTAGTGATAACCGTTTTGGTTAATCGGTGGGTTTGATTACGATGAACATTTTTTTTCTTTATAACTTAATACCAATTGTACAAAAGTATTACAGAACTAAAAATAAGAATAATTATCCTCTGCCTTGGATTGATGATTTATTTGATCAACTCCATAGAGCCCAATACTTTTTAAATATTGAACTTCGGTCCGGATATCATCAGCTGTGTGTGAGGAAGGAAAATATCCCTAAAACAACATTTCAGACTAGGTATGGGCATTATGAGTTTACGGTGATTCCATTTGGACTGACTAATGCACACTCTTTTTTCATGGATTTAATGAATAGAGTTTTCAAGGAATATCTTGATAACTTTGTTGTGTTATTCATCAATGATATCCTGGTATACTCAAAAAGGGCAGTTGAAGACTCATGATAAAAATTATCCAACTCATGATCTTGAGTTTGCAACTGTAATCTATGCTCTGAAAATATGGAGGCATTATCTCTACGGAGAGAGATGTGAGATTTATACGGACCAAAAGAGTTTTAAATATATTTTCACACAAAAAGAACTCAATATGAGGCAAAGAAGCTGGCTCGAGTTACTCAAAGATTACGATTGTTCAATACACTACCACCCTGGAAAGGCGAATAAGGTGGAAGATGCATTAAGCAGGAATGATCATGGCCTTATAACTAAAATGAGGATTGAAAGAGATCCTATGTTTATGGATCTAATGAGGATGGGTTTGGGAATTGTTAAGGAAGGCTAAACATCACTCCTCTTTCAAATGATTGCTAAACTATCTTTACTAGAGAAGATAAAAATTTCTCAATATGATGATGAGAATCTGTACAAGAAAATTAATGTAGTTAAGGATGGAAGACTAGCTGACTTCATGTATGAAGAAGGAGTTCTGAAGTTTGGGAAGGGTTTATGTGTTCCATCAGTACTTGAGCTAAAAAGGGAACTATTAGATAATTCTCATAGGTCAAATTTCTCTATACACCCGGGTAGCACCAAGATGTATAGTGATCTGAAGGAATATTTTTTGTGGGATAATATGAAGAGAAAAATTGTTGACTACATGTCAAGGTGTTTAGTTTGTTAGCAAGTGAAGGCAGAGTGACAACATCACAAAGGAGTGTTGTAACCTCTACCTATTCCTATGTGGAAGTGAGATAACATTATGATGGATTTTGTCACCGGACTACCGAGGACACCTAGAAGGAATGATCCAATATGGGTAATTATTGATTTTCTCACTAAAACAGCACATTTCCTTCCAATAAGAGAGGATTTTCCACTCGAGCGCCTAAAAATACTATATATTAATGAATTTTTAAGACTTCATGGTGCACCTCTATCAATTGTATCCGATTGAGATCCTCGGTTTACATCAAAATTTTGGAAAAGTATCCTGAAAGCTTTGAATACTGAGCTTTGTATGAGTACTACTTATCACCCCCAAACCGATGGACAGTCTGAAAGGACTATAAAAACTCTAGAAGACATGTTGAGGTCATGCTCTCTTGACTTCCAAGGTATGTGGGATCAATACTTACCTTTGGTGGAATTTTCCTACAATAATAGTTTCCATTATAGTATTAAAATGGCTCTATATAAAGCATTATATGGAAAGAGGTTTCGAACTCTAACTTATTGGGATGAAGTTGGTGAGAGAAAACTTATAGGGCCGGAACTTATTGAAGAGACCACGGAAAAGGTGAAGAAAATTCAAACCCATATTAAGGCAGCCCAAAGTAGGTGGAAGAGTTATGCTGATAATCGGAGAAAGGATTTAGAATTCTAGGTGGGAGATCATGTCTTTCGGAAAGTATCTCCATAGAATGGTGTCCTAAGGTTTGGTAAGAAATGGAAACTGAGCCCCAGGTACATCGGGCCATTTGAAATTCTGGAAATAATTTGAGCTGTAGCTTATCTTCTAGTAATGCCGCCAAATCTCTCTAGAGTTCATGATGTGTTCCATGTGTCATTGTTAAAGAAATACATACCAGACCCAACGTATGTTCTCACATATGAAGAAATTGAACTGGAACCTGATTTGTCATATTGTGAAAAGCCTATTGGGATTCTTGACACAAGGGAACAGGTATTGAGAAATCGGAAAACTCGCCTAGTGAAGGTTCTTTGGAGAAACCAGGATATGGAAGAAGCAACATGGGAACCTGAGGATGTTATGAAAAATAATCACCCACATCTTTTTGGTGGACTTTATACAAAAAAATTTCTAGGATGAAATTTCCGAAGGAGGGAATAATGTAACACCCCAAACATTTTATGGTATGTTTCTATTAAATACATTTTAGTTGTAGCCTATATTTCAAGAATCACTGAGCCTCTATGGAACAAAACTTGGTTACTTATATGATATATCATTAATCTAGCCATAAAACTTAAATTTTACCAGCTCTGTGATTTGAATTTTAAAAATCTAACGTACACGGTTGTGATCAATATGATAATTAGAGTCTGATAGAATTAACTTAATTTTCATTGAATAGTAATTGACCCTTATGAATAGTAACCTACCCTTATGAATAGTAACTTACCCTTTTGAATGTAAATATTACTCTTAAGAATGGTATCAATACCCTTGAACGTATAAATGAATTTAGACACCTTAAAAATGAAGATGAATATTTTAAGTGTTTATATATTTCAATTAAATAATGATTTAATTAAATATTTAATTAATCATATTTAGAAAATTATTTTTGAAAAATGGACTTCATTTTTGGGTTCTACATGTCGAAAAATGGTTAGGGTGAATTTTTGATATTTTTCTGAAATACTTGAATTTTTTATGAATAGTAAAATCCGATAATTCACAATAAATGCTAAATAATGGATTAATTGAGTCATCGATGATGATCTGATAATGTAATTCCAATTGTTTCAAATTAACATTCATATATTTCTGTTCTTTGTCATGGAATACTCACTATTGGTTGTCTTGAGAGGAAATAATAAATTAATGAGTTTTATATTAAGAAATCCCCTCTCTCCTCCACTATAAAAACCCCCTCTCACCCCCTTCCTTTCACTCCTCTCAAGACTTGTGCCTTCTCCAAATTCTGTCCAAATACCTTCCCAACCTCCTCCCCAACGTCCATAAATCTTTGGTCTCATAAAAAGACCAAAACCTCTCCCCTTAAGAGGTTCTCAAAGGAGGAAGTCTCAAGAGGTAAATTCCTCTTTCAAATCCCTTCTTTTCTTTTAAGTTCTTTTGTTTTTGTTTATTTTCTCACCTACCTTCACCATAATGGTATGAAAAATCCAATAACATAAATGTAATGTAATTTTTTCATGATAATGGTATATTTCATTACCTCATCTCCTTTCCCAACCATTTATTTGAAAGAAATGAAAGCACTGTTTGAGATGTGCTAATCTAGCACATTCAAGGAAAACAGTTTATCGATTTTTTTTATAATCTTTAAATCTGGTCATGAAACCACTCATGGTATGGTTGAACTAGATTATATATAGGTAATATATCCTATTTTTAGTTCTATAATCCTTTTGTACAAATGTTATTAAGTTATAATGCAAAACATGTTCATTGTAATCAAACCCACCTTTTAGCCGAAACGGTTGTCACTATGGTTATATATATAATAATTCAACTTCACTCTAAGTAACCAAATTAAATTTAAAACCATGTAATCTATTTTATGTTTACTAATAGTGTATAAATTCATTTCTATACAACGACACCCATCTTATATATATTTATCCGAACTTGAATATAAGTGAACCAATCATTTAAAACCAAGTAAACAAACGAGCCCGAACAATGAAATTGAACCTTATAACCAATCAAAAAGGCCTGGAATGAACTATAAAGGATTATAATAAATAATTTACATATAAAATAGGTTCTGGAATTATTAATTAATAATCCTAATTTGTTTATTCAGGTCTTTAATAACAAGTCAAGAACACCTTCAAGCATAAGTAAGGGATTCTCTCTCACACTTTTATTCAAGAATCCACCCAATTTTGTGTGCTTTTGTTTTTAATTTCTAATGATGGGGTATGTTTCTCATCTCCCCCATACTGACCTTATGATATATAAATCATGGGATAACCTTTTATCTATCATTAATCCCTTTCAAGAACACTCGTTACCGTACCAAAATATTTGTAAGAGGTTTTCTCATCTCACCTACAATTCTGTGGGATCACCATTTTTCACCTCTTATTTCTTATATGTGGTATAGGTGTACTTCCATTTGGAATATGTTATCATTTTTCTCATTATATTCATTGTATTATATGACTATTTTGGTGGTTATTAACTCTTTTTCATACGACTCAATTGAATACAACATGGTAACGAGCTTTGTCTCAATTTTCACTTCGTTATGACTTGCTTAGTAATTGTGCACCTACTCTTTCTTATGTGGTGTACCTAATGCCAATTTGATATCACTTTTAAATTGAAATTATAATATATTTAAATATCCATATTCTCATATCATTAATATTATTATTGTCTAAGTTGTTTACCATTTTACATACAGTATTTATTTTGAATGTTGTTTTGACTGTGGAAATGTTGATGAATCCATATCCTCTATTCTATACAGATAATGTAAATACATATTGCTCTTGTATTGAATCTATTTATAAAGAATGCTTTGTATGTAGAAGTGGGTGGGTCCCACTATATCCCCTCAATGCATCGGTAGTTCTCATGAGGCAAAACATTTTGGAGACAGACCCTTCGAGTTTGTTTCCAAAAATCAGACGGGTTTCTACCCATAGAACTAAACCGTTTTTACGGTATTATGGTTCATGTTCCAAATACATGACGTCCAGTTAATAAAAATTATCTTTATTCATTATCGGCTATTATTATTATCCATGAGTTTTTCACTATGACAAAATCTATGGATGCAGTTTCATTCTCAGTTTATTAATGGCATTAGTTGTTCATCTATTCACTGTGCCATTTTGTTTATGTCAGCTTGATTAAAATTAAATTATTGTTGTACACATGCTTCCACTATTTATAACCATTACTGAGAGTTTTAGCTCACCCCTTTCATTGTTTACCTTCAACAGTTCATGAAGAGGAGGTCATTTTATAAGTGCTTGTGGATGCAGTTTTTGTTTTTCATTATGTATTGTATCTTGTTACCTTATCCAATATAATTTGTGTTAAATATATGTATCTAGTTTCTTCAGTACTACTAAAACAATCATTTCTTTTGGATTTTCATTCCTTCTAACTATGCCAATATCACAAGTAATGCACCGGCTTCAGCCAAGTGGGGTCGGGGTGTTATAGTTGGTATCAGAGGAAGTTCAGTAGGAAACTTGGAAACTAGATTAGGAAATTTATAGTAGGGAACAAATCCCTAAGGTAGTATTTGAGGATAAACGTACAAGAATATCCTGGTATTTTGGTAAGGAATAGATTATGTGGATATTTAGAGCAATACATCCCTGTCTGGATATGAGCAGGTTGAGGTGGCTCTGGCATATATATATCTAGGGGTAAAACCCGAAAACACCGCTTTGAGCTAGACTCGAATGGGAACTGGTACACGACAATAGGTCTTGCTGCACTCTTGGTTACGACACTCCCAGGGGATATACTTAGGATAATTCATATTTTCTTTACTAGCCATCATGAAGGATTGAAATGTAAATTATTCCTCAAATAAACCATTTTTCTGAGTATAGGATTATCCATGCGTAGGATCTTAAACTATGATAAGTATTTTGTTAAGATTATACATTATGATTCATAACCTAATCTATTGTGTGCAATTATTTATAAATGGTGTCTAATGGAAGAAGGGGAATCAATACTCGTGGGAAATGTAGGGATATCCCCACTAAACAAGTCAACACAGTCAATGTTGGAGCGGATCAAATCATGACCATATTGGGAAAACTTACTCAAGTTGTAACGAATAACCATTCCACACTTGTGTTGGATTTTTTCATGCGGCAGAAGCCCCCATATTTTAGTGGGACTACTAATCCCATGGTAGATGAGTAATGGATCAAGTCACTTGAAAAGATATTCATGGCATTAAGATGCAATTATAATGAGAAGGTGGTGCTGGTGGTATATTGTCTCAAGGGCAACGTTGATCAATGGTGGTCCCTAATTCAAAATACCACGGAGGAAGAAGAAATAAAAGATATGGAATGGAGGAATTTTAAGGAAATATTATTCAAAAAATATTTCCCTCGTGAGCAATGAACTGAAATAAAGAGGAAATTTCTTAGCTTTAAACAAAGGGAAGAAGACAGTGTTGCAGAGTATGAGGCTACTTTTACGAGGTTGGTCAGGTATGTTGTAGATTACGTATGTGACTCAACAGACAAGATTGATCATTTCTTTGAAGGTCTTAAGACAAGTCTTTGGAGGGCACTGGCTTCTTAAACATTTTCATCATATGATGAAATTGTATCAAGTTCCATCAAAACAAAGAAGGAATTTTCTAGATCAAATTCTTTCAAAGGAAACCAAGATAAGAAGCGGCATTCTGATAACAAAGGAAAAGGAGAAGTGTAAGAACCTGGTTCCTATTTTTGAGGTACGAGCTTCTTCTTTTCTCTTTTCCTTAAGTGTTTTTCAGAAAATAAGGAAAATGGGGAAAAACCCTAAATTTTGAAAGTACACACCATGTATTTTTCCACACACCATGTACTTCTGGTTGTGTGGGATGAGTACACGGGGCGTGTGGCCATGTCGATGATGAAGGGTGTAAAGACCAACTACATGCTGTGTAGTGGTCCCTTACACGCCGTGTAGTCAGTCGGTAGGTGAATAGTAAGGCGGTGGATAGTTATGCGACCGAACACGCCGTGTACTCAAGGAGACAAGCCGTGTAGTCATGTCAGTAGGTGAACAGTGCCATGCTGGCAGGAAACCGCTGGAGGAACAGTTAAAAAATGTGAAGTACACACCGTGTACTTGAAAATACACACCGTGTACTTTGTTTGTTTCACTTAAAATGGGAAGTAGCCTCCCCTTTTCACAGGGAAGGCTTAGAACCAGACGATAGCTCAAGAGGGACGGCCGAATCTTTGAGGATCCGTTGATCGCAAACCGGGAATCTGAATCTTCCTCCGTCGATCTCGTTGGGACCGCACGGGTAAGCTCTCCCTTCTCTTGGAGTAGTTCTTACCAATTATTTTCCATAAGGAATTTATTTGCATTTAAGCGAGTTTTCTTTCAACCCAGATCTACATCGTCTTTGGGTGTTTCTGGAATCGACATTCACATATATCGTTTATTGGTGTTTAAGGTAGGTGGCTTGGTGTTTATTTTCCAATTGTTGTGCGTTTTGTGTGTTTTTGAGCTACGAACCCTTTTTTAGGGTGTCGTGTGGCTGAGGTCGTGGATATTTTATATACCTAGAATTGAATAGATAATTAAATGTGATATTAAAATGCTGTTTGGGATCGCTGCTTGGATCCAGGACCATCCTGAGGGGTGTGTTCCTTTGTTTAGTCATTTGTCTAGGATACCCGAGGGTATGCCATGTTTAATTATGCATTACTTTTTCCTTGAGAGGAATTTTATGTAAATTGCATGTTTATATGTTGGTCATGGCCCGGTTACTTATGCCTGAGGGCGGTGTTTTACTTATACCTGAGGGTGGTGCTTTACTATAGCCTGAGGGCGTGACTGTATTAGCCTGAGGGAAACGTTCTATTTCGCCTGAGGGAAACCTTTCATGCCTAAGGGCTTGACTTATGTACCTGAAGGCGACACTTCCTACACCTAAGGTCAAATTCTATTATTCCTGAGGGCAATTCCTGAGGGCGAGATTCTGATTACCTGAGGGTGAGGTTTTGCTTGTCTGAGGACACTGACGGTTTACATGGAAATTCACTGTGGTGGTTTCTTAAATAATAAATAATGAAATGAATGTTAAATTGGAAATAACTGGTAAAGTTAGTTACTTTTTAGTACTGCTTATTTTATTGTATTTTACTTTTGCACACTGTTGTTTCATGTTTACACATAGTTGAGCACGGGCCTTTGGTGGGTGCCTGCTGAGATTTATTTCTCACACCCTGTTTGGGCCATGCTTTTTGGCCCAAACAGATTATATTGTTGTAGGTGTGGATAGGGGCAAGAGTCCCTATACAGGTACTTGATTGTTTCTAAGGATTAGGGGAGCATGGGACCGGGATTAGGCTCGTGATGCTACCGGCTATTTTTTTTTGGTTTTGTTGTACTCTGTATTGTACTGTACTGTACTATTTTGTAACATGTTCTAGCTGTTTTATTAGAATTTGAGGCATGTTGCACCATTATTTATATACTGCTTGCTTATATCTACTGCAGTTGTTTACTTTAGTTGTGTATGGTTTACTGCTAGTCGGAAGCCTCTGGCGTTTGGGGAAATGCGCTTGAGGTCACGTGGCGAACCGGGTTTGGGGCCCCCGTTGAGTGGCACCCGGAACCGGGACGTTACAAAGTGGTATCTGATAAAACAATATTTTATTGAATATTTTATTGATAATAAATGAAATAATTTCCTCACATTGTGTTAAATATGTTTATTTATAAAATATTTGGGATTTGATCATTCATTTGAAAATTTGGTGAAAATTCCAGTTTTACCCTTAATAGTGCACTGTAGTATTTCGAAGATAAATATTTTTATATTTATTATTTGCATTTGAAATTTTGTAACAGTGTTTATAACTTCATCTTATACAACTTTCATTCAGGACACTAGAGCTAAAGAGTGCATTTGGATGGAGTAAATGAGCCATTAATCCAATGGTGGGCTGGACTCGGCAGAATGGACATGGGTTCTGTATTTGGGCCATATCTTCTACATACGGGCTTGGATTGATCCCAAATTTTGAGGACAGCTCGGGGACTTGATTTGGAACAAATCATCCTTCTGGAAGTCCGGTCAATTCACGCGTTTTGGAGGCCAAATGGGCGGTGAAAGTTGGAATAAAATATTTGGCCGAGTTTTTCATTTCACACTTAAAAAGTTATGTATCCCTAGACCTCACAAACTCTATTTAAAGGGGGTTTTAACTCTTTGAGAGGTTTGGTCGAGGCTTTGGGAAGGTGTGGAAGAAAGGGTGTATCTTGGGAGCCCCTAAAAACTCTTGGAAGAAGTAAGCCTTTGTGCAAACCTCTCTTCCAAAAAGGCTCTCCTCTCTCACATCTTCTTTGTATTTCTTTTCTTTCATGTTTGTTTCTTAAATTTTTCTTCAAATAATCTTCTGTGTTCATCCCTCTTCTTCTTCTCTTAATCTTCTTAATTGGGTTGGAATCAATAGTGGAGACAAGATTGGGTTCTATCCTTTCAATCCATTGCTTATGCAAAACGTCTCCACGATGACTACACCACCCATGGAAGAGTAGTTCTTTTTAGTAATCGATCGACCTATATCCTTCTTCATTCATTTATTTTGAATAAATGAGCTACTGTAATTCACATATTATGATCTATTAATTGAGTTTTTAATTTAAATTAAACTAAGCAAGCAATTGAATAGTTAACACAAAACATGCGAGGTCGGGAATTGTGTGAACTGTGAGAGCGCAACCTTAACCGGTAATTCAAAACCACATGGGATCAATTTGTAGAGTTAAAATATAATCCCTAAACTCAATTAATCCTCATTTCCAGAGTGGTTATGTGCCTTAATTTACCACTGACCATAAGCTAATTTTAGAATATCAATCAAAGCAGGGTGTTGCGATTGCATGTTCCGAAGTTAGCCTAAGGTTAAAATTCACTTCAATCTTCGTGGTAAAGTTAATTCTCATAGGGTTCGGGATTTAAAAAATTAAGGGATCATAATTAAGTGAATATTAATTTAAATGATAATGATTAATAAATGATTGAAGAGGTAGAGTTAGATCGATTACGCCTTTTAAAATAGATTTCTAAAAAAACATCTTCTTGTTGTGTCATTCTGATCGAAACTTCATTTCAAAATTAAAAACAAAAAAAATGCAATCTTCTTCCAGCAAACTTCTTCTAGGTTCATAAACTATAAAAAAACCACCCCCATCCTTTCAAGTAGTTATTTTATTCTCTTTTATTTTATTTTTAGAATACCTCTAATAAGTAGTTAAATTCACTTCCTCCTTTGAGAGACGACCTTGGTCAGCCACTCTGCTGCACCTAAGTACCCCAAATTACACTAATCATTTGAGGGCGCCCATGACAGTGCTCTATCAGTATCATAGGAGTTTTTTTTTCTTTAAATTACTATTTGGAGCCTTAGTTAGGGATAGGACGAGAACGGTAGTTGGTAATAAGTTGTGCCCGGGTGTAGCTAACCTGTGTACAGGTAAAATCCAATTTACCACGTATCACAATTTTACTGATTTTGCAATTTTACAGTTGATTTGATTTCACCGTTGGGTGACACACTTTTGATTGTGCTGTTTATATTTTATCCATGGGTTCTATTTAGTTGCAACCTGATGAGATGGGGGTATTCCATCTCATGCATCATTTAGGCACATGCTAGGAATCGCATGTCATGCATTGTTTCCATGCCATATAGGTTCATTATAAATTGCATGTTGTTGTGATAGTTGTTGTGCTAGAAAAGCATGCTGTTGTGATAGTTTCTTGATAAATACCTGCTATGTGATAGGGTATTTTCTTGTGTGAGCCTGTTGATAGAATGGACACCAAACTTTGGTTTTTTGGGAGTATGGGCCCCCATTGACCGTAATTTGGTAGATCATTGATTGTTTATTTTGTTATAACACAGATAAGATTTCAAACTTTGATTCGTGGGGAGTATGGGCCCTCACGGGTCGGAATTTGACACTTAGGTGTTGTTTTTCAGTATTTTCTGGGTTCCTGGGAAGTTTCTGAGGCATACTATCTAGAAAACCCAGTATACAGGCCGTGTAGTACCTTATACATGTCGTGTATGGCCTTCTGTTCGGGAAGAAAAAGAAAAAAATTTGAGTACATGTCGTGTACCCAGAGTAAACGCCGTGTAGTCTCTTCCCGTGTCACAAACTGTGTGGGCGGCGACACAAGGTAGGGAATGTTGGGTAAAAACACACCGTGTACTGGAAGTACACACCATGTAGTATTGACCCGGAGTCCACCCGTGCAACTAATAACACGGACGGAGGAGACCTTAAGATGTACATGTCGTGTCCACTATGGAACACGCTGTGTAGTCTGGCTTGGGGACCCGACTGTGTAACTAACCACATGGGTCAGTGTAATTCTTTTGTGTACACACCGTGTGTGTATTGAACACGCTGTGTAGTGTGACCCATTTGTTCATCCGTGTAACTGACAACACGGGTCGGCAGAGCTCGTCTGGTACACGTCGTGTGCCTATGGGACACGCCGTGTAGTCATGTCCGAGGACAGACCGTGTGGACTTAGTCGTGTGACTGGAAAACGGGGTGGTGTACATGTCGTGTGTGGGTGTAACACACTGTGTAGTGTTAATCCGAGTAGTCGGTCATGTCACAAGCGACACGGGCAGTTGTAAAATTACACCATACACGCTTTGTAGGTTATATACATGCCGTGTAGTTTTTGTTCAATGGGAGTCGTGTGGCTTAGCCATGTAGAAGGACCCGGGCAGGGAAAGGAAGTCAAGTACAGGTCGTGTAGTCAGTATACACGTCATGTAGTCTTGATTTTCAAATCTTGAATGCCTTCTTCCTCCTTTTTCCCTTTTGGTTCCTTTGTTTTCAGACTGTGATAATCTTGATCTAAGGTGTGTGTTTGACCTTGTAGTGTCATGTCGCTGAGACGACCGCGCGTTGTTCTCCAGAAGAGTGGCAAAGATTATACTCCAAATATGGTGGGCCATGGGCTGCCAGTGGATCCTCCAGTAGAGCCAGATGTGGCGCCAGCTATTATACTGGACACAGGCACAGAGGCGTAGTTCTGTGAAGGCTTTATGCGGTTCATGCAGACCTTTCAGAGAGCACTGTCGGCTGCCACATCTATGGATGAGCTGACTCGTATCTTCCAACAGCAGCATCCGACTACGTTCTCAGGGGATGGAGGACCATAGGCTGCGGAGTCTTGGATGGGGTCGATGTAGACTATTTTCGAGCATCTTGAGACGCCTCCAGGGCGGAGGGTCAAGCTCGCGACTTATATGCTGCTTGATTCTTCCAAGAGGTGGTGGGATGTTACCACCTAGTCAGAACATCACAGGGACATGGCGTGGGAAGATTTTTAGGCAGTCTTCTATGACTTCTTCTTTCCAGATACGCTGAGGGCAGATAGAGCTCGAGAGTTCATGAATCTGCAATAGGGCGTTATGTCGGTGATAGACTATTCTGCTCATTTCACCGAGCTTCAGCGTTTTTCACCCGTACTGGAGGGTGATGAGACGTTGAGAGCCAGAAGTTTTGAGGATGGTCTTCATTATTACATCTGAGTGCTGGTGAATGTTTTCAGGTTGCCTTCAGTACATGCTATTGTGAACCAGGCACTGATTACAGAGAGGAACCTTCGAGAAGCTAGCAGTGTGGGCTAGGGAAATTCGAAACTAGTTTTTGGTACTATTTCTACTGGTAAGAGGAAGAGACAGATGGAATTCTCTCAGGGTGGTAGTACCATCCAGGTAGTTTCCTTGGGTGGTCCGATCAGGTGCTACCAGTGTGGTAAGGAGGGGAACAAGATACCGCAGTGTCCACGTGATCCAGTGGAGTTCCAATCTTGCAGCAAGATGGGTTATCTGCAGCACTTTTGTAGGGAATTTCCACCAGTGGCTAGTGAGAGGGGTTCTGTGCAGACTCCGTGTGCGGGAGTAGGACCAGTGGCTTCTTACCAGTCAGGGAACTGGAATACGTCAGGACGTGCAGGCCGAGATGGTGGTCGTGGTCATGGTAGCCAGACACTAGGATCTCAGAGGCAGCAGGGCGGGACAACTCAGGGTAGCTAGGATTTGTCGTAGGTCCGAGGCATTGGGTAGGTATACGCAGTGCAACAGACCCAGCAGGAGTAGGATCCCGGACCTTCTACTGTCAGAGGAATTATTCTAGTAGCTTCTTTCTTATCTTCAGTGCTTTTTGATACGGGTGCTATGCATAGTTTTATATCTATACCCGTTGTGGAGAGCATTGGGCTCTGTGTTTCTACTTCTTCTGATATCATGACGCTAGACACTCCATTGGGGACTAGAACGGTTGGTGTGCGTCAGTGTAAAGAGTGCCCCCTTGAGGTTGGTGGGTGTCACTTCCTTTGGGACCTCTATGTCTTAGAGATGAAAAGCTATTACGTCATTCTTGGGATGGACTGGTTGGTTCCCTTTTGAGCCTTTGTAGAATGCTATTGTCGCAGGGTGAGTTTCACGTCACCAGAGGGCCGAGAGTTTCTATACAAGGGAGAATGGGATGTTCAAGCGAGTCGAGCTGGACCAGAGCATCATGGGCAAGGTCGAGTCACAGCCCAGATTGCGAGCTTATATCTGGATGATCAGGGGACTTGTCAGGCGGATTTCCCTCCAGTTGTTGATTGTTTTAGGGATGTATTCCTAGACAACTTTTCAGGTCTACCTCCAGAGCGTGAGGTGGATTTCTCTATTGAGCTTGTTCTAGGAGCAACACCGGTGTCCATTTCTCCTTATAGGATAGCCACGCCTGAGTTACAGGAGCTCAATAGGCAGTTAGAGGAGTTATAGTCAAAGGGTTTTATTCGACCCAGTACTTCTCCTTGGGGTTCTCTGGTCCTTTTTGCAAAGAAGGTGGATGGTACCCTCAGACTCTGTGTGGATTATCGGAAGCTGAACCAGTTGATGGTTAAGAACTGATATCCCTTGCCAAGGATAAATGATCTTCTTTATCAACTTCATGGAGCACGAGTGTTCTTGAAGATTGACCTAAGGTCAGGATATCATCAGCTGCATGTGAGACCATCGGATATACCGCTTACAGCTTTTCAGAGCAGATATGTTCTGTACAAGTACTTGGTTATACCGTTCTGACTCACGAACGCGCCAACAGTTTTCATGGATCCGATGAATCGTGTGTTCCATCCTTATTTGGACTCTTTTGTGGTAGTATTCGTGGACGACATCTTGGTGTACTCTCACACTCGACACGACCATGTCACCCATCTTGAGATCATATTGAGTACACTGAGAGAGCATAATCTATATGCTAAGCTCTCAAAGTGCCACTTTTGGATGGACCAGATTCACTTTCTGGTTCATATCATCTCATAGGCAGTAGTTTTCATGGACCCAGAGAAGGTGAGAGCAATAGTTTCCTGGGATCATCCTAAGAACGTGTTTGAGATACGGAGTTTCTTGGGGCTGGCTGGTTACTACGGACGCTTCATCCAGGACTTCTCCCGCTTAGCAGCGTTGTTGGTGGGTTTGACTAAGAAGGGTGTGAAGTTCGTTTGGTCGGAAGCTTGCGAGATAGCCTTTCAGGACTTGAAAGGAAGGTTGACATCAGCACCAATCCTGATACTCCCAGAGCAGAGGAAGATCTATACAGTTTACTGTGATGCATCAGGTATTGGGATGGGAGCAGTGTTGATGCAGGGCGATCAAGTTGTTGTGTATGGGTCTTGGCAGTTGAGGCCACGTGAGAGGAATTACCCGACGCATGATCTCAATTTGGCTGCAGTTGTTCATGCGTTGCGCTATTGGAGACATTATCTATTGGGATTACATTTTGTGGTTTTCACCGACCACAAAAGTCTCAATTATATCTTTACTCAGCGTGACTTGAATCTGAGGCAGTGAAGGTGGGTCGAATACCTTCAGTACTTTGATTTTGAGCTTGCCTATACACCTGGTAAAGGTAATGCAGTAGTTGATGCACTGAGCAGGAAGACTCAGATATAGGCAGTATATGAGTCCAGTGGTGAATGGCAGCTTATGGATTTGTTCTCTGAGATGCATTTGGAGGTGTATGACAGTCAGGGGCAGACCTATATTTCTTCTTTAGCTGTGACTTCTACCCTCTTGGATAGAGTGAGGATGAGACATCTATCTGATTCAGAAGGCCTAGTTCTACGGGAGTCAGTGGCAAGTGAGGACCCTCCTCCTGGTTGGATGATAGGCAATGATGAAATTATGTGGTTCCATGGACAAGTGTGGGTTCTAGGGGATATACGCGAGGAGTTGATGCGGGAGTTTCATGCTTCAGCTTGGGAAGTTCATCCCGGGGTTACCACGATGTACCGTGACTTGAGACGTCAGTACTGGTGGCCGAGTATGAAGAGAGATGTAGCTGGTTTTGTTATGAGGTGTTCCACCTGTCAGCAGGTGAAGGTGGAGCACCAGAGGCTAGCTGGACTGTTACAGTAGTTACCCATTCCGGAGTGGAAATGGGATAACGTCGTGATGGACTTCGTGACTGGGTTGTCGAGGTCACCTCGAGGCAATGATGTCGTGTGGGTTGTTGTGGACAGACTCATGAAGGTAGCTCACTTTTTGTCGATTAAGGAGACCTTCAGGGTTGACGAGCTCAGAAATTTGTATATCCGAGAGATTGTCCGTCTTCATGGGTTCCCTCATTATATCGTTTCAGATAGGGACACCCGCTTTACATCTCGTTTCTAGCAGAGTTTTCAGAAGGCACTGGGTACACAGGTGCTTTTGAGCACAACATACCACCCTCAGACAGATGGCCAGTCAGAGCGTACGATACAGGTGCTTGAGGACATGTTGTGTGCATGAATCCTAGACTTTGGGGGCTCTTGGGAGAAGCATATACCCCTAGTCGAGTTTTCCTATAACAATAGTTTTCGGGCAACTATCGAGATGGAACCTTACGAGGATTTATATGGTAGGTCATGCTGATCACCTTTGTGCTTGTTAGAGGCAGGAGAGGTAGCTTTACTAGGACCACATCTCGTGCAGGAGACTTTTGAGTAGGTTCAGTTGATTCAGAAGCGGATGGATACTGTACAGTCTTGTCAGAAATCTTATGTTGATCGCCTCAGATGACCTTTGAAGTTTGTGGCTGGGGATCAGGTTTTCTTGCATGCTTTGCCGAGGCTGGGACATAGAAGGATCAGGAGACATGGTAAACTTTCACCGAGGTATGTGGGGCCATTTGAGATTCTGGAGAGAGTCGGTCTGGTTGCCTATCGGTTGTAGTTACCAAAGAGGTATCGGGACATGCACGATGTCTTCCACGTATCTCAGTTGTGTTGTTATCATTCAGACATGTCTCACATCTTTCAGCCCAAGGAGGTTGAGCTTGAGGAAGATGTGTCCTTTGAGGAGCATCTGATTTGTATCGTTGACAGGAGCACGAAGGTTCTCTAAGGCCGATCATTTCCTATCGTACAGGTGCTATGGCAGCATGGCCGAGTGCAGGATGAAACCTGGGAGAGAGAGACCGATGTATATGTTCAGTGGTCGGAGTTGTTCATGGTTATATCTTCGCTAACCTTGGAAGGGAAATTCAGGGATGAATTGCTTTAAGGGGGGAAGTTTGTAAGAACCTAGTTCTTATTTTTGAGGTACGGGCTTCTTCTTTTCTCTTTTCCTTATGTGTTTTTTAGAAAATAAGGAAAATGGGGAAAAACCCTAAATTTTGAAAGTACACGCCATGTACTTTTCCACACGCCGTGTACTTCTGGCTGTGTGGGATGAGTACACGGGGCATGTGGCCATGTCGACGACGAAGGGTGTAAAGACCGACACACGCCGTGTAGTGGTCCCTTACACGCTGTGTAGTTAGTCGGTAGGAAAATAGTAAGGCAGTGTTCATCTGTGCGATCGAACATGCCATGTACTCAAGGAGACATGCCGTGTAGTCATGTTGGCAGGTGAACAGTGCCATGCTGGCAGGAAACCTCCAGAGGAACAGTTAAAAAATGGGAAGTACACTCCGTGTACTTGGAAATACACGCTGTGTGCTTTGTTTTTTTCACTTAAAATAGGCATTAGCCTCCCCTGTTCACAGGGAAGGCTTAGAACTGGATGGGAGCTCGGGAGGGACGACCGAATCTTTGAGGATTCGTCGATCGCAAATCGGGAATCTGAATCTGCCTCTGTCGATCTCGTTGGGACTGAACGGGTAAGGTCTCCCTTCTCCTGGAGTAGTTCTTACCAATTATTTTCCATAAGGAAGTTATTTTCATTTAAGAGAGTTTTCTTTCAACCCAGATCTACGTCATCTTTGGGTGTTTCTGGAATCGACGTTCGCGTATATCGTTCGTTGGTGTTTAAGGTAGGTGGCTTGGTGTTTATTTTCCAACTATTGTGTGTTTTGTGTGTTTTTGAGCTACGAACCCATTTTTGGGGTGTCGTGTGGCTGAGGTCATGGCTATTTTAAATACCTAAAATTGAATAGTTAATTAAATGTGATATTAAAATGCTGTTTGGGATCACTGCTTGGATCTAGGACCATCCCGAGGGGTGCGTTCCTCTGTTTAGCCGTTTGGCCAGTATACCCGAGGGTATTCCATGTTTAATTATGCATTAATTTTTCCTTTAGAGGAATTGTATGTAAATTTCATGTTTATATGTTGGGCATGTCCCGGTTACTTATACCTGAGGGCGATGTTTTACTTATGCCTGAGGGCAGTGTTTTACTATAGCCTGAGGGCATGACTGTATTAGCCTGAGGGCAGCGTTCTATTTTTCCCGAGGGAAACCTTTTGTGCCTGAGGGATTTACTTATGTGCCTGAGGGAGACACTTCTTACGCCAGAGGGAAAATTATGTTATGCCTGAGGGCGAGATTCTGATTACCTGAGGGTGAGGTTTTGCTTGTCTGAGGACGTTGACGATTTACATAGAAATTCACTGTGGTGGTTTCTTAAATAATAAATAATGAAATGAATGTTAAATTGGAAATAACTGGTAAAGTTAGTTACTTTTTAGTACTACTTAGTTTATTTCATTTTACTTTTGCACACTGTTGTTGCATGTTTACACACAGTTGAGCACGGGTCTTTGGTGGGTGCCTCCTGGGATTTATTTCTCACACCCTATTTGGGCCATTCTTTTCGGCCCAAACAGATTACATTGTTGCAGGTGTGGATAGGGTCAAGAGTCCCTATACAGGTACTTGATTGCTGCTAAGGAGTAGGGGAGCATGGGACCGGGCTTAGGCTCGCGATGCTACCGGCTGTTTTGTTTTGGTTTTGTTGTATTCTTTATTGTACTGTATTGTACTGTTTTGTAACATGTTCTAGCCGTTTTTTTTAGAATTTGAGGCATGTTGCACCATTATTTATATACTGGTTGATTATATCTACTGCATTTATTTACTTCAGTTGTGTATGGTTTACTGCTTCTGCTGTTGTTGTATGTTTTATTTTATTTCGCTGCGCTACACTTTGACATATGAGGGCATAATTTCCCCACTATCAGACCTGGGCCCTCACTGCTAGTCAGCAGCCTCTAGCGTTTGGGGAAATGTGCTTGAGGTCACGTGGCGAACCAGATTCGGGGCCCCCGTTGAGTGGCACTCGGAACCGAGACGTTACAAGAAGCACCAAAGAAGAGAAAGGGAATGAATAGTTTCCCATTATGCGAGAACTGTGGAAAGAATCATCCCGGGAAATGCTTGAAAGGAAAGGTAGTATGATATAACTGCGGAGAAAAGGGTCATCGATCTGATGAATGTAAGGGGACGAAACAATTCAATGATGTTCAATGCTACAATTGCAGAGATATGAGACACTATGCAAATGAGTGTCCTAAGCGCCAAGGAAACATGCCTCAGAAAAAGTCAAGAGAGCAAGGGAGAGCCTATGCGATTACAACCATAGAGGTTGATGTTCCTAGTGACGTGGTGGTAGGTACTTTAATTGTTTCCTCAAACTTAGCCAACACTTTATTTGATTCTGGATCATCACATTCATTTATATCCTCTCATTTTTCCAAGAAAATTAGATATGTCCAATTTGATTTAAGAAAGGATTTGTCAGTCAAAAATCCCAGGGGATGTATCATTGCAACAAAGGCATGTCGACTAGTCCCCCTCCAGTTACCAAAACGTTCTTTAGTTGCTAACCTTATCATCATACCAATGAATGAATTTGATATAATTCTCATCATGGATTGGCTATCAAATTATGATGTGAAGATTTATTGTAAGAAGAAGGAGGTTACAATTTTTTAAAATGGTGTAGAATCCATTTTATTTAGGGAAGAAACTTTGCCACCTAATTCTTATCTAGAACCACCCTCAGTATCTCTATTGAATTCAATACTTGGAGAGGAAGATAAACCAATATCTATGGGAGAGGAAAGAAATATTCAAATTTAAGATGTGCACATAGTGAAAGAGTACATTGATGTATTTCCAGGGGATTTACCTGGACATCCTCCAGAGCGGGAAATTGAGTTTTCCATTGAATTAATTCTAGGTGCAAGACTTATATCAAAGACCCTATATAGAATGGCCACTGTGGAGCTAGTGGAGCTGAAGAAACAACTATAATAGTTGAGTGACAAAGGATTTATTCGACCTTGTGTGTCTCCATGGGGAGCCCCGGTCTTGTTTGTAAAGAAGAAAGATGGATCCATGAGGCTATGCATTGATTATAGAGAAATCAATGCTATTATAATAAAGAATAAGTATCCTATACCCCAGAATGATGATTTATTTGAACAACTTCATGGATCTCAATACTTTTCAAAGATTGACCTTTGATCCTGATATCATCAACTAAGTATGAGGAAGGAAGATATTCTGAAGACAGCATTTCGAACCAGGTATGGGCATTACGAGTTTACAGTGATGCCTTTTGGACTGATGAATGCACCATCTGTTTTCATGGATTTAATGAATATAGTTTTCAAGGAATATCTGGATAACTTTTTTGTGATATTCATCTATGATATCCTCATATACTCAAAAATCTATGAAGACCATGAGATTCACTTGCGAGTTATTCTGGGAACTCTTAGAAGAAATCAATTATATGGGAAGTTTAGCAAGTGAGAATTTTGGCTACAGTCAGTTTATTTTCTTGGCCATATTGTCTCAAAGGATGGAATCCTATTTGATCTTGTGAAGACAAAGGCAATCCATGATTGGCCCACACCAACAAACATAACTGAGGTACGCAGTTTTATTGGGTTAGCAGGTTATTATCGGTGTTTCGTGTAGAATTTTTCCCGACTGGATAACCTTCTAACCAAGATCACATGAAAAGGAGTTAAGTTTGTGTGTAAAAAAGAGTGTAAATAATGCTTCAAAGAATTGAAAAGAAGACTGGTCAATGTTCCAATTTTGAATCTTCCATCTGGAAGTGATGGATTTGTGATATACAGCGATGCATCAAAGAATGGGTTGGGTTGCGTCCTTATGCAAAATGATAAAGTTATTGCTTATTCATCAAGACAGTTGAATACTCATGAGAAAAATTATCCAACTCATGATCTTGAGCTAGCAGTCGTAATCTTTTCTCTGAAAATATGGAGGCATTATCTCTACAGAGAGAGATGTGAGATCTATACGGACCACAAGAGTTTGAAATACATTTTCACACAAAAATAACTCAACATGAGGCAAAGAAGATGGATTGAGTTACTAAAAGATTACGATTGTTCAATACACTACCACCCAAGAAAGACTAATAAGGTGGCAGATGCATTAAGCAGGAAATATCATGGCCTTCTGACTCAAATGAGGATTGAAAGAGATCCTATATTCATGGATGTACTGAAGATGGATATGGGAATTGTTGAGGAAGGGGAAACATATTTTCTCTTTCAAATTATTGCTAAACCATATTTATTAGAAAAAATAAAAATCTCTCAATCTGATGATTAAAATCTGCATAAGAAAATTAATGCTGTCAAGGATGGAAGGCTGGCTGACTTTGTGTATGAAGATGGAGTTCTAAAATTTGGGAAAAGGTTATGTGCTCCATCAGTACCTGAGCTAAAAAGGGAACTATTAGACAATGCCTAGAGCTCAAATTTCTCTATTCACCTGGGTAGCACCAATATGTACAAAGATCTTAAGGAATATTTATTGTGGGATAATATGAAGTGGGAAATTGCTGACTACGTGTCAAGGTGTCTAGTTTGTCAACAAGTGAAGGTAGAAAGACAACATCCTAAAGGAGTGATGCAACCTCTACCTATTCCTATGTGGAAGTGGGATAAGATTACAATGGATTTTATCACTGGACTACCGAGGAAACCTAGAAGGAACGATGCAATATGGGTAATTGTTGATCATCTCACAAAATCAGCACATTTCCTTTCTATACGAGAGGATTTTCCACTCGAGCGCCTGGAAAGACTGTATATTAATGAAGTTGTAAGACTTCATGGTGCACCTTTATCAATTTTATCTGATTGAGATCCCTGTTTTACATCAAAGTTCTGGAAAAGTCTCCAGAAAGCTTTGAATACTTAGCTTTGTATGAGTACTGCTTATCACCCCCAAACCTATGGACAATCTGAAAGGACTATACAAACTCTAGAAGACATGTTGAGGTCACGCTTAATTGACTTCCAAGGTATGTGGGATCAATACTTACATTTGATGGAATTTGCCTATAATAATAGTTTCTATTCTAGTATTAAAATGGTTCCGTATGAAGCATTATATGGAAAGTGGTGTCAAACTCCAACTTGTTGGGACGAAGTTGGTGAGAGGAAAGTTATAGGCCCAGAACTTATTGAAGAGACCATGGCA
Organism: Viscum album; assembly: GCA_963277665.1. Lineage (NCBI taxonomy): Eukaryota > Viridiplantae > Streptophyta > Magnoliopsida > Santalales > Viscaceae > Viscum > Viscum album. The sequence goes on from OY728159.1 coordinate 76,504,255, forward strand.
AAGGTGAAGAAAATTAAAGCCCATATTAAGGCAGCCTAAAGTAGGTAGAAGATTTATGCTGACAATTAGAGAAAGGATTTGGAATTCCAGGTGGGAGATCATGTCTTTCTAAAATTATCTCCATGGAAGGGTATCTTAAGGTTCGGTAAGAAAGGGAAACTGAGTCCCAAGTACATCGGACCATTTGAAATTCTGGAAAGAATCGGAGTTGTAGCTTACTGTTTAGCGATGCTGCCAAATCTCTCCAGAGTTCATGAGGTGTTCCACATGTCATTGTTAAAGAAATAGATGCCATACCCAACGCATGTTCTCACATATAAAGAAATTGAACTGGAACCTGATTTGTCATATTGTAAAAAACCTATTGGGATTCTTGACACAAGGGAGAAGATATTGAGAAATCGGACAACTCGCCTAGTGAAGGTTCTTTGGAGAAACCAGAATATGGAGAAACCAACAAGGGAACTTGAGGATATTATGAAAAAGCGTCACCCACATCTTTTTGGCAGGCTTTATACATAAAATTTTGAGGACAAAATTTCCGAAGGAGGGAATAATGTAGCACCCCAAACATCTTATGGTATGTTTCACTTAAATTCACTTTATTCATTAGGTAGCCTATATTTCATGAATCACTGAGCCCCTATGGAAAAAAACATGGTTAATTATAGAATATATCCATAACTTATCCACGAAACTTAAATTTACCAGCTCTGTGATTTGAATTTTAAAAATATGATATACACGGTTGTGTTCAAGATGATATTTAGAGTCTGATAGAATTAACTTATTTTTTGGTGAATAGTAACATACCCTTATAAATAGTAAACTACCCTTAGGAATAGTAACTTACACTTATGAATAGTAATATGACTCTTATGAATGGTATCCATACACTTGAGTGTATAAATGAATTTAGACACCCTAAAGATGAAGATGAATTTTCTAAGTGTTTATATATTTCAATTAAATAATGATTTAATTAAATATTTAATTAATCATATTTAGAAAATTATATTTAAAAAATGGACTTCATTTTTGGATTCTACACATCGAAAAATGGTGAGGGTTAATTTTTGGGATTTTTTCTGAAATACTTGAATTTTTTGTGAATAGTAAAATTCGATAATTCACAATTAACACTAAATAATGGATTAATTGAGTCATTGATAATGATTTGCTGATGTAATCCCAATTGGTTCGAAGTCACATGCTTATATTACTGTTCTTGGTCATGGAATACTCACTATTGGTTGTCTTGGGAGGAAATAATAAATTAATGAGTTTTATATTAAGAAATCCCCTCTCCCCTCCACTATGAAAACCACCTCTCACCCCCCTTCCATTCACCCCTCTCAAGCCTTATGTCTTCTCCAAATTCTATCCAAATACCTTCCCAACCTCCTCTCCCACGTCCATAAAACTTTTGTCTCATAAAAAGACCAAAACCTCTCCCCTTAAGAGGTTCTCAAAGGAGGAAGTCTCAAGAGGTAAATTCCTCTTTCAAATCCCTTCTTTTCTTTTAAGTTCTTTTATTTTTGTTTCTTTTCTCACCTCCCTTCACCATAATGGTTTGAAAAATATAGTAACATACATGTACTGGAATTTTTTCATGATAATGGTATATTCCATTATCTTCTCTCCTTTCCCCACTTTTATTTGAAAGAAATGAAAGCACCGTTTGAGATGTGCTAATTTAGCACATTCAAGGACAACAGTTTATCGATTTCTATTATAATATTTAATTCTGGTCAGAAAACCATTTGTGTTATGGTTGAACCAGATTATTATGTAATATATCTTATTTTTAGTTCTTTAATACTTTTGTACACATGGTATTAAGTTATAAATCAAAAAAATGTTCATCGTAATCAAACCCACCGATTAACCAAAATAGGTATCACTAAGGTTATATAAATTAAAATTCAATATAAGTAAACCAAATTAAATTTAAAACCATGTAATATCCTATATGTTCACTAATAGTGTATAACTTTATTTCTAGACAACCACATCCATCTTATATATTTATCCGAACTTGAATATAAGTGAACCAATCATTTAAAACCAAGTAAAAAAACGAGCTCGAACAATGAAATTGAACCTTATAACCAATAAAAAAGGCCTAGAATGAACTTAAAAGAATTATAATAAATCATTTACATATAAAATATGTTCTGGACTTATTAATTAATAATCCTAATTTGTTTATTCAGGTCTTTAATAACAAGTCAAGAACACCTTCAAGCATAAGGTAAGGGATTCTCTCTCTCACTTTTATTCAAGAATCCACCCTATCTTCTGTGCTTTTGTTTTTAATTTCTAATGATGGGGTATGTTTTATCATATCCCCCATACTTCCATTATGATATATAAATCATGTTATAACCTTTTATCTCTCATTAAGCCCTCGCAAGAACACTAGTTACCATGTCGAAATGTTTCTAAGGGGTCTTTCTCATCCCACTTTCAATTCTGTGGGATCTCCATTGTTCACCTCTTATTTCTTATATGTGGTATAGGTGTACTAACATTTGAAATATGTTATCATGGTTCTAATTATATTCATTGTATTTTGTGACTCTTTTGGTGGTTATTAACTCTTTTTCATACGACTCAATTGAATACAACACGGTAACGAGCTTTGTCTCAATTTTCACTTCGTTGTGACTTGCTTAGTAATTGTGCACCAACTATTTCTTATGTGGTGTACCTACTTCCCATTTGATATCACTTTTCAATTGAAATTATATTCCATTTAAATATCCATATTCTCATATCATGGATATTATTATTGTCTAAGTCGTATACCATTTTACATAAGGTATTTATTTTGAATGTTGTTTTGACTGTGGAAATGTTGATGAATCTGTATCCTCTATTCTATATGGATAATGTAAATACATATTTCTCTTGTATTGAATCTATTTATAAATAATGATTGGATGTAGATGTGAGTGGGGCCCACTAAATCCCCTCGATACATCGGTAGGTCTCATGAGACAAAATAGTTTGGCGATAGACCCTTCGAGTTTGTTTCCAAAAAATCAGACGGGTTTCTCCCCATAGAACTAAACTGTTTTTACGGTATTATAGTTCATGTGCCAGATACATGACATCCAATTAATAAGAATTCTCTTTATTCATTATCAGTTATTATTATTGTCCATGAGGTTTTCACTATGACAAAATCTATGGATGCAGTTTCATTTTCAGTTTATTAATGGCATTAGTTGTTCATTTTTGGATTTTACACATCAAAAAATGGTTAGGGTGAATTTTTGGGATTTTTATGAAATACTTAAATTTTTGATAAATAGTAAAATCCGACAATTCACAATAAATGCTAAATAAATGAATTAATTGAGTCATCGATGATGATTTACTGATGTGAGCCCAATTGGTTCGAAGTCACATGTATATATTACTATTTTTGTTCATGGAATACTCATTATTGGTTGTCTTGAGAGGAAATAATAAATTAATGAGTTTTATATTAAGAAATCCCCTCTCCCCTCCACTATAAAAACCCCCTCTCACCCCCCTTCCATTCACTCCTCTCAAGCCTTGTGTCTTCTCCAAATTCTGTCTAAATACCTTCCCAACCTCTTCCCCAAAGTTCAGAAAGCTTTGGTCTCATAAAAAGACCAAAACCTCTCCCCTTAAGAGGTTCTCAAAGAAGGAATTCTCAAGAGGTAAATTCCTCTTTTAAATCCCTTCTTTTCTTTTAAGTTCTTTTATTTTTGTTTCTTTTCTCACCTCCCTTCACCAAAATAGTATGATAAATCTAGTAACATACATGTACTGGAATGTTTTCATGCTAATGTTATATATTCCATTATCTTCTCTCCTTTCCCCACTTTTATTTGAAAGAAATGAAAGCATCGTTTGAGATGTGCTAATTTAGCACATTCAAGGACAACGGTTTATCGATTTCTATTATAATCTTTAATTCTCGTCAAGAAACCATTTGTGTTATGGTTGAACCAGATTATTATGCAATATATCTTATTTTTAGTTCTATAATACTTTTTTACAATTTATATTAAGTTATAAAGCAAAAAAAATGTTCATCGTAACCAAACCCACTGATTAAGAAAAACAGTTATCACTAAGGTTATATATATAAAAATTCGACTTCGATCTAAGTAAACCAAATTAAATTTAAAACCATTTAATCTCATGGATGTTCACTAATAGTGTATAACTTCATTTCTAAACAACCACATTCATCTTATATATTTATCCGAACTTGAATATAAGTGAACCAGTCATTTAAAACCAAGTAAACAAACAAGCCCGAACAATGAAATTGAACCTTATAACCAATAAAAAAGGCCTATAATGAACTATAAAGGATTATAATAAATCATTTACATATAAAAGAGGTTCTGTAATTATGAATTAATAATCCTAATTTGTTTATTCAGGTCTTTAATAACAAGTCAAGAACACCTTCAAGCTTAAGGTTAGGGATCCTCTCTCTCATTTTTATTCAAGAATCCACCCTATCTTGTGTGCTCTTGTTTTTAATTTCTAATGATGGGGTATGTTTTCTCACCTCCCCCATACTGCCCTTTTGACATATAAATAATGGTATACCCTTTTACCTCTCATTAAGACCTTTCAATAACACTCGTTACCGTGCCAAAATGTTTGTAAGAGGTTTTTCTCATCTCACCTTCAATTCTCTGGGATTTTCATTGTTAGTCCCTTATTTCTTATATGTGGTATAGGTGTACTACCATTTTACATATGTTATCATGGTTCTCATTATATTCATTGTATTATCTGACTCTTTTGGTGGTTATTAACTTTTTTCATATGAATCAAATGAATACAACACAGTAACAAGATTTGTCTCAATTTTCACTTCATTGTGACTTGCTTAGTAATTGTGCACATACTTTTTCTTATGTGGTGTACCTACTGCCCATTTGAGATCACTTTTCAATTGAAATTATATTCCATTTAAATATCCATATTCTCATATCATGGATATTATTATTGTCTAAGTCATATACCATTTTACATACGGTATTTATTTTGAATGATGTTTTGACTATTAAAATGTTGATGAATTCGTATCCTCTATTCTATACGGATAATGTGAATAAATATTACTCTTGTATTGAATCTATTTATAAAGGATGCTTTGGATGTAGAGGTGGGTGGGGCCCACTACATCCCTTTGATGCATCGGTAGGTCTCATGAGACAAAACAGTTTGGTGACAGACTCTTCGAGTTCATTTTTAAAAAATCAGACAGGTTTCTACCCATAGAACTAAACCATTTTTACAGTATTATGGTTCATGTGCCAGATACATGACGTACAATTAATAATCATTCTCTTTATTCATTATCAGTTATTATTATTTTCCATTAGGTTTTCACTATGAAAAAATCTATAGACGCAGTTTCATTTTCAATTTATTAATGGCATTAGTTGTTCATTTATTCACTATGCCATATTGATTATGTCAGATTGATTGTGATTCACTTATTTTTGTACTCATGCTTCTGCTATTTTTAACCCTTACTGAGTGTTTGATCTCACCCCTTTCATTGTCTACCTTCAATAGGTGATGAAGAGAAGGTCTTCTTTTGAGTTCCTGTGGATGCAGTTTTGAGTTTTTTGTTATGTATTGTATTTTTTAACCTTTTACAATGTAATTTGAGTTACATCTATGTATCTAGTTTCTTCAATACTACTAAACTGATCGTTCCTTTGGGATTTTCATTCTTTCTAACCATGCCAATATCACAAGTAATGCACCGGCTCCAGCCTAGAGGGGTTGGGATGTTATAGTTGGTATCAAAGGAAGATTAGTAGGAAATTTGGAAACTAGAGTAGGAAATATATAGTAGGGAAAAAATCCCTAAGGTAGTATTTGAGGATAAACTTACGAGGACATCCTGTTATTTTGGTAGGGAATAGATTATGTGGATCTTTCAACCAATACATCCCTATCTGGATATGAGCAGGTAGAGGCGGCTCTGGCACATATGTATCTAGGGGTAAAACTCGAAAACACCGCTTTGAGCTAGACTCAAACGGGAACTGGTACACGAAAACGAGACTTGCTTCACTCTTGGTTATGACACTGTCGGGGGATATGCTTAGGATAATTCATGTTTTCTTTACAAGACATTATGAAGGAGTTAATGTAAATTTTTCCTTGGAGGAACCATGTTTATAAGATTAGATATGCATAGAATTTAAATCTATGTTGAGTTTAAGATTTGTAAACTAATTTATTTTATCCCATTATTTAGAAATGGAATCTAATGGAAGAAGGGGAATCATTACTCGTGGGCAAGGTAGGGATCTCCCTACTGAACAAGTCAATACAGTCAATGTTGGAGTAGATCAGATCATGACTATATTGGGTCAACTTGCTCAAGTTGTAACGAATAACCATTCCACACCTGTGTTGGATCGTTTCATGTGGAAGAAGCCACAATATTTCAGTGGGACTACTAATCCAGTGGTAGCTAAGCAGTGTATCAAGTCACTTGAGAAGATATTCATGGCATTAAGATGCAATGAGAATGAGAAGGTGGTGCTGGCAGTATATTGTCTCAAGGGCGACGCTGACTAATGGTGGTCCCTGATTCAGAACACCATGGAGGAAGAAGAAATAGAAGATATGGAGTGGAGGACTTTTAAGGAAATATTATTTGAGAAATATTTCCCTCCTGAGCAACGAACTGAAATGAAGCGAAAATTCCTTAGCTTAAGATAAAGAGAAGAAGACAGTGTTGCAGATTATGAGGCTACTTTTACAAGGCTGGCCAGGTATGCTGTAGATTACGTACGTGACTCGGAAGATAAGATTGATCATTTCTTTGAAGGTCTTAAGCTAAGTCTTCGAAGGGAATTGGCTTCTCAAACATTTTCATCATATGATGGAATTGTATCAAGTGCCATCAAAATAGAGAGGGAATTTTCTAGATCAAATCTTTTCAAAGGAAACCAAGATAAGAAGCGGTACTCGAATAATAAAGGAAAAGGAGAAGCACCAAAGAAGAGAAAGGGAATGAATAGTTTCCCATTATGTGAGAACTGTGGAAAGAATAATCTCATAAAATGATTAAAAGGCATGGGAGTTTTCTATAACTGTAGAGAAAAGGGTCATTGATCTGATGAATGTAAGGGGAAGAAAAGATTCAATGATATTCAATGCTACAATTGCAGAGAGATGGGGCACTATGCAAATGAGTGTCCTAAACGCCAAGGAAACTTGACTCAGAAAAGGCCAAGAGATCAAGGGAGAGCTTATGCGATTACAACTACGGAGGTCGAAGTTCCTAATGATGTGGTGGTAGATACTTTAATTGTTTTCTCAAACTTAGCCAACACCTTATTTGATTCTGGATCATCCCATTCATTTATATCTTCTCAGTTTTCCAAGAAAATTAGATATGTCCAATTTGATTTAATAAAGGAGTTTTCAGTCAAAACTCCTGGGGGACGTATCATTGTAACAAAGGCATGTCGACTAGTCCCCCTCCAGTCACCAAAACATGCTTTAGTTGCTAACCTTGTCATCATACCAATGACTGAATTTGATATAATTATCGGTATGTATTGGATGTCAAATTATGATGCCAAGATTTATTGTAAGAAGAAGGAAGTTACAGTTTTTGAAAATGGTGTAGAATCCCTTGTCTTTAGGGCAGAAACATCACCACCTGATTCTTATCGAGAACCACCCCAGTAGCTCTAATGAATGCAATAATTGGATAGGGAGATAAACCAACATCTATGGGAGAGGAAAGAAATATTCAAATTGAATACGTGCACATAGTGCAAGAGTACATTGATGTATTTCTATAGGATTTACCTGGACATCCTCCAGAGAGGGAAGTTGAGTTCTCTATTGATTTAATTCCTGGTGTGAGACCTATATCAAATACACCCTATAGAATGGACACTGTGGAGTTAGTGGAGCTAAAGAAACAACTATAGTATTTGAGTGACAAAGGATTTATTTGACCTAGTGTTTCTCCATGGGGAGCCCCGGTCCTGTTTTTCAAGAATAAAGATGGATCCATGAGGTTATACATTGATTATAGGGAAATAAATTCTATTACAATAAAGAATAAGTATCCTCTACCTCGGATTGATGATTTATTTTATCAACTCCATAGAGCCCAACACTTTTCGAAGATTGACCTTCGGTCTGGATATCATCAGCTACATGTGAGGAAGGAAGATATTCCTAAGACAACATTTCAAACCAGGTATGGACATTATGAGTTTACGGTGATGCCATTTGGACTGACTAATGTACCCTTTGTTTTCATGAATTTAATGAATAGAGTTCTCAAGGAATATCTTGATAACTTTGTTGTGGTGTTCATTGATGATATCCTGGTATACTCAAAAAGCTATGAAGACCATGAGAATCACTTGAGGATTATTCTGGAAACTCTTAGAAGAAATTAATTATATGGTAAGTTTAGCAAGTGTGAATTCTGGCTTCAATCAGTTTCTTTTCTAGGCTATATTTTCTCTAAGGATGGAATCCTAGTTGATCCTGTGAAGACAAAGGCAATCCAAGACTGTCCCACACCAACAAACATAACCGATGTACGTAGTTTTATTGGATTATCAGGTTACTATCAGCGTTTCATTCAGAATTTTTCCTGACTGGATAACCCGCTAACCAAGCTCACACATAAAGGATTTAAGTTTGGGTGAAAAAAAGAGTCTACAGAATGCTTTGAAGAATTTAAAAGAATATTGGTCAATGCTCCAATCATGACTCTTCCATCTGGAAGTGATGGATTTGTGATATACAGCGATGCATCAAAGAATGGGTTAGGTTGCGTCCTTATACAAAACGATAAAGTTATTGCTTATGCATCAAGATAGTTGAAGACTCATGAGAAAAGTTATCCAAATCATGATATTGAGCTAGCAGCCGTAATCTTTGCTCTGAAAATATGGAGGCATTATCTCTACGGAGAGAGATGTGAGATCTATACAGACCAAAAGAGTTTGAAATAAATTTTCACACAAAAATAACTCAACATGAGGCAAAGAAGATGGCTCGAGTTACTAAAAGATTACAATTTTTCAACACACTACCACCCAAGAAAGGTGAATAAGGTGGCAGATGCATTAAGCAGGGAAGATCATGGCCTTCTGACTCAAATGGGGATTAAAAAAGATCCTATGTTCATGGATCTACTGAAGATGGATATGGGAATTGTTAAGGAAGGGGAAACATCACTCTTCTTTCAAATTATTACTAAACCGTATTTATTAGAGAAAATAAAAAGCTCTCAATCTGATGATGATAATCTGCACAAGAAAATTAATGTTGTCAAGGATAGAAGACTAGCTGACTTCGTGTATGAAGAAGGAGTTCTGAAATTTGGGAAGAGGTTATGTGTTCCATCAGTACCTAAGATAAAAAGGGAACTATTAGATGATGCCCATAGCTCAAATTTCTCTATACAACCAGGTAGCACCAAGATTTATAGAGATCTGAAGGAATATTTCTGGTAGGATAATATAAAGCGGGAAATTGTTGACTACGTGTCAAGGTGTCTAGTTTGTCAACAAGTGAAGGTAGAGAGACAACATCCCAAAGAAGTGATGCAACCTCTACCTATTCCTATGTGGAAGTGGGATAACATTACGATGGATTTTATCACCGGAATATGGAGTACACCTAGAAGGAATGATGTAATATGGGTAATTGTTGATCGTTTCACAAAATCAGCACATTTCCTTCCTATACGAGAGGATTTTCCACTCGAGCGCCTGAAAAGACTATATATTAATGAATTTGTAAGACTTTATGGTGCACCTATATCAATTGTATCTGATCGAGATCCCCGGTTTACATCAAAGTTCTGGAAAAGTCTCCAGAAAGCTTTGAATACTGAGCTTTGTATGAATACTACTTATCACACCCAAACCGATGGACAGTCTGAAAAGACTATACAAACTCTAGAAGACATGATGAGGTCACGCTCTCTTGACTTCCATGGTATGTGGGATCAATACTTACCTTTGGTGGAATTTTCCTACAACAATAGTTTCCATTCTAGTATTAAAATGGCTCTGTATGAAGCATTATATAGAAAGAGGTGTCGAACTCCAACTTGTTGGGACGAAGTTGGTGAGAGGAAACTTATAGGCCCGGAACTTATTGAAGAGACCACGACAAAGGTGAAGAAAATTCAAGCCCATATTAAGGCAGCCCAAAGTAGGCAGAAGAGTTATGCTGACAATCAGAGAAAATATTTGGAATTCCAGGTGGGAGATCATGTCTTTCTGAAAGTATCTCCATGGAAGGGTGTCCTAAGGTTCGATAAGAAAGGTAAATTGAGCCCGAGGTACATCGGGCCATTTGAAATTCTGGAAAGAATTGGAGTTGTGGATTACTGTTTAGTGATGCTGCCAAATCTCTCTAGATTTCATGATGTGTTCCACGTGTCATTGTTAAAGAAATACATGCCAAACCCAACGCATGTTCTCACATATGAAGAAATTGAACTGCAACCTGGTTTTTCATATTGTGAAAAGCCTATTGGTATTCTTGACACAAGGGAACAGGTATTGAGAAATCGGACAACTCACCTAGTGAAGGTTCTTTAGAGAAACCAGAATATGGAGGAAGCAACATGGGAACCTGAGGATGTTATGAAAAAAATCACCCACATCTTTTTGGTGGGCTTTATACATAAAAATTTCGAGGAAAAAAAATTCCAAAGGAGGGAATAATGCAGCACCCCAAACATTTTATGGTATGTTTCTCTTAAATACACTGTATTGATTAGGTAGCCTATATTTCATGAATCACTGAGTCCCTATGGAACAAAACATGGTTACTTATAGGAGATATCCATAACTTAGCCACTAAACTTAAATTTACCAGCTCTGTGTTTAGAATTTTAAAATTTTGATATACACGGTTATGTTCAGAATTATATTTAGAGTCTGATAGAATTAACTTAATTTTCGGTGAATAGTAACCTACCCTTATGAATAGTAACCTACTCTTATAAATAGTAACATACTCTTATAAATAGTAACTTACCCTTATGAATAGTAATATGACTCTTATGAATGGTATCTATACCCTTGAGTGTATAAATGAATTTAGGTACCCTAAAGATGAGGATGAATATTCTAAGTGTTTATATATTTCAATTAAATAATGATTTAATTAAATATTTAATTAATCATATTTAGATAATTATTTTTGAAAAATGGACTTCATTTTTGGATTTTACACGTCGAAAAATGGTTAGGGTGAATTTTTGGGATTTTTCTAAAATACTTAAATTTTTTATGAATAGTAAAATCCGACAATTCACAATAAATGCTAAATAAATGGATTAATTGAGTCATCGATGATGATTTGATGATGTAAGCCCAATTAGTTCAAAGTCACATGCATATGTTACTATTTTTGGTCATGGAATACTCACTATCGATTGTCTTGAGAGGAAATAATAAATTAATGAGTTTTATATTAAGAAATCCCCTCTCCCCTCCACTATAAAAACCCCCTCTCACCCCCCCTTCCATTCACTCCTCTCAAGCCTTGTGCTTTCTCCAAATTCTGTCCAAATACCTTCCCAATATCCTCCCCCACGTCCAACAAGCTTTGGTCTCATAAAAAGACCAAAACCTCTCCCCTTAAGAGGTTCTTAAAGGAGGAAATCTCAAGAGGTAAATTCCTCTTTCAAATCCCTTCTTTTCTTTTAATTTCTTTTATTTTTGTTTCTTTTCTCACCTCTCTTCACCAAAATAGTATGATAAATCTAGTAAAATACATGTACTGGAATGTTTTCATGCTAATGGTATATATTCCATTATCTTCTCTCCTTTCCCCACTTTTATTTGAAAGAAATGAAAGCACCGTTTGAGATGTGCTAATTTAGAACATTCAAGGACAACGATTTATCGATTTCTATTATAATCTTTAATTCTGGTCAGGAAACCATTTTTGTTATGGTTGAACCAGATTATTATGTAATATATCTTATTTTTAGTTCTGTAATACTTTTGTACAATTGGTATTATGTTATAAAGCAAAAAAAATGTTCATCGTAATCAAACCCACCGATTAATCAAAACGGTTATCACTAAGGTTATATATATAAAAATTCGACTTCAATCTAAGTAAACCAAATTAAATTTAAAACCATGTAATCTCCTGGATGTTCACTAATAGTGTATAACTTCATTTCTGGACAACCACATCCATCTTATATATTTATCCGAACTTGAATATAAGTGAACCAATCATTTAAAACCAAGTAAATAAACAAGCCCGAACAATGAAATTGAACCTTATAACCAATAAAAAGGCCTAGAATGAACTATAAAGGATTATAATAAATCATTTACATATAAAAGAGGTTCTATACTTATGAATTAATAATCCTAATTTGTTTGTTCAGGTCTTTAATAACAAGTCAAGAACACCTTCAAGCATAAGGTAAGGCATCCTCTCTCTCATTTTTATTCAAGAATCCACCCTATCTTGTGTGCTCTTGTTTTTAATTTCTAATGATGGTGTATGTTTTCTCACCTCCCCCATACTTCACTTTTGACATATAAATAATGGGATACCATTTTACCTCTCATTAAGACCTTGCAATAACACTCATTACCGTGCCAAAATGTTTGTAAGAGGTTTTTCTCATCTCACCTTCAATTCTGTGGGATTTTCATTGTTCACCTATTATTTCTTATATGTGGTATAGGTGTACTGCCATTTGACATATTTTATCACGGTTCTCATTATATTCATTTTATTCTATGACTCTTTTGGTGGTTATTAACTTTTTTCATATGACTCAATTGAATACAACACGGTAACAAGCTTTGTCTCAATTTTCACTTCATTGTGACTTGCTTATTAATTGTGCACCTACTCTTTCTTATGTGGTGTACCTACTGCCCATTTGAGATCACTTTTCAATTGAAATTATATTCCATTTAAATATCCATATTCTCATATCATGGATATTATTATTTTCTAAGCTGTACACCATTTTACATACGGTATTTATTTTGAATAATGTTTTGATTGTGGAAATGTTGATGAATCTGTATCCTCAATTCTATACGGATAATGTGAATACATATTTCTCTTTTATTGAATCTATTTATAAATAATTTTTTGGATGTAGAGGTGGGTGAGGCCCACTATAGCCCCTCGATTCATCGGTGGGTCTCATGAGACAAAACAGTTTGGTGACAGACCCTTCGAGTTTGTTTCCAAAAAATCAGACGGGTTTCTACCCATAGAACTAAAATGTTTTTACGGTATTATGGTTCATGTGCCAGATACATGAGGTCCAATTAATAAGCATTCTCTTTATTCATTATCAGTTATTATTATTGTCCATGAGGTTTTCACTATGACAAAAATCTATAGATGCAGTTTCATTTTCAGTTTATTAATGGCATTAGTTGTTCATTTATTCACTATGTCATATTGATTGTGATTCACTTATTGTTTTACTCATGCTTCTGCTATTTGTAACCCTTACTGAGCATTTGAGCTCACCCCTTTCATTGTCTACCTTCGACATGTGATGAAGAGAAGGTCTTCTTTTGAGTTCATGTGGATGCAGTTTTGATTTTTTTTGTTATGTATTGTATTTTGTAACCTTTTCCAATGTAATTTGAGTTACATCTATGTATCTAGTTTCTTCAAGACTACTAAACTGATCATTCCTTCAGGATTTTCATTCCTTCTAACCATGTCAATATCTCAAGTAATGCACCGATTCCAGCCTAGAGGGGTCGGGGTGTTACAGTTAACCGTTTTTACGGTATTATGGTTCATGTGCTAGATACATGACGTCCAATTAATAAGCATTCTCTTTATTCATTATCAGTTATTATTATTGTCCATGAGGTTTTCACTATGACAAAATCTATGGATGCAGTTTCATTTTCAGTTTATTAATGGCATTAGTTGTTCATTTATTCACTATGTCGTATTGATTATGTCAGATTGATTGTGATTCACTTATTTTTGTACTCATGCTTCCGCTATTTATAACCCTTACTGAGCATTTAAGCTCACCCCTTTCATTGTCTACCTTCGACAGGTGATGAAGAGAAGGTCTTCTTTTGAGTTCCTGTGGATGCAGTTTTGAGTTTTTTGTTATGTATTGTATTTCGTAACCTTTTACAATGTAATTTGAGTTACATCTATATATCTAGTTTCTTCAAGACTACTAAACTGATCATTCTTTTGAGATTTTCATTCCTTCTAACCATTCCAATATCACAAGTAATGCACCGGCTCCATCCTAGAGGGGTCGGGGTGTTACAACTACCCAGTGTGTAATCCGATACATTCCATGTAATCCAACAATCGTGTGCCAGGTTGGCCAGTCAATACACATCGTACACCATGTGTAATAACCATGTGGCATGATGTGTATCCCACAACATGTCTAGTTTCATTTTACTAGGGTAGATTACATGTACCTCCAAGTAGACATCGTATAACCGTATTTTACCGGCAAAAAACTATCAGCTCCTGATAGAATCTCAGGCCACTCATCATCATTTCTTTGACCATTAAGAAAATTAAAAACTAAGAAAACATGATTAATATTTCGATAACATGTAAATTCAAATTATATTAAAGAAAAAATAATATGAAATGAAAATTCAACCCAGATTGTGTATGGATCAACAATCAAATAAATAATTATAAATTTAAACATGTCCCCTTTAATACCACATGATGGTTTTGGGTGTTGTGAAAACATGCAGTGGAGGGTGATATATTATTTTTCTTTTAATATTTATATTCCTCGAACCCCATTCGAGGATATTTCAAGAAAAAAATTATAATTATTTTCCTTAATATCAATAGAAACAAATACTCAGGCTTTGGATTTTTCTTCGATGTGATTGTTGATCATCCAAAAAGAAATTTCAGATTGTCTTCATTTTTATGTGAAAGTCCAAGGATATAATTCCTCTAGTGGTGATCCACACATTCTCCTTTGATCTCTATGAAACATTGTAACGGCCCGAAATTTTTGAATAAATCTTGTTTCCTAAATTTATGTGTTATTTTATTTTATTTTTATACTCAACAAAAATGTTTTATTTGATAAACATGATTATAATTAAAATGAGACCATTGGGTTTTGATTGTTATATGACCATCGGTCAATATAACCACTATGAATAAAATGTTTTGATTATTGTCTCTAAATACAAGTAATCTTGGTTAATTATTATAGAAAGAAGATTCGATGGCCTCACCCAGTAGTCTTGGACCAATCGAAGCCCATCTAACAGAACTTGGGAAGGAGGTAGCACCACTGGGCTTTGCTTTGGACCAAACCCAAGCCGAACTTCATCATGTGAAGCTAGAACGGAATCGCCTTCGCGAGAAGTTCAAACTGATAGAAATTACTACTCGTGCGATGTTAACCGAGCCTCCCTCAGATTATCTCACCTTAGCACACCTTACACTTAGGTCCTATACTGGTGTGATAAGGGGATATGTAAGGAGACTGTAACTGCCTTGTGTAATCCTTTGTTTTAAATAAAAATTGGGATTTCTTCTTATGATGAAGTTTATAAATTTTCAAATGACCGGATAAATATAGTATGCATATTTTTGATGAATTTTAGAAAAAGTATATTTTAAAAATAGTTGTGTAAACCTTAAATAATTAAAAATGTGTAATGATTTTCAAAAAATGGTCTTCTACAATTATGTTCAGTACGAAATTTAGAGTCTAATAAGATCAACTTAATTTTTGATGAATAGTAATTTATGAATAGTGATTTTATGATTAGGATTAGTAATGTGTCCAAATGGATTAGTAATCTCACTTAAAGAAAGTATTAATATAATCTAGGCACCTTAATTAAGTAATGTGATTCAATAAAATGGTTAAAGAACGGTTTCATAAATTATTATTCAAGTATTAGTTTTTTCAGGTGAATAGTGTTTTTTAATTAAAAATTTAATTAAAAATATTTAGAAAATTATTTTTATAAAACGGATTTCATTTTTGAACTCAGAGCACCGATATTATGCTATGGTAATTTTTGGGGTTCTTTCTGAAAAAATGAATTTTCAGTGAATAGTGTTTTTATTTAAAAATTAAATTAAAAATATTTAGAAAATTATTTTTATAAAATGGAGTTCATATTTGTAATCAGAGCGTTGATATTTGGTTAAGGTGAAATTTTGGGATTATTCTGAGAAAGTTCAATTTTCGATGAATAGTGAAAATACAGTTTTTAAGTTGCGGGTGTCTAATGACATCATTAAATGATGTATTAAGTATGTAATCAATATGGTCGACTTATGAATAGTAAGATAAGGTATGAGGTGTCCCAAGTGGACAATACCATGGTAAAATACCATGGGCAAGCCCATGGTTTTGCCAAAACCACTAATGAGGTGTCCCTTGGCCATTAATGCCTTGTCCCCTCACTTTCCCTATAAATACCAAGCCATCCTCTCATCCATTTGACTCCCCACTCTCCCCCAATGAAGTTCTTGTCTCATTACCTCCCAAGGAGTCCTCCCATGGTGCCCCCAAGCCCTCAAGGTCCCAACCTTTGAGTTTTAAGAGTTATGTTTTAAGGTAAGGGATCTGACCTCTCTCTTTCATTTCAAGTAATCTCTTTTATGTCATTCCTTTTATGCTACATGTTCTTATGTTGTAGGATGTTATTTTATACTCCTCTTACTTCCCTTTTTATGTTCATATAATGAGATATCCCCTCTTACTCTCATTATTTCGTTTTATGAAGTTTTAAGTGGCGCCGTTAGGCTGCCGAAATTTTTGTAACGGATTCTTTCTCCCTTCTCATTTTTCAAGATCTATTTTCATGTAAAGTATTTCAAGTTCCTTTTTATTATGTTTGGTTATGATCTCTAAATTTATCATACTGATATTTTATGATCATATGATGAGATACCCCATTTTATCTCTTCAATTCAGTATTTTGAAGTTTTAAGTGGCGTCGTTAGGCTGCCGAATTTTTAAGTGGTTCTTCACCCTTCTCGTTTTGAAGTTCTACTTTCATGTCAATTATTTCAAGTTCCTTTTTGTTATGTTGGGGTATGATCTCTATATCTATCATACTGGACTCTTATGTTCATATGATGAGAGACCCCATTTGATCTCTTCAATTCAGTATTTTGAAGTTTTAAGTGGCGCCGTTAGGCTGCCGAATTTTAAGGGATTATTTCACCCTTCTCTTTTTCAAAGTTCTACTTTCAGGTCAAGTATTTCAAGTTCCTTTCTATAATGTTGGGGTATGATCTCTATATCTATCATACTGGACTCTTATGTTCATATGATGATAGACCCCATTTGATCTTGTCAATTCATTTTTGTTGATGTTTAAGTGACGTCGTTAGGCTGCCGAATTTTTAAGTGGTTCTTCACCCTTCTCGTTTTGAAGTTCTACTTTCATGTCAATTCTTTCAAGTTCCATTTATTATGTTGTGATATTATCTCTATATCTATCATACTGATCTTTTATGTTCATATGATGAGAGACCCTATTTGATCTCATCAATTCATTTTTGGTTGAAGTTTATGTGACGCCGTTAGGCTGCCGAATTTTCATAAGAGAAATCTTATTTTTGTCTTCTTTTCATGTTCTTCATTTCATATGGTATATTTTCAAATTTCATTACCATGTTCTTAAATCCCTTATATTTTGTCCCTCTACTGTTTTATGGGTCATTTATGAATGTTTGACCCATGTCCCCTCTCTTTTCAATGTCTTCTAAAAACATTGTAACATAGCCGGTATGCTGCAGAATTTTCGTCTCAAAATGTCTCTCTCTTTTTCTAAAGATATTTTATCTTATTAAGTGGATACCCAAAGCTATCTCTTCTATATGGGTATTCACATATATACCAAAATGTTCTATTTTAAATTCTGGGATTTACATGAAACCCGCATTCCCTTTTCGTGGGTTTAAAGTGACGTAAAGATCATGTCTTTAAAGCAGTTTTTAAAATGTTATGATTACGAAATGAAACCCATTTATTTTATTCTATATGGGTTATTTATGAAATGTTTGATGATGATATATGTGGCTCACATGATAATAAAGGCAAATTTAAGGGTGTGCCCTGATAGCGCTCCAATGCATTGGGTAATGATGTAACCACTAGATATTACAATTTTCACGATACCTTGGTGAATAACCTTGGTAATTTTCAAATGACACCTTGGGGATGGACCTTGGTGATATGTTCATGATTGTCTATGTTAAATTATGTAGCCACATCTTCAAGTTATGAAAATGTTATTTTTATTATGATATGCCTCATGATTTCATTCTCATGCCTTAAAGTTCTTTTCATGACCTTATTGAAGTATCTCAAGTTCACATGTAAAATGTTTCTCTTGTTTCCCTTACTGGTCTTTTTGCTCACCCTTTCTTTTGATGTATGTCCCCAGGTTATGTGATGCAGTAATGAACCTAGGATGAACATGAGGAGAATCCTTTCAAGTGTTTTAGAAGAATGTTTTATGTTTTCATGTTTAAAGTTCCTGGTTTCCAAGACACTAAACCTTAAAGATCCTTGGTTTTGTAAAATGTAATGAAAGTTTATGTGATGAAAAGGCAGGATGCAATAGTTGGTATCAAAGGATGGTTTAGTTATTTGTGGAAATTAGGATATGAAAACTTTAGGAAGAATCCTATAGAAAAGTTAAAAAATAGGAAATCCTCCTTGTATTTTGGTGAGTATTGAGTAAGGGGTTTCCAAGCAAATACATCCCTGTCTGGATACGATCAGGTAGAGGTGGCTCTGGCACAGATGTACATAGGGGTAAAACCCGAAAACACCGCTTTTAGCTAGACTCAAACGAGAACTGGTACACGACAACGGGCATTGCTGCACTCTTGGTTACGACACTCCCGGGGGATATGCTTTGGTAAATTCATAAGCTTAGTATGAACCATTGTTAAAGGAACAAAGATAAAATAAAATAAAGATTCACATAATAATATATGATCATGGATAACCTAGATGGGAACCTAGGGGATCACAAGTTAGGGTATACTTTTCTTCTACAAGTTATCCTTATATGATTTCAGTTCCTTTTCATGATTATTGGCTAAGCACTTAAGTCCCTAATTATGCTTTCTCTTCTTAGTTAATGGTGGGAAATGGAAAAACATGTCCAAACAACCAATGTGATAGGAAATGCGACGATTGTCGTATTAATATGACAGGGATGATTAGGGGATTAAAAGATGATTATTATTTTGAAAGACATTCATTAATTTGGGAACTGTATTTGATCGAGGTAAATAGATTACTACGGTATTTTCATTGAGGAGTAAGGTTGACTTATATTTTAAAGAATCGATGAATTTAAGGTGGACTTATAGTAATTTAGGTTACTTACAGGAATGATTAACCTATCTTGGGTAAAATATGTTTAGGTTAGATACTTTTGTTATAAGATGTTAGGAGTGGTTGATGTTGTTTAGAGATGAACAATGAAGTTTATTTTGGAAGACTATGTTATCAAATCCTTCTTGTATTTGGGTTTCAATATTAGTTTGGTTTATTTTTAGGAATTTTAAGGACCGTTATTTATGGAATGGACTATGATGAACTTTGGGTAGTACCATGAAACTTTGAAGATTTAAAAGTAGTTTCCATTCCTATGGGATTATTTCTTTTTGAAGAGTTGTTTTACCTTACCCTTTCTGTTTTTGGGATAATGTTTAAAGATAGAAGAAATAGATAGTTAATCTTTTGTGGATTATGAAGATGATTCTTGTGTTTTGATGAGACCAAGTAGTTTTGAATGCTCATAGTTTGGAGAAAAGATTAGTTTTGGGTAGAAACTTATTAAAGAATGAAACTCTACATGAAGATAGGTATATTTCCTTATGTTTTTGTTCTATGTTGTAAATGAATTCCTCAAAGTTATGAAAAGGAACGTAAAACAAAAACGTTGTTGGTTTACGTTTCCTACTAGGTAATCAAAGACCGCTTACACACATCATAATTTTGGGATTTTCTGGTGGTTAACTTCCTCCTAATCATGTTTTCTATCACTCTCTTTTAGAACGTGACCCTTTGTTTTCTCCTCCATGTCCATGTTTCCTACATGGAATCCTAGTATGAGTAAACTCGGGTTGCCTTTGTACTTCATTTTCTTTCTTTTAAAGTAATGTTGTTACTGAATCTTTTTCCGATGTGGGACTTTCAATGAAATTTCAAAACCCAATTTTAAAAATTGTGAGGACGCAATTTCTTAAGGGGGGAAGATTGTAACGGCCCGAAATTTTTGAATAAATCTTGTTTCCTAAATTCATGTGTTATTTTATTTTATTTTTATACTCAACAAAAATGTTTTCTTTGATAAACATGATTATAATTAAAATGAGACCATTGGGTTTTGATTGTTATATGACCATCGGTCAATATAACCACTGTGAATAAAATGTTTTGATTATTGTCTCTAAATACAAGTAATCTTGGTTAATTATTATAGAAAGAAGATTCGATGGCCTCACCCAGTAGTCTTGGACCAATCGAAGCCCATCTAACAGAACTTGGGAAGGAGGTAGCACCACTGGGCTTTGCTCTAGACCAAACCCAAGTCGAACTTCATCATATGAAGCTAGAACGGAATCGGCTTCACGAGAAGTTCAAACTGATAGAAATTACTACTCGTGCGATGTTAATCGAGCCTCCCTCAGATTCTCTCACCTTAGCACACCTTACACTTAGGTCCTATGCTGGTGTGATAAGGGGATATGTAAGGAGACCATAACTGCCTTGTGTAATCCTTTGTTTTAAATAAAAATTGGGATTTCTTCTTAAGATGAAGTTTATGAATTTTCAAATGACCGGATAAATATAGTATGCATATTTTTGATGAATTTTAGAAAAAGAATATTTTAAAAATGGTTGTGTAAACCTTAAATAATTAGAAATGTGTAATGATTTTTGAAAAATGGTCTTCTACAATTATGTTCAGTACGAAATTTAGAGTCTAATAAGATCAACTTAATTTTTGATGAATAGTAAATTATGAATAGTGATTTTATGATTAGGATTATTAATGTGTCCAAATGGATTAGTAATCTCACTTAAAGAAAGTATTAATATAATCTAGGCACTTTGATTAAGTAATGTGATTCAATAAAATGGTTAAATAACGATTTCATAAATTATTATTCAAGTATTAGTTTTTTCGGGTGAATAGTGTTTTTTAATTAAAAATTTAATTAAAAATATTTAGAAAATTATTTTTATAAAACGGATTTCATTTTTGAACTCAGAGCACCGATATTATGCTATGGTAATTTTTGGGGTTCTTTCTGAAAAAATGAATTTTCGGTGAATATTGTTTTTATTTAAAAATTAAATTAAAAATATTTAGAAAAATATTTTTATAAAATGGAGTTCATATTTGTAATCAGAGTGTTGATATTTGGTTAAGGTGAAATTTTGGGATTATTCTGAGAAAGTTGAATTTTCGATGAATAGTGAAAATACAGTTTTTAAGTTACGGGTGTCTAATGACATCATTAAATGATGTATTAAGTATGTAATCAATATGGTCGACTTATGAATAGTAAGATAAGGTATGAGGTGTCCCAAGTGGCCAATACCATGGGCAAATACCATGGGCAAACCCATGGTTTTTCCAAAACCACTAATGAGGTGTCCCTTGGCCATTAATGCCTTGCCCCCTCACTTTCCCTATAAATACCAAGTCATCCTCTCATCCATTTGACTCCCCAATCTCCCCCAACGAAGTTCTGGTCTCATTACCTCCCAAGGAGTCCTCCCATGGTGCCCCCAAGCCCTCAAGGTCCCAACCTTTGAGTTTTAAGAGTTATGTTTTAAGGTAAGGGATCCGACCTCTCTCTTTCATTTCAAGTAATCTCTTTTATGTCATTCCTTTTATGCTACATGTTCTTATGTTGTAGGATGTTCTTTTATACTCCTCTTACTTCCCTTTTTATGTTCATATAATGAGAGATCCCCTCTTACTCTCATTATTTCGTTTTATGAAGTTTTAAGTGGCGCCGTTAGGCTGCCGAAATTTTTGTAACGGATTCTTTCTCCCTTCTCATTTTTCAAGATCTATTTTCATGTAAAGTATTTCAAGTTCATTTTTATTATGTTGAGGTATGATCTCTAAATTTATCATACTGATCTTTTATGATCATATGATGAGAGACCCCATTTGATCTCTTCAATTCAGTATTTTGAAGTTTTAAGTGGCGCCGTTAGGCTGCCGAATTTTTAAGTGGTTCTTCACCCTTCTCGTTTTGAAGTTCTACTTTCATGTCAATTCTTTCAAGTTCCTTTTTGTTATGTTGGGGTATGATCTCTATATCTATCATACTGGACTCTTATTTTCATATGATGAGAGACCCCATTTGATCTCTTCAATTCAGTATTTTGAAGATTTAAGTGGCGCCGTTAGGCTGCCGAATTTTAAGGGATTCTTTCACCCTTCTCTTTTTCAAAGTTCTACTTTCATGTCAAGTCTTTCAAGTTCCTTTATATAATATTGGGGTATGATCTCTATATCTATCATACTGGAATCTTATGTTCATATGATGAGAGACCCTATTTGATCTTGTCAATTCATTTTTGTTGATGTTTAAGTGACGCCGTTAGGCTGCCGAATTTTTAAGTGGTTCTTCACCCTTCTCGTTTTGAAGTTCTACTTTCATGTCAATTCTTTCAAGTTCCATTTATTATGTTGTGATATGATCTCTATATCTATCATACTGATCTTTTATATTCATATGATGAGAGACCCTGTTTGATCTCATCAATTCATTTTTGGTTGAAGTTTATGTGACGTCGTTAGGCTGCCGAATTTTCATAAGAGAAATCTTATTTTTGTCTTCCTTTCATGTTCTTCATTTCATATGGTATATTTTCAAATTTCATTACCATGTTATTAAATCCCTTATATTTTTTCCTTCTACTGTTTTATGGGTCATTTATGAATGTTTGACCCATGTCCCCTCTCTTTTCAATGTCTTCTAAAAACATTGTAACATAGCCGGTATGCTGCAGAATTTTCGTCTCAAAATGTCTCTCTCTTTTTCTAAAGATCTTTTATCTTATTAAGTGGATACCCAAAGATATCTCTTCTATATGGGTATTCATATATATACCAAAATGTTCTATTTTAAATTCTGGGATTTACATGAAACCCGCATTCCCTTTTCGTGGGTTTAAAGTGACGTAAAGATCATGTCTTTAAAGCAGTTTTTAAAACGTTATGATTACGAAATGAAACCCATTTATTTTATTCTATATGAGTTATTTATGAAATGTTTGATGATGATATATGTGGCTCACATGATAATAAAGGCAAATTTAAGGGTGCGCCCTGATAGCGCTCCAATGCATTGGCTAATGATGTAACCACTAGAGATTACAATTTTCACGATACCTTGGTGAATAACCTTGGTAATTTTCAAATGACACCTTGGGGATGGACCTTGGTGATATGTTCATGATTGTCTATGTTAAATGATGTTGCCACATCTTCAAGTTATGAAAATGTTATTTTTATTATGATATGCATCACGATTTCATTCTCATGCCTTAAAGTTCTTTTCATGACCTTATTGAAGTATCTCAAGTTCACATGTAAAATGTTTCTCTTGTTTCCCTTACTGGGCTTTTTGCTCACCTTTTCTTTTGATGTATGTCCCCAGGTTATGTGATGTAGTAATGAACCTAGGATGAACATGAGGAGAATCCTTTCAAGTGTTTTAGAAGAATGTTTTATGTTTTCATGTTTAAAGTTCCTGGTTTCCAAGACACTAAACCTTAAAGATCCTCGGTTTTGTAAAATGTAATGAAAGTTTATGTGATAAAAAGGCGGGATGCAATAAACATCATTCAATCTTTGGGTGCTAGTGTGACGAATCGATTACCTTGCGTTGATTGTGTTGATCTGTTGTCCTTCGGTCTTAACAAAGTCTCTCTTTCATTTCTAATTCTTGATAAGGATAGTTAAAGAGGAGTAGAGAGAGAATCCATTCTGTGGAAAAATTATATATTTTGATTACACTGATAGATTATTGCATACCCTAAACAATAGACATAATTGTCTATTTATAGAGCTAGTGTTTGGGATAAAATAATTATTTAATTACATGTCAGTACTTAAATAATATTATAACCTTTAATAAACGTCATGCGACATAATAATAATAATAATAATAATAATAATAATAACAACAACAACAATACTATTAAATGGCACAAAACAACTTTCTCAATATAAAATATTATTTAGTCGTCCTGTTATTTAATATTTTTCATTGGACATGGTCTTGGTCCTATTGAACTCATCTAGATTTTACTGAACACCCAAATAAATATTTAATTTAAATATTTCAATCATCAATAAAAATTTACGACCAATAAGACATGAATAAAATCATCCTTTAGTCTTGAGAATAAAAGTTATTCAATTAATTAAAATGAAATAAAATTTTATCGGGATCATTTGAAACACTTAGTGCGTGACGCTCTATGATTCATTTTCGAAGGCATTAGGTGGGCATACTTAAAATCCAAGATTAATATCTAGCAATGGGGAAAGGCACCCAAGATGGAGAACATAATATCACAACAACTAAAACCATATATGATCTCTCAATATGAAATATAATCTCAAATATCTTATCATGGAGGTTTCACATCTATGTCTCCAACATATTTGCTCGATATGTCTATATTTTTCTATCCGAAATAAACATATCGTTAAACCATGGCTATGGAATTTAATGAGATGATTATATTACAATCAAAGGGATGTGATATAATCTTCCATAAAAATGGAAGGGACAAATCCTTCGTCAAATTATCCATTAATGACATGTTAATTGTGACACACCCAACATACCCTTCCTCACGGTGAACATATGTTATCATTGTTTTCATTATAAAATCTAAGCCTGCAAGTCAGCAATGAATTAATGATAATTTTAAAGTGTAAGGACCATTATATGCTCTCACAGATAAGAATATGTAATGACACCAAATCATTAAGAATTCATAATGGAATCTTTATTTTCATAATCTCTTATCTTAGAGTTTACCATGTATATACTTCATTTGAAGAAACCTCATTTTCTTATGAGTACATGCACCTGAATGCCTATATACTATATGTCTCATTATAATATGTTATCCAAATGCATAACATTATTTTAGAATATCATCATAACACTTCAGAGTTCTCATCATAATAGGGAACTGTTATGACATATTCAATGCCAGTATACTGTAGGACATTATTACATTAGACTCATGAATAACAATGAACAATATGTTCTAAGAAGTATTATTTATATTCAATATATCAAATATACATGTAGCATGAGTATAAAAAGTTCTTTCTAAGACACCTCCTCCAACACCTGGGCGATATTGACGTGTACTATCATGTATGTAATTTATTTTAAATGATCCTATGGACATGTGGGTTCTTGGGGAATGTGTGGGGAATGGAAAATATCGAGTGGGCTTACGGTGAAGACCAGCTATCGGAACCCTAGCACCCGGTGCGCCCCCTAGGGCGGCGGCGATGGCCGATCCGCCCGCCCCCTTATTCAGCATCGCAAGAGGGGTCCGACGGCCTTCTCCCTATTCACTGACCCAGCCCTCCTCCCCGACTTTCCTCACATTCACCTTTACCCAAAAGTGTCTGCCCTTCACCGAGGGGTCCCTTCGCCTCCTCTCTCCTTGCAGGAGTTCTCGGAGGCGACGTCCCTCCATGGTTTGTCTATGATTGCCTGGTTCGGTCGGCGATGTCCTTCTCTGCATAGCTTCGATCGTTTCGTCAACGGATTTTGGCACCTGCATGATAATTTCATTGTTGAGATTCTGGATCCGCGCCACTTTCTTCTGCGGTTTACCAATTGTGACGATTTCGCGGCGACATGGTCCAAGGGCCTTCGTTCCTGCGAAGGGTTTCGCTTATTTCTCCTCAGATGGAGCTACGACACCCATTGGAAGCGGGATTCCCCCATCGCGGCGATCCGGGTGAGCTTCCCGGATCTTCTTCTCCCTTTTCAAAATCATTCATTTCTTCATATGGTAGGTATCCTTGTCGGGAGATTTATGGCATTTGATGAACATTCGAGGTCCTTATGCCATCCCATTGCGCCGTGGATTTGTGTGGAAGTCGACGTTTCAAAGCCTCCCGTTAGTTTGGATCGAGGTTGACGAAGAAATCTGCTTCCTTCAACCATTGGCATTTTAGAACTGGTTTTATTTATATTTATCGTGCTTCCTCTTAGGACATCTCCAACAGAATTGTCGTTCGTCGCGTATAATTCCTTCAACTATGGTCGAAAGCAGCTTAGTCCCCCATGGGAATCAATCTACGGGTATCTCGAGTCATACTATTTCTAGTCAACCCATCCTTAGGAAAAGGATGGGTTGACTATTTCTGGTTTGAATGAGCCTGGGAATCCTTCTAATTTGAAGCCCGATTTGGTTGTGTCCATACAGTATGTTTCGGTGGAGAGGCAGCTTCGTTTCAATTCCTCTGTAACCATCCCTTTATACTCTCATATGATGTCTGCCGGGGGTGCGGATTGCAGGAGCATCGTCCGATCCCACCTCCTTCTACATCAGCGGGGAAAGGTGTGAAATAGGTGGTTGATAGCATGGCTCTAGTGAAAGAGTCCTCTAATCGGTGCGACTCCCTTGGTTTAGGCCAACACCAGATTTTCATAGGTGGCAGCACGACTCCAATACTGGAGTCTTCTGATTGGTGTGTCTCTCCTAGCTTTAGGCCAACTACCGACTTGATTCCAGGCCTATGATAAACTGGTTGTAGATGTTCCTCTTCAGGATGGATGACAGTTGGTTATCCCAAAGCGGAAATGGAAAATTAATGGTTCTAAGGATTAGGTTGGTTCAGAGGCATGTGTTCGTGGAACAGTTTCTTTACCGGATTCCGATGATGAGCAGGATGGTCACATGACTGGCGATGATATGTCCAGTCATTTGTCTATTGACAGTACTGATCTAATACTTGACAGAGGTCTTTATATCCCTCAAGAGGAAGATGGGGCAGAAAGGAACTCGTGATTCAGGTAGTCATGTGTTGCTTATGGGAAGAAAAACCAAAGGGCGTAAGGATTATTCTTACTTGCCCAATCCAATGGAGACAGGGTCAGCTAAGAAAGGTGGGGATAATAAACTAACCAAATGCAAGGTGAACATGCAGGGGTAGTCTCATGAGCAGCACTTCAATCCCCAAGAGGTTAATCACTTAGTAGAGGGTGAGGATTATAAGGTCCAAAAGCAAAGCAGCAGAGCCAATAAAAGACTCAAAGAGAGAGTCTAAAAAATCATGGAAGAAGACAATGAACAATGCTTGAAGCTCATTTTCCACTCCAAAGAAGAAATTACCTAAGGATATCTTCATTTAGATTCTGAAAAGGAGGAGGTGAACTGTATCTATGAAATAACGATCCATGTTGAAATCAATGAGCATCGAATGGTATGGATCAACAAACAAGACCGCCTTCAAACATGGGGATTCAACGGGAAGAAGATTAACTTGGAGGAATACATTCATACATGGGAGAAGATGGCTCAGCATTTAGAAGATATCATCAAGACTCGGATACTACGTTAACAAATTTACAATGGGGATTATGTAGAGTGACTATTTCTAATAATCTTTACCTTGTCTTTAACAATTTTGTATTTTTGTTATGTGTTTAACGACCCTCTGTTTCTCCCTTGTGAGGTTTCCCAATTTTTCCATAAAAGTGATTTGGAATAAAAATATATGTTTTAGTCCGTGAGGAATGGGAAATGAGAATTTTGGTATTGTTGAGCACTAGAAATTGAGGTCAACATGGTTCTTCAGGTTGAGGGATATGGTGATGTCCAGTACCATGGTTGGGCAATATGGTTTGCAGGGGGTGACAACGGTTTTCCAGTGCCGCATCATAGGTTGGTTGGTGTGCTCACTGATGTTAGACGATTGAACCTTTGGGGTCATGGGAACATGGGATTAGGACCTAGTGAGGTGGTGTTGATGAATCGATATGGATGGAGGCCTCCCTAGACTCCGCGAGATAGGGAATGGTTATGACTATATGTATAGATGAGGTGCTCACCGTAGAAATCCATGAGTGATGAATTGAGAGACCATAGAATGGGGGTTGTGGCCCAACATGATATTTAGGATAATGTAATGGGAATTATGGAATGAAAAATATCGTTGTGCCTTAGGACATCGAGCATCTGAATTGACAGTGATTTAATAAATGTAATTCCAAGGGACTTCTAATATGTTTATGGCCATACTGAAGGGACATCGTATTTACAAGGCATGTTGTCTACATGGTGATGGTTGTCTTGTAATAAAACATGACATGGAAATGGATGAGAAATTGAGGGTTCTTCCAGAATGACTAGCTATAGATACATCATTCCATGGTGACATTGGCTGAAGTAGTTAAACACTATTATGAACATTGAGCAGAGGTGAAGTAGGTTATGTCATATGTTTACGGTTTCAATTGATTTATGTCTTCAATACAATGATATATCTATGATTGTCACTTTTTAGTGTTAGCCAACTGAACCCATACTCACACCTTGCACGAGCCCCTCAATATGCGTGCATTTTTTTATAACCTTGAGTACCAAAATGGGATCAATTTTTTGGACTTAACCTTAGTGAGTTGGGATATTCCAAGGTGCATAAGATATATGACATGGATTTTGGAAGTTGTACCTGGTGGGTCCTCTATACAAAATGGAGTTTCTTTTTGGGATTTTGCGTATATATTTTTTAGTTCGACCCATGAGTGATCTTGTATTCAATTTTCTGACTGTTACAGAATGTATTCATTATCGTAGTTACATATTAGGTTTGACATGTCTTGTTAATACCATTTTTATCTATATTTATTCCACTATGTCTATTTGAGGGCTTCCACAATGCTGTTATTATTACCATTATCATTATTATCTCTATAGGGTATAGTCTTTCTACTATTACAAAATAGACCCACGTTGTTTTTTGGTAGCCTTTGGCGTATGAGGATGAATTCCTAAGGCGTCCCGACTCCATGGCCTAGAGAACCAGTTCAGTGGATCCTAGATCAGGGTGTTACATGTGGTGTAAAAGTATATTATTTTTTTCATTATATTTTGATTTGTATAGAGGAGACTCAATTTTTTTTGAGCTGGGTAAAGATCTCGATCTTGGATGTTGGAAACCCCAATCATGGAAGGAAATCGAGTTTCTTGGGGTGGGAAAATTGTGTTCTTTCTTTACACTTTAACTATTGACTAATTTTCCTCCTCTAATGGTGCACATGGATGTGATGTTATTAGTTTATGAGGATTTATGTCCCTTGGACCTGTATGGAATGTGAAGATAAGTCATGCGTCTTGATAGGTAGTTAGGATACCATGGCATATGTTTGTGATTCTGATTGTTTCTAGAATCCTAAAATATAGGGAAGGGGATTGACAACATGCTAATTTTTTCCTATATAGTCTCTTGGGGGTATTATACTCAATCATCCCCAGTATATAGTTTCTTGTGTGACCGATGTTTCACCTTATGTGCATATAGAATATGAGGGAATGAAGTTGATATTGATAGGCATGAATAATATAAGGGATGAGTTGTTTAAATTTTCAACAATAGACTAAATTGTGTTTTCTTGTATAGCTTCTTGGTGAAATTCTACTCAGCCATCCCATAATGGTGGATTCTGGTATGACTTATATGTGTTTCCTAACTCTAATATGGGTAGGAATGTAAAGTCCCGTAAATTTCAAGGAATTTTTTTTCTTAAATTCTTTGGGATTTTACGAGCACGCAGTTTCTGACGACACCTGATTCTGAGGCTCGGTGTGTCTGGAATCAATTTCCGAAGTTTAGCTCGGGTACGTTCAGTGAACGAACGAGCGAGTTTTTCTATCTTTTGAACCGGTGCTCGGAATTGAAATCCGAGAGCACCGATGAACTCGCAGCGTCGATATTTGCTTAAGAGGACCTTTACCAATGATGCGTTTGCTCGGGAGGAGTTGTTAAAATTTGTGGAATTAATAAAGAATTAAATAAAATTTATGGTACAAATTTTATTCCTAGCTTAAGTGGTTTTATCTTAGGAGTAGGAGTTGGGGTGGGACCCACTAGTTACTAACTACTCATGAGAGGATAATGGTGGGGTGGGGCCCACACGAGCCCAACCCTCCACATTCCCTAACTCCTCTAAACCCCCTCTTAAGTTGTGTAACTCATCTTAACTTGGTTAAACTTCCCCATTAATTGGATGACTTCTCCTCTCCCCACATTAAATCATGCCAAAACATTTAATCAATTAATAGAATTTTGGTTTTGAATTTTGGATTTTGAAATGCATGCCATGCTTTAATAAAATAAGAGGAGTCTTATTTTATTTGGGGGTTGGCTCGTTGTGTTGAGGATTGAAGGAGAGAGCTCTAGTTTCTTTGAAGAACTTCATCTTCCGCGAAGAACGACTCCACTTCAACGAAGAACATTGATTCGGCGGCCCCGGTTTCTTTACCCTCTTCTTCCTCCGCGACAAGGGAGGAGACACCGACGACGACGGAATCGACGCCATCGTCCGCGGCGCTAGACAACCGCGAACTTTCTTTGAGGTAGGGTTGCGTTTTGATTGAGCAACGTTGGTTTACCTTCCATGTTGTTGTTTCTCATAAAACCACTTGTTATCGGACTAATGCGGAAGGAACCATACCAAACTAACACGGTCCGATTCCTCCGCCGTTCTTGTTGTTGTATGGTGTTCACCTATCGTTCTTGAGCGATGAATCATGTTATGTTTTCGGAGCCGATTGGAGGCCCGAAAACATTGTAAACGGCCTCAGAGCGTCGGGGTGACCTAGAAGCGGAAGTTTCGTAGAACTCGGATCATCGAAACGAAGAACGGACACCTCGGGAGGCGTGCTGGCCAGAGATGTCGTTTCTGGAAAATTCCAGAATACACGACGTCTACTCCAAGAGCACACGCTGTGTAGTACAAGCGTACTGTGGCTTCCATTTCGGACGTTAGAAAAGTAACACACGGCGTGTGACTCTAGTCACATAGCGTGTACTCTCCACACTGTTTGATAGAGGAGATTTCGGGGGACTCGGCGTGTATTTAGGGAAAATACACGGACACAGACATAAATACACGACCACGTCACACGACGCGTATTCTCTTCATAGAAAGGCAGAAGCGACTTCGTGAGGCTCGACGTGTAATCTGGAAGATACACAGACACGAGCAGAACCACACAGCCAGGGGCACGACGTGTACTACCTCACCATGGCAGAAGCGGCTTCGCGATGACTTGGTGTGTATTCCGGGAATACACGGACACGAGGTGGAGTACACGGGCATGTACTCCACCACACGACCAGGCATGGCCAGCACACATGGAACCGACCCTAGATGTTTGGACACGACGTGTAACCATACTACACGCCGTGTATTTACTTATCTACACGACCAGCCTGTTGGGACGGAGAGTGATGGCAAGAGGGGGGGTGAATTGCCTTTTCAAAAAATAATAACAATTTAAAATCAAAGTAAAAAGTGCAGCGAAAATAAAAGAGGCAAAACACAAAATTGATAACGGAGTTCGGCTTAAACCAAAGCCTACGTCTCCGCTCCCAACTCAACCGTTGAGAGATTTACTACCGCTTGCTTTTTAATGGTTTTAGCAAGAAACCCACTAGACTTTAAGGTAGTCTAGAACCTATTACAGTTTGCTTTTAATGGTTGAGCAAGAACCCACTAGCCTTCTTACAGGTGAAGGCTAGCTCACCTATGACTCAAGCCTTTTAAAGGGAAGGCTTGACTAACCTCTTCACACCTTGAAGGTGGTGTGAAAACTCAAACAAAAGGAAGATGAGAGAAAGAGGGGTTTGTAGGCACAAACCCAAATTGATGCTCAAAATAATAAAACAAGAAAAACCGTAATGTGGAGAAGTCTTGGGCGCCAATGGATTGATTGGAGTTGATGAAGAGCGCTCCCAAGCTTCTATGGTGATGCTCCTTGGATGTGGAAATGAGTTGGAGCAATTGAGGTTCCTTGAAGGAATCCGCCGGAGGTTTGCCAAATGATGAAAAATGTGTCCGTTGGCTTCCGTTGGCTTTGTTATTGTTCCACACTTGTTCCGGGGCTTCCTAGTCCTTTATTTATAGAGGGGGAACCCTCATATGGCCGTTCGGGGTCTTCGGAGCCGTTGGAAAAGTCTTCGGAGCCGTTGGGAGCAGGCTGGTCAAAGCCCAACGGCTAGTTTGACTGGCTCCACCGGCTGACCGGTGCTTGGCCACCGGTTGGCCGGTGCTTTGGAAAATGGAGAGGCCTTCTGCCCAGGCACCACCGGTTGGCCGGTGAAGAGGCCACCGGTTGGCCGGTGGTGAGACAGTAGGTGTCCCTTCTGTCTGGGTTCCACCGGCTGGCCGGTGATGGGACACCGGTTGGCCGGTGGTCTGGACAGAGGGGATGCCTTCTGTCAAGATTCCACCGGCTGGCCGATGGTCATCCACCGGTTGGCCGGTGGACTGAAATCAGTCCACTTTTGCCTTCTGGCTTTCTTGGCCCAATTCCTTGGCAACCTGAAATCATGCCTATCATCCAAAAACACTTAAAACAAGATTAGATAAATAAGAGAGTGATTGTGATCATGAAAATTAAACCACGAGGGGTACGAGAGGTACAACAATCTCCCCCTATTTTGATGATCACAATCACCAAAACAAGCAATGTAAAAGACTGAAATGAAAGGCATGCTTTAAAGGATAAATTGAAAAGTAAAGCAAAGAATGAGAGAAAGATTTCTCCCCCAATTAATCAAGAATTTCTCCCCCTTTGTGATTATCAAAATAGCACGGGGCATAAAACTTGATTGAGGGAAAGGATTGAAAAACAAGATAGAGATTTTAAACCAATTGAAATTTTTGAAATTTGAATTGAAAGTTTTGAATTGAAAGTTTTGAATTGAAAGTTTTGAAATTGAAAGTTTTGAATTGAAAGTTTTGAAATAAAAACGCAAAAAGGCTTAAACGATCCTAACTCCCCCTAAATAAAAACAACAAATCACCGGGGGTGGATTTTAGAACCGAGACAAATTTTGGTCCGGTGAGACTCGCTAAAAGGGATTTTTCAATCCATACTTGTCTAGTGGCGGGTCTTCTCCTATGAAATTCATCATTAAAGGAAATGGTTTTGGGCCTTCCATACCGGGCATTTTTGCAATTGCACTCATAAATTAAGTGCCCAAGTTTTTTACAATAGTTGCAAAATTTATATTGGGAGCCCCCCCTTACAAAAATAGTAGGAGCATGGGAAGATGAAGCTTGCTTGGAATAGCCAAGCCCTTGGGTGGTTCTAGATACACATTGGGAACCAAGGAGCTTCGAAAGGTTATGTTCACCTTCGGTGAACTTAGTTAGGGATTTCCTTAAATCCTTGATTGTTGATTCCATAGAATCAACATCAGGAATGTTTTGGACCTTGAGGGACAACTCCTCCTTTTCTTTGAGAAGTTGTTCCTTTTCGGAAGAAAGTTTTTTGAAATTCTTTTTTAAAGCAATAAATTTGGAAGAAAGTTCGTGAAAGCCTTCCTCCAATTGATCTCTAGCATGTTGGAGATCCTCATAAGATAAATGATTGAAAGAATTGGAAGAACAAGAGGAAGAGGAGTCGGAAGAAGTTACCTCATTAAATGCCATTAGACATTTTTTACCGTTGTCTTGTGGAGGAGGATGAGGAGGGTGTGGAGCTATCACTCCATGTGGCCTTGAATGCATTCTTCTTTTCCTTTTTCTTGGCCTTTTTCTTGTTGAGTGGACAATCGGGCTTGTAATGGCCTTTCTTGCCACACCCGTAACATGTTACCTCGAGCTCAGATTTTTCGTTGGGTTGAGCCTTGCGGGATTTCTTCTTCTTGTGCTTTTTCATGAATTTGTGCATTTTGCGGGCAAGATTCTCCATTTCTGAATCGCCGTTTGAAGATGAAGAAGATGAGGAGGAGGAGCTTTCTTCTTTTTGAACTTTGAAGGCGATGTTATTTGGAACTTTGATCGGTTTGCCTTCCTTTTCAGCTTGCCTCCTCATGGTGATCTCGTAGGTCATGAGGGATCCGATGAGCTCTTCGACCGACATGTTCTTGATGTCTTTTGCTTCTTGGATTGCCGTGACTTTTGGTGCCCATGTGCTTGGTAAGATCCAAAGGATCTTCTTGACCATCGTTTCTGCAGACACATCATCACCAAGGGACTTTCTCCCATTGCAAACATCAGTAAAACGAGTAAACATATCAGAAATATTTTCAGATGGATGCATGGTAAAAGACTCAAAATCTTGACGGTACATATCCAATCGAGTATCCTTAACTTTGTTGGTCCCCTCATCGGTAACCTCCAATAGTTTCCAGATTTCATGAGATGAAGTGCATGTGGAAACTCGATTGAATTCATTACGATCAAGGCCGCAATGAAGAGCGTTCATGGCTTTGCCATCAAGCTCGAAATTTTTAATATCGGCTTGAGTCCATTTGGATTCATCGGGAGAAGAAAGAGAATAACCATGCATGACAATTCTATAAATAGGATAACCAATGCTTCTAAGAAAAGTGGTCATGCGGGTTTTCCAATAGGTATAGTCGGTTCCATCAAAGAATGGAGCACGACCCAAAGAATAGCCTTCGGGGGCGAAAGAAGTGGAAGCCATCACAAAGGATCTTGAATTTGAAACCGGTTAGGGTATTACTCAAATTTTGCCTCTGATACCAAATGTTGGGACGGAGAGTGATGGCAAGAGGGGGGGTGAATTGCCTTTTCAAAAAATAATAACAATTTAAAATCAAAGTAAAAAGTGCAGCGGAAATAAAAGAGGCAAGACACAAAATTGATAACGGAGTTCGGCTTAAACCAAAGCCTACGTCTCCGCTCCCAACTCAACCGTTGAGAGATTTACTACCGCTTGCTTTTTAATGGTTTTAGCAAGAAACCCACTAGACTTTAAGGTAGTCTAGAACATATTACAGCTTGCTTTTAATGGTTGAACAAGAACCCACTAGCCTTCTTACAGGTGAAGGCTAGCTCACCTATGACTCGAGCCTTTTAAAGGGAAGGCTTGACTAACCTCTTCACACCTTGAAGGTGGTGTGAAAACCCAAACAAAAGGAAGATGAGAGAAAGAGGGGTTTGTAGGCACAAACCCAAATTGATGCTCAAAATAATAAAACAAGAAAAACCGTAATGTGGAGAAGTCTTGGGCGCCAATGGATTGATTGAAGTTGATGAAGAGCGCTCCCAAGCTTCTATGGTGATGCTCCTTGGATGTGGAAATGGGTTGGAGCAATTGAGGTTCCTTGAAGGAATCCGCCGGAGGTTTGCCAAATGATGAAAAATGTGTCCGTTGGCTTCCGTTGGCTTTGTTATTGTTCCACACTTGTTCCGGGGCTTCCTAGTCCTTTATTTATAGAGGGGGAACCCTCATATGGCCGTTCGGGGTCTTCGAAGCCGTTGGAAAAGTCTTCGGAGCCGTTGGGAGCAGGCTGGTCAAAGCCCAACGGCTAGTTTGACTGGCTCCACCGGCTGACCGGTGCTTGGCCACCGGTTGGCCGGTGCTTTGGAAAATGGAGAGGCCTTCTGCCCAGGCACCACCGGTTGGCCGGTGAGGAGGCCACCGGTTGGCCGGTGGTGAGACAGTAGGTGTCCCTTCTGTCTGGGTTCCACCGGCTGGCCGGTGATGGGACATCGGTTGGCCGGTGCTCTGGACAGAGGGGATGCCTTCTGTCAAGATTCCACCGGCTGGCCGGTGGTCATCCACCGGTTGGCCGGTGGACTAAAATCAGTCCACTTTTGCCTTCTGGCTTTCTTGGCCCAATTCCTTGGCAACCTGAAATCATGCCTACCATCCAAAAACACTTAAAACAAGATTAGATAAATAAGAGAGTGATTGTGATCATGAAAATTAAACCACGAGGGGTACGAGAGGTACAACACAGCCCTGCGACACGAGCCGTATCACACGGACAGTACCCGGTGTCTGATGACACGACGTGTATCGCTTACCTACACGCCGTGTACTTTAGGGAAATTGCTTGGTTGACTTGTTCTCTGTGACTTGAGCACGTTTTGCTTGGTTTTTCCCCTATGACGTGGGACAGAACTACGAGATACATCAACTCTGGTCTTCGTGACACTTGATGTATCGATCTTTGACTCGAGGAGCGGACCCTCCGGAAATCGAGCGTGCTGTGTGCGAGAACCCTAGAGCTGGCTGCGACTACGACGACGATGACGACTGTACTTGGATCATCTGTGGGTTCGGCAGCGATATCGACTGTACTTGGATCCTCTGTGGGTTCGGCAGTGATGACGACTGTACTTGGATCCTACGTGGGTTCGGCAGCGATGATTACTGTACTTGGATCCTACGTGGGTTCGGCAGCGACGACTTCTATACTTGGATCCTACGTGGGTTCGACAGAGGAGATGATTCAGAGGTTACATCTAATCATCTCCACCTCTCTTCGTGAGTAGTATATCTGTGTGAGTTGAGTCTTGACTTTCAATCATTATCTTTGATATGATTAACTTGCATTCCTGTGTGGATTGGGTTGTGCATTCCTGTGTGGTTTGAGTTGTACTTTCCTGTGTGGACTGGGTTGAACTTGGGTTAGGAAGTTGGAGCCGAACTGGAATTGATGACTTAGGTATATGTATGGGCATATACCTAAGTAGTGTTGGTTGATACTTCGTATTTGTATCATTCATTTGTGGTTTATCCTTTGTGGATTCTGGGAGACCTTCGGAGGTCTCGGGGTCCCTACTGAGTATCGTATACTCACCCCTGCACGGGCTATGCCCACACTACATTGTGTTGGATGCAGACGACGGACAACACTGATTGTGATTGAGGCTTGTGGAGCGTGACGGTACCCGGAGGTGGACTATCAGGCGGGACGTACACGGAGCGGACGACCGGACCCGAGGAGCTGAGGAGACCATCTGTACCCACCCTTCAGGTGGGATAGCCGGAGAATGATTCAGTGGTTGTTGATTTACTTTACTACTGCTGTACTTTATTTTCAGTTGTACTGTACTTTCAGTTGAGTTTGTATTCTGGCCCATTTACTTTTCAACACTTACTTTTGAACTCAGTTTACTTAGTGTTTACTTCAGCTTGCGTACTCCGTGGTGTTTGTTTTCTTATATAAAGGCAATGCCTTCCCTTTTATCGGGATTTACGCCTTTGGTGCTAGTCGCCAGCGCATGGCCTATGGAAGGCGGGCTTGGGGTAGTCACGACACGGGCCCCGAGGACGGGTCGTGACAAATTGGTATCAGAGGAGTCGGTTCTACCGCAAAACTCATGACTCTGATAATTTCTTCTATGTGAAGCAATAATGTTAAGGGTAGTGAGTGCGATTATCAGTTCAGGGAGTCCAGTGTTGGTGCGGTGGCCGACATATCCATACACCAGGACCTTGACTTCTGATTCCCGACACAGTGTACGAAAACATTGACTGCATGTGTGTTTCAAAAGTTTTCTTTGTGATTACTTTGTGTCAGCTCACCAGGTATACTGTATTAACCGTGGCACACCTGTTTCCTTTCAGGATGACCCCACGACGGCAGCCAGCTATGGTTCTGAGCTTTGTGAGAGATGACAGCCCATCGAACGACGAGACCTCGGTGCAGAGCCCCATTACAGCGAGGCACCAGCGGTACCTCTACCCGCCGAGCCACCGATACCACCAGCCCCAACAGTTGAGAGTGCACGTCGCCTGAGTGCACTGCACGAGTTTCAGCATCAGAGACCGCCCAGGTTCTGCGGGGAGATGGACCCTCAGGCAGCTGAGGATTGACTGGAGGCTGTAGTTCGAGTCTTCATATTAGTAGGGACACCAGCTGACATCATGGTGATCCTTGCGGCGATTTTCCTGCACGCAACAACAGGTAGATGGTGGAGCCTGATGCTCCAGGTGCATGACGAGACATCTCTACTTTGGTCGGACTTCGAGAGCCTCTTCCACTCGGAGTTCGTTCCAGCCACCCTCCGTGCGGTGCGCATTCAGGAGTTACTACAGCTGCGGCAGGGCAGCATGACAGTAGCCCAGTACTCGACGAGATTTACTGATCTCTCGCGCTACTCTACGGACATGGTACGAGACCCATTCTTTCGGGCCCGGACCTTCGAGCAGGGACTAAGACATGAGATCAGGGCATCGATGATCTCCCTCAGTATTCCGACGCAGACAGAAGTACTGGAGTGAACCCTTCTTGTGGATAACTTTCTTGCTGAGTCTACGCCAGCAGCGAGGCCTACCGCAGGGCGACATGTGGCGGAGTCTTCTGCAGCCGGCAGTAGACAGATGTCGCAGAGGTCCAAGCGGACCAGACCATCAGGTGGACGACCTCAGGATACTGGTTCGGAGGTGCGGGGCACACGCAGCAGAGCCAGTCATTCGAGAGGCAGGCAGTGCTATGCATGCGGCGGGCAGGGCCACATGGCTCGTGACTGCCCGACCCGCCATGCAGTGGAGCAGCAGACGGTTGAAGGACCACCCAGACAGAGACAGAGGTTCGACCGTGGCGGTCCGCAGGGAGCAGGCGGACGAGGTAGAGGAGCTGGTCGAGCAGCGGGTGGTGGACGACGCTTTGAGGCTCTACCACCACCACCACCACCAGGAGGTCCACCCCGGCCACAGGGGGCTGGTGGACAGAGGCAGACCCAACTCCAAGCAGCGGAGGCTTACGACCACGGTGCACCTGAGATGATTCGAGGTACTATCTGTATCTACTCCACCTTTGCTGCAGTTCTTATCGACACAAGCGCGAGTCATTCTTTTATTGCCGCTGCCCTTGTTCGGAGCTCAGAGATTCCGACGGAGCCGTTGACTTGATCCTTACGGCTAGAGACTCCTACGGGAGCAGACTCGACGATTACGCACTAGTGCCGACAGTGTGAGCTTACTATAGGAGACGAGAGCTTCAGCTGAGATCTTCTTGTAGCGACGTCGAGGCCTTACGACGTCATCTTGGACATGAATTGGTTATCTACGGTCCATGCTCAGATCAACTGTATTAGGCGCAAGGTGCAGTGTGTCCGCACAGATGGGAGCAAGTTCACCTTCACCGGCGAGAAGGGAGCCTTTGCAGCACAGGATGGACTCACTCAGAGGAGAGGACAACCGATCACCCATCAGTTGGCTAATATCATCCTCGGAGCAGTTGATGTGCGGAGTCCAAGTTTTCCTGTTGTGGTGGATCAGTATGCGGACGTTTTTCCTGATGACGTTCCTGGACTACCTCCTCGCAGAGAGGTAGACTTCTATATTGACCTGTACCCCGGGACAACCCCGATATCTACTCCAGCATATCGAATGACACCCGCTGAGCTTCGAGAGCTACGGGTACAGTTGGAGGACTGACAGGGCAAAATATTCATCCGACCCAGTGTTTTACCCTGGGCTTCCCCGGTTTTGTTCGCCAAGAAGGCGGACCGAAGCTTGCGATTGTGTGTCGACTACCGTCGCCTGAATCTGGTGACTGTGAAGAACAAGTATCTACTTCCGAGGATTGACGACCTCTTCGATCAGCTCAAGGGAGCACGATGGTTCTCGAAGATAGACCTCAGGTCAAACTATCATCAGCTCAGAGTTCGAGACATGGATGTGCAGAAGACGGCCTTCAGGTGTCGGTATGGCCACTATGAGTTCTTGGTTATGCCTTTCGGCGTAATCAACGCTCCAACAGTGTTCACGAGTCTCATGAACATGATCTTCCAGTCTCATCTCGATCGATTTGTCGTAGTCTTCATCGACGACATATTGATTTACTCGACTACTGAGGAGGAGCACGCCTACCACTTGCGGGTTGTACTGGATACACTCTGAGAGCACTAACTTTATGGTAAGCTCTTGAAGTGTCAGTTCTGGATTCGAGAGGTCCACTTCTTGGGACACATCATCTCTGAGGCGGGAGTTGCGGTGGATCCTGCGAAGATCGAGGCAGTGCTAGCTTGGGAGCCACCCAGGAGCGTGACAGAGGTGCGGAGTTTCCTAGGTCTGGCTGGGTACTATCGGAGATTTGTGCCAGACTTCTCCAGAGTTGCAGCACCACTTTCAGCTTTGACGAAGAAGGGGAAACCCTTCGTGTGGTCATATAGATGTCAGCAGAGCTTCCAGGAGCTGAGACAGAGATTGACCAGTGCACCCATCTTGAGGCTACCAGAGGAGGGCGTAGGATAGGTAGTTTACTGCGATGCATCAGGGACCGGACTCGAGTGTGTCCTGATGCAGGAGCGGGCAGTGATCGCCTATGGATCACGACAGTTGAGGCAGCATGAGCAGAACTACGCTACCCATGACCTGGAGTTAGCAGCAGTGGTCTTCGCCTTGAAGATGTGGCGACACTATCTGATGGGCGAGCGCTTTACAGTCTACTCTGACCACCAGAGTCTCAGGTACATCTTCTCGCAGAAGGACCTGAACCTGAGACAGCGACGATGACTCGAGTTCCTCCAGGACTATGACATTGAGATAGTCTATACTCCTGGAAAGGGGAACGTAGTAGCCGATGCTCTCAGCAGGAGGACGAGCATTCAGCTACTTGGAGAGCCGATGGAGTAGCTAACCGCGTTGCAGATATCCTTCGTGGATAGAGATGAGACAACCTTTCTACAATCGCTCACAGTCACACCACTATTACTTCAGCGGGTCAGAGAGGCACAACGTGGGGACGTTGATTGTGAGACGCGACGTGCACAGATATCCACAGGACAGACACCTGATGGATTTTCTATAGGAGGAGAGCACGTCATCCTTTTTAGAGGACGTACCATGGTACCAGTTGCATTACAGGAGGAGGTGCTGAGAGAGAGTCACACTTCCCCATTGGCGGTACATCCAGGAGTAGCGAAGATGTACCAGGATCTCAGGCGACAACACTGGTGACCGGGTATAAAGAAGGCTGTGGCAGAGTTCATTTCAC
Source organism: Viscum album (assembly GCA_963277665.1). Classification (NCBI taxonomy): domain Eukaryota; kingdom Viridiplantae; phylum Streptophyta; class Magnoliopsida; order Santalales; family Viscaceae; genus Viscum; species Viscum album. The sequence continues at coordinate 76,545,303 of OY728159.1, forward strand.
GATGCCTCACTTGCCAGTAGGTGAAGGCGGAGCATCAGGTACCAGTAGGCTTGGTACAACCCTTAGAGGTCCCGGAGTGGAAGTTGGATGGGATATCTATGGATTTCGTGACGGGACTTCCACGTACTTCCAGAGGTCACGACTCCATCTGGGTGATCGTGGACCGACTCACCAAGTCGGCCCACTTCTTACCTATCAGAGAGCAGAGCTCAGTGGAGAGCTTGGGACACCTCTACGTTCAGGAGATTGTATGGCTTCATGGTGTACCATCGTCTATCGTCTCCGATCGAGACGCTCGCTTTACTTCCCGGCTTTGGAAGGGGTTGCAGGAGGCATTTGGGACGCAGCTACGCCCGAGCACTGCCTTTCACCCTCAGACAGATGGCCAGACGGAGAGGACCATTCAGACTCTCGAGGACATGCTCCGTGCATGTGTCCTTGACTTTGGTCGCAACTGTGAGGATCACGTACCCTTGGTGGAGTTTGCGTACAACAACAGACTCCACCATCGAGATGACACCATACGAGGCATTGTACGACCGACCTTGCAGATCACCTCTGTGCTGGACAGACCCTGGGGAGTCAGCACTTGTAGGACCAGAGATGATCCAGGCCACGACGGAGAAGGTACAGGTCATCCAGGAGCGGATGATGATTGCTCAGAGCCGACAGAAGTCCTATGCTGACAGGAGGCGGAGACCACTGGAGTTCGAGGATGGCGACCACGTATTCTTACGGGTCTCACCTCGACGTGTATTACGGAGATTTGACCGGGGCGGTAAGTTATCTCCGCGCTTCATCGGACCATTCCAGGTTCTCAGTAGGATAGGCGAGGTGGCTTATCGCCTGACTCTTCCACCTCAGTTGCACCGGGTGCACGACGTCTTCCACGTATCTCAGCTGAGGAGATACGTGCATGACCCGACACATATCATTGATCACGGGGAGCTGGACATTGATGACAGGGCGACATTTGCGGATGTCCCGGTGGAGATCGAGGATCGACAGGAGCGGGTCCTACATGGACGGTCGATTCCTCTGGTGCGCATTCGTTGGAAGCACGAGAACCTCCAGGAGAGCACATGAGAGCAAAAGGCTTAAATGCGTGCACATTACCCTCATTTGTTTTCCTAGTTTATGATGTATCTTTACGGGGACGTAAAGCCCTGAGGTGAGAGTAATGTAAAAACCCGTAAATTTCAAAAAAAAAAAATTTCTTAAATTCTTTGGGATTTTACAAGTACGCAGTTTCTGACGACACCTGATTCCGATGCCCGGTGTGCCCGGAATCAATTTCTGAAGTTTAGCTCGGGTACGTTCAGTGAACGAACGAACGAGTTTTTCTTTCTTTTGAACCGGTGCTCGGAATTGAAATCTGAGGGCACCGATGAACTCGCAGCGCCAATATTTTCTTAAGAGGACCTTTACCAAAGGTGCGTTTGCTCGGGAGGAGTTGTTAAAATTTGGGGAATTAATAATCATATATATCATTCCATATATGATTTATTATTAACTTTTTTTTACCAATTTATTAACAATTATTTGTTAAAATAATGTTTTGGGTAATAACAACATCTTTTTTCATGTATGTTCTGGTTTGGTATTTGTGGTCCTTTTACATGGATCACTATTCAATAATTTATAGGTTGTTAAAAATGAAATACATATCATATGTATTAATTATATATTTAATTATATTAATCCATAAAATATAGATATAGAAAATTAATTACACTATTCATGGAGATGGTAGGTCGTACGTATGCATGAACATTTTTTCTATTTTCTTGATGGATGGAACAAATGGAAGGTAAATAATAAATAAACTTTACATAATCATTATTATGTGATATATATAACATAAATTAATTATATTAATAATTTTTAACTTCCATGTAATGTACCTGTGGAAAACGATTCTTATCTCTTTGCAAGGAGGTAGTTCACTGTACAGATTAACGACATTATCATATTCACAGTGAATTGAATTCAAGAAGGTTTATGTGATATTTTAATTATAGAACTGCAATTTTTTTAATATCATATATATAGTATAATTACATAATTATAACCTTTTATTATAGTTCTTGAAGGAAAATTAATTATATAAGTTTGTGATGTGGTAGTCCATGGTACACATGATTGACAGTTTCGTTTCCCATTTATTGTAAGAAGAGATAGATGATTGGTGTTACATTAATATAATAAAATATTAGTATATGGAAGATATTTATGATTTTATATCAGTATAATTGAATATTATTTGATTGAGTTGGTAGAAAAATACAAAATAAAACCACTTGGTTAAGAGTGATTTCTCTTCCTCATACAACCTCTTTAAGGTAGCCCCAAAATCCTTCTTAGGAGGGTTTCATAATCAATATAAATCCTTTACGATGTTGGTAGAGAATAAAGGAATATATTTGGGTAGGTATTCACCAGTAAAAAGGGTTTTGGATGTGTGAAGAGGCACGAAGAAGGGGATCCCAATTATAAGTGGGAGAGAGGACACACTAAGAATTTTGGAAAATAAAGAGGTGAACCCAAATTTTTTATATTCCAAAAGCATAAAAAATGGATAATTATAGAACCTTAGATTATATAAGGAAACATTATTTATATCCAATGTATTTTGGATATTTTTTTAGGAAATTTTACCCCTTATCATTTTAGTTTAACCCCTCGGTAAACACATTTTAACATTAACCATAATAATTCATTTTATCCATTTTTACTATTATTTTGACTAGAAATTAAGTTGAAATTATTATATAATATTAATTATGGTGATTATAAATATAGAATCCATTTTTTTCTAATTGAACTCCCAAAAATGGTAGAATTTAATTTAATATTAAACCCATATATGTGACAAAAGTGAAATTATCTAAAATAATTTCATAATTATTAAAAGTTTTAAGAAGAAAATTAAATATTAAATTGATTAAAATAACACAAATTGGATTCATTAATATATAATTGAGGTAATTTTACTTTTAAAACCATAATAAATTAAAATCTTTCTTGTAAATGTTTTAAATTAAAGGGTAACTTTTAATAAAAATCTATATATTTTTATTATTCATCAAAAAATTAATATTTTTACCAAATTCTCCAAACTGAAATCAAAGATAATTATGAAATTTATATTTAAAAAATTATGTTTATTTTTCAAATAAATTTTATAAATTTGGAAAAATTATTTTATTATTTGTTCACAATAATAATTAATTTGTTTTCATAAAATATTATTTTCAATAACAAATAAAGTATTTTCCTAAAATTATGTAAATTTTATCAATATGTATTATTTATATAAAACCATTATACTTAATTTTTATTATGTGTTTATTACTATTCTTAATTCCATGTTTAAAATCTAGGTTATTATAATCATTTTTAAATAATAATATAAATTTTATATTATGGTTCATTAAAACTCTATGTTGCGTGTAACAAAAACTATCAAAGAAATATTTTATCTCGAAATATTTCATAAATTCTCAGGGTGTTACATTAAATACCACAATAAAATAAACTTTCTCTTGAAAATTTTCACTCTAATACGAAAAATGTTGATACTTACACATCATCAAATTCTCATGTTCCCATGTATCTACTTCAAATTGGTGGTTTCACAAAAAAAATTGACCAGGTGAGTGTTATTTTTTAAGTGCACTTTCTATCTGTGATCCATAATATCCACTAGTTTCTAATCATAGTAAAGGTCATGTTAAATTAGTAAAAAATCTATTTTCATCACATGTAAAGGATCTAGTGTGTACTTCCATGGGATAGATGCGTAGAACACATAGTGGACTTGTGAGTAGTTTAGTGGAAATGCCAAGAGATAAGTAAATGTCCCAACTCGATCAAGAATATTTAAAGGGACAATATACTGAGGGATTAAAATTTTAATCTTTTCTTAATCTCATATAATTCTTTGATGGAGAAAATTACTGGAATAACTTATGAAAACTTCAAATATCATTTAACATCGATAATTGTTATCATAACTTTTCAATATACTTTGTGATACTTCTATGTGTTACTAAATGGAACTAACTTTATCTATTATTTATTCAACTAGTTTATGTACCAATAGACTTATTTCTGCATCTTCATAATAGTATATCTTATTTTTTTACTTCTTTCCAAATTGGGCTTCATAATTATCTATCTGCTTGCTCAAGTGAAAGCTATTATTGTAAGAAAACTCGACTAAAGGGGTTAATCCCAACCACCCTTGAAATATATAGAATTAGATCTCAATATATCCTCTTGTGTTTGAATAATTATATTACAATAACCATATACATGAGGATAATATAGAGTGATGAAACTCAACTATGTATCAAGAGATTTATAAAGGCTTCTCAAGAAAATTATTGTAAAACCTAGATCCTGATCAGATACAATGGAATATGGAACTCTATAAAACATTACCACATCTTTAATGTATATATTTTCAAGATGATCTATATATAAAAATTCTAAGATAAATATTAAGTGTGCTAACTTTTTTAGGAGATAAATTACAATGCATATAACATTTTTCCGTTTAGAAATTGTTAGGATTCTAATGAAAAAAATAAATAGTTATATTTTATCATTTCCATTTAGGTATGGATAATAGTTTTTGAATCCCCATAGGCATTTATATCTCATAATTAACATGTTTTAAGACTAATAATTTATATACATACTTATAACTATATCATTTCATATTGCATCACCATAAGTACTATTTTATATAGGCTGGTGGTAGGCTTGATACCCTTATCACCCTTCAATTTTGGGTTTAATCCCATAGACTTAAAAGATGTGATAGGTTGTTTCCTATAATATGGGTTATCCTTCTTATAAAAATATATTAATATAGTTCATAAAATGTTTCAGAATCAAAATAACCAACAATTACCCCAACTTAAAATATTATATAAACCCTAAAGGTTACCAATACCATTAATCATATGTACAAAAAATATAAATACATTCCTCTTAAAATATTTTTTTTCACTAAAAATTATATATAAAACCAAAGGGTTGTATTTCTGGAAATATGTATAAAATTATCCTTAATATTGATATACACACATCACATAAATCCATAAAAGGGGTTTATATATCTTTGAAACTTTGATAAACCATAAAATTATAATCCCATGATGGTATCTATAACTCTAAATATAATCATAAATGGATACATATATGCTTCAAAAACATAATTCAACCTTTATTACTTAAATATGATCTTATCTTGGACAAAAACATTTCTATCAGGAGCATGGTTCATCATTTCACTAATAGGATATCAAATGTTATTTTATTATTCCATAATCCTTATTAGAGAGATAATCAATTCTCAAAATCACATCAAACTTCATTAAAAGATGAAAAATATGATGTAAATAGGGATCATTCATACAAACTACATCATTTAATTCCATACTCTAGAGTGGAGGAAAAGTATTCCATAATTACAACCATTAACATCAACTATTATGATATATAATATTTCCCTTTATCCTTTTCATTAGAGGTTTCTTTAAATTATTATCCCCATTATCCCTTGGATTAGGGAACTAATTCATATAATTTATGAAATCCTTCCACTTGATGCATTAGAGTGTAGGTGGTGCATTATAAGGTGGATTCTCTATATTTTCATTATTAGTTTACTTCTTACTATAACTTTGGCATTCATCCCCTCGATGACCCTCCTCTCGACACTTAAAACATTTACTGTAATGACCCAGTAACTCGTATATAAATTTTTACTCTTAGTAAAACACATTAAATAAATCTCAAACAAAAAGGACTCCTTTTTTATTAAAGCAATACATTAAGAACGATATAAGAAAAATCCCCTCATACTAAGAAGATGGTAATATTAAATCTATAATGATCATTAACAATAAATAAGGACAACTCATAAAAAACATGATAATGATGATATCGTAGCCCGTACTTTTGGGATCTTCCCTGAGTATAAATCCAACAAAGAAAATAATGGTAAGAGCATAGAATAATGTAAAAATAGGCCTCATCTTGAGGTAAAAATAATATTTTGATGAGTCGGGTTATGTATTTATACATAAAACAGCCATTGTATATAGCCATCGAAGTTTAAAAAAATGATAGTAAATGAAACCAAAATAATCATTACAGACTTATATATGTATATATACTATTTATTGATTAATTAACATTAAAAATAGTTTATTTAAGTACATCCCCACAAAAAATACTATGAATAAGTATTTAGTTTAAATATAAATATTTATGTTAATCATATCAAATAATGTTTTTTAATAAAAATAAAATAGAATTTCATTCAAATAAAATTTAATTTTTAAATGTTTAAAATTTATTATTTTAATAAAAATCATCTTAACTTTTTATAATTTTTTTTTTATTTTTCAAGAAATAGAAATAACAAAATAAGTTTATAATTTTTGTTGACTTTAATAGTATTTATTATTTTTTATTTTTCAAAAATATGGGTTTTATTAATTATAAAATTATTATAATGAGAAAGGTAAATACCTAGCATATATTTTTAATGACACATGATTTCATAATAATTATTAGAGGGAGAGTATAATTATTTTGAATAATAGTAATAATAATAATAAACTTTAAGTGGAAAATTATTAGTTTGAAGAATTAATATACTAATATATGTGCATCAACAATAAGAAAATATAATAGATATAAATATATACAATCAGTTAAAAAATATATTATAATGAATTGTTATAATAATAAAATTATGGTATAATAATATTTTTCAGTGCCTAATGGATGAAAAAAAGGGGAATCCCATTTTGGGATTCGGGTAAAAATCGAACGAAACACTTCCCTCATTCTCATCTTCAACCTCTCGAAGGCATCAGTCAACCCCAAACTCCCCATTGTGCCCCGCCCTTGCGACACCTTGATCATGCTGGTCAACATGCATCATCTTACCTTAGAGAGACTCTCCTTTGAGGATCCAGTGACTCGGGATGGTCATGCTTAGAGGAAGGTGACACACCCCCACTGATATTCAGTCAGCCTGAAACTTGTGTCGGCAACCCGTGACGACTCCAAGCATTGTGTTTTTATGGTTGGGTCCTCCTGTGAATCTCTTTTGGTGATGGTGAGTCGGACTTTTGGAAAACCAAAGAATATTTTGAGTTTTTTTCAATTTTCTTTTGGTTTAGGTTCCCACATATCCTGTTAGGATCAAATTTAGGTTTTATTTTAAGTAAAATTTGGATTCTCTATCGGTATTTTAATTAGTGTGTTCACACTATTTTGTGAACTATAGTTTATGAATGTTCAGGTATAAAAACCCTTCTACATTAGGGGAATACTCGTTGGGGAAAGTTTTTCCACTACAACTTGGTGAGTCTAACTTTGAAGGTGTTTTCATGCCCTTCTTCTGTGTAACCCGAGACTGAGGAACTACCTGGTTCCTTGATTCACACTATAAGGGGAACTCATTTCAATTTTAATCCATTTCAATTTATTTCATGCAATGTTAACATCATTCCAGTTTTCTTTTGAATAGTTCAATTTTCTTGTGAGAAATCATTCAATGGATTAAATGGTTTCTACTTTTTGTGTCAAATGGTTTAGTCATTTAGTAGTATTTTAATCCTTATATTTCCCAAATAATCAAGTTATGTGTTTATTGTAGTAAAAATATTTTAATAAAATATTTGTTTCATTTTAAAATTATTTCTAAATTAGTTCGTAACAAGAAACTCTCCCTACTATGTGATTATTTTCCCCGTTGCCAAGCAGTGGAAACATCTGCTTACTAAGAAATTGTGTTTTGTGAAATATGTTCAAGTATCATATGAAATACATCTATTTTATGTCAATTTTCTTTAATTTGATTACTAAATATTACTCCATGGATGATTAAACAATTTTTTATGTCATTGGGGTAGCAAGAGCTATGCTTAAATTATTATTTTAAAACCATATATAAATTTGACATCTTTATATTAAGAATTATTTTAATCTATAACCATAGTATTTACAATAGTATTCAGATGGATTTAGAGATAGAAATTCAGCCCTATATGTTCTGCCTTAAATTTTCATATCAAATATTTAAATTTCTTTGATTCACAGGATTGTTTTTTCATTAAATTATTCTGAATAAATAAAGACCATTCGTTGGACTCCTATAAAAACGAGTTGTATTATTAGATCTTCACACACACACACATATTATTTTTTTATTAATGTTTCAAAAGTGTTTATATTTATATATATCATGGAATTTTTAAAATCACACCATCTTTAATAAAATCAATTTAATGCATTTATACCCCTATGAGTAAAAGTGAGGTTATCAAAAATTTCAAATGATGTTTTCTCTTTCTAAACAAGTGGACGCATGTGTGTGTATATATATATATATAAACATATATAATTTCATATGAAACAAATTTATTTAAGACATGTATATCACTAATGATTTATGTATATGTCATTTTATATAACAGTGTTATTGTCATATTAAGTCAATATACATATATATGCCTACAGAAAAGATTTATTCAAACACTCATCTTTATGTATATACTTGTGACTTTTATGAAAAACTATTACATACATGCACATGAAATTATCGTTATGTATTTTAATGAGAATTTTTTTTATCATGATTCAAAAATGTTCTTTTTATGAAATGATTTTTTAAACTCAGGTCTTAAAAGAAATTCTATGCTTAATCATGTGCAATGAGGGTTTAATCATTTTGATTCATGTGCAATGAGTGTGTACTTATGCTAATTCATGTGAAATGAGGGTTTACTCATGATAATTCATGTGAAATGAGGGATTTCTCATGATAATTCATGCACAATGGGGATTACTCATGCTAATTCATGTGTAATGAGGGGTACTCATGCTAATACATGTGCAATAAGTGTGTACTCATGCTAATTCATGTGAAATGAGAAGTACTCATGATAATTCATGTGCAATGAGGATTACTAATTATAATTCATGTGAAATGAGAATTACTCATTCTAATTCACATTCTATGAGGGTTTAATCATGCTCCTCCATGTGAAATGAGCCTAGACTCGTGCTTATGTCAAGTTCTATGTCTTGAAAGTGAACAGAGAATTTATGTTTTGATCCAAGGTTCTAGTATGAATGCTTATAAGATTTTCAAGTAAATTGTTATTTCCTCATGAATAATTGAAGTGTATTTTAAAGAAATTGTATAAATTGAAAGCCTTTTTCTAATATGTTTGTTTTTATTCTACACGTTTTTCCTAAGAATTCATTTAATGAAATTTTTGGTAACACACTCTACTTTTTTTTGAGATTACAAAAATCTATCTAGTTTCTATTTTTTTTTGAAAACCACTTACTGATTTTTTGTTGCTCACCCTATGTTTTAAAATTATATTTTCACAGGGATTCAAGATGCATAGAAGTGAGGTTATAGTTGAGGTCCCGCTAAGGTGTTTAACCTTTGTAAATATCAGTTTTAGTCTTTCCCTTTTTAGATGGTGTCATGAGGATTCTCCAAATATATCCAGACTCTCTAAAATTATATACCTTTGCGATCTTAGGTTGTGTAAATAAATAAATAAAATATTTATATATATAAAAATGGACCATGTTTTCTGGGTCGTTACTTTTACATACCCCCAGAACCCAATTTCCACTATTTTTACATCCACACTACAAGAATAAAGGAAGGATCATCATTTTCTCTCCATGGTTTGTGAGATTTCCGCTCAATTACATCTTTCATTTCTTATCAAAATCATTATATTGATGGGTAAATAAAATACTAATTTTTACATTGATGGCATATAAAATTATTTATTAATAGCTTATATTTTATCTTCTGGATAACACTCTTTAGAGATGTGGTTTTAAGACACTAATGAATTGTTCAACCTTATTTTCAATTTGAATGATAATGGTAGAAGTGTACCTCACTTATATTGTAATATTTTCCTCATAGGTACCTATAGATTTTTTTTATTATTCTGAATTAGATCAAGGAATTCCTTTACCATTTTCATATGAAAAATATGAGTAAATGACCTAATTATTAATAATCTCACAAACTCATTCCATTACATAGAGTCAATTTCATCTGGTTTCTTCGTATTCTTGATTAGTGTCCACCGTTGATTTTATTTTCCTTCAAAATGATATACAAACATAATTAAATTTTATTGATCCAAATAATAAAGAGAGGAAAATATCATTTTAGTTGTACTGATCCATTACTCAACACCCAAAGGATTGATGGAACCACTAAAAGAAGTTGGATGTTTCCTCAAGGACACAAAAAAAATTTGTTTCTTTATTTTCTAATTTATAAGTTCATTATGATTTATATCTGATGAAATTTGTCCAAACATGGAACGTGAATTTTCATTATAAATTTGATAAAAAATGGTTTCTATAGAGGGAAATCATTACTTTTTCCAATTAATTCAACATTAACATGGTTCATTCAGGTTCTAGACATTGAATAAAAACAAAACTCATTGTGTAAGAAACACTAATAATATTTGGAAACCACATAATCATGAGAAAATATTTATAGAATGTATAAATCATGAATCCTTATTTTCAATATTTGAAACCTTAGGCATAACCTAGTTCATTCATGGTTTTTATTCAAATGCTTCATGATGCTTCATAAAGAGACTTTTGAATTTATAAAATATATCACCTAGGAGTGTCAAATGAGGTGTGTTATAAGGCTTTTTGTTGTGTGTGAGGTGATGATAGAGTCTAGATCGATGTTGCCTTTTTATAGTTATTAAATTTAGGGACAACTATTTTAGACTCACATTCCCTGCAATATTCATATAGGGATACAATTTAATAGAAACCATTCACTCCACCCTTTACAAAAAATCATGTACATTTTTCTATACCATTACTTAACCTTAGAAATATCCATAAGATTATCACTAATTGTTTCTCATCTGATTTCCAATGGTTAACTAAAACATTCCCTGGATAAAAATTATAATGTCCTAGGATTTTCATATATAAACGTTATATAATTCTAGAAGAAAATTCAATATATTTCAAAAAATACACTTCTGAGTATCATAAAGGTTTTATGTGTTTTTAGAGTAGTTCTATAAAATTTATATTTCATGAAACATATTCAAAATCTTCCATAAATATCTTCCCATTTTATAAATTTCATAGAAATAGCCTATTTAAACCTTTATTCATAACCTATAAAAAGTAAACATAATAAGGGGTGTGCTCAGATGCTCGATAAGGGTAGACATGAAATATATCAATTTATTATCATATGTAAGAATAAAACAAAACAAATGGAATGATATTATTAATATAAAATACAATGTTCATACCCAATATTTCATAGATCATAAACATGATCCATGAAATACAAAATTATCATTTCAAAATGAACCATAAGTTCATGAAATCATCATAAATAAATCCTGAACTAGAAGTTAATTTCATATAAGTTTCTAACAATTAGAAGTATAAAAAATATTTCACATGTAGTAGTTAACAATTGAGACCATCAAATCATAATGTATCAAGCATCAACACATGTTACCCATTTAATAATGGATATAAAATAATTACATGTTTCCCATAGTATATCAATCACAACATCATGTTTCCTACAATTAATCAATCACATCAGCTTGTTTCCCATAATTATTTCATGAGATATAATAAATTAACCAATTCAATATAGGTATATATAGGTAAAACAAGCTAAAAAAATCCACAATTTTTTCTACAAATCATAAAATGTTCATCATTTCATATTCCATGAAAAAAGAAATGGATTTCATAAATATTTCATCATAGTATAGCCTAGGGAAAATAATAAGTCTTCATAAACATTTTATCAATTCATCATATCATAACCCATGTAAAAGGAAGAGGTCTTATAAAACACTTTTCATAATAATGATGAAAAAAATCACAAAAATAATGATTAAAAATGGTACTATTGGATCATATCCCTAGAAAAATAAAATCCACCCAAATTTTTTTTATCATTGATGAATATAAATTCCTTAAAATATCATCAAATCATTCCTGAGGAAAATATCATTTTTTAAATAACTATGATAAAATATATAAATTTATCAAATATAAAAGAAAACATTATATTTGAATGGAACCTTTGAACATATGTAAGGGTATATTATAATAGTTTTCTAGTTATTATAGAAGAAACATTCATTCATTCCATACAATTTCATAAAAATACTCCTTTCATATTTTTATTAAAAAATAAAAAAATACTTGTTTAGAAAAAGAAAATATGATTCATTTTAAACAATTTTATCAAAAAACAACCATGTGTAAAAATTTAATTTAAAAATAATTCTAAAATATTAAATATTTCATTAAAACATATTTAGAAAACCTGTCCTTGAAATAAAAATGGTTTTCAATCGAATAGATAAATAAATTCAGTTTTTTCATTAAAAAAATATCTTAGAATCTTGGGTATATATGGAGAGAAATATGAAAGGGAAAATTTAATTTCAATAGATACCTATAGGAGAGTAAAATTGATGATTGTAAAATGTAATTTCAATAAATACCTATAATAGAGTAAAATTGATGAGTTTATTAAGATATATATTGTAAGATTATATCATTAGAAACATAATCATAAACAATACCATTAAACAATGTGATTATAAAATAAAACATTTACCACTTTGGTATCTTTTTAATCATAATTCCCATGAAATAAATAACATTAGATAGATATGTATATCCTATAATTTCAGGATAATAATCATAGAAGAAATTTATTTGAAGTATATAAAATGAAAAAAAGAACCAAGTGGTGTATAAGGCATGTGTCCCATAGAAATAAATGTGAGATGAAAATCCCTTACCTTAATATAGACTTCCATCATACATGTTTGAAACTACTATTTAATAAATATAGCTTTATTAAATATATATTCCATAACCATAATAATATATTTCATACCATATATGATTTACTTATGACCTTTTATTACTTATTTATTAATAATTCTTAGTTAAAATCACGTTTCTTGTAATAAATGCTTTGTATTTCATGTATGTTTTTATTTTCTACTTTGAGTCCTTTTACATTGATAATGGTTTCATCATAATAAAATTTTAATCATGATATAATTATAATATATATTCTTTAAATTTTGTAATTATATTTATCTATAAATGTTAGAGATAGAAAATGAATTACAACGTTCATGGAGATTGTAGGCCGTATGTATGAATGAATACATTGTCCATTTTCTTGATAGAATGAATGAAAGAAAGATAAATAATAATTAAACTTTTTATAAACATTATTATGTCATATATATCACATATATTTATTTAATTTAACCTTATTTCCTTACGTGTACATTATAAGTGAGAAAATAATTACATCGCTTTGCGAGGTGGTAGTCCGCCATACACATGAACGAAGTTATAATATTCTCACATGATGAAATTTAATAAGATATATGAGATATTATAAATCTATAATTATAATTATGTTGTTAGTATAACATATATAATTTAAACCCATCATTATATCCTTTTTCTGGAGGCAGTGATGAAAAAAATTACATTGGTTTGTGAGGTGGTAGTCCACCATACACACTATAAATGGTTTCATTGCCCATTTTATGGAATAGAAAATAGATGTTGGTGATGAAATTAAAATAATAAAAAATTGGGACCCTTTATTTTAATTATATTTTTGTATGATAACAAACTATTATTAATATAATAAATAATGGTTTGAAAATGATATGTTTTTTGGGTGTTTAACGATGATATTGGGGTTTATATCATGATTGAAAACTCATGATTATGCCTCCAATAAATTATAACTTAAATCATGGAAGGGGATTATTTTAAATGATGTTTAAACATGGTTTCAGGATTTAAATATTTTATGAATTAATTTAAATTATATAAATCCATGTGTAGTTGCATTCTAAGTGGACATCAAATATGTTGGATGGATTTTTTTCCTTGGGTCTTGAACTTTAATGTAATATAAGTGTATATACCTATGTTTAATATATATTAACTTATAAAAACTTCAATTATTTAGTTTTTAACTATTTATGACCCTTTTACTATGAAATTATGATGGTGGGATGTAATGGTTTTAAAGAAAGAAATGATTATTGTATGGTTATGAAATAGAACATGTGCCTCAGCCCAGTTGGTGATGTATCCTTAAGTGAATCCATGAGACCCAGGTTCAAAAATAGGTAGAGGCATATTTCCAAGCACTATAGCAGAACTTTACACTATGCAGGTACTGTAGTAGAACTGTACACTGTGCAGGTACTATAGTAGAACTGTACACTATGCAGGTATTGTAGAAGGTACTATTTAGTACTTTAGCAGCTGGAACTATTCACCTTGGGCCATCGGTTTGGTCTTGGAGTTCTTAAGGATTTCGGACCACCCAGGCCTTCAGGTCAGTAGGGCTTTCGATCCACCTTTAAGGCCTTCGGGCCACCTAAAGGTCTTCGGGCTACATGTTATTGCCCCAAACAAAATCTAAAAAAAAGGAGTAGCCCTAGAAGATGATTTAGAGCAGGTGCACTCACCAAAGTAGAGCTAAATGGATTGTCAGAATGAGAGGGTATGACTATGCCATTGGGACCAACCTGTGCTTGCACGGGAAGCCTAGACAGACGAACATGTGAAGGTGGAGAGCTACTATCACGATGTAGATACTGGGGAGGGGAAGTTCCTTGTAGATAGTCTGGTTGAATTCCCTAAGACCTTCGGTTCATGTAATCTTCTAAGCCTACGAGCCTTGTAATCTTTGAGCCTACGAGCCTTGTAAGGGTTCCCCCTCATCCCTTGAAAGGGGGGTTATCAAAAATCAATAAAAAAAAAGAAGGCCTTCGGGCCATTCAGGAAAGTATGGTTATGAAATAGATATTTTTTAGATGTTTGATAATATATATTTTGAGTAGATAATGTACCTTTTGGGAATAAAAATATTGATTTTTGTTTTTATATTTATAGGTTAATTTTTTATTTCATGTGTTATTTTAATGATTTTTGATATTTTCATCAATATATGTTATGGTTTTCACTACAATAGGATATTATTTTGATAGTTTGCTAGAAATAAAAGGGTTTTAGTATCTTTTATGTGGCTTGGAAATCAAATAATTTTTTATTTTAATTTTATCAAGTGTTGAATTAATTTTAAAAATATTTTAGAAAAGAATGATTATCACACTTGACCTATCAATCATAAAATGCCTTATTAGAGTGAATGTGTCTCTATAAAATTTATTTTACTCAGATTGATGGTTTCAAGATATTGTGGATATGAATATAGTGTTTTAATTATCTGATTTTATGAATTTCAATGAGAATAAATTCATTTATAATAATTTTATTATGTTTTTATATTTATTTATTTTGAATAATATGATGTATTGTGGTTGGGACATGTCTGTTTGTTTCTTTTCAATTGAAAATTATTATTTTATTTAGGTTTAATTCTACTTGATAGGAATAGGTTTGTTTGACTAAAATATATATTCAAAACATGTAACTAAATTTGGGAGAATGTGTAATAATAAAAAATATCCACTTTTGTATTTGGTTTGATTGACATTAAATGTGATTTTGATTTTAAAGTGTCGGGTTATTGAATGTCCATTGAATATAAGAAAATTTTAAAACTATTCTAACAAAAAAAATTGATGTAAATATTTAAACTCAATAATTCTATCTTAAATAAGTTTAATCGAATACATAAACACATAGTTAATAGTTTTATATTTTCATCCAAAAAGGTCACAATGATTTTCGGGTTTGGAATTTTGAAAAATGGTGAAACTTTGAACATTTTAATTAGTTTCATGATCTACTAGGTAAAAATGTATGGTTGATGGAGGGTACAAATGATTTTATAGACCAATAATTTTATAATAATATAGTTTCAATGTTTTAATGAAAGATTATGAATTGTAAAAATTCATACATAGTTATATTTTTCATTTATTATTACACGATAGGTGGACATTTCCATGAACAAGTATAGTGAAAGTGTAATGTTAAAAATGATTATAATTTATGTTTTTTCCACCTTTGACCCTAGGAACACTACTAGGCCTTGGTTATAGTCCAAAAAAATATTAAATGTCTTATGATAAGTTGGAAATATATATCAAATGTCAAAAAACCTTAGAAGTAATTTGGGTTCCCATTTGAGATTTGGATGTTGGAGTTATATAAGTGATTAATCACTCTATATTCTTTTTATTTGATAATTATAAAATACCAATTATTTGAATCATTCAGTTCTTATATAATAAAATAATGATGTTAAATTTATTTGATTATTCTTTATATTATTCATTTGTTCATTTTTTATTAATTAATTATTTTTATAATTTCTTCATATTATTCTGGTTATACTCTATTTTTTTGTGCATTGAATAAAATCATAATATCTTTAAAATTTTGAATTTTTTATAGGTAAAAACTATAATGAGTTATGAATAATTTTTAATAAAACATGTATCCTATACATTTTCATATCACACGTGAATCTATATCTTATGTGTTTTTATATCATACACACATCTGTATCTTATAACATATCATATGAAAAAATTTATCATACCTTCTTCTGTATCTTATTCCATTTTTTAACATAGAAAATACATAAATTACATATAATAGATTTATTATGTGAAAATTCAAATATATTACATGGTATGAAAATTCATATATGAATTAAAATTTATTAATATTTCTTTGTGTCATAAAAATTTAACATATTCTTATAAATTTTTATATAATTCAAAATCAGTATATCTTATGAAATAAAAATATCTTAAGAAACAAAACATCTTATGAAAGATAGTATACTTACAAATATTTTATTTAAAATTAAACTTTTATTTATTTAAATAGTGTATTTATGGATATAATTTTTGTTGTGTGTTTTCAATTTAAACATTACATTAAGAAAATGAAGGATATTTTTTAATGGCGATTAATTGGAAATTTCATGTGTATTAAAAATAAGAAATCATGTAAAATTATTTGAGTAAATAAGAATAGTGATTTAAAAATATCCAAATTATCTTATAATCATTACATTTATGACTGCATGATTCAGAAAGAAAATAATTAAAATGATTAAATTGTTAATGTTTCCATTCATGAAAAAATCTATATAAATAGATATTGATTGAAACTGAAAAATATGTGATGCATACATGAGTTTAATATAGTAGAAAATTGAAGTGGAATTCACTAAAAAAATTAAATTTTAATCTTTTTTTATCACTAATACTATAATATTATTAGCTATACATAAAAAAAATTTCACTCTATTTCTCTTAAAGTGATTCAATATTCATTAACATTCTGATAATTTACTCACTAACTCTAGTTTTTATAGTGTTATATTATTTCCATCTATTTCAGTTTGTATTGTTTTTATGTTATTTTTTTGTAATGAGTAGCATGATTGTTCAGTTATACTATCCCTTAAAAGGTATATTTGGTTATGCCTCTAGTTAAAGAAATATAGGATTGTTTTTCTTATACCTCCATTTAGAAAACTAAAGGTTTGGGGTTGTGACTCCGTATTGAAAAAAATTATTTCTCTAATAGAGTTAAAATTAAATTTAAAATTCATTTTTTGTTGATTATTCCTTTAGTATAAATAGTATTTTCTAATTGAGTTTTTACCCTCCTATAAAAGTCATGTTTTAGTGGGAATTAATTCCCTTGAAGATGGAGAGAATTGAAGTGTAAATTGAGAATCACTATAATTCAATCTACTATAAAAATTTATTTTTATCATATTTTATTTTTTTAGTTGTTATGTTATTTTTCTAAATTTGATATAGCCTTTAAAATTTTATAAAATGGATAATTTTATTAACCCATCTATCTATTTGACCATCCAACTATCTAATAAAAATATAGCATTAGATAAATTCCCTTTTTATTAATTGTGATTCACTTTTATAGAATATAAATATATTTTAAATTAAAACCTTTAACCTAAACATAATAATCTAGGGAAGAATATCATTTTACATCAAAATTTCAACATCTAATGATGGGTAAATTTTTTAGAGGCCCAGCTTCATTTATAGAACTGACTATGGATATTGGTAATCTTGAATAGAATCATTATTAAAATAGATATACATTAATCATTGAACTATCAAGGGGAACCCATAAAAATTACCTGAAGGTAATCCCAAACACATGACAAGTAATAACATGGTAAAGTATGTCTCTAATTATAAAGTTATAAATAATTTATATTGTTTTATTGGGAAAAATATATTTATTTCAGTATATACATGTCAAAATTCGTATGAAATTTGGAGAGTTTTATAAGTAACCATTTATGGAATGAATGAGATAAAGATAATAGAACATATAATTTTGTAAGATGAATATCATGAATTTAAATTGGGTGAAGAAACTAGAATTCAGATGTTCCATTAATTTATAAGCAAGGTAAATGGTATTGGAGATTTTGGAGAATATTTGGATAATAAAATCCTTATTGGATGATTATTGAAATTCCTACCAATGAAATAGAATACTAGAATGGTTTATATTTATGAAAGTAATAATTTCAATAAAAACACACTAGATGAACTCATTGGTTCATTATTTCAATACGAATTAGAACATAAAAATTTTACTAATGAAGAGATTATATAAATCAAAGGTTTGGGTTTTAAATCAAAAATAAACATTACATATTACTATTTTTATTCTATGTTATAGGTAAGTGGGAGAGATGATCCTTTCCATGTGGTAAGAGGAATATTCAAAACAAAAAAAACTAATATAGAATAACTAGAACAGATTATCCTAAATACGATTATAAAGGAAACATGAAGTATCGTATAAATATATTATAAATGAAAATGAAAAGAACATAAAATGAATCAATTCCCAAAATTAAACAATGAATTAAATATTAATAATGTTAATATGAAAGATAATTGAAAATTAGAATATTTTTAAAGGTTCCAAAAGAATTTTGATTCTTATGATAACTCTAGAACTAAATATTAATCATTGAACTTGTGTCCCATAACTTTATTAAATAATTTTGGCGATTCTGTTATGATTTTAATGAATCTTATTTTTATAAATTTATAGTATATGAGCTATATAAAGATATTGAAATATTAAAAAAAATTATTATTTATATTTCATTGTTTTTTAACAGAACACAAAGATAAGAATTAAAAACATATATCGTAGAATAAGATTACTCTTGAAGAAAATGAAAAGTTAAAAAATAATTCATTAGACCTTAATGTTACTATATGTTAATATTTAATATTATTCAAGTGAAAATCATAAAGTAAAATATTTTCTTTCTAAAAATAATAATTATGATGAATGAAAATTCAAAATTATTGTAGAAGAGAATAGAAATATCAAAAAGAAAATTGAATATTGAAAGAAATGTTTTTCTAATTTTTTTCAAGGAAGATAAATCTATGATAAAATGATATGTATGAATAAAATATAAAAAAAATAATACATGACTTTTTATGGTAAATAATTACCTAAAATGTATAATACATTGTTTGTTAAAAGTTATAAAGGAAGTCTGTTAATTTATACATGGTTTGGATGTAGGATGAAAGTTTATTATATAAGTTATTGTTATTTTTCATTTTAATAATTATTATGACACATAAAATATTTTATTTATAAATATTTATCACCAGGATTACCAATTAATAAATGTTTGAAATTTATTTTGGTTCTTGAAATATCATTTTTAAACAGTATTGGATTAAGAGTAGGTTGGTTTTTAAAACATTACTCAATTTAGTTTTATAATATATATATCTAGGAAGTTTCAAAAATAGTACTTGGAGTATTATTAATATATACTCTATATATATGAAAGGAGAGGAATCTAATTTGTTATAAATAAATAGATTTGATGGAGGAAATATAACTTTTACTGATAATGCAAAAGGAAAGGATAATGGTTTTTAGAAATGTTGATGTTTATAATTATATTATTATTTTTATAGTTTTATATATTGATGTTTTGAAACATAATAATGTTAGTATTTCATATTTATGTGACGATGGAATGTTTATTAAATTTCAAAATGATAAATGCATTGTTTTTAATGATGAGTGTGTTATGTTTTATGCTAATTGAAAGGAAAAACTGGATCCATTAATTTAATGGACTAATGGATCCGAATTTTTTTTGTTTAAATATTAAATATTTTAAAAATAATTTATGCAATTTGGGGGCTGGATATGCTAATTTTGGAGTGCTACAAAATCAGTCCAAACATGGAAATCTTCTATATCTACCTGATTTGAAATTGTAAAACAATTACATTTTTGATTCCTATGTGAAGTTTAAAAAACCTAGAGAATATTTTATACCTATCAACGATGTTAAAACTATATGACCCATTGACCATTTTCATCCAATATTATTTAGATCTTACAAATATAATGACATTATCATATTAAATATAGTTTTGATTTTGTATACTATTTCTGAAGATTTGCATGGTTCTATTTTATTTTTAATAAAATTTAAACATTATCAATGTTTTCCTTTTATTGTAAATTGGTTCAAAATGAGGAAAGATACATGATTCTATTTATTAGACATAATGGAGGATGAGAATTTATAAATTTTAAATTTGAAATGTTCAGTTATGAAAAAGTTTATTTTCACAACATATAATTCCCTATAACACCGCAAAAAAGGATTAGTTTAAATGAAAAATATAAATATAAAAAATAGCTAGAACTATATCATGTGAATTAAAAATACCAAAATATTTTGGGCCATAATCTGTGAATATATACTGTTATTTTTCGGATAGAATTATTTTAATGCCTATTTTGATGTAAACCTCATGTAAACTATAGAGATGAAATAAACCTAAAGTTTTTTTTTTACTTTTTTAGTTATAAAGTTATTTATTTTTAAAATAAAACATTCTTTAGAAAAACATGATGCTATATATGATGAAGGATTGTTTTTAGGTTGTTTTAATATTATTAAATCATATAGATTCCATAATAAAAAAAATCCATTGTTGGTGATGAATGTCACGACCCGTCCTCGGGGCCCGTGCTGTGACTACCCCAAGCCCACCTTCCATAGGCCAGGGGCTGACGACTAGCACCAAGGAATAAATCCCGGTAAAGGGAAGGCATTGCCTTTGTAAAGTAAACAAACAAACTACATAGAGTAAGCAGACAGAAGTAAACACTAAGTAAAAACTGGTACAACAGTAAGTGCGGAAAGTAAGTGGGCCAGAATACAAACCCAAACTGAAAGTAAAGTACAACTCGAAAGGGGAAAACAACAACTGAAAAGTAAAGCCGTAACGTCGAGCCATCCACTGGAAGTCCCACTTGAAGGGTGGGTACAGAAAGCCTCCACTGCTCCTCGGGTCCAGCCGACCGCTCCGAGTACGTCCCGCCCAGTGGTCCACCTCCAGGTACCGTCCTACTCCGCAAGCCTCCACCACGATCAGTGCTGTCCGTCATCTGCAACCAACACAACGTAGTGCGGGCATAGCCCGTGCAGGGGTGAGTATAAGCAAATCATTAGGGACCCCGAGACCCCTGAAGGTCTCCCAGAATCCACAAAGGATAACCACTAAGGAAAGATACAATCAAGAAGTAATATCCGACACTGCTTAGGTATATGCCCATACATTTACCTAAGTCATCAATTCTCGCTCGGCTCCAACATCCGAGCTCAAGTACAACCCAGTCCACACAGGAAAGCAAAACGTAAATCCACACAGGATAACACAACACAATCCACAAAGGAAAGTAAACAGGATTCATCTCACACAGATATACTTCTTCGAATGACGATAGAGATGATCACTGATCCATCTAAGTCATCGGACCCACAAAGGATCAAAAGGTACTAACCCCCGCAATGACCCACACAGGATCGGACCCACAAAGGATCGATATGTAACTAACCCCTGCAAAGACCCACACAGGATCAGACCCACACAGGATCTGTAGGCGCTGGCTCACACAGAACCGCTGAGAACTGACCCACATAGGATTGGATCCACACATGATTTGT
Source organism: Viscum album (assembly GCA_963277665.1). Taxonomy (NCBI): domain Eukaryota; kingdom Viridiplantae; phylum Streptophyta; class Magnoliopsida; order Santalales; family Viscaceae; genus Viscum; species Viscum album. Next base: position 76,567,435 of record OY728159.1, read on the forward strand.
AGAACTGATCCACGTAGGTTCACTGAGTGCTGTAGTCATCACCGTCGAATCCACTGAGGATCTCTGTACAGTCGTCGCTGTCACAGTAGCAGTCGCATCCAGCTCTAGGGTTCCCGCACACAGCAAGCTCGTTCGGGAGGGTCCGCTCCACGAGCCAAGAGGCTGATACATCAACTGACACATAGTCCAGAGTTGATGTATCCAAAAGTTCCGTATTGTCAGCGGGAACTCAACGTCGCAGACGGCGCGTCAATCAGACGCCCGATCTGAGAGTTATTGGCTTTTTCGTCCCAGGGGCCCGGTTGGTTTTTAAGGAAAAACCAACCCGACCATACTCTACCTGCGTCCAAACCTCGGGCGGAGTAATCCAAAAGATCCGTCTCAGTTAGAGGAATTCAACAAAGTCGACGGCACGTCAATCGGACGTCTGAAGCTCAAGATATGAGCGTTTCCGCTCCGAGGGCTCGGTTGGTTTCGTGTACGAACCAACCCGGATGAACCCAAAGTATTCCGAAACCTTGAGTGTGATATACTGAAACGACCATCTCGATTCAAGGATCGAATCACAACTGACGGCGCGTCGTTCGGAAGCCTGTAGCTCATGTTATGATCAAAAGACCGAAAAGGTCTGGAAACGGGGGGTCTGGGCCCGGACCGACCCGACCCGGGTCCGGGTCTGACCCGGCCCGGCCAGGGCATCCCGGCCCCACCTGGGCGCGACCCGGACGACGGGTCGGCTCGGCTCGGCTCAGCCGAGCGGCCGAGCAAGGGAAGCCGCGGGGCGTGCTGTCCCCGCGGGAAGAGGTGCCGCGGCCCCGCGTGGGGCCGCGCTTGGTCAGCGGACGCGGCAGAGCCACGTCCCGTGTCTCGTCGGACCTGCACGGTCGTGGGTCTGGTCGGCCGCCGCCACCTCCAGCTGCCGGCGCCGCCGCCGCCTCCAGCTGCCGGCGCCGCCGCGCCGGTGACCCGCGCCGCCGGTGGAGTCCGCGGGCCACCAGAGTTGCTCCGGTGGTCCGATTCCATTTCCGTCTGCGCCGTAGCTCAAACTGGGTCCCGTTCTTCACTGAGGAATCAACAAATCATCTCTGTGGAACGTTTTGTCATCGTCCACCATTCCACACACCAAGAAACAAAGGGCAGTGGGTTCGGACTTGTTCGTTGGTCCGCACCCACCGTGTTAGCAGTTTGAAACAAGACCATAAATCCCAGCAATTGATAAACCTCATTCAGCAATAATAATCCGCAGACCAACTTGTTACTTGGTTGGTCTGCGTTCTTGCCTTGGAGGAAAACAAACATGGGTAATAACATTTTCAAAACAACCCCTACCTCGTAGCTGTCATCGGATGAGTGTGTGTACGTCGCGGAATTGACCATCGCGGTAGGAGGTGATCATCACGTCGCGAAAAGGCGTCGCGTCGTCGTGGAAGGGCGTAGCGTCGACAATCTCCGATGGTTAAAGAAACACACTGATTTAATTATAACAATTAAATCCATGTTGAGGATAAAAACCACAAAGGAATTTAAAAGATTTTAAATCTCCCACCTCAAGCAGTTGATCAAAGATTTGTCGCGGGGATTGAACGTCGCGGAAGAAGCGTCGGCGTCGCGTCGATCTCCGGGGGTCAGGCGTTCTTCGTCACCCTTCGTCGGAGGCTGGCGTTCTTCATGTTCTTCGCGTTCTTCGCGTTCTTCGTGTTCTTCGCGAAAGAGGATGAAGGCACATAATCTCCAAATCCTCTCAACAAATCGCACCCCAGAAGAATGGTGTGTTGGTCTTATTTTATTAATATGCCAACGGTTGAAAAACAGGTTAAGAAACAAACAGATTAATTCATAGAATTAATTTCAACAAATTAACTGCCCAATTAAAAGGGGCGTTTAATTGTTTAAGAAAACGCCCCAGTTGAATTTCATTAAAAAGGGTTTTCACGGGTGCGTTACTTAGCAGAAAAGAAACGGTGGGGCTCATGCGGGCCCCACCTCACAAATATCATACCAAGAGGGTAGGATATTTTGGGTTACACCCTATCCGATTCAACTCATCTTAAGCAGCTTTAAGTGGATTTAAGCGGCTTTAAGTGAAATAAAATAAAGTTTGTCATACCACATTATTTTATTTCTTAACTTAAAGCTCAAAAATTAAAAACCACACCCAAAAAAACGCAACTTCGGAAGAGGCGTTTCTAAGCAAATACCGGCGCTGTAATTCCATCAGTGCCCTCAGAATTTGATTCTGAGCACCGGTTCAAAAGTTAGAAAAACTCACTCGTTCGTTCACCGAACGTACCCGAGCCAAACTTCGGAAAATGATTTCAGGCACACCGGGCCTCGGAATCAGGTGCCGGCAGAAACTGCGTTTTTGTAAAATTCCAAAGAAAATTAAGAAAAAAATTTCCTTGAAATTTACGAGTCTTTACATCACTCCCACCTCAGGGCTTTACATCCCTGTAAAGATACATCATAAGCTAGGGAAACAAATGTGGGTACTGAGCATACATCTGAGACTCCCACTCCCAAGTGCTCTCCTGAAGATTCCCGTGCTTCCATCTGATGCGCACTAGAGGAATCGACCATCCATGTAGGACCCGCTCCTATAGATCCTTGATCTCCACCGGGACCTCCGCAAAAGTCGCCCCATCATCAACGTCTAGCTCCCCATGGTCAATGATGTGCGTCGGGTCGTGCACGTATCTCCTCAGCTGAGATACGTGGAAGAAGTTGTGCACCCGGTGCAACTGAGGTGGTAGATCTAAGCGATAAGCCACCTCGCCAATCCTACTGAGGACCTGGAATGGTCTGATGAAGCGTGGAGACAACTTTCCGCCTTGGCCAAATCTCCGTAAACCACGTCGAGGTGAGACACACAAGAAGACATGGTTTCCATCCTCGAACTCTAGTGGCCTCCGCCTCCTGTCAGTGTAAGACTTCTGCCGGATCTGAGCTATCCTCATCCTCTCCTAGATGACCTGGACCTTCTCTGTCGTGGCCCAGACCATCTCTTGTCCCACAAGTGCTGACTCCCCAGGGTCTGTCCAGCACAAAGGAGATCTGCAAGGTCTGCCGTACAACGCCTCGTATGGTTCCATCCCGATGGTGGAGTGGTAGCTGTTGTTGTACGCGAACTCCACCAAGGGTAGGTGGTCCTCCCAGCTACGACCAAAGTCGAGGACACATGCACGGAGCATGTCCTCGAGGGTCTGAATGGTCCTCTCTGTCTGACCATCCGTCTGAGGGTGAAAGGCGGTGCTCAAACGTAGCTGCGTTCCGAACGCCTCCTGCAACCCCTTCCAAAGCCGGGAAGTAAAGCGAGCATCTCGATCAGAGACGATAGATGATGGCACACCGTGAAGCCGTACAATCTCCTGAACGTAGAGACGCCCCAAGCTCTCCACTGAGCCCTGCTCTCTGATGGGTAAGAAGTGAACCGACTTGGTGAGTCAGTCGACAATCACCCAACTAGAGTCGTGACCTCTGGAAGTGCGTGGAAGTCCAGTCACAAAGTCCATAGATATCTCGTCCCACTTCCACTCCGGGACCTCCAAGGGCTATACCAAGCCTACTGGTACCTGATGCTCTGCCTTCACCTGCTGGCAGGTGAGGCATCATGAAACGAACTCTGCCATAGCCTTCTTCATGCCCGGCCACCATTGCTGTCGTCTGAGGTCCTGGTACATCTTCGACACTCCAGGATGTAATTCCAAAGGAGAAGTGTGAAACTCTCTCAACACCTCCTCTCGTAAAGCGACTGGTACTAAGGTATGTCCTATGAAAAGAATGACGTGCTCTGCTCCAAAGGAGAAGCCATCAGGTGCCTGTCCTGAGGATATCTGTGCACACCGCATCTCACAGTCAGCATCCCCACGCTGTGCCTCTCTGACCCGCTGTAGTAGTGGAGGAGTGACTGTGAGAGACTGAAGGAAGGATGCTCCATCTCTATTCACGAAGGATATCTTCAAAGCGGCTAGCTGCTCTGTCGCCTCCTCAAGTAGCTGAATGCCCGTCCTCCTGCTGAGAGCATCAGATACCACATTCCCCTTCCCAGGAGTATAGAATATCTCAAATTCATAGTCCTGGAGGAACTCGAGCCATCACTACTATCTTAGGTTCAGGTCCTTCTGCGAGAAGATGTACCTGAGACTCTGATGGTCAGAAAAGACTGTAAAGAACTTTCCCATCAGATAGTGTCACCATGTCTTCAGGGCGAAGACCACTGTTGTTAACTCCAGGTCATGGGTAGCATAGTTCTGCTCATGCGGCCTCAACTGATGTGATCCATAGGCGATCACTGCCCGCTCCTGCATCAGGACACATCTGAGTCCGGTCCCTGATGCATCGCAGTAGACTACGTACCCTACTCCCTCCTCAGGCAACCTCAAGATAGGTGCGCTGGTCAATCTCTGTATCAGCTCCTGGAAGCTCTGCTGACATCTGTCTGACCACCCAAAGGGTTTCCCCTTCTTTGTCAAAGTTGAGAGTGGTTCCGCAACTCTTGAGAAGTCTGGCACAAATCTACGATAGTATCCAGCTAGTCCCAAGAAACTCCACACCTCCGTCACGCTCTTGGGTGGCTCCCAAGCTAGCACTGCCTCGATCTTCGCGAGATCCAACGCAACTCCCGTATCAGAAATGACATGTCCCAAGAAGTGGACCTCACGTATCCAGAACTGACACTTCGAGATCTTTTCATAAATCTGGTGCTCTCAGAGTGTGTCTAGTACAACTCGTAAGTGGTAGGCGTGCTCCTCCTCAGTCGTCGAGTAAATCAAAATGTCGTCGATGAAGACTACGACAAATCGATCGAGGTATGGATGAAAGATCCTGTTCATGAGGCCCATGAACACTGCTGGAGCATTGGTTACGCCGAATGGAATAACCAAGAACTCATAGTGGCCATACCGACATCTGAAGGCCGTCTTCTGCAGATCCTCATCCCGAAATATGAGCTGATGATAGCCTAACCTGAGGTCTATCTTCGAGAACCACCATGCTCCCTTGAGCTGATTGAAGAGGTCATCAATCCTTGGTAGTGGATACTTGTTCCTCACCGTCACCTGGTTCAGGCGACGATAGTCAACACAAAGTCGCAATCTCCCGTCCGCCTTCTTGGCGAACAATATCAGGGAAGCCCAGGGTGAAACACTGGGTCAGATGAATCCCTTGCCCTGCAAGTCCTCCAACTGTACCCGTAGATCTTGAAGCTCAGCGGGGGACATCCGATATGCTGGAGTGGATATCGGGGCTGTCCTGGGGTACATATCAATATAAAAGTCCACCTATCTACAAGGAGGTAGCCCTGGAACGTCGTCGGGAAAGACGTCCGCATACTGATCCACCACTGCAGGAAAACTAGGACTCCGCACGTCAACTGCTCCTAGGATGAGGCTGGCCAACTGATGAGTGATGGGTTGTCCTCTCCTCTGCAGAAGTCCATCCTGTTCTGCGAAGGCTCCCTTCTCGCCGATGAAGGTGAACCTGCTCCCGTCAGTGCGTACACATCACACCTTGCGCCTAATACAGTCAATATGTGCATGGACTGTAGATAACCAATCCATGCCCAAGATGACATCGTAAGGCCTCGACGCCGCTACAACAAGATCCCAGTCGAAGATCTCGCCTCCTAGAGTAAGCTCACACTGCCGGCACCAGTGCGTAATCGTCGAGTTTGCTCCTGTAGGAGTCTCTAGCCGTAAGGATCGAGCCAATGGCTCTATCGGAATCTCTGAGCTCCGAACAAGGGCAACGGCTATGAAAGAGTGACTCCCTCCTGTGTCTATAAGAACTAAAGAAAGGGTGGAATAGACACAGATCGTACCTCGAATCATCTCAGGCGCGCCGTGGTCGTAGGCCTCTGCTGCCTGGAGCTGTGCCTGTCTCTGCCCGCCAGCTCCCTGTGGTCGAGGTGGGCCTCCTGGTGGTGGTGGTGGTAGGGCCTCAAAGCATCGCCCACCACCTGCTGCTCAGCTAGCTCCTCTGCATCGTCCGATTTCTCCCTACGGACCGCCATGGTCGACCATCTGTCTCTGCCTGGGTGGCCCCTCCACCGTCTGCTGCTCCTCGGCACGGCGGGTCGGGCAGTCACGAGCCATGTGGCCCTGCCCGCCGCATGCGTAGCACTGCCTGCCTCTCGAAAGACTGGCCCCACGCTGTGTGCCCTGCACCGCTGAGCTAGTTTCCTCGGGTCGTCTGCCGGAGGGTCTAGTCTGCCTGGACCCATGAGTCATCCGTCGGCTGCCTGCTGCGGAAGACTCTGCTACCTGCCACCCTGCGGTAGGTCTCACTGCTGAAGAAGGCTCAGCAAGAAAGCTCTTGATCAAAAGGGATCGCTCCAGTACTCCTTCCCGAGTCGGAATACTGAGGGAGATCAGCGATGCCCTGATCTCATGTCTCAATCCCTGCTCAAAGTTCCGGCCCAGAAGAATGGGTCCCGTACCATGTCGGTCGAGTAGCGCGAGAGATCGGTAAATATCACCGAGTACTGGGCGACCGTCAAGCTACCCTGCCACAGCTGAAGAAGCTCCTGGATGCGCACCGCACAGAGGGTGGCTGGGACAAACTCCGAGCGGAAGAGGCTCTCAAAGTCCGTCCAGAGGAGAGATGCCTCATCGTGCACCTGGAGAATCAAGCTCCACCATCGGCCCGCTACTGCGTGCAGTAGGCTTGCCACGATGATCACCATGAGGTCTGCTGGTGTCCTCACTAGCCTGAAAACTCGTACCACTGCCTCCAGCCAGTCCTCGGCTGCCTGGGGGTCCGTCTCCCCGCGGAACCTGGGCGGTCGCTGGTGCTGGAACTCATGCAGTGCACTAAGGTGACGTGCATCGTCAGCGGCTGGGGCTGGAAGCATCAGTGGCTTGGTGGGTAGAGGTACCGCCGGTGCCTCAGCTGTCAAAAGGGCCCTGTACCGAGGCCTCATCGCTCGGCGGGCTATCGTCACGTAAAACTCTCGGAACCCTAGCTGGCTGCCGTCGTGGGGCCATCCTGAAAAGAAACAGGTGCGCCACGGTCAGAACAGTATACCTAGTGAGCTGACATAAAGTAATCACAAAGAAAACTTGTAACACACATGCAATCAATGTTTTCGTGCATTAAGTCGGAAATCAGAAGTCAGAGTCCTGGTGTACGGATACGTCGTCTGCCGCACCAACACTGGGCTCCCTGGACTGATAACCACACTCAATAAGCTTAACACTACTGCTTTACATAGAAGAAGATCAGAGTATGCGGTAGAACCAAACTCCTCTGATACCAATTTGTCATGACCCGTCCTCGGGGCTCGTGCCGTGACTACCCCAAGCCCGCTTTCCATAGGCCAGGGGCTGGCGACTAGCACCAAGGCATAAATCCTGGTAAAGGGAAGACATTGCCTTTGTAAAGTAAACAAACAAACAACACAGAGTAAGCAGGTAGAGGTAAACACTAAGTAAAAACTGGTACAACAGTAAGTGCGGAAAGTAAGTGGGCCAGAATACAAACCCAAACTGAAAGTAAAGTACAACTCGAAAGGGGAAAACAACAACTGAAAAGTAAAGCCGCAACGTCGAGCCGTCCACTGGAAGTCCCACCTAAAGGGTGGGTACAGAAAGCCTCCACTGCTCCTCGGGTCCAGCCGACCGCTCTGAGTACGTCCCGCCCAGTGGTCCTCCTCCAGGTACCGTCCTGCTCCGCAAGCCTCCACCACGATCAGCGCTGTCCGTCGTCTGCAACCAACACAACGTAGTGCAGGCATAGCCCATGCAGGGGTGAGTATAAGCTACTCAGTAGGGACCCCGAGACCCCCGAAGGTCTCCCAGAATCCACAAAGGATAACCACAAAGGAAAGATACAATCACGAAGTAACATCAGACACTACTTAGGTATATGCACATACATATACCTAAGTCATCAATTCTCGCTCGGCTCCAACATCTGAGATCAAGTACAACCCAATCCACACAGGAAAGCAAAACATAAATCCACACAGGATAGCACAACACAATCCACAATGGAAATTAAACAGGATTCAACTCACACAGGTATACTACTTTGAATAACGATAGAGATGATCACTGATCCATCTAAGTCATTGGACCCACAAAGGATCAAAAGGTACTAACTCCTGCAATGACCCACACAGGATCGGACCCACACAGGATCGATAGGTAACTAACCCCCGCAAAGACCCACACAGGATCGGACCCACACAAGATCTGTAGGCGCTGGCTCACACAGAACCGCTGAGCGCTGACCCACACAGGATCGGATCCACACAGGATCTGTAGCACTGATCCAAGTAGGATCTCTAAGTGCTGTAGTCGTCGCTGTCGAATACACTGAGGATCTCTGTATAGTCGTCGCCGTCACAGTAGCAGTCGCAGCCAGCTCTAGGGTTCCCGCACACAGCAAGCTCGTTCGGGAGGTTCTGCTCCACGAGTCGAGAGGCTGATACATCAACTGACACATAGTCCAGAGTTGATGTATCCAAGAGTTCCGTATCGTCGGCGGGAACTCAACGTCGCAGACGGCGCGTCAATCGGACACCCGGTCTGAGAGTTATTGGCTTTTTCGTCCCAGGGGCCCGGTTGGTTTTTAAGGAAAAACCAACCCGACCGTACTCCAACTACATCCGAACCTCGGGCAGAGTAAGCCAAAAGATCCGTCTCATTTAGAGGAATTCAACAAAGTCAACGACACATCAATCGGACATACGAAGATCAAGATATAAGCGTTTTCGCTCCGAGGGCCCGATTGGTTTCGTGTACGAACCAACCCGGCCGAACCAAAAGTATTCCAAAACCTTGAGTGTGATATACCGAAACGACCGTCTCGATCCAAGGATCGCATCTACGCTGACGGAGCGCCGTTCGGAGTCCCGTAACTCAAGTTATGAGCAAAATACCAAAAAGGTCCGGAAACGGTGGGTCTGCGTCCGACCCGGTTGGGTGCGACCCGGCCCGACCGGGGCGACCCGGCCCAGCCTGGGCGCGACCCGGCCGGCGGGTCGGCTCGGCTCGGCTCGGCCGAGCGGCCGAGAAAGGGAAGCCACAGGGCGTGCTGTCCCTGCGGGAAGAGGTGCCGCGGCCCCGCGTGGGGCCGCGCTTGGTCAGCGGACGCGGCAGAGCCGCATCCTGTGTCTTGCCGGACCTGCGTGGTCGCGGGTCTGGTCGGCCGCTGCCGCTGCGGCAGCTCCATTCGGCGGCGTGCTGGGGCGCCGCCCCCTCCGGCTGCCGGCACCGCCGCGCCAGTGACCCACGCTGCTGGTGGAGTTTGCGGGCCACCAGAGTTGCTCCGGTGGTCCGATTCCATTTCCATCTACGCCGTAGCTCAACTCGGGTCCCGTTCTGCACTGCGGAATCAACAAATCGTCTTTGCGGCACGTTTTGTCATCGTCCGCCGTTCCGCACACCAAGAAACAAAGGGTGGTGGGTTCAGACTTGTTCGTTGGTCCGCACCCACTGCGTTAGCGGTTTGAAACAAGACCATAAATCCCAGCAATTGATAAACCACGTTCCGCAATAATAATCCGCGGACCAACTTGTTACTTGGTTGGTCCGCGTTCTTACTTTGGAGGAAAAAAAACATGGGTAATAACATTTTCAAAACAACCCCTACCTCGTAGCTATTGTCAGACGAGTGCGAGTACGTCGCGGAATTGACCGTCGCGGTAGGAGGTGATCGTCATGTCGCGGAAAGGCGTCGCGTCGTCGCGAAAGGGCGTCGCGCCGACGATCTCCGAGGGTTAAAGAAACACACGGATTTAATTATAACAATTAAATCCATGTTGAGGATAAAAACCACAAAGGAATTTAAAAGATTTTAAATCTCCCACCTCAAGAAGTTGATCGAAGATTTGTCACGGGGAAGGAATGTCGCGGAAGAAGCGTCGGCGTCGCGTCGATCTCCGGGGGTCGGGCGTTCTTCATCGCCCTTCGTCAGAGGCTGGCGTTCTTCGCATTCTTCGTGTTCTTCGCGAAAGAGGATGAAGGCACAGAATCTCCAAATCCTCTCAACAAATCGCACCCCAGAAGAAAGGTGTGTTGGTCTTATTTTATTAATATGCCAACGGTTGAAAAACAGGTTAAGAAACGAACAAATTAATTCATAGAATTAATTTCAATGAATTAACTGCCCAATTAAAAGGAGCATTTAATTGTTTAAGAAAAGAACCCAGTTGACTTTCATTAAAAGGAGTTTTCGCGGGTGCGTTACTTAGCGGAAAAGAAACGATGGGGCTCGTGCGGGCCCCACCTCACAAATATCCTACCAAGAGGGTAGGATATTTTGGGTTCCACCCTATCCACTTTAACTCAGCTTAAGCAGCTTTAAGTGGCTTTAAGAGGCTTTAAGTGAAATAAAATAAAGTTTTTCGTACCACATTATTTTATTTCTTAACTTAAAGCCCAAAAATTAAAAACCACACCCGAGCAAACGCAACTCCGGAAGAGGCGTTTCTAAAAAAATACCGGCACTGAGATTCCATCGGTGCCCTCAGAATTTGATTCCGAGCACCGGTTCAAAAGTTAGAAAAACCCGCTCGTTCGTTCACTGAATGTACCCGAGCCAAACTTCAGAAAATGATTCCAGGCACACCGGGCCTCAGAATCAGGTGCCGTCAGAAACTGCGTTCTTGTAAAATTTCAAAGAAAATTAAGAAAAAAGTTTCCTTGAAATTTACAGGTCTTTACAATGAATATATTCACATTATATTTAATGGAAATTAGTTGAATAAATTGAATAATGATTGATAATATATGTAAGAATATTTAAGAGATTTTTATTTTGGAAATGATAAAAATATTCAATTAAATAAACATGTTGAAGGGGAGAATCAACCTAGTTAAAGTGTTCAACAATAGTTCTTCCATAAATGGAAGCAAAATTCATCACTGATAACTATTTTTCATATAATAGTGGAACCACCAGACCTTAATAGTTGACTATTAGACCCTAAATATAGAACTATTTCCCAATGATGGATTATTTTTTCCACCAATAGCAGAAAACACTATTCTTTGTTTTTCTTATATTAGAATCCAATGGTAGAATAATTCATCCACTGGTAGCCTCTATGTTTTTCTACTATTATAAATCCAATGGTAACACCTTAAATATTCTTTAGTAAGGCATGAAAATAGTCTTATTCATGATATATCATCTAGTTTATCATCTTCTCATCAGGTTCAGTAGTTTATTCCATCATGTATGAATTGTTTTATTATTCTGATTGTTTATCTACTAGTTCTTTTATCCATGTTAGTTATTTATTATTCATTTTCAATTGACAATAATGGATTATCTCTTATAGGTAGTTCACTAACAATAGTATATCATCTATCACTATTGGACATCACCAACGACATCACTTATTTTTTGTTTCACAGTGGCATGATAATATTATTATTTTGTTTGGATTTTAATTTTTTTCTCTATAAAAACACTAGTAGGTCTCTCTGTTTTTATTCTATTATAAATCCAATGGTAGATCATTTTTCAATGATAGTAGAACCATTCTATCATTGTCCATTTTCATTAGATTCCGATTCAAGATACTGCTCTCTATTTTCAATGGCGGATCTACAGTAATGACAGCATGTCCAATCTATAACAAGATTTTTTAAGCCATTGTTAGTTAAAAAATAGTTTTTAAAATTTTTATTTCATTTAATTGATGTTATTAAAATATTCTTATAAATTTTTAGTATATTTCTATTAAAATATAATTTTAGGAGTGTAAAAAATAATTATAGCATTATTTTATATACACATATACATGAAGTTTGAAATTAATGTGATGCTCTATTTTACTTCAGTTTTTATTTTTTTAGTAATATAGAATATTATTATGTTATTTCAATTATTTTATAAATATAATTTTTATACATTTTTTGTTCATATTATTTTAATTATATTATATTAATATTTCTTTAGGAAATATAAAGCTTTTTTTTCTCTATTATTCAGCACAACATTAATAAGTGAAACTAATGGTCACATTATTTTATTATTATTCTATAACAAGATTCATGCATCTATTATACACGGACATGATCCTAGAAGATCTATGCATTAATCATCCAAGAGAAATATTCAAGGAAAAGAATTATACCTATGTAGATCATATAAAAATATTGCTTTTGTGATACTCCTTTGACACATTATTGCTTATCTCAATTTATACAGGAAACCTCTGTGACTTATGTACTCTATCTATGATCTTAGAAGAAATTAAAATTTTATATTTTTCCTTTCATGTGATAAATAATAACTGAAGTTCTATATCTAATAAATTTATGGTCATATGAAAATATACCTATTTTTGTTTTTATTCGTGTAATATTTATCCTTGTATTTGTATTTCATTGAATATAAATTACAATTTTATAAATAAAAATAAATTCATGCATTATCTAGTTATTTCACCACAAAAAAGAAGTCTGGGTTGTGATGCCTGATCAAAAGTCAAGTAAATAGACAAGGTTAGTCTCCTAAAATAGATTGGGTTATGCCTCTATGTTTCTATAAATGGAAATGTTTATACCAAGTTTCTCACACCTTAATAATTGTGGTTCTTAGTGGGTACCCATATCCTCAAGGAATATAATAAGTTGAAGAGTGGACTAGGATTATTTGGATTTAAACCACTATAAATCATTTTTTCTTTCTTTTTTATTTCTACTGTTACTCATTTAATGAATAGTGAATTTATTATAGATTTATATGTTATAAACTCTTATTTTTTAATTTAATTTTTTATAAAGAATATTCATACCCCTCTTATCATAATTTCTATCACTATCATTCCAATAATTGGAATCAAAGTGTGGGATATTCCTTAAAGGATAGTTATTCTCTCTAAATAATTTTATTGCATATTTTTAACTATGTGAAAACCTTATATACTAAACATAATAGTATATGGGAAAAAAAGAAATGATTTATTTTAAGATGGAAGGTGTTAATTTTAACTATGGATGGATTACACTGAAACCTTCATTATTTCTGGGAATTGACTATTGATACTAACAAGACAGAATGGAAGCCTACTTGAAAAAAGTAATTGTGTATCACTGTAATATCATGGATAATTCATATTAGTTTCCCAAAGTTGATCACGGGACAATGGTAGGTAATGCAATTGTAAAATATTTTTTGAATAATAAAGTTAAAAATATTTTTATACTCTTAAATATATAGAAGGGTCTATAGCCATGTTACATCCTAATATCAATCCCATGATATATGTACGACGCTTCAAGTGACACATTAATATATTGAAAATATCTAGAGAAACAATCTTGGAATGCTCCAAGAAGAATACCACGACATCAATATGGGATATTAATAATCTATAAACTAGATTTTCCATTGGTTCAAAATTATAAAAAATGGTTTGAGTGATGTTCGGGAAGTTTTGAAAAACATAGATCAAGTGTAAGGAGTACTGGTATTTCTTCCGAAATGATGACATGCAAAGAAGGTGACTATCGATGAGAGTAATCATTTTAAGGATTATAAATTAGATGAAACAATAGGATCTCTATTATAGTATGAGTTAGAGTTGTAAAATATTTATAACGAGGAATATACTGAAAGAAAAGTCATTGTATTTGAATCCAATGTTATTGATAACTGTAATTCCTATAAATCTATGTTACAATAAAGCGATAAGAAGATGGATCAATTTATTAATAATATTTTCATGTTCATAAAAAGAAAAAGGTGGAAAGGGGAAGTTCAAGAGGAAGTTTAGAGAGGGTTGTAAGAAAGGTAATGTTACTAATAATAATGATGCTTAGAATTAAATTGTTATGATTGTAGGAAGGAAGGTTATATAAAGTTTGGCTTCCTTAAACTAAAATGTACAAATAAAGACAAAAAGAAAATAAGAAAAAGGAAAACAATATTTTTTAAGGTTTGGACTTCTCAGATAGTGCTGACTCTAGTAGTGATTTTTAAAAGTGAATAGGTAACGTGGAATATTTCCCTGATGGGTATTCAATGTGAGGAAAATGATTCACTCTTCACTCAATTAATAAATACTTCAAACCTTGATCAAATATTTACTTATCTAGAAATTAATCTAAAATTTTCTCTGATTTATATTCTTATTTTGTAAATTCTAAAGGAAAGAAACAACTTAAGGAAAATGAAGAGTTAAATAATGATGGAGTTATGATCATTAAAAATTATAATAACATAAAAATAAAGAATATTGATTTAATTAATGAAAAAGATAATTTTTAAATTGAATGTGGATATATGAAACACTATATTTCAAATAATTTTAAATATAAATAGGATTAAAATTCAGAATTTATTAAACTAAAATATAAAAATAAAAGGGTTAAAAACATTCTATATGTAAAATATAATGATCAAGATAGAATATTTAATTTAGATATCAATTATATTAATAAATTATAAAATAGATATTTGGAATTAAAGTAAGAAAATAAAAAATTAAGAATCATAACTTCTAGATCTATTGAAATACTTTTAAATTATTTTGAAACTATTCAAAAAGAGAATAAGGAATTGAAAAATAATGTTATTAATATTAAATATGATTTATCTAATTTTTTTAAAATGAAATAACAATATGAGAAAATGACATCATTGATGAAAATAAAAAAATGAAAATGGATTTGGATATAATAGTTTAACAACTAGTTTAAATAAATCTAACTACATTAAATGATCAAAATGAAGTGTTTCTAGTGTAACTTGTCTTAAATTCAGAATAAAAGAAAATTATACTGATGAGAATTCACTAAGATATATAAAATAATCTTGGAATACTATAAATTAAATTACTAGATATTTATTTTCTAATCATACCACTATTAAATTATTTAAATTAAATTGGGTGCCAATGTTTTTTGCTACTAATTCAATTGGATCCAAGTGATAATGGGTACCAAAACGGTCTGTTTGATTATTTAATTTTAGAAAATAAAAATTAAAAGTCTCAATGTCTCAAGGTACTTATATAGTGTCTTATCCAGGCACATGAATGGTGATATTTCAAAATCTATGTCATTTAACTCATGTGATATTGTCCTTTTTTACATTTTTAGATAACTCTAAAGGTCAGATTAAATGTATTGGTGAAGTTGGTTTTTCTAAAAAAGTTATTATTTAAAAATTATTATATGTATTTGGTTTAAAATGTAATATTATAATTATATAGAAATTGTGCGATGATGGATTAAATGTTATATTTGAAAATGATAAATTTTCTATTCTGAAAGATAAATTAGATATAATTTCTACAAATAGAAAAATAAAATATATACACTATTAGTATATATAATTTAACTAAACAAAAATTTAAGTATTTAAATACTGTAGAAGAAGATGAAATTTTGTGGAATTGGAGTCTTGGGTATAAAAACATAATATTTTTTCACAAACTGTCAAAGCATTAACAGTTTCTGTAACATCCCAAGATACATACAAGTATGTACTTCTTGTGTGATTTTTGTTTAAAAGGTAAGTCATTCAAAGAAATATTTAATCTATAAATGATGTTAGTACTTCTATATAATTTGAATTATTACACATCAACTTGTTTATACCACTAAAACCCACTAGTTTTGAGGTAAAAAGTATGTATTTGTAATTTTAGATGATTATAGTAGATTGTTATCAATTTATTTCATATCCCATTAAAATAAAATATTATCAAAAATTTTATTCTTTCTATAAACATATTAAAATTTTTAAAAACATGTCAAACATATCTATCATGAGTGATAGAGGTGTTGAATTTTTGAATTTATAATTTGATAATTTTTTTGAATTAAATTGATTTAAACATTATTTATCATCCCCTAATATACCACAATATAACGATATGATATAAATGAATAATAGATCTATTCATGAAATGGATTTCCCTATGATAATTGAATTTAGTGTACATAAATAATTTTTGGAAGAATTTTTAAATACATATTCCCATGTTTTAAATAGATTATCAGTTATTATTTTCCTAAATAAGGCCCCTTACAAAAAATTTAAAGCTTTTATACCTAAGTTTGGTTATTTCAGTGTGTTTGGTTATAAAGTATTTATCATGGATATAAAAGATAATTTAGAAAAATTTGACTCTAAAACAAATGAAGGGATATTTTTTGGATATTATAATTCTACCAATGATTATAGAGTTTTAAATAAGAAAATATTAGTTTTTGAATAATCTATTAATGTTATCATTAATGAAAAAAATTCTTATAAGACTAATTCTGAATCAAACAAAGAAAATGATGAGTTTATATAATTGAAATTTGGTAAAGATAATAAAAAACATAATGATAAAGAAATAGATGGGGGGGGTCAAATATCTTCTAAAATTGATCCAATGGAATGGAAAACTCTTAATGACCACTTTGTTGAAAAATTAATTAGAAATATAGAATATATAATTCAAACCAAAAAATCTATTTTACTTTACTATGAAAACTCTGATTTTGTTACTGACTTGGTTACTATCAATATAGAAAATTCATTAATGGATTTTAATTTTCTTAACTCTAAACATGATTAGCTAAATAAATTTTAAAGGAATAATATGTGGGATTTATTTTATTTTCCAAAAGATAAACATGATATATGAACTAAATAGATTTTTTATAATAAAATTATTAAAGCTAAACTCATATTAAAAATAAATAAATACTAGTAGCTCAATGTTATTCCCAGGAAGAGATAATTGACTTTGTATATTCATTTTATCCTATTTCTAGGATGGAAGAAATTATAATTATATTATCCTTCTTAGTTTTCAATGCATATAATTATTTCAAATGGATGTAAAAAAAGTGACTTTTTAAATGGAATTATTTTTATGGATGTATATGTTAGACAACCCATTAGATAATAAAATGACAAGTCTCCAAATCATGTTTTTTAAACTAAACAAAAGCCTTATATGGTATTAATAAATCTCTAAGAGATTGGAATGAAATACTAACTTAGTTTTTTATTACAAAATGAATTTGTTAAAGGAATGGGTGATCAAAATTTATTTTTAAAAAGATTTTGGAGTGATATAATGATTATATAGATATATGTTGATGATATAATATATGGTTAAAAAATAGATTCTATATGTAATAATTTTCTAAGACTAATGAAAAGCTAATTTGACATGATATTAGTGGTAGAAATAATTTTTTACATGATATAAAAATTAATCAAAGGAATGATGGCATTTTCATAAATCAAGCTATGTATTATAAAGAACTTGTAAAGAGGTTAGGACTTTATTCCAGTAAGACTATGAAAAATCCAATGGGTGATAATTATAAATTGGACTTTTATGATTCTAGAAATTCAACTAATATTAAACTTTATAGACACATGATAGTAAGCCTATTATATCTCACTAATTCTTGAACATATATCATGTTCTCAGTTTTATTATACACTAGTTTTCAATCAAACCCCAAAGAAAGTTATCTTAAAGATGTTAATAGAGTAATTAGATAATTAAAAGATATTTTTTTATTATAATATTTTATTCTAATGATATATTTTTTGATTTACTCTCTTAATATAATTATTAATTTGGTGGTTACATACTTAGATAGAGAAGAACAATAGGTATGTGTCATTTTTAGGGAAAAAATTTTAAGATCATTGAGCTCAATAAAACATATATCTATATCATTGTCAATATATGTGGTTGAATATATTTATGAAAATAGTTTTTTTCATATATTATTTGTCTAAAACAATATTTGTATAATTATAATATCATTTTGTTTAAAATATTTATCTACTATGATAAATGGAGAGTTATTTCAATATCTAAAAACCCTATTCAACACTCTATAACTAAAAGTTCAAAGAACATTTTAAAAATTATTTTCTATGAATATAACCATTAAAAAATATAAATTATTCTTTAATATAATCATTTTTCATGATGATGGAAAATTCTATTTATGACATACATGTTAAGACATAGATTCCTTTCAATTATTTCATAAAAATCCAATCGATCCTTCTTTTGAAAATGAAAATTAAAATATTATTTAAAGATTCATAAATGAGAAATAATTTATTTAATAAATAATGTTGAAAATGTGAATAAAAAATTTCAAAAACATCTTTATAGCACATGGATTTTGATTAAAATGTATTTTTGACCATAGCCAGAAATAAAGTCAAATTTACATAAAAATAATTTCTCAATAATTTTATGTTCCATAGAAAGGAAAAATGATACTATTACATTAATATTTCATAAATATCTATAGGGTATGGAAATATATTGGTTTTATGATATATATATAAAATAATTCCTTTAAGGTATACTTAAACAAAAACAATCCCGAATAATGATGAGATTGTAAAAAAAACCATTTCCACTTTTTAAAAATTTGAATCATAATTCCCATGAAATAAATAACAAAAAAAAACTTTAAATACCAT
Source organism: Viscum album (assembly GCA_963277665.1). Taxonomy (NCBI): domain Eukaryota; kingdom Viridiplantae; phylum Streptophyta; class Magnoliopsida; order Santalales; family Viscaceae; genus Viscum; species Viscum album. The sequence goes on from OY728159.1 coordinate 76,585,855, forward strand.
GAAGATAAATAGATTCAATATATACAATATCAAAAGGGAATTATATATAATACATATGGAATTAGTGGTGAATATGGCATATGTCTCACAGATGTAAAAGTGACACAAGAAATATTTACCTCTACTTCAACTTACATTGTATGAATTTGAACATCCTATATAATAAATTTATTCTTATCATAAATATAATATAGAAAAATGAACATATATTTTACACCATATATGATTTATTTATAGTCTTTTATTATTATTTTATTAAAAATTATTTATTAAAATTATTGTTTTGGGAGATAATTACTTTATTTTTCATGTATGTTTTATTTTGGTAATTATGGTCCTTATAATTTATGTTGGTTAAATCATATAAAATATTTTATACATGATATAAATATAATATATAATTATTATATAAATTTATAGAAATCTATTTATGTTAGAAATAGAAAATGGTTTACAACATTCACATAGTCTTTAGGTCATACTTACCGATGAACGTTGTTTCAATTTTAATCGATGGATAGAATTAAACGAAAATAAATATTAATTAATATTTCCTAAATAATAATTATTGAATATATAGAATGTATATTAATCTATTACTTCCTTATATCTATACATGTGAAAATAAAATGAAAATCATTTTTCATCGCTATGTGGAGGCAGTAGTCCACAAGTATGCACGAGTGACGTTATTGTTTTCGAACATATTATAAGGTAATAAGTTAGATGTAATATTATATTTCTAAAAGTATTAATAATATATGAATATCAAATATTTTCATTAATTTAAACCTTACAATTTTACTTGTAAATAATAATAGAATAATGATTCACACCACTTCGTGAGGCAGTAGTCTGCCGTATACACAAGCAAGGTTATCATATCCCATATGAAATGGAAAGTAAGATAGTATATGTGATCTGATAATTAACAAGGTATATTAATTTCATAAATATCATAAAAATAAATTAATTCAATCATTATAATGTTTCTTGGATATTGGTGATGTAAAATGAATTACATCGGTTCGCGAGGTGGTAGTCAGCTGTATACATGATCAATGGTTTCTTTCCCCATTTGATGGAAGTGGAGGTGTATATCAGAAATGAAATTTAAATCATAAAATAAAAATATATATGGGATACCTTTTCTATTATATTAGAATAGTATAATAATAATATAAGGATTTAATAGAAGAATTAAAATGGAAACACATATTAAAAAATCTTACCTATTCTTCGAGAAACCTCTTTAGGCTTAACCTAATGTCATTAAAAATTTGATTTTTGTTCTAACAAAGGGATATAGAATATTTGGAAGGGAGGATTTAAATAAATTATATGAGTTTTTATTGGATAAAAAAAAGGTTTTTAGGAGTGTAAATAATGATTAAGAGGGGGTGGACTTTTATATGTGAGGGAGAGAATATACATGGAATATTTGAAAAGAAAAGTGATAACCTTTATTTTATTATTCTAAAAGACTCTAAAATGGTTAATTAGAATAATTTAGAGATTAAGGGGTCAAAATATGTCCATAAAATGGGGTTTGGACATGTTTTAAGTCATATTTAAACCTTATTAGGTTAGTTTAAGCCCCCTCCCCCCGACAAACCCATTTTTTCCTTAACCATGGTAATTAATTTTTACTACTCTTACTATTAATTATGGTAAAAAAATATGTTTACCTTATCATATAATATATAATATGATGATTAAATATATGTAATCTAGTTTTTCAAATTAAATTCACATAAGTTGAAGAATATAAATTAAAATTAAACCCCTAGGTGAAATGAAAAAGTAGGTTTACAAAGAGAAATTTTCCACAAGTATATATGTTTTCATGATCTAAATTCATTGTGAAATTGATTCATGAAGTTCCTAGATTAGTGTGAGATTAGTGATAGGTGAGGGTTTATATCAGTGATCCCTTTTTCTGTTAAAAAAATTATTATTTTCAATTAATCCTTTATAGCTAGTAAAATACCTTATCCACTATTCTTGTGTCTCTCAGAATTACCTCGAATAATGTTGTAAATTAAATTGAATAGAACACTAAGATTTGTAACATTCGGTATAGATACATACTTATTTCCATGTTGTTTATTCCCCCCAACAAAAATTATCCATTATAATCTTATTTTAGTGATTAAAATGATTGATACAATGTCACATTGTATCTATCCTGAATCCACACATAAGGATACTTATACTAAATCCCATAATGTTACTAGATTCTACATTTTCCTACTCTAAAATCTAAAGGAGATACTTCTATTCCTAAATCCGCATGAGATAATTCCTATTTTTTTTCAAGGCATGATCTACTATAGGTTCATCTATTGATCTTCCTCCCTGAGAATTTAGGATCACACTTTACCATGTACTATACAAAAACCATTGAAAAAAAATATGGTCTTTCTTACAAATCCTTGATTCCTTATCTTTGATCAGTTTCCTTAGAGATATAATTCTTAGGCTATGCTTCTATGTTTTGTAATTATCATCATCAACTATATGTGTATAAGAGGTGCATATTTTTTCTTGAATATGTGATGTAATAAAGACATTTCACAATGTAAAACTTCTTCTACTTGAATTATAAAATTAATTCAGTTAAGCACACATCATTCATGGGTTTCATGGAATCTGAAACATTAACACACTTGTTTATATTTTTTGTTACATTATGCATTATTTAATTTATTGTTTCCATGTATCTCAATTATTCCTCCATGAATTTCATGGGTATAATAGAACCATTTTCTTCCTCTCTCCTCTCCTGAATCATGTGAAGCACATAATCATTGAATATTTATGTGAACTGTTCAATACATTTTTATTATCCATATAAGGATCACCAAGTGTCTTTGCATTAGCATAAAAATGCTTCGTAGTATCACCCATTCGAGACATGGATGAATCGTGGGTGTTATTTCTCATGACACTAAGCGTGTCTTCTAGTTCTCCTCCATTACTTAACATGAATTGGTGTCTCATATGTTCTTATAAATTCATTTTGAAACCTAGTGTCTTTAGGTTTCTTCATCTATCACGTGAAATTGGTTGTGTCCATAGTTGTCTCCAATTATTCTTTGCGTAAGGGAATATGTGGGTTCTACATCTTCCTTCATGAGACAAGGTGTTTGTCTAGGTATTAATTTACATGAAAATAGTTTTTTATGGGTTTCACCAACTAGAATTTCATAAAAATGATCATTTATCAAGATATTCTTTTGTGTGTTTGGATCATGTGAGAACACCTTTTCTTTATGTGAATGAATCACATTGTAAATATTTTTTTCAAGAGATCTCTCTCCCTCCCTCTATATCTATCAATATTTCTATTTTTTAGAAAATTTTAACATGGCTATGCCTTAGTTTATATATGGAGAGGTTCTTACTTTTTTTAATCTATGTTGAGGTCTCCTTTAAATGCCTGAAGATTTCATGATTTCATAAATGCCAAAAATGTATACTTATTCAACAATGATAAGGGATTACACAAACCATGTGAATAATTATTATGACCAATTCATTGATCATTAAATTCCTCAATTAATTTCTTATAATGACACATGATGAATTCTTGGTAACTCTACATCAATTCATTCAATAATACCTGCTAAAGACATAAGTTTCTCATAGTTATTCTTTGCACTAAGGATATCTCCCTACTATCGCATGATCCATGATAATCATGTGACAACATGGAGATTATCCATCAATACATCATATGAATGCTCAATAATCATCACAGGTTCATCATATAGGTTCTTATAACATCTTCAAATGATGTCTTTGTTCATCAAAGGCATTAGTTTTTATGCATGACAAAGTTGTATGCCTTTCTTTGGTTTTATCGAGCAATGTCTTGATGTCTTGTGGTTACCAATTTTCATGAGATCATGTGAAAATTATTCATAGAGAGGTTGAAGAAGACATGTTCCAACTCAAATATTCATTGTATGGGAGATCATCTGACCGTATATTTCAAATCAAGAGACGTGCATTGTAATGGAAAGTGAAGATCAACTCATATGATAACCTGCTTTATGTCTGAAATTTTCAGAATATAGGAATAATACCCACACATTAGCCATCCCACATGAATTTCAACTCATTGAATCCCTCTTATTTACAATATATATCTTGACCGTTATTCGGTTGAGCTGGTTACGGGGTTCGAAACCCGTTACACCATCACAAACCCACTATCGGGCCTCTCGACCCTCTGGGATTTTTGCACAACTCATGCAGTCATTTGGGTATGCTCATTCTTTTCCTTATACACATTCTAACCTACCTTTTATTGTCACTATGCACCATGATTCCTGCAGTCTTACTAGAGATTCTCCCTTGTGCGTGGTAAACCTTTGGGTCCCACATATGGCCTCAGTTTATTGGCCAATGTTGGGTTGTTAGTTTTCCTATTTTTTAATATCAGGGAATAATTATACTTGGAAATAATCCAAGTATCAATTTAAATCCAGGTATTTCTTCAAAAACAAATCCCTCAAGAAAAATATCAAAAATATACAATAAAAAACTCTTCATATTATATTATTCCTCATGAAATTATAATTTATTTTTTCTAGGTAACTTTAATTATTATTCTCACCATAAAAATAAATATTTTCATGGTTCTCCACTTTATTCTTCCGATTTTTTTGTAAAAAAATCATTCCTTCTTAACACATGTCTTGGAAATTTAATATCATCACAATAAATCATTAGGTTTTACTATGATAATTCTCTAAGACCAGAATAGATTAATCCATAAAAATTCTACAAGTTTCACCACTTCATCCATCATCACATATTGACTTATTGACAAAAAATTCAATCTATGGTCAACAATATCCCATTTCTTATTTACTATTTCAATATCATCACATATCATAATCCAATTTGTGGTGATAAAATTTCTACTGATGATTAAAAATAAATATGAAATGAGTAAATGGGGAATTATCATACCATCATATTTTCAAAAGAATGATCATCTCCCTTATAAAAATATCACGATAACTTATAAAAGGATAGTTAATCAACTCTAAGTATATGTGGGATAACCCAATACATAAAAAAATATAGATACATCCAAGGATTTCTAAGAAATACATAAACCCAATTAAAGTGAAATCATACTCATAAATTCTCAATTATCAGTAGAGATATTTGAAACAACCAAATTTATCAATGCGATGTTAATCATTCACATACTTCATAAAACACATTGAAAATTTAAAGTAAAAATTATATATCTCACCTTTGTCTTATCTTGACATTAATAAATCACTCCCCCTTGATTTATATGATTAATAAAATTATGAAAAAGGAAATTTAATAAGGTGGTACCTCTTGGTTTCTCTGAAATAACATTTAGACTTAGAGATTCCTCTGAATCTTGACTTGTTCTTATTATTAGGTTCCTTAGATGGTGTGATTGATCTTTCCACATTGGTTGACACTTTTGATCTGGTTAAACATTCCTTTTCAATATCAGATGCACTATTTTTAACTTTTCAAATCTTATTCATGATTTCTTCATGGGAAGGTAGAATTTTCATACAATATGTTATCTCAAACCGAGTTTGTTCACACTTTTAACACATACTGATTTTGAAGTAGTCACATGTAGATGACTTCTTGTCAATATTAACTTCTTATACATCTATCACATTCTTTCATTTTTTCCTCAACATGTTTCTAATATTTATCCTTTTTTTTATCCATAGAAATTTTGTCAGGATAGATAACTAAACATTATTTCTTGATGTTTTATGATTTTTTGAGTTTCTCGCATAATAAAATGGTTATTGTTTCTTCCTTCACCAATTTTATTTTCTTTAAATTTTCATTTTGTGAAATTTCATCTAGGGATAAAAATTTTTATTTCACAAATTTGTGACCTTCTATACCAAATCTTCCAAAAAAATATTTAGGAATGAAATTTTTTATGTGTTTACATTTTGGATGGTTTCTTTTTTATAGGCCTCTATTTCTAATAATTTGATCTCATTCGATCAAAATTGACCCCCTTGATTCATAACTCATTCATTGTATTGAAATTTTCTAACAGCATGATTATGATTTATGAAAAAACACTCCATAACACTAGTAGTATCCTCATAACCATGATCATCAAGACTAATAATAATTTTGATTTAAAGATTATCGATTTATTTTTACTGATTATGTGTGTTTATCATATAGAGGAAACCATATTTCTAAATTAGTCTAGTATTCCTTTTTGAAATATTTTTTCTAATTTTTTTTATTAGTCTATCAGGATTCAATCTTTTCTCTCGAGCCTGCACTGACAGAGATAAAAAGTGTATATTAATATTCATTATGTTTCGAAGAAACCATTTTTTGTGGACTTTTCTTATCAATATATCTATAAGATTATCCTATAAGCTCAAAAAAATTGGTGAAATATTATTTCATATTATTCAAATCATTTTGAGCTGAAAGAATCAAAGATGGTGTCTCAAATAATTATATCCCTTCCATGACATGTTTTTTTCAATAACATTCATCATTTTATCTAATTCATCTATCTTCAACCAATTTTTTTATTCTCTTCAATGAAATAGGTAACATAAATGTTGAATTATTTTCATCTAGGTGACTTTTATTTAGAATCTTCAAGTTTCCTTTCTATCTCACCAACATTCTACACATATAATCTTATCTAATTAAGATGTGTCTCTTATTTTAATAAAGATTATTAATTTTCCTTTATAATTTTATTTTTCTCCCTTTTGAGCTTAAAATTATTTTCAAGAGTATATTATAGATCATAATTCCTTTACCATTCTATCTCAATTCACTCTTCACCTTATTCACCTTTAAATGTGTCTTTAGTTGTTTTGGTTTTTGCAATGAAACACATCTAATTTCGAGAAGTTCATTCATATTCTATACCAATACTCGATGATGAAGATTTATTAACTTCCATTATCATCATATTTATTCTATTTATATTTGATTAATTCATAATTTTCCTCTCATTTTAACCTTTTTTTTCCTATAATTTTTATGGGAGAAGTCTTCTTCTTCATCAAACTTAGTGAATTTTGGTTTATTCAATGGATAATCATACGAAAAATGGCCAATCCAATGATTGGTAAAAAAAATTAGGGTCTTGTTTCTCTCTCTCTTATGTATCAGTTATACATCCTTGTAAACAAGCATCTCATTGGATTATAGTCCTATTAATCTTCCTCATCTTTAGAGCCACTTGATTGTAGTTTATCTTCAACTCCAGTTTTACCTTTTATAATGGATTTAAAACCCATCTCATATTTTTCATTATTCTTAATATATTTTATTTTTCTCATTCCATATATTAAGATAATTTTATGGATTTTATCTAGTGATAGATCATTTTGGTCTTGTAGTGAAGAAAAATTTGAATCGAATCTATCTGGAAAGTTTCTCATTAGCATTTTCACAATGTTTGAATCATCCAGCTTCTCACCAAAACCTCTGATGCTACTAAAAATATAATCTAATACTTTAATGTTGTCATCAATAAATTAATCATCACCCATTTTAATATCATAAAATAAAATCTTCCATATTTTTATCATATATTCTTTAACATTAAGGTTTCCTTTATAACTGCTTCTGATTTTATCTGAAATTTTATTGCTTTTTTAGAGACACATTATTTTAGTGTATACCATTTCTGATAAATCCATAAATAATACATTTTGATCCATTGTATCCACCTAAATTTTCTTATTATTTTTAAAATACATAAAACAATTCTCAATATAAGGTTGATATCCCACTATAATTGCATCTCTCACTTCTACCCCAAGTGATAGTAGATACAGTATCATCATATTTTTCCAACCATGAAAGTTCTCACCCTGAAATACTGGAATACCACTTCTAGTTACTGAATTTATATTCTCAAAAATAATATTTTATTATATCCTTTAGAGGTGACATTCCCTATCATACCACATGATGTTTCCAAATTAGTGTGAGATCACTAAGAGGGGGATGGGTTCAATAAATTATTCCTTTTTCTTTTTAAAAATTGATTCTTTTAAATTTAACCTATGTGGATTTTTAAAGCCTCAATAAACTCTTATTATATCTCACAATATTTACTCAAATAATGAAATAAATTTAATTTCACATAACCCATGGATTTATAAGGTTCAATATAATGACCTAGTCATTTCCATGTTGGTTATTCCCCCCAAACATGGCGTCTCCACTATAATCTTACTTCAATGATTAAAATGACCCATAAAGAGCCACAATGTATCTCTACTAAATTAAAATAGGATGCTATTTGTAATAAATCCCATGATGTTACTAGAATCCACACTGGCTTTCTCTAGATTCCCCACTAGAGGCTTTTTCTCCTAAATGCACATGAGAGTCTTCCCCCTTTCTTCAAGGCTTGATCCACTATAGGATGATCTGTTGATCTTCCTCTATAATCTTTTTGTATCACACTTTACTTTTTACTCTTAAATATCTTTAGAAAATATTACTAGTCTTCTAAAAAAATATTTGAACACCTATATTTGATTAGTTTCCTCACTGTAACAATTCTTGGGCTATGCTTCGATCTTCCTAAATTCCCATCCTCAATTAAATGTGTGAAATTGGTGCAAAAATTGTTCTTGAATATTTTTTTTAAGACAGAACATGCACAATATTGAACTTCTTTATCGATAATTATCAATTTAATTCAATCAAGTACACTACGTGCATTTGTTTCATAGCATCTGAAGCACTTTTTTTTATATTTTATGTTGATTTATGTGTTATTTAATGAATTTTTTCTTCATGTATCTCTATTTTTCTTGCATGTATTTAATGGATAGATTGGATACATTTTATTCTTATATCCTTAACAAAATAATATTAAGTGCATGATATTTCGAAGTTTATGTGAACTGTTCATTTCATTTGTGTGCTCTTTATATGGATCACCAAGTTTCTTCACATTAGAAAGTAAATGCTTCACTGGATCTCCCTCCTAAGACTCGATTGAATTTTGAGTGGTCTTTATCATGAAACTGGGTGTGTCTATAGGTTATCATTAATTACATCACAAGATCTTATGTCTCTTAGGTTTTACTTAATCCCTTCATAAGAAATGGTGTCATAGAAGTTTCTTCTTCCTTTACATGAAACATGTGGTGTCCATGGTAGTCTTTACTTCTTCTTTACATAATGAAATAGGAGGTGTCCATGGATTCCTTCACGAGACAAGTTGTTTTTCCACATATTACATCACATGATAATGGTTTTTATATGGGTTCCACCTTCTTGAATTCTTATAACCAATATTGTTTCATGAGATATTTTATCACGTGTTTGGATCTTGTGACAACTCCTCTTTTTGGATGAATGAATCATATAATTGTTCTATTTTTAAAAAGAGATCTCTCTATTCATATTTCAATGTTTCAAAAAACATTCCCCCGATTATGACTAAATTTATATCAGAAGAGGTGCTCATATTTTTATGGCATGTCAAGGACTCCCTTATACACCTAAATTTCTCATGATTTCATAAATGTTGAAACTCTCATCTTCTTCAACATCACTTAAGAATTACATGAAATTTGTGAATGCTTTGAAAGGCCACTTCCTTAATCATGTGATGTCTCTTTGATTTTCTTACGATGTTGCGTGATAGATTCCTAATAAATCCAAACTAATCCATATAATACTATTTGAAAAATATGGAAGCTTCATGTGGCCATTATTCTCTATATGGTAGTGTCAAGGTTGTATCCCTATAGTCACATGATCCATGATCATCATGAGACAACATGGTGATTTTCCTTCATCCCATCATGAAAAGGCACATTAATAATCACAAGTTATGGAGATAGGTTTGTGAAATATCTTTTCCCATTGTCTTTGTTCTTTAAATGCATTAGTAGGAATGAATAATGAAGTTGCATAGATTTCTTAGGTTTGATGAATATTTTTCTATATGTCTTGTGGTGGACACCTGTTAGGAGATCATGTGAATAGTCCTCATTGAGAGGTTGAATATGATGGGTACTAACTAAAATATTCATTGTATGGGGGATCGAATTTCTGTATATTTTGAATCATATAATTTATGCGATTTGAATGGATGGAATAGATCATCTCATCTAATGGCCATAGTTATGTTTTATAGTTTAATGAAATAGGAATAGTACCCACACATTGGTCATCCCATATCGATTTCCACTCTTAAAATCCCTATTATTTATAAGCTACAGTGTGATCATTTATTTATAAGATATAGTGTGATCAGTTTATGGTCAAACCAGTTATGAGGTTGGAACCTTTTCTACCTTCATAGACCCACCATCGGGCCTCATAGTGATGATATCTTCTATCCCATATCATGTTCACCTTCGAGCATGAACTCTTTGGGCCTATACACAGACCCTCCTAACTCTAGTTCTCACTATGTAGCTTTACACCCATAGGTTTTATAGGGGTGTTCCCTTGGGAGTGGAAGAAATTTGAGTCCCATATCTTCCCCTAGTTGACTGTCCTAGGAAGACTTGTGACTTGGCCTATTTTCAATAATATAGATTAATTATGCTTAGAAACAATACAAGAATAATGTTAAATACAATATTTTCTTCAAAAACAAGTCCCTCAAACCAGATATCCAATATATTCCAATCCAAACTCTTTATATTCTATTAGTCATCATGCATTTATAATTTATTTTTTCCATGGTATCTTTAATACTTCCTCTCATCACACAAATAAATATTTACATGGTTCTCCACCTGATTCTCCCAAACATTATTATGAAAAATATGTTCCTTCATGGCACATGTCATGGAAAATTAATATAATCCCAATAAATCATCACATTTTACAAGGATAATTACTCAAATGTGATATAGATGAATCCATAATAATTCTCCAAGAATCATTGCTTCATCCACGATCATATACTGACTTACTGAAAACAAATGCAATGTACAATCAATAAAAACACCAGCCTGAATTTAATTTATTATAATATTATTTACCTAATTTAAATTTAAATTTAAATTAATAGATAATTTACTATTTTAATTTATTTAAATTATAAGATAGTTTTCAATAAAAATCAGTATTTTTTAATATTCATAAAAAATGAATCTTTTTTGGAAATAAAAAATCACCCTAAAATAAATTTCATATTATAATTTCAGAAAATGAAGTTATTTTTATCAACAAATTATTATATAAGATTCAAAAAATAATTTTATCTTAACTTCTCAAGAAACAAAGAATCCATTTTCTTTGAAAAAATATTGTTTTTCTAAAAAAACATTTACTTTTTTATTTCAAATGGTTCTTATTTTATTTCCAATGAATAGATAACCATTGAGTTAATTTTATATATAATTAAACCATATAAATTTCAATAATCTAGTTATTAATATTAATACCTAAAATATTAAAGGATATGTTATAGTGGTCATGTTTACATAATAATATTTTAATTGAGTATCGTGTTTCATTAAAATTTAGTGTTGAATTCATTACAAGCTATCAAATAGATTAAATTTATTTAAAAAGAAATATATTTTAAATACTAGAGTTTTTTAATTCTATTTTATGATTTTGTGTGTGTGTTATATATGATATCAAATATGATGACCCTATTTTAAAGTCTCAAGGTGTTATATTCAACCCCCTTAAATAAAATTTTTCCTAAAAATTTATGTATGAACTATGTAACACCCCAACCCCAGAAGCCCAGAGTCGGTGCATTATTCCATATCATTGGCATGATCACAAAAGATCAAGTCTCGAAAGATCGATTAGTTTAGTAGCCTTGTAAGTACTAGATACATTAATAAGGTTTACGTTACATCATAAAATGGAAAACTACAACAACATTGTTTCCATAGACAACACTGAGATCCCATAGACTATCCCTGAAGGTCAGTCATAATATACTTCTTCACATCCTGGAAAAAATAAATCATAGAAAGAGGTGATCCCAGATGCTCAATAAGGATAACAATATAGCGAAAACTTTCATAAATAAGCATAAACATTTAAGGCAATGTATAAGACTAAAAAAAGTCTTTTAAACTTGAACTTCAGCATAATATGGTAAAGATAAAATAAAATAATTCCATTTACTAATTCACATAGATATTATACTAATCGAATAATTACATGCAATATCAATATCCACTTTCATAATGATGGAATGCATAATGCCATAATTTCATAACCACATAGTCAAGGCCTTGTGCCAAGACTACAAATAAGATTTTGTGAAGGCCTTGTGCCAAGAAACTATTTTGTCTCATGAGACCTACCGATGCATCATAGAGCTATAGCGGGCTTCACCCATCACTTACTAAGTCCAATTCATTCCTTATATAAAAAGGTTGAAACATAATCTGAACGTTCGTATTAAAACTAGCATACGAAATGTCAATATTTTAACCACAAACCATGAATGGTATAAAAATAGCACATCCACAGTCAAACATAAATCATTCAATACAATATAAAAGATTGTATTATAATAGATCAAACTCAATAGATAATAATGAATTCTATTGACATAGATGAAAATAATCATCAAAACTATTTGAGAGAAATATCACCCTTTTTATTGAAAACATTGAAAAGTCTCACTATTTATCAAGAAGCCGTTTAAAATAAATTTTTGAATCAAATTGGCCCATAAAAATTTGAAACTTTTAAAAGGAATTTTAATTTTAAAACTTTAATGTCCATATAAATAAATCCTTAAAACCATTTTTAAAACATGGACATTAATGAGAAAGATTTAGAATAATAAATCTTTAAAACATTTTAAAATGATATTTTAGTTAGAGTTCCTAACCAAAAGAGAGACACTTAAATTCAAATAATTGAGGTAATAAAAACTTTATAATATCATGGGAATAAATGGATTCATGATATACTATGTCAAAGTACATTATATACACCATATAAAAGTGAATTGGCATATAACAACAAAGAAGTCTCAATGGAATGTAAATTGAGATGAAATATCTTATAAAGACCGCATCCTTAGGTTAAGGATAGATAAACTAAATAATTATGTGTGAAAAATATCAATACACTCAATATTATTGGATATTAATTGTAAATAAATTAGAGTACATTCACACATATTCTTGTAAAAACAACACCAACGAATTGGATGTTTAACTCAATAAATGGAGATTGAGTTAAAATTAATCTTATCAAGTTCGTATGGATGACATGAGAATTTATCAATGGAGTGATTATGTGTATCAAAATTATATCCAGATAAAGTGGAGTGGAAATTACTACACAAATAATAAATAGGGATTCCACACATAATCATTGAGAAAAATAATCAATGAAGTATGCGTAAAGCTGAATGAGTGGAAATTGAAATTTGAAATTCCCTTACCAATTCGGTAACTTACGAAACATACATCCCATGAAAGATTGATCATAAAATGAATATGTAATTACTCATAAATTAAAGTATATTACACAAATAATACAATCATTGGGTAGTACATACACTACATAAAAGGAAATAGTGGCAGTATGGCATGAATCTCACAAAAATAGGAAGTGAGATGAAAACCCTTTGTTGTAATCAATCAAGTTGTATGGAAAAAATTTAATAAAAACCAAATAAATCCAAAAATAACATGAATATAAAAAAAAATGATAATATATATATATATATATATCAAATGACAGTACACAATACACCACATTTAATAAATAAGTGGCGAACAATGGAAATCTCACGGAATTAAAAGTGAGATAAGAAACCCCTTACTTTGTACTTTTACTTGGTCGAGGGTAGGTTAAACTCCTGTATAATGGTGAAATAATTGTTATTAAATTATAAAATAATCATATACATTAATATGATATCATATATGATCTTTTAATATTTCTTTGTTAATAATATTTTAGTATTTATCGTCATTTCAGGTGTTAACTGATTTTTTTTATATGATTTGTTTCGTAAGTAGTGTTTGTTATGAATAGTATGTATCTTATTAATATTAAGAATTATATTAAGTATTTAAAAATTATTTTTAATCATCTAATTAAAATTAGTCTTGAATGGATTATGATGGAGAATGAATCTCATCGCGTTCGTGGAGACAGTAATCTGTACGTACACACGAGCGACAATATCATTCTTTTGATATTAAAATAATTTATAATTGGATGGTATATCATTTATAAAGAATCATTATCATGTTATATTTATTATTTAAATCAATTAAAAATCATTATTATACCCATCCAAATAATAATTTATTTAATAACAATTACACCACGACGTGGAGACGGTAAGCCGTATGTACGCACGTATGGTGACATGTCATTCAAAGGATGGATAGAATAATGAATATGGTTGTACCATATTTATAATAACATCACATTATATATAACATACTGGAGTTATTATTTTAGAATGGAAACAACAAATAAAGAGGTAGTGGAAGAAGAAAGGAACTTGAAAGAGGTGGCGAAATATTTACCTCTTCTTCGGGTTCTTCCTTTTGATTTGATCAAATGGGATCCGTAGGTTGAATTTATGACTAAAGGAATGCCTCTAGGATTAAGGTAGGACAGTTGAGAGGGTATTTGGGCAGAGTTTGGTAGAGCCAAAAGGCTTTGAAGGTGTGAATTTGAGGGAAGGGGGAGTGCCCTTTTATAAGAGGGGTGAGGGGCACCTTAAAAAAACTAAAAATATTATTTTATAATAAAACAATTTTCGGTTTCTAATGGATCAAAAATGAATTATTTAAAGGATAAGGTGAGTATGGGTAAAACAAAAACTCAAATAATAGGTTTTATATAGGATTGGGTCACTATATTAACCTTATATTTTATTTTTAACTCTTAGTTAAATAGTTTTACATTTACCATGTCTCTTTATAATTTTATATTATATGGTTAATAAACTTACTATATACTTCCACGTGAACCCCAAGTGGTTCATTAATGATACTACTATAATTATATAAGTCTTTTGTCCAAACCTTATATTTTTAGGAATAGAATATTAATTTATAATATAATATTTGTTTTAAAAACTCTTTTATGTCAATTTTGACACTATTTGGTATTTTGTTTTTGCTAAATTTATAACAGCATTATTACTTCAAAAAAAATTCATATAACCAACCCTAACATGTCATATTAACCTATAAAATTAGTTGAATAAATAAAAAGTTTCAAATTACATTTATTTGGATATTTATAATATCAAATATTTTAATATTTCATTAATTAGGTAATTACAACATCATCATTGTGTCATAAATAAATTAAATTATTTAATGTCTAAAAAATATAAATAAAATACCATTATGTAGGAAATATTTTTATATTTTTAATGAATATTTATAATCTAATTTGTCTTTTGTATAACCCTATATTAAAAATGGTTTAGTTATTAAGCTTTGAATTTAACACTTTTAACTCTTCTTTGAATTAAATAATAACAAATGTCCTAATCTAATCCAAGTGGACCTAAAGGATCATATTTTATTCCTAAGGTTGTTTTTGGTCGAATTACACTTACCCAATATAATTAGGACATGTGTTAGGGTAACAATAATATCATTTTACCCTTAATTACCCTATTTACTTTTAACCGTGGAAAATAAAAGTCAAAAGTTACTATTCACAAAAATTATTTTTATCTTATTGAACCAAATTTTACTTACTGATATCAACCGTGTCTCTCGGATTTTTGAAATTTAATTCATAGAAGCGGTAAAATTAAGTTTTATTCAAATTTGCAAATGCTCCTAGGAGGTGGGTAAAAGACGGTTAAAAAGTTAAATAAAATTTTTATATATCTAAAATTATTATAAAATGACTCCAATGAATTATATTGAACTTATATAAGTATTATGTATCTATTTTTACCTAAAATAAATTTAAATAAAATAAATATTTTTTAAAAATAAAAATTCGTTTTTAAACTATAACTAAGTGTTTTTCACTATTCATCAAAAATTGAAAGTTTTCATAAAAATACCAAAAATTCACCCTAAGATAATTTCGATATTCCGAATCCAAAAATGAAGTCCATTTTGAAAGGTAAAATTTATAAAATTTCAAAAAGTGGGTATTACTATTTATAAAGGCTAGTTTGATTGGTCGCGGTGTGTTAGAATATCGAAGTTGCGTACAATGCAAGCTATTACATTATTCAAAGGGAAACGTACCATGGAAGATTGGGGTGTTATATTATTCCCTCATTTTGGAAATTGTGTCCTCGCAATTTTTGAAATTGGTCTTGGGAACATAATTGAAAGTCCCACATCGGAAAAAGAGTCAATAAAACTATCAGTTTAAAAGAAAGAAAGAGAAGTACAAAGGTCACCCAAGATAACCCATACTAGGATTCCATGTAGAAAAACATGGATATGGATGATAAACTAAGTGTAATGTTCTGAAGGAGAGGGATAGAAAACATGATCAGGAGAAAGTTAACAATAAGAAAACCACAAACTTGTGATGGGACAAACGATCATTAGTTTCCTAGTAGGAAAATTAAACGAACAATGTTTTTTTGTTTTAAGTTTCATTTTATTAAGATGAGGAATTTATTAATGAGATTGACTAAGAACATAAAGAGATATACTTAATTTTTAAGTAGAGTTTCATTCTTTAATAAATTTCTACCACTAAATCATTTTTTTCAAACGATGAGTATTCAAGATGACTTGGTCACACAGGAAGAGCTAGAATCAACTTTTAGAGAATCACATAATCCACAAAGGATAAACTATATATTTACCTTGTCTTTAGTGATTAATAAAAACCAAAACGGTTAGTACAAGATCAGATGATCCCCCAAAAGGATATTCCTTTAGAGAAAGAAACACTAATCTTAATTTCTAAAATTAAACCAACAATACCCAAAAGTTAAATAAATACCATTCAATAAATAATTGTCCTTAAAATCCTTCAATATAATAAAAACTAATATTGAAACCCAAAACTTAAAAGAATTCTGTTATGTATTCTTCCACGTTAAATTGTATCTCCAAATGACATCTACTACTCTTAATATCACATACTTAAAAGTAATTAACCTAATCACATATTCTCTATTATAGGTTAATCATTTCCATAAATAACCCAAATCACTATAAATCCACAATAAAAACATAGATAAAAATTCACCATTACTCCTCAAATGAAATCCCATAGTATTCTATTTTCCTTAGGCATATAGAGTCCCCAACAGAGTGAACGTCTTCCAAAATAACATTTATCACTTAATCACCAAATCATTTTTCTATACTAAGGGTATTAATTTGATAAGACATAAGATCCCAAATAAACTTATTATTGATCGATAAAATAATTTAACTAAAAATAATTAGTCACACTAACCAGGGACTTCACGCAGTCCAGTGGTAGGTGATAAATCCCAATCACACTCTAGTTGTGGGTTTGATTCCCACAACTTTGTCCAATGCGATGGGTTGTCACACGGTCTGCGTGTTGTACTTTTTCAAAAACAATATTTTATAACATTACCAAAATGAGATAAATCCCTCAAATTAACCATAACATAATTTAACCACAAATGTTATATCATACCTTTCATTTTTATCCCAAAATATAATAATTTGTAATTATCTCAAACCAAATGATCATATAAAACCAAATGGTTATTTATAACTATATCTACAAGAGAAAAGATAATTCTTCCTCAAATATTATTTTCACATGACAAACTGAAGTGTTACAAATACAAGAGAAAATTATTCCAAAGTAATCCCATAATCAAGGAGCACTAATACTTTTAAACATTTCTCAAACCATTTATTTCCACATATCTTCTTCTTTGACCAAGAAAAAATCCTATAGAATAGGGGATTCACTCAGGTAATTTCCAGGTCCTCTACATTTACGACAAATGACTGTAAATGGATTCTTGGGACCATTTTTATTTTATTCCATAGTAATCTTCATTTTTCCTCAGTAATTCTTTAATTTATGTCCTTCTTTCCCACACGTAAAGCATTTATTTGTTCCATTGAGACACTTTTCTGGGTGTCTCCTTCCATATTTCCTACATGATGGAGATTGAGGATTCTTTTCTCCATGGTCTCAACTACTAGAGATCTTATCATTTATAACCTTTCTCTTCTATGTTAAGTCTGGGAGTGGGTTTATATATATGTTATTGATCATATTTTTGGAAAACTGATTTGGCATGAACATGATATCTTTTACGCCTATTGACATTCCATTTTGTTGCTCATTTCCACCACTTTTCCCACCTTGTACATCATGCTCAAAGTTACTATGACTTCCTTGGAATCCATCCATTGACTAAAACCAGAAAGCATTGTGTGAGTAACAGTTGTCATAAAATCATTTATCAAATACCATGACACCATATTTTCAATTTTAAACACCTTAGGATTAACCAAGGTCATTTATTCTCATCTTATATTAAAATACTTCAAATCGGTTTGTAAAGAAAATGTAAATAATCCTAATCATATCCCTCAGGAGTTTTGTAACCAAGAGTGTAGCAATGCCCATTGTCGTGCACCAGTTCCTGTTCGAGTATAGCTCAAAGCAATGTTTTCAGGTTCTACCCCTAGGTATATCTGTGCTAGAGCCACCTCTACCTGCTCGTATCCAGACAGGGATGTATTGCTTGGAAAACTCACAAAATCTCTACAATTCCAAAATTTTAGGAAGTTCTTCTATAATAATCCTCAAATTCTATCTTAGGGTAATGTGATCTAATAAGAGTTTATCTAAATCTAGATTCCAAGGTTTGTACTAAACTTCCTCTAATACCAATTGTAACGCCCCGACACCAAAAGCCTAGAGTCGGTGCATTATTACGTATCATTGGCATGATCACAAAAGATCAAGTCTCAAAAGATCGATTAGTTTAGTATCCTTGGAAGTACTAGATACATTCATAAGGTTTACATTCCATCATAAAATGGAAAACTACAACAACATTGTTTCCATAGAAAACACTGAGATCTCATAGACTCTCCCTATAGGTCAGTCATAATATAATTCTTCACATCCTGGGAAAAATAAAACATTGAAAGGGGTGATATCAGATGCTCAGTAAGGATAAAAATATAGTGGAAACTTTCATAAATAAGCATAAACATTTAAGGCAATGTATAATACTTAAACAAAAGCATTTTAAACTTGAACTTCAACATAATATGGAAAATATAAAATCAAATAATTCCATTTAATTATTCACATGGATATTCTAATAATCTAATAATCACATGAAATATCAATATCCACATTCATAATGATAGAATGCATAATGTCCGACTTTCATAACCACATAGTCAAGGCCTTGTGCCAAGACTACAAATAAGAATTTGTCAAGGCCTTGTTCCAAGACACTAGCTTGTCTCATGAGACCTACCGATGCATCGAGGAGCTATAGAGGGCTCCACCCATCACTTACTAAGTCCAATTCATTACTCATATAAAAAGGTTGAAACATAATCTGAACATTCGCATTAAAACTAGCATAAAAAATGTCAATATTTTAAACACAAACCATGAATGGTATAAAAATAGCACATCCACAGTCAAACATAACCCATTAAATACAATATGGAAGATTTTATTATAATATATCAACCTCAATAGAGAATAATGAATGATATTGACATAGATGAAAATAATCATCAAAACTATTTGAGAGAAATATCCCACTTTTTCATGAAAACATTTAAAAGTCTCACTATTTATCAAGAAGTCATTTAAAATATATTTTTGAATCAAAGTGTCCCATAACAATTTGAAACTTTTAAAAGGAATTTTAATTTTAAAACTTTAATGTCCATATAAATAAATCATTAAAACCATTTTTAAAACATGGACATTAATGAGAAAGATTTAGAATAATAAATATTTAAAACATTTTAAAATGATATTTAGATTAGAGTTACTAACCAAAAGAGAGACAATTGAATACAAATAATTGAGGTAATAAAAACTTTATAATATCATGGGAATAAATGGATTCATGATATACTATGTCAAAGTACATTATATACACCATATAAAAGTGAATTAGTGTATAACAACAAAGAAGTCTCAATGGAATGTAAAAGTGAATTGGCATATAAATCAACAACATAATTATGTGTGACAAATATAAATAGACTCAATATTATTGGATATTTAGTGTAAATCAATCAGAGGACATTCACACATATTCTTGTAAAAACAACACCAATTAATTGGATGTTTAACTCAATAAATAGAGATTGAGTTAAAATTACTCTTATCAAGTTCATATCGATGACTTGAGAATTTATCAAGGGATTGATTTTGTGTATCAAAAGTATATCCACAGAAAGGGGAGTGGAAATTACTACACAAATAATAAATATTTATTCCACACATAATCATGGAGTAAAATAATCAATTAAGTATGCGTAAAGCCGAATGAGTGGAAATTGAAATTTGAAATTCCCTTACCAATTCAGTAACTTACGAAACATACATCCCATGAAATATGGATCATAAAATTAAGATGCAATTACTCATAAATTAAATTATATTACACAAAGAATACAACCATTGGGCAGTACATACACCACACAAAAGGAAATAGTTGTAGTATGGTATGAATCTCATGGAAATAGTATGTGGGATGAAAACCCTTACTTCGTTGTAATCAATTGAGTCATATGGGAAAAATTTAATAAAAACCAAATGAATCACAAAATACCATGAATATAAAGAGAATCATGATAATATATATATCAAATTAAAGTTCACAATACACCACATTTAATAAATAAGTGGCGAATAATGGAAATCTCATGGAATTAAAAGTGAGATAAGAAACCCCTTACTTTGTACTTTTACTTGGTCGAGGGTAGGTTAACTTACTGTATAATGGTGAAATAATTGTTATTAAATTATAAAATAATCATATAAATTAATATGATATCATATATGATCTTTTAATATTGCTTTGTTAATAATATTTTAGTATTTATCATCGTTTCAGGTGTTAACTAATTCATTTTCTTTTATATGATTTGTTTCATAAGTAGTGTTTGTTATGAATAGGATATATCTTATTCATATTCAGAATGATATTAAGTATTTAAACATTATTTTTAATCATCTAATGAAAATTATTCTTGAATGGATTACGATGGGGAATGAATCACATCGCATTCGTGGAGACGATAATTCATACGTACGCACGAGGGACAATATCATTCTTTTGATATTAAAATAATATATAATTGGATGGTATATCATATATAAAAAATCATTATCATGTTATATTTATTATTTACATCAATTACACATCATTATTATACCCATCCAAATAATAATGTATTGAATAACAATTACACCACGACGTGGAGACGGTAAGCCGTACGTACGCGCGTATGATGACATGTAATTAAAAGGATGGATAGAATAATGAATATGGTTGTAAAATATTTATAATAACATCACATTATATATAATATATTGGATTTATTATTTTAGAATGGAAACAACAAATAAAAAGAAAGTGGAAGAAGAAAGGAACTTGAAAGAGGTGATAAAATATTTACCTCTTCTTCGGGTCCTTCCTTTTGATTTGATCAAAAAATCTCTTTAGGTTGGATTTATGACTAAAGAAAGGCCTCTAGGACGAAGGTAGGACAGTTGAGAGGGTATTTGGGTAGAGTGTGGAAAAGCCAAAATGCTTTTAAGGTGTGAATTTGAGGGAAGGGGGAGTTCCCTTTTATAAGAGGGGTGAGGGGCACCTTATGAAAAGCTAGAAATATTATTTTATAATAAAATAATTTTCGGTTTCTAGTGTCTAAAAAATAAATTATTTAAAGTATAAGGTGGTTATGGGTCGAAAATAACTCAACCAATAGGTTTTATAAAGGTTTGGGTCACCATATTAACCATATCTTTTATATTTAACTCTTAGTTAAATAGTTTGACATTTACCATGTCTCTTTGTATTTTTATATTATATGGTTAATAAACTTACTATATACTTCCAAGAGAACCCCAAGTGGTTAATTAATGATACTCATATAATTATATAATTATTTTTTCCTAGCCTTATATTTTTAGGAATATAATATCAATTAATAATAGAATATTTTTTTTAAAAACTCTTTTATGTCAATTTTGACACTATTTGGTATTTTGTTTTTTCTAAATTTATAACAGCATTATTACTTCGAAAAAAATTCATCTAACCAACCCTAAAATGTCATATTAACCTATAAAATTAGTGTAATTCATAAAAAGTGTCAAATTACATTTTTTTTTGTATATTTATAATATCAAATATTTTAATATTTCATTAATTAGGTAATTACTGCATCATCATTGTGTAATAAATAAATTATATTATTTAATGATTAAAAAATATAAATAAAATACCATTATATAGGAAATATTTTTATATTTCTAATGAATATTTATAATCTAATTTATCTTATGTATAACCCTATATTAAAAATGGTTTAGTTGTTAAGCTTTGAATTTAACACTTTTAACTCTTCTTTGAATTAAATAATAATAAATGTCCTAATCTAATTCAAGTGAACCTAAAGGATCATATTTTATTAATAAGGTTGTTTTTGGTTGAATTACACTTATACAATAGAATTAGGACATGTGTTATAGTTATAATAATGTCATTTTTATCCTTAATTACCCTATTTACTTTTAACCGTGGAAAATAAGTCAAAAGTTACTATTCACAGAAAATTATTTTTATCTTATCGAAACACATTTTACTTAATGATATCAACCGTGTCTTTTGGATTTTTTAAATTCAATTCACAGAAGCGGTAAAATTAAGTTTTATTCAAATTTGCAAATGCTCCTAGGAGGTGGGTAAAAGACGGTTAAAAAGTTCGATAAAATTTTTATATATCTAAAATTATTATAAACTGACTATAATTAATTACATTGAACTTATATAGGTATTTTGTATCTATTTTGACCTAAAATAAATTTAAATAAAATAAATAATTTTTTAAATAAAAATTCGATTTTAAACTATAACTCAATGTTTTTCACTATTCATAAAAAATTGAAAGTTTTCAGAAAAATAGCAAAAATTCACCCTAAGATAATTTTGATATTCCAAATTCAAAAATGAAGTCCATTTTTAAAGATAAAATTTATAAAATTTCAAAAATTTTGTATTACTATTCATAACGGCTAGTTTGATTGGTCGTAGTGTGTTAGAATCTCAAAGTCGCGTACAATTCAAGCTATTACATTATTCAAAGGGAAACATACTGTGGAAGCTTGGGGTGTTACAATCTCAATAATAAAGGGTTTAAAATTTTAAACTAACCTTCTTTAAATACCAAAATATTATAAGGGTTAATAAAATATCTTCTTAATAAGAGATAAATGGATGTATGAATGTCATATAGAATAATCACATAACTAGGTTTCAAAGATAGAGAACATAGGTGGGATTTAATGATATTGACATGGAAGAAAAGTGTAATGATGAAATAATAATGGAGGGTGATAGAGGTCATTGATCACAAGAATGTGAATGATCAAGAGAATGTCAACAACCAAAAAAACCATAAATTTTCAATGAGTTAATGGACCATTTGATTCATTGGAAATGAAGGTATTTGGATAAAAATTTTGTTTCAAAATATTTTTTCTATAATTGAATAAATCCCTTACCATCTATAATTAAATCATATAAAAATATACTTATTACATATATTACTATTTCATAGAAAAAATTCCATACTTTAGGTACACTTTGATCAATTCCAATTTAATTTCTTACTCTATGAAATGAATAACCAAAATGAATTTCTATGGAGGATGAACATTTAATAGATAATTAGAATGAAAATTTATTATTTATGTAACACCCCAGGTAAATAAAGAGTATGAAATTTTCACATTTATCTATATTTGTGAATAAAATATTAATATTACTTTAAAGGGAACTCTATGCTCGATGGCATACCCAATATGCAACAACAAGTTTCTTTGAAATCTTACGTTGCACTCTAATAATAAAATAATATTATTTTAAATGGTAGTTAACACCTAGCCTTTATAATGGCGGGAATGAAAAAAACTAACTATAAAATGATTATATATGTTTGTCAAATATTTTTACTTTTTTTCAATAAATTTTAGAGGATTGAAAATGCAAATGAATCCAGTTTTTAAGTGTAAACATTCTAATATTCTTTAAAAGGTCGATTAACTGCTTTTTGATGGTGAACCCCTTTTAAATCCACTTTTTGACAATTTTATAAGCTCTATTTTTCAAAATATACATATTATTTATGATTGGGTCATTTAAATTTACCTTGGGTTAATTTTTGGTATTTTTCTGACAATGTTCATTTTTCAATGAATAGTGAAAAATACTGCATTTTACATCGAAACTGCTTTTTCATATAATTTAATTATATGGTTATATTATATATTTAATTTTTTTTAAAGTGTAATTAGAATATATTTTTACCATATAATTCAATGATGGTAATTGGGATTAATTTTACTTTGGAATTAGGCATAAACAAGTGCCAAACTTTTCATAAATATTGTTTCTAAAAACCCCGCTATTTGTTTTGACAACGGGAAGTTTTTTTAAATTAATTATTGAAATTTATGTGTTTGGAATTTGGTAAAATGGATTACATATTTTGAATCAGAAGGTCCAAATTATGTAATTAAGACTCTTTTGTTTTTGGACATTATGAATAGTAACGACGGTAATTATCTTTAATTATCTTGATTAATGAGTAATCGGGTAGTTAAAGATAATAAGATAATATAATAATAATTAAAAATGACCACAAAATGTGTCCTAAGGCTACTGGTTGTCTCATGGCCGACCATGGGATGCCTTGTGCCAAACTTGGGGGCCCCATGGAATCACTTTTGTGAGAAAGTGACTTTTTATCTTTTTATTTTTAAAGAATGTTAAATGTAACAAAGAATGTATCACCTAAGTAAAATATTTTTAATTTTGTCTAAATAAATGATATTTTGGACTATAAATATTTATTATAAAGATAAAAATATTTACTACATCATGATATTTTTTTATAATTTTTAGACATCAAATAAATTAAATTATTTATGACATCATGATGATGCAGCGATTACCTCATTAATAAAGGATTTAAATAAAATGGAAAGATAATGTAAAATCTAAGACCTACACATGTACAAAAACTATTTTATGGGTGGATTTCAAACCCCTATCACCTTATCCTCGAAACACACCAATTTGGGACCATTAAAATCCGAAACTCATTCTAAAATAAAGTAACATTTCCTTACTTTCCAAGAGTGCCCCTCCTCTCCTCTTATAAAAGGCCCCCACCTCTACCACCTTACCCCCACTTCCAAAGCCTTTGGCTTGGCCAAACCCTGACCATGTTGTCTCTAAACATCCCTCTCTTACTCCTTGAAGCCTCACTTTGGGCAGAAGTCTTCCCAAGTAAGCCTTTGAGCTCAAATCTGAGAGAGTTACCCGATTTTAAGGTGATGTCTTCACTTATGTTCTTTTGTTTTATTTTGCTTCTCCAACCCTCTAAAATATTTTTATTCATTTATTTTGTAACAAATCCAGTATATTCAATATACTAGGATGTTTTTATAAGAATATTTCGAGGTAAACTTACACACATCTACATCTAATGGTTAAAGAACATACTGTTTCTGTGGTTGGCGAATTTCTGCCTCATGAAACGATGATTGTTCAATCTTCTTTTAAACACCATTAATGGTGGCCATTAAGATGTCACTATATTTATATATGATATATATTATGTTTATGTTTTCCTTATGATTCTTTATTTTTCATTTGTGGTTTACCTTTATGGTTTCCATTGTGGGTAAACACGATAACTTCATTTTAGGAAGTGCGGACTACCGCCCCCTCAAAGTGATGTGATTCGTTAATGCCATATGTGGGACGTATAAAGGATGGATTTAAAGTTATTATATATGATGTTATACTGGAATTATAATATACCTCTATATCATTATTATTTCTTTCCATTAATGTATGAGATATAAATGAAAGTAGCGTTCATGCGTACGTACGGCTTACCGTCTCCATGAACGGTGCATTTCATTTCTTATCCCCAAATGTAATGTACTATTATAAGTACATATTTATAATGGATATATATAATGTATGTTACATATAAATTATTAATATAATTCTGGAATTAAAATATACATACCTCTCATTTAGTTTTAATTCCATTAATATGACAAAGAAATGAAAGTAGCATTCATGCGTACGTACGGCTTACCGTCTCCATAAACGGTGCATTTCATTTCTTACCTCTAAATGATTATGTAATATTATAAATACATGTATATGATGGATATATATTATATATATGATATCCAAATCATGAATATCATTCTGGATATAATGAACCTTTGACCACACGAACAACATGTAATTGTAAGAAGTTCACTTTTGACTTAAGAACCAAATATCGACAAAACAAACATTATTAACTTAAATGATTACATAATGTTTATAAAATGGAAATAAGTGATATAAAAGGAATAATGAACTTGAAAAAGGTTCTTAAGAAAATATAAATTAACTCAAGTTTATTATTCAGGACGTTAAAGAACGATCGAGTCAAGTCGTACCCGAGGTAAGGTATCCTACTCCTCTCTTTCTTTTTAGGTACGCTCTTCTATGTCATTACTTTTAAAGATCATCTTTATTGTTATTGGGATGTTATTTTATATTAATCTTACTATAATTTTTATGTTCATATGATTAGATACCCTATTCTCTCTCATCAATCCATTTTGGAAGTTTTGAGTGGCGCCGTTAGGCTGCCGAATTTTCGTAAGGGATCCAACCTCTCTATTTCTTTTTAAGTACTCTCATATATGTCATTTCTTTTAATCCCATATTTATTATGTTTGGGGATGTTATTTTATATTCCTCATACTTTACTTTTTATTTTCATATTATGGGAGACCCTATTTGATCTCATAAATCCATTTTTGGATGTCTTAAGTGGCGCCGTTAGGCTGTCGAGTTTTTGTAAGGGATTTTTTATCTCACTTTTATTCCCGTGACATTTATTCTACATTTGCCACTATTTCCTTTGAGTGGTGTATGTACTGCCCATTATTATACACTTTTTGTAGTATAATTTCATTTATGGGTATTTACATCTTCATTGTATGACCCTTCTTCCATGGGGTGTACTTTTCGAAAGTTACCCAACTCGGTAAGGGGACCTTTCACCCTCCTTTTTTTAAAAGACTTCTTTTCTTATGTATTTTAATTCACATACTATTATGTTGGGATATGTTATTATATATCCTTATTTATGTAAATTTTATTTCCAAGTGATGAGATCCCCTTTATCTCTCTCATCAACCCTTTTTTGTAAAATTTTATGTGATGCCATTAGGCTATCGAATTTTACCAAGGGAACTTCTTAACCCAATTTCGATTTCTTTGGGTTCAACATGTAGTTATTGAATATGTCATCCTTTAAATATGTGTGAATAACCTTTGATTTTTTTAAACTTAATATCCACTTATATTGGGTGTATTTATATTTTTCACACATAATTATGAGATTGATTTATCCTTAATTTAAGGATACCTTCTTTATAATGGATTTCATCTCATTTTACATTTCTTTTGAGACTTCATTGTTGTTATGCACCAAATTCACTCTTATATGGTGTGTATACTGTCCTTTGACATATTATATCATGAATACCTTTATTCTCATGATATAATAAAGTTCAGATTAAATGTTATTCCTCTATTATTTGTATTCAAGAGTCTCTCATTTTGTTAAAAACTATTTAACAAAAATATCATTTTAAATGTTTTAAAGATTTATTATTCTAAATATTTATATTTAATGTCCATGTTTTCAAAATGGTTTTAAGTATTTATTTATATGGACATTAATGTCTTAAAATTATAATTCCATTAAAAGCTTCAAAATGGTATGGGAAACTTTGATTCAAAAATATCTTTTAAATGGTTTTTGAAAATGGATTGATTAATTCAATATCTGGGAATTACTTATTGTGATTACAAATGAAATTTTGTTATTGGAATGTTTATATTTTCAATATTTTATGTGTAATGATGGTACTTGGACATTTTATGGGTGGTTACGTGATAAACCATATGATGGGTGGTGCCGTGAATACTAGGACGGGTGGTTACGTTATAACCTCCAATGCATTGGGTATGGAAGTCGGCCGTATGGCTATTCCATTAAGTATGTATGGAAGTTAGCCGAATGGCTATTCCATTAAGTTATATGTGTGGAAGTCTACCTTATGGTTATTCCACTTAAGTATGTTTATGTCCCAAGTTACCTTTATATGTTATGTGATCTTTATATGGGTTTTATGGTAATCTTTTGGTTACAGAAGGGTAAGTAATGAACTTTTATTCAGTGAAGAGTTTTTACTACTTCGAAAAGGTGAAAAGTATTACTTTGATAAAGTATACATGGTTTACTTGTTGTTTTGAATAACTAACAGTTTTCATTCTTTGTGTATCCCTTACTGAGCTTTTTATGCTCACCCCAAGTTTTTTTTGAAATGTTTTTCACAGGACTTAATGTGGAATGGGGTCAAGGATGGGATCAAGGGAAAGTCATGCTATCTAAAACATGGAACCAGACATGTTTCTTATTAAGAGTTTTTATTTTATGGAAACTTAGTGGAAGTGTCTACTTTGTAATCTTTTGAGATGTAATAGTTATGTCCTAATTCTCTAAAACTCTAAACTTAAAAAGATCCTCAATGTGAATTATTCATTTAATTCAATATTAAGTAAGGTTTAAGGCTGGGGTCTTTATACTTCAAGTCTCTTTATTTTTTAAAAAACCAAAATTGTTAGAAAAAGTTATCCAATAACACCCAAAGTTTAACTTAATCCAATCCATATATAGTTAAAATTAAGACTCATCCAAAATATTTCTTTCCAAATTCAAATTCCCCAAATTTTGAAGGAATGTCACTAAATCAACATTATATTTCAAAGATAATATAATTTAGTTCTTAATGAAACATTCAAAATATGTGAATAATATGATCACCATAAAACCTTAATTAAAAAATTGTATTTTTTTAGGATCCCTATACATTTCATGATTCTTATATTCATAAAATAATTGATAAAATGCTCCTATAAAAAATTCATGATTTAAAAAACCAAAATTAATCATTCAACTTCATATGTGGTAATAGCATAATATTGACCATGATCCCTTAGATTACTTTTATGTGTATTCACTTGATGCTTGGGGAATTCAATTTTATAGTTCAAAACCTCCTTATAGTTGAAGCATTGAAAATTGGGAATTTCTTTCATGCCCATTTAGTTATGAGCATAGTGTCCTTTCTCTCAAAACATATAGAAAACTACAATTCCCTTCAAGAAAGTGCCAGGGTGTTTCATTTCAACATTATCACATGTGGTAAAACCTTCTTTCCATTAATCCAATTATCCATTATTTTCTTTTTAATACTATTCTCATATTTCTTCCCTTCAAGGCCATAATGCACATATAATTCATTCTCTATTTTCATATAACTTGGTAATATGTCCTTGCATGATGAAAATGTTTGGGATAAAAGTTACCATAGTAATATTTTATTAAGTCCATCGAAGAAATAATTATTCGTATAAACTATATTACATGCATTGATATGGTTCTCATTAATTCCATTATGAGACATTTCTAAATAATGGAAAACACTACATTAGATCATAAAACTATGTTTCATAGTCTATAATCCAAAAACTAGTGAAACAGTAAACATAAATCGAAATATCTTTGAATTGTTACTCTCATAATCATAAACATTGTTTATTTGGGAATGTTTCCAAATAATAAAAATATTTTCAAATGCTTTATAATGGTTTGTGAAGAAAATGGAAATTATCATAAGAATATCCCCTGAAAAAATCAAACCTACTGTACAGTATGGCCCATTTTAATATACCAAGTAATTTTCAAGTCAATCTTCATGTTACATTTTATGATTTATTACCCTCTAGGAACATATATTCCAGAACCATATCCACTTATAGTATCTAGTTAGAGAAGTATTTTTAGTAAAAACCACATAATATGTATCTTACCAAAATATTAGGATGTTGTTATATACATATCCTTAATTTCTATACTAGGTTTGTGATCCCTAATCATTTTTTTATTAATTTAATTCCCATATTTTCTACTAAAAATACTTTCATACCAACTATAATGATCTCAACCCTAATAACCCAGAGCTATTGTCCACTTTATACATTGGCACTATATATAAGCCATCACATACCAATGAACCAAATAGTTTAGTAGAATTCATAATCTAGATAAATAGAAGAAATTAAAATTATATTCTAAATTATAAAACACAAAAAAGAATTTTCCTTGAGAACCCTATTATTCCTATTAATGTATCCATGCATATCAATCAAAAAACAACTCTTAGTATCTTGGGGAAAATAAAACATAAGAAATGGTTGAGCTGAGATACTCCGTAGGGAAATCATACAATGGAAGCTGTCATAAATACATAATAATAATAAACATGGAAAGGTAAATAACTTAAATTCATTCCACTTAATAAATAAACTGAGCATAATATAGAATAAATAAATTATGATCAGATAAAGCTATAGAAATTATCATATAAGCTTGAACATTATCCATTTAAATTCTATCTAATTAAATAATAACTTGGAAATAATAGACCTCATAATGAGGGAATTCATATTATTGGACATCTAAAACATAATATCAAGACCCTTCACAAGAACATTTAAATTTTTGGGTATAAACTCATCTAATTTGGCCAAATTAGTTTTCTCATGAGACCCATCGATGCATCGAGAGGATATCTATACCAGACCCAATTCATTGCATTCTAATTCTAATTAATTAAATATATTAATGGGTTTAATGATAATAAACATAAAAATTCATATTAAAAAATTACATATGGAATGTTAACACCTTCCCCAATCAAATAAACAAAATCATAAACAATACAGAGTAATATGGTGACTGGTAATAAATTTGTACATCCTTAATCAAACTAATCATAATCCATCCAAATTACAAATAAATTTTATATAAATAAAAACACATCCCTATAATTACTTAATTAAAATAAAGGGATAATTTAATTGATAAATATAAATTCAATAATAATGTCATTAAAATCATTATTGAGGAAAATAACCTTTTCACTTTATAAATAACATTTTTTAATAAAAAAAAGTTCAACAAATATTTTTGAAAATAATTTTCTTTGAAAATAAATTTTTAAATATATAAATTAATATTTAAAGAAATTTATTTGTCTTTATATAATAAAATTTTATTTCTTTCGTACAAATTAAAATAAATATTCATTTACAATTTTTGGTAAAATCCAAAAGAGCCTTGTTTTGAAAATGACATGAAGATTCTTTTGAAAATATTTTTAAAAAAATAAAAAATCAGTAAATATTTCTTCAATAAATCATTTGAAAAATGATAAAAATATTTTTTATTTTTTTAGAAAACATGGATTTTTATGGAAAATGATTTTTAACCAAAGGGAGAAGCTAAGTTAGATTTTCCTATAAACATTTTCTAAATAATTTTAAGTACCAAATAGTGGAAAATGGTAATATTAATTGAAATATTCTTGAATAACCCAAGTATAAGGAAATATATATTTTTTGTAATAGATATACAAAATAATTCTCCTAAGGGAAACTTAAACAAAAAAATCCTGAATAGTGAATAGATTATGAAAGAAATACTAAAAACATTGGTAACTTTTATATCATAAACTTTATAAAAGAAATAAATTCAAATAAAACATTAAATACTATAAATATAAATAGATTAATGATATATTATATCTAAATGTGTAGTATCTTCACTAAATAATGAATAAGTGGTGAATATGGTGTATGCCTTGTGGAAGTAATAGTGAGATGAGAAACCCTTACCTCAGGGTTCGACTTCCTACATGTGTGTACAAACTTATTGTATAATAAATAGAAGATTATTATGAATCTATTAAATAAAACTGATAATATATTTCATTCCATGTAATACTTACACCTACGAGCCTTGTAAGGGTTCCACCTCACCCCTTGAAAGGTGGATTATCAAAAATCAATAAAAAATGTAGGCCTTTGGGCCATTGGATAAATGAACTAATCACACCACTTCGTAAGGTTGTAGTTTGTTGTACGCAAGAGTGAAATTATCGTATCCCCCATAGATTGGAAATTATGAATATATATTTGATATTTTAATTCCATAATTATAATAACTTTATAAATATAATATAAATATGTTTAATATGTTATTGTATATGGAATTTAAAGGTCATGATGGAAAATGAATTACATCAATTTGAGAGGCTATAGTCTTCCATACATATAATATATGGTATTAATTCCCCTTTGATATAAATGGATATTGATATGGGTTATGAAATTAAAATAATAAAATATTATAATATAATCTATACTATTTATATTATATTATCACATTTTGATAATTTTAGAAGGAGTTATAAGAAGTAAAATGAAAACACTTAGTTAAAAACATTACATCTTCATCGAGAAACATTGTTAGATTAACCTAAATCTTTTATAAAATTGATTTATGATATAACCATGGAATCTAGGATATGGGGAGGAATTTAAGGAATTTATTTGGGTAGGGATTTTCTGAACCAAATGGTTTTTGAATTGAGACTAAGGAAATATATGGGTGGATCTTACAAGTGGGGGATAAGACACACAAGGAAATTTTGAAAAGATAACTTGATACCAACTTTTTTCTAAAAAATAAATCCTCCAAAATGGGTAATTATATAAATATATATATTATAGGTTATAAATATTTTCATACAATTGGTTTTGGATATTTTTATGTCATTTTAAACCATTATGATCTATGTTTAACCCCCTAGTATACCCATTTCAACCTTAACGCTGTAATAAATTTTTACTACTATTACTATTAATTGGGGTAAAAATTTAGGTTAAACTTGTTAAATAATATATATTAATATGATCTAAAATATGGAATAAATTTTTCCAAATTCAATCCAAAAAATTGGAAGTATTTAATTTAAAATTAAACACGTAGGCCCGATGACAAAGCAAGTTTCTAAAGAGAAAATTTTCAAAAGTAAATAAGTTTTTAGTATACAAATTCAATATGAAATATATTCCACTGACCAAAAATATATTTATTATAATATTAATGAACCAATTTTACATTAAAACTAATTTGAAATATAATTTTTTTTAAATTAATTAAGAAAAAATGTCATTTTTCATAACAATTAGTAGTTACACTATTCATAAAAAAAATAAAACATTTTAGAAAAATACAATAAAACCACCCTTATATAATTCTGATATGTAGATTTAAAAAATTAATTTCATTTTAGGAAATAAATTTTATGAAACTTTCAAAATTTAATTTTATCATTAATGCCCAAGAAGTGACAAAACTATTTTCTTTGAAAAAATATAGTTCTTTCAAAAAAATATTCCTTTTTTATTTCAAGTGGTTCTTATTTTATTTAAATCAATTAATAACCTATGAATTTCATTTATATATTTTTAAACCATATAATTTTCTTAATTTAATTTTTACTCTTCATTCCCTCCATCTTATGTGCATTTTTATAATGGTCGTGTATAAATAATAAAATTTTAATAAAGTATCATGTTTTATTTAAACCCAGTGTAGTGTGAATTACAAGCTATCATAGTGATTTAATTTATTTAAAAAAATATTTTAAATTCTAGTGGTGTTAAATTCTATTATAATCTTGGTGTTGTGTTTCATATATGCTATCAAATATGATGTTCATTTTTTAAAATCTTGTGGTGTTAGAATTTCCCCAAGAATTTTGTAAACATTATAAATAAAATAAACAAAATATGATCAATTTCAAATAAATAATAAAATGGTAATGTTTTAAAAAATCCCAATAAATGATTCATTATAAATCGTTTTTTTGAATGTAGAAATTATTTATAAATAAGTAATTCTATGAAAACATGAATGAATAAGCATTTCTACCAAAAAATCATAAATAAATCATTTTGAAAACACTACTATGTAAAAATAATTTTCGATCATAGAAACATAGTTATAGATGATAGTTTAGTAAAATAATATTAAAAGTATCCAAAAATTATTAGTGAAATGTGACCTCAAGTGTGAAAACATACTTAGGTATCATGCCTTCGGGGAGTAGGTATCCACCCAAAATAATGAACCCCAATCCTTTATCATCTTTAGTGAGAGTTTCCATTATTAATATATTTTATAGGTAAATATAATAAATTAATATCTTGAATATACTTATCCTAACTACCAATTCCCTCATGTTCTTGAAATAAATCATTCAATAAACCAATAAATAAAGTGGAAAATCATCCATTATAAAGTAGTTTCATCAATCATCATAAAAGTATCCACAAATCATGGTTCAAAAATGTTATTTAATTTAAATTATTATCATCAATACTCATACCTTTCACCATAATTAATTTTATTAAAAATAAATAAAAAATTTCATTACATCATTTCTCAAGAATCTATAATGTCATTCTTCAAATAAACACATTTCATTCAAAATCATTTTTCTTAAAATCGATAATTTATTTTGAATAGCCATATCCAAATAAGTACAATATAGAAAATGATATTTTGAAATAATTTATCAAGTATAACAACTCATGATTTAAAATCCAATTATAAATCCATTTAAAATCATATGAGAAACAATAACTTTACTTAATTAGAATTGCAATAATAGACCACTTACCTTAATATCAATATCGTTAAACACCCAAGGAGGGTTCCATAACTGGTGAAAGAGAGAGAATATGAATGGTTCCAAAAAATGTAAATGAAATCAAACCTTTATTCCACTATTACTGATCTCCTAGTAAGGATCATCCAGAATTGATCCAGAGCAACCATATCTCCTTCAACTATAGAAAGAACACCCAAAACACCCTATAAGAACACAATAAATAATAAATTCTAGTTTAATGATATAAAATGACTAGTATAAATAATGTACAATGATTTAAGATACTCATTAAAACCTTAAATTAAGAGAAAACATGGATGGATTGACCTTCCATGGAGATAAAATAGTGATTCTGCTATTTCAAATTTGAAACCCCCGCCACACACCCATGGTCATGCCTTGCTGCCAAAGTCCTAGACATTTTTCATGTACATTCCTTCCACCATGATTGTGTTGGAATTTATTGTTTTTAGTATAAATGTAATCCTATATCATTTTCCACCCAAGGAAACAACCATATCTAAGCTGTTATAGGTTTCCCATGGTGCATATGTGACACACAAGAAGACACATCCACCAACATAGATGTGGTTAAAGATTTTTTGAACATAAATGACCAAAAAAATTCCAAGACACCAAGACGCCCTGATTATTCTTAAAATAATAAAATAATAAACTTGACTAAAATAAAAAA
Source organism: Viscum album (assembly GCA_963277665.1). Classification (NCBI taxonomy): domain Eukaryota; kingdom Viridiplantae; phylum Streptophyta; class Magnoliopsida; order Santalales; family Viscaceae; genus Viscum; species Viscum album. Next base: position 76,621,439 of record OY728159.1, read on the forward strand.
TTGAGGATATTAGATAATGTGTGGTAGCATGATGTTTTTATTTCCAAATGTGATAAAGGAAGTACACACTCACTGATTTTCATTTGAGGTTTACTTAAACTTTGATTCATTAGGACAAAGTGAGTGTTATTTATTTTTCTAAGAACCCAATACATCACTTAATATTTTAACACACACACACACACACACACATATATATATATAAGATACTAATTACATATTTATCACAAAAATTTATATTATTGGAAATATTATCAGAAAAAAATATTAACACTCCAAAATTTTTACTAAACCTTTATGTTTTAATAATTTTGAAAATAATATCTAGAATTTGGGTTTAATTAGTGTAATGTTACAATATATTTCATTTCTTGTTTTTCTATCTCCAGAAAATAAAAAATCCTTAATAAGGGGCTATTACATTCCTTCTTTAAAACTATGCTATATTTTTATACAAGTACACATTATTTTTCATAGGAGATTTGAATAGAAATTATAAGATATATTATACAAATATTTGGGAACCAAACATAGGGAAGTTAAATTCCTAAATGAGAAAAACTATAATGAAATTTTTGAAGGTATAATTTCCTATATTATCTTTAAATGTTTTTGAATACCCCACTCCCATCATATTTTGAAGTTACTATTTAAATTTTTGAAGCCACTCTTAATTTTATTAAAGTTACACTTATGTTTTATGAATTTACTTTTGTGTATGTTGATTCTTACTCTTATGTATTTTATTTATTTACATTCACTTATATAAATTTATATACAAATTATAATAGTAAATCAAGAAATTTTCCCTTTATCATTTTAGTTTCACTCTTTTGGATCACTCCATAAAAAAGAATGAGTTTGGTTTTTCTAACAATATTATAATGATTTATATTTTCTATGAGTTTTTAATGAAGTTAGACTAATATTAGCAATAAACATATATAACCATATTTTTTAGAAGAATATTATTCAATTTAAATGGAAAAAACTTCATGGAATGGTGTTTTTCCTTTTACTTAACTACTTAATTTTTCACTTTAATATTTTTTGTCTCTTCTATTTTCAAAAAGGGTATGAACAAGTTTTTATTTTTAGTGTTTTAGTGAATGGTTATTTATTTCTAACATGTCTAAATTTAATGAAACACCCCAATGGGATATTATTTAGGAATACATCAATGAGGGAGAAGTAAAGGAGATATAATGAATAATAATGTAAATTAAAATATGATTAAGGGAGAGACTACATTCTAGGTATCTCTACATCATGTAAATTTCATGGAAATAGTAGGAAATTTTCTATTTTCTATATTCTTAGTTATATTGACTATAATAATTGGGATTAATTGTTTCTCATAGACTCTTCCATGTTTCACTATTTTTTAAAATTAACAAGGGGGAAAGAATATGGATGATCATATGAATAATATGTTTTATATTTTTTATGGTGGTCTTGGTAATGGTATGTATAAAGATTCATTAGGTGGTATTTCTATGTATTCATTATGAGGAGTATATAAATTTTATTAATGTATTTTTATTCTTTTAACATAGGGGAGTTCATTTAAAGGGAGAGGGGGTTTACTTCCCATTTGTATTTATTAAATGGGGACTTTAGTCTCACAAATTTCATTTATATGGAATATTTATCATTTTCCATAGGGTTGTTTCTATTTAAATTCTATTCAAACATACCATTTAATTTCATTCATGTGATTATTGAATATGGACAATGTTTTCATAAATTAAACCATCAATATCCTTTATTTTTTTAAAAAAAGTACACTACTGTTTATTCTTATGCTAATTTTATAGCATTTTTATGTTTTGTTTTTAAATAAAAATTTACTTCTGATATTTTGTTTTAAGGATTTGAATATAAATATATTATTACTAATAAATCATGATTTAACATTGAATATACTTCATTAGATGATATATTTTCCTTATATTATTGTAAAAATAGTTTTTGAAGATCCCAAAATGTTACCATTAGTGTTTTGATATAATTTTTACTATAAATTAAATAGATTATTTAACTCCCTAGACAATCATTGTGTATTAATTCCATTGTTGAACTAGGTTAACTTCCCATTACATTTCTATTTATCTCATGAGATATCCATCATTACCCAGTTCATTGGAGAGCTATATAATACTAGGCCCACATGAAACATAATAAAAATCAAATATATGGGTTCTAAAGAAGAAAAACCATTCATTATCACACCCTAACCTCAGAACCTCTTTTATTTATTTCTTTTATTGTTCTCAGATCTTTTTGTTTGGGGTTTAGGTTACGAATCAGGTAAAATTATAGGATTTTAAAACTTTCAGGTGAATTTTTGGCCTACGCGCGGTTGGCACATAGCCTATAAGACCATACGGCCTGATCCATGTCTAAAAATAATAAATATTAAATGAATAATAAAATTTAAATGAAAAATAAAATAAAATTAAAATTGGATAAAATTAAAGTTATGTTTAATAATAATGATAATAATGATAATATGATTATGATTATAATTATGATTATGATTATTATTATTATGATTATTATTATTATCATCATTAAAGTTATTATTATTGTTATTATCATCTTATTTTAACAGAATTTTAATAAAAATAAAAGGAAAAAAATATAAACCATAGCTCCCCCTTTTCCTTTATACGACGTGGTGCCTGCCTCGGTCCATTCCATGTGCACACCCCCTTCTCTGACTAGAGAACCCCCTTGTTCCACCTCTTCTCCTTCACCGATGCTCCATCCGGCCACCCCTCCTATACAACTCCCTTCCACCAACACCTCCTCTCTTTCGGGGACACCTTCGGTGGCTGGATCTTCCATGCCAAGTGCGGCCTGCTCCGACGCGATCACCCTATCCGGTGCAGCTTTCTCCAGCATAAACACCCTTTTTAGGGTGACCCCCTATCTGACAACAACCCTATCCCCCCTACAGGTTGTTTTTATTTTAATTTTTGGTTGTTTTGCTTCTTTTAGATGGACCCTAAATCTATGTTTGATGTGTGACTCATTTTCATGGGGTTTGAGGGATTTCATATCATTCATGGGGTGTTATTCTCCCTTCCTTTAGGGTTTAGTCATAATTTCACACTGTTGAGTTAGGTGAATTCTCATATTTTCTTTCCAAAGCACAACATTATTATTTTCCATCTTTGATTTAATTTTTTAAACATGATTTTCATGTTTACAATGTATTTTATTATCCAATTGTAGTTTTTTTATTGTGATAGAGTTTATTAAAAAAGTTTTGATATAATTAGTACATTGATAATTCATTTTCTAAATTTATGGTGGTGTTTTTCTTGATAACTAAATTTGTTAAAAATATAATTTTTAGTGGATTTTGTTTATGCCTATGTTTATGCACACCAATTGGTGTTTTATTTTTTTAAAATGTTTATACATGATTTACACCCCTTTTTTATTTTTAATTAATCTGAAAAGGTGATTCAAATACCTATTGTGTATTTATTTAGGTTTGTGTGGATTTTTTATGATGGAAAAAATTAGTGAAAATGGTCTTTAAAGAGGTTTCTTAAAATTTGTTATATACTCATGCACATAAGGTGTTTTTTAAAATTCTAATTATAATTTAATGTAAATTCGAGTACTTTTTGTGTCATTTGACCTTGCTCTTATTTTGATAACTTAGAGCTGAAATTATAAATTTGGCTTAATGATTTTATTAGATTCCTTTTTATGGAATAATGGTTTGTGTTAAAATGATTTAGAAAGACTTTAACCCAATTTTAGAATTATTATTATGTATGTTGTAATTTTTTTACTTCTTATGTGAGTTTAAAAGAATATGGGTTATCTTTAAAAAGGGATTTGGATGAGTTTTTTTTGGAAACTCGAAGTGTGCCATTTGATGTTGGTACATCTGTGGGAGCATATGGTATACACATGGATTTTCATTCAAATGTTAATGGAAATATAAGAATTGTTTTTTAAACCTTGGTTTCTCAATTGGTTCCTTAATTTCCAAAAGATGTGTGCGGTGCGTCATGTGGTTTTGAATGAATCCTTTAAAACATGGTCTATTTTGAAATTTACACATGTTTTGAAAAATAATTTTATGGAGGCCTGTTTGGTACATTTTATGAGGTTTCATGATTTTATCAAAGTTTAAAAAGGTTTATGTAAATGTATTTGGTTCTGGAAATCTTAAAGGACCATTTGGAATTTCAATCTTAAAAGTGATAATGTGGATGTGGTATTTGATGTTACTTTTGAAAATAGTTGTAAACATTTTAGTAAATTCATTAAGAGTGTAAATCTAGGGGCTATTTAGCGTGTTTTATAAGAATGTATACTTCCACAATTTTTAGAAAGTATTTTATGAAAATGTGTTGTAACATGGAATTTAAAGTCCCATTTGGAAATTTACATATTTTTAAAGAATGGTTTAAATGTTTATATAATATCACGACCTTCTTGGTACTTTTAGTGATGTGATGTACATAGGTATAAATATATATATATATAGAGCCCCTATCTTGGATTTATCTTCTAAGGGTTATCGAATAGGTGATGTTTGTGTTTGGGGTAGGCATGTGCGGTGGCGGAAGGTAAGGCGAGTCATGTATGAAAGGGCTTCCCACATACATAGGTTACTGTACTGTGGGGTTTTAGGAATATTTTAGAGGTTTGAGTGATGGTTGTTAATCAACCTTGATTAGACTGGTCGGTACCCCTGGATCGAAAATTCCCTAGGTGGGATGTGCCACTGGATTGGTTAGTTTAGCACGGCAAGTGGTTATTGACTTAGAGGATTTACCATACACCGGGAGGTGGTTCTGTATCAAGTATGCCTAGGGTCTTTTAGGGATGTTTGGGAACTCCCATGGTTACTTTCTATCACTTCTTTCTTGTGTTTATTTTTATGCACTCCGTTTTTTTTTTCTATTACTCTGTTAGATTATCTACTTTTACTCACAACCCTATATTATTCTAATTAGGTTTTTGGTTTACTTATTTATACCATAATGACAACATGTTCTTGAAAATGAAAGGTGACTTGTGTTGGTTTTATAACAGGAAAGATGTGAGTATTTATCTAAAATGTGAAAACCCTATTTTTTTATAATTTTATTTTCAAACTTTAATTAATTGAATGTTTTCATGAAAGGAAACACATGGATTCTATGGTTAATATTTTTCTTTCTTACTGACCATTTCGATGCTCATGCCTACTTTATCTTTTTAGTTTTGGTTTCTCTAGTGTGGGTTGCTCTTGTAGCGAGCGTGGTTTTTTGTTAGGTGGTGACCCACGAGGTCACTTGGAGGTACGTTTGGCTATGTGACTTTATTTTATTTCTAATGTTAGTGTTATCTATTTTTTAGTTATCTTTATTTGTTTGTATTTTATTTTTGGACCAAAAATCATTCCCAAATATTTTAATTTGTTGCTCGATACTAGTTTCTAGCCTATGTGGATCGGGAATTCCCTTTAGACCTTGTTATAGACTGACTTATGTGAGCATTTTAAGGTCGAACTAGGATGGTCTTTGAGAAAATGGTATCAGATGAGTCCCTTATTATTTAGGGTGTTAGGTAGTCGGATATTAGGACTATCAGGGCTCAGGAGGTAGGTGCCGGAAGGGGGTCATGAACCCTTTCTCCTATTAATCCTCGAGTTACTAGGGGTAGTCTAGGAATTTATTCTTTTATCTTTGTTTTGGATTAAGGGATGATAATAGTGGAAAGCTAGTGTTACATAATGATTTCACATCGAGTAGTGACCCATGTGGATCCAAAGTACATGGTTTAAGTTCCCCCTAGTTTTTGATGCCTACGTGGGGAATGGATTACTGCCATGTCATCAGGTTAAGTATAAATACTAGTTCCTCTCTTAGACATTTTGGCATAAGTGGTGTTTTTTCTTGGTTTCGTTGGATGTATGTTTGTTTTTGGACTTGAAAATGGTTTTGAAATGATTTTTTTTCTTATAAGTGAAATTAAATTCATAAAATGGGTTTTAAAATTGAAATCGCTTGGTCTAAAAATATGGTATTTGTTTTTAATTATTAAATAAGTGGTTTCCATGCAACTTGGGTACTCATTATGAACATTTTCACATATGAGGGTATGTATGGAAAATTTGTATTGGAACCTATGGATGGAAGTGGTTTAATGCATACATAGTGGTTCATGGGATTAATTGGGAATGTATTTGAAATTAAAATCTTAGAATTGTTTTTCTAAAGTGATTTTGAAAGGGGAAATGATTTTGGAAATTGAAATTAGTTTTTAAAGTGGGTTTTGGTATTTGGAAAGTGGCCTTGAAAGAAGGAGGTTTTGAAAATTTAAAATGGAAAGAAGATCCTGAAAATGGGAATTTTTTGTTATGCTTTAATGAGTTTGGATTATCAACATGTTATCTTAGCTTGAAAAATTATTTCTGACTATGTAATGGATTGATATTTCATTTGATTTTATATTTCTTGTGTTGTTTAGAAAATGCCACCCAGAAAGGTTCCCAAGGATTTCATTGATCCATGAACAATTTTTGTTTTTTCTCATATTTTTCATGTCCTTCATGGTGATCGAGGTCCGTTAGAGGAAGTTATGTAGCTTAAAGAGGTAGATCTCATCTTTATTATGTTGGAAAATCCTGATGCTGTTAGAGTGCATGCCGTTTTTGGTATGTTCAAAGATCTATCTCTAGATTAATGTGATTTGTTTACCCCACCATCAATGGAAGTTGGGATGATGTGTGATGTATTTAAATCTGTATTCATCCTATGGTTCATAACTGAAGAGGTAAAGATGAAGAAAAGGGAAGAGATCATGTGTATTCAATAAAACCAGTGAACAGTGAAAGCATATATTGACCATTTCAAGGTACTGGTTTTATTTTATTTAGATGTAGTGTTTTAGGGTCTCATGAAGACTTATCTCCTCATTGGGGGTCTTCATCTAGAGATCAAGGAGTGAGTCCTCCCTTTTAAGGACCATTATTTCAAGAAGCTAGTAGATGAAGCCTTCTATACTGAGTTAGTTTTCAAAGCACAAACGGTTGGAAATAGGGCGCATCCAGCTTCTCATCAAGGTTACCCAGTTGGAGAGAAGAGTACACCCGAGGAAATTGTTCCTAATGATTAATCTTCATTGGTTCTAGATTCTAATCCACCAAACCGTTCAATTTTGTTCCACTGGTGTGGTATGTTCATGCACTTGAAGCTGTTGTGTCAAATCCCTCTGAAGACGTTCTATCATTGTGGTTGTCTAGGTTATCTAGAGATTTTTTTCAGAAAGAATAACCTGAATAAGATTTTATGAACAAGGGATACTGATACATGATTGTGAGTTAGGATATTCTTCAGCCATAAGATCCCCAACCATAGGTCTCAGGGTGAAGCTCGCACACAGTCATGAGTTGAAGGGGTGTGAGGCCTTAGTCTAGGTTTTGTGTTCTGTGTTGGGATTTGAATATTAAATGTATTTTGATCCTTTTTTTTGTACAATTAAAAATTATATTTTCATTGTAATATCATCATTTTGCTATGAAATTATGATGAACTTGTTCTATTGTAATCCAAATAGTCCTGTTTATCAGAATATTGTTTTTTGAATTGCCTGTTTTCCTTAAGGTATGTTTGAGAAATAGATGAATAGGTTCCTTTTTGTTTTGGTTTTGGTTCTAGTTGTGATTGTTTGGGAAATCTTGGGTTTTGTGGGAATTAAGGGTTTGTACTTCCGGGCCATTGTTTTTCTTGAGTTTCCTTTGTGGGTTTACCCCCCCATTATGTTGTGAGTCTCACATTAGTGTGGGGAATTCTTAATTTCGGCAGTGTTGTTATACGCCCTTGTGCGGAGGGTTCTGGTTCTTGTAGGGGGTTCCATTATCTCGGTATGCCAGGTTGTCTCGCGGTGTGTTCAGGTTTGAAGCTCTCATTTTAGTGGAGTTTTGTGGTGGGGAGAACCCTCTCATGTTATCCCATTATTCCTGGTTTTTGGTCCCTTATTTATTAGTCGAGTGTGATGTGTGATGGAAATGGTCACCCTGAGGCTTTCGGTTTTACACATGTTTGGTTGGGAATGGACTCGAATTTAGGGGAACTTTTAGCTTTGTGACTTTTTGGGGGAATAAAGTGTTTATGGTGGAGAGAATTGTCACACCCCAACCATGGGCCCTATTTTATTTATTTCTTTTCTTGGTCTTAGAACTTTCTGATTGGGGTTTAGGTTAATTACTGGGTAAAATTTTAGGATTTTAAAAAATTCGGGTGAATTTTTGTCCTGTGCGCAGTTGGCGCACAACCTAGCACACCATGTGTCCTGCTTTGTATCTAAAAATTAATAAAGATAAAAAAAATAAAATTTAAATGAAAAATAAAATAAAATGAATAGTAGATAAAATTAAAGGTATATTTATTATTAATAATAATGATTATAATATTATTACAATTATTATTATTAATAATAATATTAAGATTATTATTAATATTATTATTATTATTATTATCATCATGAATATATTATAATGGTGTTTTAATAAAAATAAAAGGGAAAAAATTAAACTCTATATTAGCCTCCCTTTTCATTTATATAGTGTGGGGCCACCCCACCCCTCCTTGGTCCCTTCTTTATGCACACCCCTTCTCTATCCAGAGCCCCCACTTTCACCACCACTTATCCCTTTACAACGCTGCAGACAACCTCCCAGACTGTGAAAATCCATTCCATTGGTGGCTCCTCTCCTCCGACGATACCTTCAGTGGCCTCCTCCTCCCTGTTCAGTGTGGCCTACTCCGACATGACCTCCCCTGTCTGGTGCGGCCTTCTCTGGTGCGACCCCCCTTTCCAGAATGACCATCTCTAGCATGACCCCATGTCCGATGCTATCCTTATCCTCCTCTATTTTTTTAGTATTTAAATTTTTTTGGGGGGTTTTATTCATTTGTTTGGACCCTAAATCTATAGTTTATGTGTGAATTGTTTTCTTATAGTTTTAGGGATTTCAGATCATTCGTGGGGTGTTGTTCTCCCTTCCGTTGAGGTTTATTAACAACTTTACACCGTTGAGGTAGGTGAATTCACGTATTTCTTACTAAATCACTCCATTGATATTTTCCTTCTTTTATTTAACTTTTTAAACTTTATTTTCATGCTTATAGTTCATTTGATTATCCTATTGTAGCATTTTTTTGGTGATAAAGTTTATTAAAAATAGTTTTGATATAATTCTCATATTTATAATGCATTTCCTAAATTTTTGGTGGTGGTTTCCTTGAAATATTAATTTGTTAAAAATAAAATTTGTAGTGGATTTTGTTTATGCCTGTGTTTATACACACCAAGTGGTGTTTTAATTTTTTTAAATGGTTAAACACAGTTTTCACCCCTTGTGTATTTTTAATTAATCAAAAAAGGTGATTCTTATACCTACTGTGTATTTATTTAGTTTTTGTGGAGTTTTTATGATGGAAAAAATTAGTGAAAGTAGTCTATAAACAGGTTTCTTCAAATGTGTTAAATACTCATGTACATAAGGGATTTTCTAAAATTATAATTAATCTTTAAAGTAAATTTGATCACTTTTAGTGCCATTTAACCTTGTTCTTGTTTTTATAACTTTGGTGAAATTATAAATTTATCTTGATGAGTTGATGAGATTCCTTTTTATGGCATAGGGATTTGTGGTAAAATGATTTTTAAATAATTTCTCCCTATTTTAGAATGATTATTATTGATTTTGGAATTGCGTGACTTCTTATGTGAGTTTAAAGGAAAGTGTTTTTTCTTTAAAATGGGATTTGGATTAATTTTTTTGGACAATCTAAGTGTGACATTGGATGTTGGTACATCCATGGTCAAACAAGGTGCATACACGGATGTGCATTAAAATAATTATTTCACTCTATGAAATGTTTTCTTAAAAATTGGTTTCTCAATTGGTGCCTTAATTTTAAAAAGATGTGTGTGGTGCATCATTTTGTTTCGAATGTATCCTTTAAAACTTCTTCCATTTGGAAATTGATTCATGATTTGACAAAAATTGGTATGAAGGCCAATTTGGCACATTTTCTGAGGTTTCTTACTTTTCCCAAAGTTTAAAAAGGTTTTTGTAAATGTATATGGTACTTGAAATATTAAAGTCCTGTTTGAAATCTCATTATTGAAAGTGATAATGTGGATATGGTATTTGATTTTTCTTTTAAAAATAGTTGTAAACTTTTTTGTAAATGCATTGACTTTGTAAAGCTAGGGGTCATTTGGTGTGTTTTATAATAATGGGTACTTCTTCAATGTTTAGAAAGTCTTTTAAGAAAAGGTGTTGGAACTTGGAATTTAAAGTCTTATTTGTAAATTTACATATTTTTAAAGAATGGTTTTAATGTTTCTTTGATGTGACAGCCTAGTTGTCACTTTTAGTGATATGATATACACAAGTATATATATATATATATATATATATATATATATATATAGGGAACCCCTATCTAGGATTTCCCTTTTTAGGATTATCATAAGGTGATGTTTGTGTTTGGGGTAGGTAAGTGTGGTGGAAAAAGGTAAGGTGAGTCACACATGCAAGGGCCTCCCACTTACACAGTTTATTGTACCATGGGTTATTGGGTTTCTTTTTGAGGTTCGAGTGAAGATTTCTGATCAAATTTTATTAGGTGGGTTTCTACCCCCTGGATCGTATATAGTCTTGGTGGTATGTGCCACTAGATTGGTCTGTTTTGGGAGGAAAGTAGCTATTGACTTAGGGACTTCACCATACGCTGATAGGTGGTTTCGAACCAAGTACATCCAGGGTCTTCAAGGGATTTTTAGTATCAACCATAGTTACTTTCTATTTCTACTTTCTTGTACGTATTTTTATACACTTATTTTTTCCTAGTACTATGTGAGCTTATTTTTTTCAGCACAACCCTATATTATCATGATTTGGTTTTTGGTTTAGTTTTTGGTACCAAAAGAAAAACCTATTTTTAAAAATGAACAGTATCGTGTATTGGTTTTATGATGAGAAAACAATTCTTATTTATCTAAATTTTTAAAACCCTTATTTTTATAATTGTATTTTCAAACATGCATTAATGGAATGTTTTTGGGAAAGGAAACACATAGATTTTGTGGTTCATCTTTGGATTTCTTACTGACCATTTCAGTGCTTGTGCCTAAAATATATTTTTAGTTCCAAGATCCTCTAGTGTGGGATCACTCTTATAGTGAGCGCGGTTATGTGTCAGGTGGTGACCCACGAGGTCACTTAGAGGTACATTTGGTTGTGAGACATTATTTGATTTTTACTATTAGTGTTATATATTTGTTCTGTTATCTTTATTTATTTAAATTTTATTTTTGAGCCAAAATCGTTCCCAACTATTTTACTTTGGTGCCTAACACTAGTTTCCAACCTGTGGGGATCGAGAATACCCTTCGACCCATGTCGTAGACCAACTCGAGTGACTGGTTCAGGGTTGAACCTGGATGGTTCATGAAATTCATAACATAATAACCCATGAAAATGATACGGGTTTCATAAAATTTTTATCATTTAATAACCTATGGAAAAGAAATGGGATTTATAAATATTTCATATTTTCATCATATCATAACCCATGAAAAAAAGAGGTTTCAAACAAAATCTTATCATCATAATAATAAACCATCCAGAGAATAAATTAGGTTTGTATCATTTGATCATATCCCCAGTATAAATTTATTTAACATAAAATTTTGTCATCATAGATGAATAATACATTTAAAATATCTCATGAATCATGTATTAAGTAAAACACCCTTTTCACATTTAAATATCTAATATAAAATCTTAAAATTTACCAAATATTAAGGGGAATATCTTCTTTAAAAATAAACATGGAAAATATTAAGAGAATATTCAAAGCATTTAGTTTTAATTAAATCATGAAATTAAATTCATGTTATATATGTTAAAATAAAACAACCCTTCCATACTATTGTAAAAAATTCAAAATGTACCTCTTTGTTCTAGTGGATAACTGCTTCATTTTTTATGTATTTTTGGGTTTAGTAGTTTAATTCATTCTAATTTGATCATAGATCCATCATATAAATAATGTTAATCATTATCTAAATTTCATATATATCCAATATATATATATATATATTTTCATTCATAAAATTTTAGATATAAAAATGAATTACACCATCGATAGATACATTAGGTCCTACATACACATGAATGCCTTTTCACATTTCAGTAGATTGAAAGAAAGAAATATAAATATAATTCACCATTATGGAATTATTATTACATCATATAATTGAAATATATCCATTAAATCTATCCTTATTACTTCCCATATACATTGAAAAATGGAAAACATATCACATCATTTAATGGAGGTGGTAGTCGATACGTACACACGAGTGACATTATCATTTTATAATGGATTTTAAGGTTAGAGGGTAGATATAATATTATATTTATAGAAGAATAATTATTCCATAAATATCACATATTTTTTTAGGTCAGAATAATACAAAGATAACATAAGATGGGGGTGAATTGTGTCTTTTTGAAAAACTTCACCAATTCTGAATTTTTGAATTCCTTTGGAATTTATACATGTATGTATTGATTTATTATATAAGAAATATGAACAATAAATAAATAGGAATAATGAAGACAACCATTTTATAGTGTTTTGGGCCACAAATATCCCCTAGTTTAGTCCACCAAATCTCTCTCTGTGAGCTTGACGAATTTCACAAGAATGGTCCTCTTACCACAAGTCCTCAAATCCACAACTGAGTGTAGGTAGCTAACACCTTTACAAATAAGGATAAACAGATCCTTATGATTCTTTTATAGGGAACTGGTTATCCACAACTTAGTACATGAAGATGACACTTCACCAAAATTGAGTATGAGTAGTTGAAACTCTAAAAAATCAAAATATATTGATTTGATAATGGTTCGGGTTGATCTTCAGCAGCAGAAACTGACAGTAGATGGATATCATTCTTTAACAATGAAACTCTTCAAGATAGAATAAATATGAAGTGATCCTTGTTTCAAGTGATCTTCAAATATATTTAGTAACAAATAGTAGGTGAAATCTTACAACAATATGAGGTTCAAAATATATGTCGCCAATGTGTAGTCTCTTCAGAGAATAATAGAGTAAATCATTAATTGTAGAAATACTATAAAAGATATTTGATAAGAATATAGTCATATGAAAATATATGTCTTGTATAACATGTATTTTGAAAAGATGCACTGGAAGAATATATAGAGAAGATAGTATGCTTTGGTATTCTAGATATAAGAAAATCACCTAATAGAACGTGGATATTCAAATATGAATTGAACATGGGAGTTTTAGCTTCCCTTAATAATAGGATTGATTTCTTCTGATAAATACAGTTCTTTGAGTCGATCATAACAAGCTTTAAATCAATCATAAATTATCTTTCAACCTGTAATTTTTTCAATACCATTGCATGAATTTTGGGTAAAATCACAATTTCGAAACTCTACTATTGAATAGTCAAACAAAGGTTTCAACAATAAAACATAGGATTCCATTTCATAGCATAGGGTTCCTTCGCATAATGTAGGGTTCATTCATGTAACGTAGGGTTCCTTCTAATGTAGGGTTCCTTCCAACATAGGGTTCCTTAACCATACTTTCATCTATGTGTGACATAGGTAATAAAAGTAATGTAGGGATGATGATCCATACATTCATGATTTCATTATAAAATTCCAAATTTAGCATTGATTAACCATATTTATATTATCCTAAATGTAGGGTATGCACAATGATTCTAGATTCCAATGTAGGTTTGTTATTCTATACATTTTTCATTTCTCTGAATGTAGGGTTTTTGATCCATTTGTTTACTGTTCTGCATAGTGTAGGGATGGTGATCCATACGTTCATTTACCAAATGTAGGGTATAAAACTTTTTTCCATAACACATACCATAGTGTTACATTTTATAAAATCTATAAATAAAGTCATGATATATAATCCTGAAACATACTTAATTCATCTTTATTAGAAAAAACAAGGGTATGTGTGAGCATCAAAATCATCATATATTATAGTGTATTGTTGATACAATACATGGACAAATATCTTAACCTTTTTATGATAAAAAAACATAAAATAACTTTACCGAAATTATAGGATTTGTAAACACTAATAAAATATTTCGATTTTCCCATATTAATTAGATGAAATAAAATATATACTTATAAATTGAAAAAGTGTTTTTACCAAAAGTTTCTCTAATTTTCTCCCAAAAATAATGTTGTTGTTCTCAAATATTCTATACAATTTTGTGATATCAAAAAAAGAAATTTTGCTATAAAAATTTACATAAACAACAGTTAATATAACACTGAACTGTAAATGAATGTGATAATCTACTAGGTAAAAAAATAAGATATGTGATATCGTAGTTTAATTTTGAACAAAAATAACATAATATAAGTAAAAATCAATATAAATTGAATAAATATAAAATTAAAGTAAATTAATTTAAAATTAAGGTCAATTTTTTTGAAAATAATGATTACAACCCACAATAAATTAAGGAATTCTTCAAAACGAGGGTCTTTAATTAGACTATTTTTCCAGATTAGAATCTCTATGAGTAGAAGGTGAAATATGATGATGAATGGTTTAAAAAACACCTTCAATCTCTAAAATATTTACAAGAAGGATATGAAAAATGATTATTGAACACATCCATCCACTGTTGAAGAAACTTCTTGGAATTAACCTTAGTCTTTAAGATTTCAACCAAATTCACTTTGAAAAAATCATTCATTGTTTCTTCATAACAAATGAAATAAGTAAATCTACCTATAACTTATATTTCAAATCAACAAAATTCCTTTATTCGAAATTAAAAATCATCCTCATGGGGACAATGAAAAAACATGGTAATTTCCAACAAAGAAAGAGATAATTCATCATTTCCAATATTAGAGATTATAGAATCATAATTAATTGGAAACATAACAATTTCTTTTATACTAAGCTCTTTCACTTCTATTTAGAATATATGGGGTGTGTTACTATCTCCAAAAGAAAAATATAGTCCTTGAAATTTAATGGTAGGCTCAACAAAATAAGTATCATCAACTCTTACTTGTGTTTCCATTTATAAACATTTTGAGATTCAAAGTTTGAAGGTTTAGGGTTTTAATAAACTGGAAATAGAGAAGCTCTGTAAACTGAAGAGATGTGAAGGAGTAGGAAAGAGAGTGGGAGAAGGAAGACAATTTTCTCATGCTGATTGAGAATATACTCATTACTCTTTAATTTGAGAAGACAAATAACATGAAATTGAAAAAAAATTACTTTTAAAACTAATCAATACGTAAAAGAACAAAAATAAAGGGAAATTTAAATAATTAAATTCAAAAAAAATAATGTTTACTAAGATAAAAATATAGAGAATAAAAATAAATTGATAAAAATTCATTTAAAATTAAATACTACTAACTCCTCATTAATAAAATAAAAACATGAACTTGTAAGTGGTTTAGTATAAATATATGATAATTGTTATTTTTTATTAACAAATTAAAAAGATATATCTTTTTAAGAACACGAACTATTAGAAAATGATGCCTCATACCAATATTATTAGTCATAGAATAACTTATAATATTTTTTTTAAATATTTATAGCACTATTATTATCACATAAAATAAGTATATTATAAAATTTAATCCAAATTATATTAGAGTGTTTTTCATCCACAACACTTATGCACAAAAACTGCCAGTATAAACATATTCTTTCTTAGCTGTTAAGAGGGAAACTAAGTTTTATATCTTACTTGACTATGACACCAAATATTTTCATAAAAAGAAACAGGTTTACAAAGTTCATTTTCTATCTAATCTTAAACCTCCAAAATTAGAATCTGAATATGAAATTAAATTAAAATAATAATTTTTTGGATAATGATGTGAATGAAAGATAGTTACTCTTAAGTATCTAAAAATTATTTTAACTATTGAAAGATTGGATTCTTTTGGATTGGATTGAAATCTAGCATATAGATAGACATAAAACATAATGTTAGGTCTACTAGAAGTAAGATATAATAAAAAACCAATCATGCCTCTATATAACTTATTATCAACTGGTTTATAACTTCATCCAAATCAAGTTTTATATAAGTACACATTGGATTTGTATAAGCCTTATTATTTTCAACTGTAAATTTTTTCAATAAATCAGTAATATATTTAATTTGATTCAAACAATTTCCATATTCATTTTGATAAATATGAAATCCTAAAAATAAATTTAACTCTCCCATCATAAACATTTCAAATTATTTTTTCATTATTTCTAAAAAATCATTACAAATCTTTTTATTTCTTGAACTGAAAATAACATCATCAATATAAAGTTATAGTAATAAAATATTAAAACAAATTTTTTCCTTAAAAATTGATGGATATTTTAATCCAATAGAAAATATATTTATTAAAAGAAAATAACTTAATCATTCATACCAAGATCTATGTGCATATATAAGTCCATAGAGATCTTTAGAAATTCAAAAAATAGAATTTGGTTTGAATGTGTTTTCAAAACCAGGAGGTTGTTCAATATAAACTTCATCTATTAAATACCCATTTTAAAATGCATATTTAACATACATATGATATAATTTAAAATTAATATAAGATTAATAATCTTAAGGATTATAATTACTTATAACATAGATATAGGGGAAAAGGTTTCACCATAATTTATACCTTATTCCTGATTATATCCACTAAATACTAACTAGATTTATTTCTGTTAATGATCGCTTAATCATTTTGTTTATTTATAATGACCCGTTTGGTTATAATAATGAGATAATTTGATGGTCTTTCTACTAATTCCCAAACATCATTTATTATCCATTTTCTTAGTTATTATTTCATGTTTAACAAAAAAATATCATCTTTCAAAGATTCTTCAATATATTTAGGTTCTAACTGAGACAAAAAAGGAAAAAATTCATCTTGGTTTCCTACATTTCTTCTAGTTATAATTCAAATGTCTAAGTCTCCAATGATAGTTTATAAAGGCCGATTATTTAGGGTTATATACTATCTCAGAAAGACACTTTTAGATTCTTTAGTTTCAAGTTCTATTAAACTATAATAAATTTTATTAATATAATTATCAAAATCATCTTTAGGGGTTTCATGTCTCAGGTTGTCAAACGAGTCAATAATTTCCTATGTTTGATATTTCACTTTAATAAAAGGGTTAGTTTCATCAAACTTCACATGAACTGACTCTTCAACTATCCAGGAAATTTTATTAAACTTCATATAGGCCTTATAAGTAGCATAATATCCAAAAAATATTCTTCCATCAGCTTTTGGATTGAACTTAGTAAGGTTATCCTTAGTATTCATGATATAAACCTTTCATCCAAAAACATTAAAGTAAATTAATTTAGGTTTTATATTATTCCAATGTTCATAGGGTATCCTTTTAAAAATATTAATTATCAAGACTCTATTAATGATATATTAGGTTATTCTTATATCTTATTTCAAAAAATAGGTAGAAAGACTGTATTTATTCAGCATAGTCCATACCATTTCTTGAATTTCTCTGTTTTTCTTTCAAAAATTACATTTTGTTACAGTGTTCTTGATAGAGATAAGTTTTGAGAAAAAATAATTAAATTATTTATTCTCAAATTCTCCACCATTATCAATTATTAATGAAATTATTTTAAAACCTTTTTATTTTAATCAATTTTACAAAATCATTCAAAAACAGTGAATACTTTACTTTTGAGTTTTAGAAAATCAACCCCAATAAATTGAGAATAATCATCAACTAAAAAATATAAATATAATTTACTAGCTAAACTTGATACTCTAGATGGTCTAAAAAATCAAAGTGGATTAGTTCTAATGGTTTAGATGCAGTAATTTTTTGAATATATTTGAAATAAGATTTGTGTTGTTTTCTAATTTAGCATGCATAAAAAAATTTATCATTATCTAACTTAAGACTAGGAAAATTAGAAACTAACTATTTTTTAAAAAAAAATTATTTAAAGAATATATATTACAATGTTCAAGAATTCTATGTCATACCCCTGATTAATTTGTCTTAGTAGTTAAATAATTTAATTTATATTTACATGGGGAATTTAAATCCCAAGTATAAACGTTTTTAGTTATTGGTGCTCTAAATTTAAGCAATATATATTTAAAAAAAGAGAAGGAATTTTTATAAAAATCAATATATAATCCATCATAAAAAAGATGAGATATACTTATCAGGTTGTTCTTTATCCCTTTAAAATACAATAATTTGTTGATTGAGATAGACTTTGGATCTCCAACCATTCCAAATACAACAATATTTCCTTTTTTATTGTCACCAAAAGTTCCTAGAGATCAATAAATTTGAGTTAGTTTATATAAATTTTATGATTCTCCACTCATGTGTTAGGAAAAACCATTATACATATACCATATGTCTTTTCAATTCATGTGGCCTTTCTCCTAAAAACTAATTTAAACATGTGTTTGTTTTGGTGCCCATATTTTCTTGGGTCCAGTAGTGTCAGCAAACAATGATATAGTAATCTAGATATGGATTATCTTTTAATAATTTATATCACTTTATTGAGGAATACTTATAGAAATGAATCCTTTTTAATACCACTAATTTGAGGATTTCTAGATAAATTGTTTAGTGAAATGACATTCTGTTCCACATTAATAACAAGTATCGTTTTTTGAATTGCGAACAAAATAATTTTTATATCACTTTGATTTTTCACCCTTGGATTACTATTCCAAATCATTATATTTTAATAATATTATTTACAAAAATCCGATTTAAAACATTTTATCCTTTAGTAAAAGTAATTTCTATACTCTTATAAGATTCTACATCATCTTGTAATTCTTTAATTCTTTTTTTATGTTCAATATAGTTTGATATAGATGAATTGAATTTTTCAATTAGTTCTTGATGATGTTTCAACATAGTGTATCTTTTACCTAAAATATAATTATGAATATTTTTCAAATATTTATTACTCTTTATTAAAGAATCATATTTTTATTCTATCATTGAACAATATATAGCTAATTTACTATTTGATCAACTAACATAATCAGAGGCAGATGAGTAATAGGTTTTTATCTTTTCTTCTTACTTAGAAATGAAGCACATATTGGCTTCTAGATTTTGTGGATCTTTATCTAAGTTGAATTTTGAGGGGATAATGGAGTCTTCAGATACACTCCATGTCTTTATATATCTTTTTCCATTATTCTTATAATCATCATTATTTTGATATCTCTCATCAAACCTTTTTATTTTATCTTTCAATTGGGGAAATAAGGTTTGATGTGACCCAATTTTTTTCATTCATATCATCTTACTTTGTGGGGTTCTCTTTCATCCCTTTTAAAGGATTTTTTGTAACTTCTTTTCTTCTTTTAGAATTTACTGAATTCTCTAGCTAGTTATGCCAGTTCCACTTTAGAGTCTGAGGATTGTAATTTTTTTTCTATGTTGATATCCAGTTTTGATTTTCTTTCATGCTTATGAGATGTCATTTTGAGATCAATATTTTCCCTTTTTACTACAATATTTTGATTTTTAGCTTTATCTTGCATTTTTTGCTTCATACATCATCAATGTTCCATTCAGTTCCTTTATAGTCAAATTCTTTATAAGTGATGATTGTTGAAGAGGTGAAAATATTCTATTATAGATTGAGGGTAGTACTCTATGTACTTTCAATTCTTGATCTGATTGAATAATAATATCTCCCAAGGAAACATTTTTAACAATAATTTTTATACTTCTATTCATTTGTGTGATTCTTTCTCTATCAATCATTCTAAAAGTGTCAAACATGCGTTTTGTGTTAGCATATCTCATTTTTATGACATTGTATGTTCCTTCATAGGTAACCATAATGGTTTTCTATATCTTATAGGAATAAGGGAATTTTGAAACTTTATTGAATTCATTAAGTCTATTTCTAAAGATAATAGCATTCATATCATTTGAATTGATGTCATATTCGACTTCTATTTCAGTATTCCAAGTCTCTAGTTTTTCATTAATCACATAAGAAGTGATGATTTTTAAATAAAATTTGAATCCTAGATTCTTTAGATAGATGATCATTCATGATTTCCAGCATCCATAATGTTTTCCATTAAATTATGGAGCACATACCATAGAAATTCCTTCTCTCAGATCTGCCATTCTATCTAATTTTTATACACCTTATTATTTTCTGCATTTAATAGCTCTATCAAAAAATCTATCCTATGTTACCAACTGTTAGGTCATAATAATACAAAGATGACACAAGAGGGGGTGAATTATATAATTTTGAAAAACATCAACAATTATTTATTTTGACTTCCCATGGAATTTATACAGATAGGTAGTTTTTTATTCTATAAGAAATATGAATAGTGGATAAACAGGACGAATCAACACAAAAATTCTATAGTGGTTCAGGGAAAACATATCCCATAGTCCACTCAACCAATGCTATATCTACGAGCATTTTGAATTTCACTGGAATGGTCCACTTATCACAAGACCTCAAATACACAGTTGAGTACAGGCAGTTGCTACCTTTACAAATAAGGCTACATAAATCCTTTTGGTTCTTTTATAGGGAACAAATTATCCAAAACATAGTACATAAATCTAACACCTAACCATAACATTGTATGAGTATTTGAAACTCCATAAAATAATAATATATTGAATTTATAATAGTTTAGGTTGATCCTCAAAAATGCAGCCGCATCAACTGATGATAGATGGATCTTATTATTATGAAATGAATGTCTTTATGAAATAATAAATCTGACACGATCCTGGTTGCAAGTGATCTTCAAATAAAAGTAGCATCAAACAACTGCAATGATATTATAGAAGTATGAGGTTAAAAATGTATGTATTCAAAGTATAATATGTTTAGAGAATAATAGAGTCAATCATTCATTGTATCAGCACAGTAAAAGACATGTCACAAGAAAATATTCGTTTTAAAATATTTTTCTTGCATCACACATATTTTTAAAAGATGCATTAGAAGAATATATAGAGTGATATTCTACTTCCATATTTGAGATCCAAAAAAATTTCCTGATAAAATTTGGATATTCAAATTTTAATTGACTAGGGGATTCATAACTTCCCATAATAATAGGGGATATTTCTTTTGATGAATACAATTATTTGAGTTGATCATAATGAGATTTTAATTAGTCATAAATGAACTTTTATCCAGTAATTCTATCAAGGAAATTGCACAAATTTCAAATAAAATCATGACTTAAAACTCCCCTGTTGAATAGTAAAACATAGGATTCAACTGCATTGTATAGGGTTCTTTTGCAAAACTTAGGGTTCCTTCGCTTAATGTAGGGTTCCTTCCAATGTACGGTTACTTCCAACATATGGTTCCTTAAACATAATTTCATATACACATAATGTAGGGAATAAAAGAAATGTTGGGATGATCATACATTCTTTCTTTCATCATAAAATTACAAACATAGAATTTATTAACAATACATTAAATCTCTTTAATGTAGGGTATGAAGAGTGATTCCAAATTCCAATGTATTGTTTATATTTAATACATTTGTCATTTATCCGAACGTAGGGTTGTTGATCCATACATTTATTTTTAAGAATAACATAGGATGATGATCCATACATTTATATTCTAAATGTAGGGTAGGAACATTGTTTCTATAACACATCCCATAGCTCTGTGTTCCATCAAATATATAAATAAAATCATGAAATATAATCCTGAAACATACTTAACAAAACTTTATTAAAAAAAGGGTATTTGTGAGTATAAAAATAATCATATATTATAGAGTATTGTTGATACAATAGATGGCCAACAAGATTGATATTAAACCCATCATTATATGAATCAATAATAGATTTTTATGATAAATGATTCATATCACTATCTTGAGAAAATAAGTGGTACGTATGCACGAGCAATACATTCAATTCCCATTTTAGGAGAAATAGGGTGGATAAATGTATTTTCATATTCATAATAACATTTCTGTTTATTTAGGGTACTTAATTTTATATTTTACAAAAAACAGAACATATTTAGAGGAGGTAAAAGAAGATGTAAAAAAATGTGATAAAATAAGTAGGTTAACTCTTCTTTGAAAGAACCCCTTTAGATATTATATTAAGGAACTTAGGGTTAGAATTTTGGGTATAAAATAATCTATAACACATGAAAAATGATGTTGATATGGTAATTTTCTAGGTTTTTTTTGATCTAAAAAATGAATGTGTTTTAAATAAGAGAAAGGTTTAATGTCCTTTAATAAGGGAGGGAGAGGACATACTTATAATTTATTAAAATATTTAAATTTAATAAATTAATTCTCAAGGTAAATTCTTCCAAATTTATATGAATTCAATAAAAATTATTTTAGATTCCAAATAAATCTTCCAACAAAATTTATTTAGTTTTTGGTGCCATTTTAAACCTTGTATTTATTATTAACCCCTTCATTAACATTTTTGACCTTAACCGTGTTATCAAACATTTCAATCTTAATGGGTTATGAATGTTACCATAAATAGAAAAGTGAATCATAAATTGACCATGGTTGATATGATAAAACATATTTGATTCACTTGGTAGATAATAAGTTTTTTTATAAATGATAATTTATTTAAAACATATATTATTTATTATAAAATATTATTAATGTCAAATTTGGAACTATTAAATTAATTTGACAGTAAACACACCAAGGAAATGATATAATTAAAATCTATTATTTTCAAACATATCAAATATGTCATATTTATCTAAAAAAATTATGTAACACACTAAATCTCTTAAAATTTATAAATTTAATATTTTTGAAATCAATTATTTTATTTTTTAATTAGTTTCATAATTAATGTGTTGGTGTTGCATAGGAATTTATAGTAATAATTAAAATACTAAAAATTAAAAATAATTTAACATGACTAAAAAATAGATTCATCTATAAAATATAAACTCTGAACATATCATTTACTATTTTTTATCATTATGTAAAGAATCTTTAGAGATATTATTGTAAAGGGAGTGACATTTTGTATTTATTATTTTCTTAAATTAATATAATGTTCATAATAAATGAAATATGGAACCAAGTGACCAGATATTTAAGAAATAATTATAAAATTTTAAAATAAAGACATATAATAGGATAAAGGAGGGGGTTATAATTTTTTTTATCCTTTTCCAAAAGTATTAACATTATTTTACCCATTTTACCCTTACATGGGTGAAAAAAATTAACAATAATTACTATTAAAATTTTCCAAAACTAAAAGGGTAAAATTGACCAAATTTGAAAAAATTTATTCCAAATTGTGAATCCAATTTTTAAATTTAAAATTCAATAAGTGTTAGATATTTATCTTAAAATAATTTTGAAAAATTAAATAAGAATCATTTTGTAGAAAAATACATTTTTAAGAATAAAACATGATTTATTAATATCTAATTCATAGAAAAACCCATAGATGAATGTTAATTTTTTATTGAATATATAATATAAAAATTTCATTAATATAATTCATCAATAATTAATAATTAAATATATTAAGATAAAAATACAATGCGAAAATAATAATTTTTTTTATAAAAACATATCATTTATTTTCAAATGATTTATATTTTCATTTCCTATTAATTGAAAAAAATTAATTTATTTTAGACACATATAAACCATATAATTTGTGTAATTGAGTACATTCTATTTAAAACAACCAATCTAATGTTTATCCAAAAATTATCACTTTAATTAATAATTTTTTAATAGTATATCACAATTTGTTTACTCGAGGTTGTGAATAACCCAAGATATCAATGAAAAAAAGTTAAAGAGAATTATATCATAAAATATTACGTAGTTTCATTGTAACCCCCTTAAAATTAATTTCAACTTTTAATTTTACCACACCAATTAAAAAAATGAGGATATCTATGTTTCTTTACCTCATCAGGTTTCCAGTTAGCTTCTTAGAATTTGTTATTTCTCTTAATATATTTAACCAGGTGAGTAGTCTTGTTTTGTAGAAATATGTATATATGATCCATGATTTCTATTTTTTTCATATGAAATATAATTTTATAGTTGTACAACCATTTAATTCAATACATATGAATGATCAGGTGCATACTTCATCGTGAGAGACACAAAGAATACATTTTGAACTTGAGATAGGTCAAGTTGAAGCACCAAGTAATAAGATACCTCTCTTACTTGATCAATAAACTCAAAGTCTTCAATATACATAGGTTTTATAATTCATTTATTTCTAAATATCAAAAATTTATTACATGGATAAATTTGTGGAAACAACTTTTAACCATCTTCAAACTCCAGATCTCATTGATGATTATCAAAATAACTCTTCAATTGATTTTGAGATTCATTAATGTGTTGCTGAATGGATATGAAATTCTATTCGATTTCCATATATAGTTCAAGTACTAAATTAATTCATTATCCAACACTAACCCAAAAAATTGGAGTTGTACACTTCATTCCCTAGAGGTATCCATAAGAGTCGTCTAAATGCTCTTATGAAAGATATTATTGTAGGAAAACTTTACTAGAGGGAGGTGTTTATCCCAAGAATATTTAAAATCACTAGAACAAGATCTCAACATATTATATAGGTATATAATGTTTCTCAAATAATAAACATATTTCTAAGGATGGTAAGATTTATTGAAACTCAAATATATATCCAGAGCTTGCTAATGACTTTGCTAAAACATTGAGGTAAACCTATGATCTTGATCATATAATTCAGAATGTGGTAATCCATGTTACCATAAAACATCTTTAACATAAATTAAATTATTTTTATCATGGGTCAAATATTATTTGATATAAATGAAGTGTGATGACTTCATATCCACATTTATTATAACCCAAATAGAATAATGATCTGAATATGTTTTGGGGAGTCCAATAAAAAATCCATGGGGATATTTTCCCATTTCTATTTTTGGTATGGGTATTGATTTTAACATTCCCTTAGAAATTTTTCTTTCATCCTTAATGTGTTGGAATACCATACATTCAGAAACATGCTCTTTAATATATCCCTTTATGTTGTTACACTATAAATAGTCTTTCACATCTCTATAAATCATCATATTCCAAGATGAATTGATAATAATGATCTACGGGCCTCATCCAACACATACTTATTAAAATTTGGTATCAGTGGAATACATAAAAGGTTTTTAACCCTTATAATTCCATTGTAATCAAGGTTATATTTTGTAAAATTTATAACCTTCTTTCTTAGTTACATATCTTACATTTGTGCCTATATAATACTCATATGGATATTTGGTTGAACACTAATTTGAGAAATATATAATTTTTTGATTCTTTATAATTTCTAGATCCATACTTTAAAAATATATAAATATTATATCTTTTGTGATCCAAATCCTAGATAAGCTAGCATGATTATTTCGACTCAAAGCATTGTCCCTTATGTTTTCATTCACATGGTGGTAATGTACTGATCAGTCATATTCTTTAATCAACTCCAAATAAATTCTTTGGCACATATTTAAATCTTTTTATGTGAATATACACTTTAAAATTGTATGATCAGAATATATATCAAACCATATATATATATATAAATAAAATGAATCCATATCTTTAATGATAAATTACTAAAGCTACCTATAAATCATGATTTGGGTAATTTTGATCATGACAATTTTTCATGAGGCATAAGCTATCACCATATTATTCTTCATGAGAATTCATCCGGGTATCTTCTTCATTTCATCACTATAGATAACAAACTCTTATTCATTTTAGGGTAATGTAATCATAGGTATGTTGAATAACCTTCTATTTAGTTCATTGAAATTTTCCTAACATTCATCAAACTAAAGGAACTTCACTCCCATTTGAGTTAAGATGGTGATATGAGTATACTGTCATGAGAAAGTATCCTTAAAGCACTATTAATATCTAGTTAAACCAATAAAAAAATAGATCTCATTCATAGCGGTTGGCCAGGGAAAATTTTCAATAATGTTGATGATTGATGAATCTATAGATATAACCTATCTTCATATTATATGATCCAATAATGAAACTTTTTATAGAAAAAATTCCCCATTGTACATTTTGAATATATATTCTCTTGAATTAAGTTCTTCAGTATGAACCTAAAGTGATATTAATTCTATTGAATTATCTTTTAATATATTAGAATATCATCTATAAAAACAACCACAAACAGGTCATGGTAATCTATGAAGATTATAATCATTAAATCCATGAAGACATTGTGTACATTAGAAATTCCAAATGGATTCACTAAATAATCATAGTTTCCATACCTTAAATTATTTTTTGTTTTATATATAATCTATCTTGACACTCAGAAAATGATATATCAAATGAAGATAATTATTTAAATGTATTTATCTTTGTGAAATTGATCAAAGAAGTTACTAATATGATGTAGGGGATACTTATTCTTGATTGTGATCATCTTGTGTTTATAAAAAAAATATGGTATCATTAATCTATATTTATTTGTAAAAAAAAATAGTTTCACTTCAAGGTGATTTAATTATAAAAATAAATACTCTTTCAAGATTCTCCTTGTGTTTCTTCATAAATTATTACAACTAAATTTTAGTTCTCTTATATGGAGTCATTGAAACAAATGTATCACCTATTATGTGTTCTATTGAGAACATGACTTCCCTATTTAGTGGAATGCTAATAAACTCTTCTGGAAAACATCAATAAATTATTTTATAATAGGTATATCATGTATATTGAGTTTCTCTCCAACCATCTCAGATAGAAACCCATTTTGAATTAGAATAAAGACCCATAAAATGAATGAAATTTCAATTGAAAGTTCTTCTTTATCGTCACACCAATAGGTGATCACCCATTGGTTCAAAATATCAAAGGTGGCTTCCATTACTCTAAAATTGATGTGATATTTATATATTAAAATTAAATACCTAACCAAAATATTATTTAATTCAACTAGACAGATAATAGACATATTTTCAAGAATCATATTCCCACAAAATTCAATCATGAAATTAAACAGAATGGTGTAGTGTGTCTAAACAACTATAAATCAATGATAAGGTTTTTTATTGACTTAATTTCCATTTTATTAAGTCATAATATTTTCTACATGACTATGTTCTTCAATGTTTTTTATATAAAAGAATCAATCTACTTAATATGGTATTTTATCTTTTTATCTATGGATATTTTCATTTCCATGTAAAAATCACATTCTTTGATTGATTTATGTCTTTTTAAAAATATGATGTTATTAAGAATAATTTTCATCTTATCTATTAGATCTTTCACCTAAATGTATATATTATTTATTATTTTTTTTATTTTATTATATTTAAGTTTAATTATGTTTTATCTTTTATATCATTCATATTTATATTTAGTTCTACCCAGAAGTAAATTTTATAACTCTTTCATCAATGAAGCATTTCATTAAACTTAATAAAATATTATAAATGGAATTTCATTAAACATTCATATTTTTTATATTTTCTACTCAAATTTTCATTAAATAAATTTTATTTATTTTTATGTTTATATTATTGTAAATTCAAATATTTTTTTAAGAAAATACTTCTTGTCCCCTTCATTAAAAAATATTATTGAAAATGACATGTAACATTATTTTTTTTGAAATTATTACAAATATTATATAATTTTTTGCTGTTTATATTCCATTTTACTTACTATATCTAAAATATATGTCCCTTATGGATTGATAGTAATTATTTAATTATAAATTATCCTAAAATATAGTTATTTTTGGAATATAAATATATCAAGTTACTGATGTTATTTTATACAAAAAATATTTAAAGGTTATGTAACTCATCTTCATTCCATGATATTTTCATGATAAGATGTTTGAATGATTCCATGTTGAAATCATATTTATGGTTTCTCATTACGTTATTAATGGGTGAAATGTATCCCTCTAATGCATTGAATAAATTTTTAAAGTTCATGATATTAGTATGGGATAATTGTAGTGTTTATTGATTCACTATGGGACACAAGTAGTGATGCATGATCCAATATAATATGTGGAACATATAGTGATTCCTAATACACTATGTATGATGATCTCAGTGGATAACTCTATCATATGTTATCATTTCTGGGATTTTATTTGCAAACCATTTCTATTTATTTTCTCTAGGATTAATAATTTTTTTTCACATGTTTTCATTCCATACTGTAAGTATTACGAATTCATGATGATCCTTTTATGGTCCTATATTCTCATTCCAACTTTATATTATTTTATCTTATCTAATTATTAACTCCTATGATCCCATGTTCTTTTTAACCTGATGTACAACACCTCATTATGTTTTTTCACATGCTTATCATCTAAAACATTATGAATCATTCATATGTTTTCCCCATAATAGACATTTTTTCCCACTCTATAAATTTGTTATTTCCTAGAGAATTTACACGTATGAGTATTCCTTGAAGGATTATCATGGTTATAATTTTTATGGATGAATTAAATATATATTTTGTAATAAGACAATTTTATATCAAATCTCTAATGGCGCAAAAAAATATAGGTTCTATAATTTTATTCTAATTTGTGAGAATTGATGTTTAAATTATAGAAATTTTGTAAAATATATTCAAGGTATACTTGGGTCATCTTAGTTGGTATCATAGTAGGGTTTAATAATTTTCATGGATTAGGTTATGAAGTATAAGATAACTAATCATTAAGAAACCTAGTATAAACTGAAAGTACTATCTGTTAGAGTGTTAGTGTTATAAAGTAAGACATTATTTGTTTGATTTTTCAAATTCATATGATTGTTCTATATGATATATATAATGATATAATGATTTATTACTCATGTTAACTGTAAGGTCTCAGATCCTGGTGCAACTCATTAGGTTCCCCGAACCCGGTTGGTCACATGACCTCAAGCGCATTTCCCCAAACGCCAGAGGCTGCTGACTAGCAGCGAGGGCTCAAGTCTGATAGTAGGGAAACTAGGCCCTCATTTTTTAAATTGTAGCGTAGTGGAATAAAATAAAAAGCATACAAAAACATCCGAAGTAATAAACCACACACTTTTAAAATAAAAAACTGCAGTAAATGATAACCAACAGTTATGTAGATAATGATGCAACATGTTTCAAGTTCTAAAAAACAACCATAACATGTTACACAACAATACAGTACAGTACAATACAGAGTAAAAAAAAACAAAACAAAACAGCCAGTAGCATCATGAGTCTAAGCTTGATTCCATGCTCCCCTACTCCTCAGTCGAATTCAAGTACCTGTGTAGGAATCCCTGAACTTATCCACACCTGCAGAAATGCAATCTGTTTGGGCCAAAGACATGACCCAAACAGGGTGTGAGAAATAAATCCCAGTAGGCACCCAACAAAGGCCCGTGCCCAAATGTGTGAAAATATGCAACAACAGTGTGCAGTAGTAAAATGAAATAAACTAAGCAGTACTCAAAAGTAAATAACTTTACCCGTTATATTTCCATTTTATTATTCATTTAATCATTAAATATAAGGAAACCACCACAGTGAATTTTCTATGTAAACAGTCAGTGTCCTCAGACACGCAAACCCTTACCCTCAGGTAATCAGAAACATAACCCACAAGTAATTTCCCACAAGTATAAAAGATATTGCCCTCATGCATACAAAGTGTCGCCCTCGGGCACAGAGTCTATTGCCCACAGGCATGGAAGAAGTTTCCCTCAGGCTAAAGGATGCACTGCCCTCAGGCTAAGTAAAACACTGCCCTCGGGCTAAAAAAGTAACCGGGCCATGACTAGCATGTAAACAAACAATTCACATACAATTCCTCTCAAGGAAAAAGTAATGCGTAAAATAAACATGGCATACCCTCGGGTATCCGGGCCAAATGGCTTAACAGAGGAACGCACCCTCGGAGTGGTCTTGGATCCAAGCAGTAATCCCAAAAAACAGTTTATTAACACATTTAATTTCCTTTACAATTCTAGGTATTTAAAACAGCCAAGGCCTCAGCCACACGACACCCCAACATGGGTTCGTGGCACAACGATTCACACAAGCGCACAACATTTGGAAATTAAACACCAATCCACCTACCTTAAATGCCCCTGAACGATATACATGAATAAAGATCCTAGAATCATCCTAGAATGATGTAGATCTAAGGTGAAAGAAAATCCTGTTCAAACTCAAATAAATTCCTTTAGAGGAAGAATTGGAAAGAATGACTTAAGGAGAGTGGACAGATTACCCGTGGGATTCCAACGAGATCGTCATAGGCGAAAATGGATTCCCGACACTCAATCTAGAGATCCTTGAAGGTCCGACCTCCTCTCCCGACTCCTTCCTCCGGTTCTAATCCAATCCTGTGAACAGGTTTGGCTACTACCCATTTTAAGTGAAAAAAACAAACTACACGGCGTGTACTATTGGGTACACGACGTGTAGTTTTCATTTTTAACTGTTCCTTCGGTGGATTCTCGCCAGCATGGCACTGTTCATCTGTCGACATGAGTACATGACATGTGAAACCTAAGTACATGGTGTGTACTACCGCACAACTGGCCGCCTTCTTACTATTTTCCTGCTAACTGACTACACGGCGTATACATACCCACTACACGGAGTGTAATCGGTTTTTACACCCTTCGTCATCGACATGGCTACACACCCTATGTACTCATCCCACACGACAAAAGTACATGGCGTGTAGAAAAGTACATGGCGTGTAGTCCCAAAATTTAAGATTTTCCCCCATTTTCCTTATTTTCTCAAAAACACTTAAGGAAAAGAGAAAAAAAGAAACTCGTACCTCAAAATAAGAACCGAGTTCTTACAAACTTCCCCCCTTAAATAAATTCATCCCTGAATTGACCTTCCAAGGGTAGCGAAGATAAAGCTCAGAACAACTCTAGACACTGAGCACGTACGTTGGTCTCCCACTCCCAGGTTTCATTCTACACTCAGCCATGATTCTATAGCACCCATACGAGAGGAACTGACCGGCCTCGGAGAACCTTCGTGCTCCTATCAACAATACGAATCAGATGCTACTCAAAGGACACATCTACCTCAAGCTCAACATCCTCGGGCTGAAAGACGTGAGACATGTCTGAATGATAGCGGCGCAACTGAGATACATGGAAGACGTCGTGCATGGCTCGGTACCTCTATGGTAACTGCAACCGATAGGAAACCAGCCCGACTCTCTCCAGAATCTAAAATAGCCTCACATACCTCAGTAAAAGTTTAACCTATCTCCTGATTTGTCTGTGTCCCAGACTCAGTAAAACACTCAATAAGACCTGATCCCTAACCACGAACTCCAAAGGTCATCTACGACGATCAACATAAGATTTCTGATGAGACTGTGCGGTAGCCATCCGCTTTTGAATCAACTAAATCTGCTCAGAAGTCTCCTACATGAGATGTGGTCCCAGTAAATCTACCTCACCTGCCTCTAACCAACACAAAGGTGATCGTCATGGCATACCATATAAATCCTTGTAAGGTTCCATATCGATAGTTTCCTGAAAACTATTATTACAGGTAAAATTGAACAGGGGTATATACTTCTCCCAAGAGCCCCCAAAGTCTAGAATGCATGCATGTAGCATGTCCTCTAGCACATGTATCGTACGCTATGACTGGCCATCGGTCTGAGGGTGGCAAGCTGTTCTCAGAAGCACTTGCATACCCAGTGACCTCTAAAACATCTACCAGAAACAAGACGTAAAATGGGCATCCCTATCTGAAACGATAGAACGAGGAACCCCATGAAGGCGTATGATCTCTCGGATATAAAACTTCCCAATCTTGTCAACATAGAAGGTCTCCTTGATCGAAAAAAGGTGAGATACCTTCGTGATTCTATCCACAACACCCCACATGGCATCATTGCCACGAGGTGACCTTAGCAACCCAGTCACGAAGTCCATCATGACATCATCCCATTTCCACTTCGGGATGGGTAACTGCTATAATAGTCCGACTGGCCTCTGATGCTTCGCCTTCACCTGCTGATAGGTGGAACACCTCGTAACAAAAACAGCTATCTCCCTCTTCATACCCAGCCACTAGTACTGACATCTCAAGTCATAATACATCTTGGTAACCCTGGGATGAACTGCCCAAGATGAAAAATGAAACTCCTGCATCATCTCCTCGCGTATATCCCATAGAACCCACAGTCATCCATGGAAACATAGAATTTCATCATCACCTATCGTCCAACCAAGAGGAGGGTCCTCACTTGCCACCGAATCCTGTAGAACTTGGCCTTAGGAATAAGATATCTGTCTCATCCTCACCCTATCCAGGAGGGTAGAAGTCACAGCTAAAGATGAAAGATAGGTTTTCCCCTAACTGTCATGCACCTCCAAATGCATCTCAGAGAACAAAGCCATAAGTTTCCACTCACCACTGGCCTCATGAACTGCCTGTATCTGAATCTTTCTGCTCAGTGCATCAGAAACTGCATTACCCTTACCAGGTGTATAGGCAAGCTCAAAATCAAAGGACTGAAGGTATTCTACCCACCTTCTCTATCTCAGATTCAAGTCACACTGAGTAAAGATATACTTGAGACTTTTGTGGTCGGTGAAAACCACAAAATGCTCTCCCAAGAGATAATGTCTCCAACAGTGCAATGCATGAACAACTATAGTGAACTCGAGATCATGCGTCAGGTAATTCCTCTCATGTGGCCTCAACTACTGAGACCCGTACGTAACAACTCGATCACCCTACAACAACACTGCTCCCAGTCCATTACCCGATGCATCATAGTAAACTGTATAGATATTCCCTTTCTATGGAAGTATGAGGACTGGTGTTGATGTCAACCTTCCTTTCAGGTCTTGAAAGGCTGTATCACAAGATTCTGACCAAAAGAAAGTCACACCCTTCTTAGTAAAGCCCGTCAAAGGAACTTCTAAGTGGGAGAAGTCTTGTATGAAGCGTCTGTAGTAACTATCCAGCCCTAAGAAACTTTGTATCTCGAACACTTTCTTAGGCTGCTCCTAGGAAACTACTACTCTCACCTTCTCTGGGTCTACTGTAACTCCTGCCTCTGAGATGATATGACCCAGGAAGTGAATCTGGTCCATCCAAAAGTGGCACTTTGATAGCTTAGCATATTGAAGATGCTCTCTCAGTGTACTCAATACGATCTCAAGATGGGTGGCATGGTCGTGTCGAGTGTGAGAGTACACTAAGATTTTGTCCATGAATACTACCACAAAAGAATCTAGATACTGATGGAACACATGATTCATCAGATCCATAAAAACTGCTGGCACATTCATGAGTCCAAACGACATAACCAAGTACTCGTACAAACCATATCTGCTCCGAAAAGCTGTAAGCAGTATATCCGATGGTCTCACGCGCAACTGACGATATCCCGATATCAAGTCAATCTTTGAGAATACTCGTGCTCCACGAATTTGATCAAAAAGATCATCAATCCTCAGCAAGGGATATCGGTTCTTAACCGTCAACTGGTTTAGCTTTCGATAATCCACACAGAGTCTGAGGGTACCGTCCGCCTTCTTCGCAAAGAGGACCGGTGAATCCCAAGGAGAAGTACTGGGTCGGATGAAACCCTTTTCCTGTAACTCCTCTAACTACCTCCTAAGATCCTGCATCTCAAGTGTAGCCATCCTATAAGGAGGAATAGAGACTGGTTCTACCCCTGGCACAATCTCAATAGAGAAATATACCTCTCAATCCGGAGGTAGACCCAAAAATTCGTCCGGGAAGACATCCCTGAAATGATCAACCATTGGAGGGAAATCCAGCTGACAAGTTCCCTGATCATCTAGATATAAACTCGCAATCTAGGCTGTGACTCCACCTCACCCATGATGCTATGGTCTAGCTCGACTCGCCTAAACATCCCATTCGCCCCTGTATAGAAACTCTCCGCCCTCTAGTGATGTGAAACTCACCTTATGACGATAGAAATCTACAAAGACTCTGAAGGGAACCAACCAGTCCATCCCGAGGATGACATCATAGCTCGTCATCTCTAATACATAGAGGTCCCATAGAAAGTGACACCCTTCAACCTCAAGGGGGAACTCTTTGCACTGATGCACACATGTCGTTCTCATTACCAACGGAGTGTCTAGCATCATAACAACAGAAGAAGAAGAAGAAGAAACACATAGCCCAAGGCTCT
This sequence comes from Viscum album, assembly GCA_963277665.1. Classification (NCBI taxonomy): domain Eukaryota; kingdom Viridiplantae; phylum Streptophyta; class Magnoliopsida; order Santalales; family Viscaceae; genus Viscum; species Viscum album. The sequence goes on from OY728159.1 coordinate 76,655,794, forward strand.
CCACAATGGTCACGAATATAAATCTATGTGTATCAACCATATCTAAAAGTATTGAAAATAAGAAAGAAGCTACTAGAATAGTACCTCTGATAGTAGAAGGTTTGGGATCCTACTTCTGTTGGGTTTGTTGCACTACATGCCCAGTGCCGCGACCCTACGACATAGCCCGACTACCTTGAGCTATCCCGCCCTACTGCCTCTGAGATCCAGGTGTCTGGATACCACGACCACGACCACCATATCTTCCTACACGCCCTAACGTATTCCAGTTTCCTGACTGGTAAGAAGCTGCTGGTCCTGCTCCCGCACGCGGAGTCTGCACAAAACCCCTCTCACTAGCCACTGGTATAAACACCCTGCAAAAGTGCTACAGATGACCCATCTTTCTGCAAGCTCGGTACTCCACTGGTTCACGTGGACACTATGGTCTCTTGTTCCCATCTTTACCACACTGGTAGCACATGACCTGGCCACTTGAAACATTCTTTTGGATGGTACTGCCACCCTGTGAGAAGTCCATCTGTCTCTTCCTCTTGCCAGTAGAAATAGTACCAGAAATTGGTGCTGAACAGCCCTGGCCCACACCACTAGCTTCCCGCAGGTTCTTATCTGTAATCAACACCTAGTTCACAATAGCATGTACTGAAGGCAACCTTAAAACATTCACCAGTTCTCGAATGTCATATCGAAGACCATCCTCAAAGTGTCTGAATCACAACATCTCATCACCCACCAGAATGGGTGCAAAGCACTGAAGATCGGTGAAGCGATTAGAATAATCCATAACTGACATAGCGCCTTACTGCAGTTTCATGAACTCTCGAGCTCTATCTTCCCTCAGCGTCTTTGGAAAGAATAAGTCATAGAAGACTACCTGAAAATCTTTCCACGCCATGTCTCTGTGATGCTTTGACTGGGTGGTATCATCCCTCCACCTCTTGGAGGAATCACGCAGTATATAAGTTGCGAGCTTGACTCTTTACCCTGGAGGTGTCTCAAGATGCTTGAAAATAGTCTGCATAGACCCCAGCCAAGACTCCGCAGCCTGCAGTCCACCATCCCCTGAAAACGTAGGCGGATGATTCTATTGGAAGATACGAGTCAGCTCAGCCATAGATGTTGCAACCGGCGGTGCTCCCTAAAAGGTCTGCATGAACCACATAAAGCCTTCATGGAACTGAGAATCTGCACCTGTGTCTGGTATAACAGTTAACGCCGCATCTAGCTCTGCCGGAGGATCCACTGGTAGCCCATGACCTACCATCTCTGGAGTATAATCGTCGCTGCTCTGCTGGCGAACAACGCATGGTCGTCTTGGCTGGATGACTCTATAAGGTCAAACACACACCTTAGATCCATATTATCAAGACTGAAAATGAAGGGACCAAAAAAGGAATAGGAGTAAGAAGGAATTTCAAGATTTTCAAAACAAGACTACACGACGTGTATAATGACTACACGACATGTACCTGACTTTTCTTCCCATACCTGGGTCCTTCTACATGGCTTAGCCACATGGCTCCCACTGAACAAAACTTCATGGCGTGTATATAATCTACATGGTGTGTAGGATGTAAATTTTCCAACTGCCCATGTCGTTTGTGACACGGCTGACTACTCGGCTTGATACTACATGGCGTGTTACAACCGCACACGGCATGTACCCCACCCTGTTTTCCCCACCACATGGCTTAATCCACACGGTCTATCCTTGGACAAAAATACACGGTGTGTCCCACAGGTACACAACGTGTACTGGACGAGATCCGCCGACCCGTGTTGTTAGTTACATGGTCAGATACACGACTCAACTACATGGCGTGTTCCATATACACACGGTGTGTTCACGAAAGGATTACACTGACCCGTGTTGTTAGTTACACGGCCGGGTCCCTAGGCCAGACTACACGGCGTGTTCCATAGTGGGAACGACATGTATGTATTAAGGTTTCCTCAGTCCATGTTGTTAGTTACACGGGCAGACTCAGGGTTAACACTACACAGCGTGTACATCCGGTACACGACATGTTCACCCCAAGCATTTCCCTTGCCCGTGTCCCTACCCACACAGTCTATGACACAGGAAGTGACTACACGGTGTGTACTCAAAAAGTTTTCTTTTCTTCCCGAATAGAAGAACACATAGCATGTGTCCATGGAACCACACCACATGTATCCTGGGTTTTCCGGATAGTAAGGCTCAAATACTACCTCGGAACCCAGAAAATATTGAAAAAAAAACACCTAAGTTCCAAATTCCGATTCGTAAGGGACCATACTCCCCGAGAATCAAGGTTTGGCATCTCATCTGTGTTATACAAAGATAAACAGTCAATGATCCACCAAATTCTGGTCAATGAGGGCCCATACTCCCCGAAAACCAAATTTTGGCGTCCATTCTATAAACAAGCTTATACAACAATACCCTATAACATAACATGTATTTATCAAATCAGCTATCACAAAATCATGATTTTCTAGCACAAAAACTATCACAACATCATGAAATTTCTAATGCACCTACATGGCATGGAAACTATGCATGGCATGTGATTCCTAGCATGTGCCTAAATGATGCATGAGGTGGAATACCCTCATCTCATCGGGTTGCAACTAAATAGAACCCATGGATAAAATATAAATAGCACAATCACAAGTGCGTCACCCAACGGTGAAATCAATCAACTGTAAAATTTTCAAAATCAGAACAATTGCAAAAATGCGAGGCAGACTAGCTTTTCCCTGTACACGGGTTATCTACGTCCGGGAAAAGCTTATTACCAACTACCGTTCCTCATCCTATCCCTGACTAAGGCTCTAAATAGTAATTCAAAGAAAATAACTCCTCTGATACCACTTTGTAACGTCCCAGATCCTGGTGCCACTCAACGGGTTCCCCGAACCCGGTTGGTCACATGACCTCAAGCGCATTCCCCCAAAAGCCAGAGGCTGCTGACTAGCAGCGAGTGCCCAGGTCTGATAATGGGGAAACTATGCCATAATTTATTAAAGTGTAGTGCAGCAGAATAAAATAAAAATCATACAACAACATCAGAAGCAATAAACCATACACTTTTAAAATAAACAACTGTAATAAAAGATAACCAATGGTTATATAGATAATAATGCAACATGTCTCAAGTTCTAAGAAAATAGCCAGAACATGTTACACAAAAATATAGTACATTACAATACAGAGTACAACAAAACAAAACAAAATAGCCAGTAGCATCGCGAGCCTAAGCCCGGTCTCATGCTCCCCTACTCCTCAACAGAAATAAAGTACCTGTGCAGGGACCCTTGACCTTATCCACACCTGCAGAAATATAATCTATTTGGGCCAAAGACATGACCCAAACAGGGTGTGAGAAATAAATCCTAGTAGGCACCCACCAAAGGCTCGTGCCCAACCATGTAAAAATATGCAATAATAGTGTGCAGTAGTAAAATGCAATAAACTAAGCAGTACTCAAAAGTAACTAACTTTACCAGTTATATTTCCATTTTATTATTCATTTAATCATTCAATATAAGGGAAAAACCATAGTGAATTATCTATGTAAATAGTCAGTGTCCTCAGACACACAAACCCTTACCCTCAGGTAATCAGAAACGTAACCCATAGGTAATTGCCCAAAGGCATAACAGATATTTCCCTCAAGCGTACAAAGTGTCGCCCTTGGGCACTGAGTCTATTTCCCACAAGCACGAAAGAAGTTGCCCTCAGGCTAAAAGATGCATTGCCCTCAGGCTAAGTAAAAAACTACCCTCAGGCTAAACAAGTAACTGGGCCATGTTAGACATGTAAACAAGTAATTCACATACAATTCCTCTCAAGGAAAAAGTAATGTGAAAAATAAACATGGCATACCCTCGGGTATCCAGGCCAAACGGCTAAACAGAGGAACTCACCCCCAGGGTGGTCCTGGATCCAAGCAGCGATCCCAAACAACAGTTTATTAACACATTCAATTACCTTTACAATTCTAGGTATTTAAAAAAACCAAGGCCTCAGTCACACAACACCCCAACATGGGTTCGTGGCACAACGATTCACACAAACACACAACATTGGTAAATTAAACACCTAGCCACCTACCATAAACGCCCCTGAACGGTATACGCGAACGACGACCCTCAAATAATCCTAGAACGACGTAGATATGAGGTGAAGGAAAACCCCATTAAAACTCAAATAACTTACCTTAGATGAAGAATTGGAAAAAACGGATTAAGGAGAGTGGAGGGCATACCTGTGCGGTTCCAACGAGATCATTAGAGGCAAAAACGGATTCCCGACACTCAATTTGGAGATCCTAGAAGGTCCAGCCTCCTCTCCTGTCTTCTTCCTCCAGTTCTAAGCCATTCCTATGAACAGAGTTGGATACTACCCATTTTAATCGAAAAAACAAACTACACGGCATGTACTATTGGGTACACAACATGTAGTTTTTATTTTTTTACTATTCCTTCAGCGGCTTCTCGCCAGCGTGGCACTATTCATCTGTCGACATGAGTAAATGACGTGTGAAACCTGATTACACGGCGTGTACTGCCGCACAGCTGGCTGCCGCCTTACTGTTTGCCTGCTGACTGACTACACGGCGTGTACATAACCACTAAACGGCGTGTAGTCAGTTTTTACACCCTTCATCACCGACATGGCTACACACCCAATGTACTCACCCCACATGGCCAAAGTACACGGAGTGTGGAAAAGTACACGATGTCTAGTCCCAAAATTTTGGATTTTTCACCATTTTCCTTATTTTCTCAAAAACACTTAAGGAAAAGATAAAAGAAGAAACCCGTACCTCAAAATAAGAACCAGGTTCTTACATTAACTCCTTTGGTTTTAGAAAATCGCTAGTCCCAAAAAGAAATTATTTGATAAATGGTGTGATGGAAAATGAAGTGACTTTGCCAACACGAAACATAATGTGATGCGAGATGGTGTATATACCATCATAGATTTGTTTTATGTTTCATAAATAATAACATTAATCATGTCAGACCCCAAAATTCTCTATAGAATGAGAATTACACTATTTATTATTTCACACATCAATGACTACTGTCCATTAGAGGTACCTCTTATCCACTAATAGTTAAATAATGGATTAGGATATTATAAATAAAATTTTCTGAACTTAAATTCATTGAATGTAAAATAGTAATTTTGTTTTCTTATCAGTAAAATGATGATGAAATCCAATTGTATAATTTGAACAAGAACCCATGGAAAAATAAAGAAATTGGTTCTTTAGAATGGGATAAGTTTAATAATATATTATTCACCAATTTCTTTCCTCAAACTCTTCACCTTAAAATAGAGAAATAATTATTTGAGTTAAAGAAGATGGAAATGGAATTAATTTATTTTTATAATAAAATTATAATGATATTTTGTCATAAAATGACCTAGTGTTCCATCAAACTCATCTCCTATCCAATCCCACTATGTGGCCTGAACGACATTCTCGATCCCAACCAATTGAAATATATTTCCTACACCACATTGAATATACATCCGGAATACTTTATCCCTCCCATAATAGAATAATTAAAGAGAATAAAGAAAATAATAAACCATATAGACAAGACATTATAAAAACTATAAATATAAACTAGATATAAAACTAATACATAAGAGAATAAATAATATAATAAGATATATATATATATATATATACATATATATTTATATAAGCACATAAATAAAAAATAAAACCAATGATAATACTAAACATAAGGATAAATTAAATCCCCACTGCTCTCATAAGACTTTGTGTAACCCACTATCACCATCCAAACGAAACAACTCCCTCAAAAAACCATACAAAGAAACCTAAGTCTAACTACCAACTGGAACCTATAAAATTTTGGTGTGAACTAAATATCCCAATAAGTATCTACCTAAAAATCTATGTTTTTGATTTTATACTAAATAATATAAATGATAGTTTTAAATATATTATAAAGGTATAAATATTTCCTAATCCTTTACATGAAGAAATAATAATCAAATTTTAATCATGTTAAAACATTATTTTATTTTCATTAAATGAAAAAATTGAATGTAAATCTCTTTTAATTGGAAAAATCCTACTTGAAATAAAATTAAATTCATTCTATCAAACCATATCACAAAAAAATCTCTTAAAATTAACATTTTAAAACTTAAAAAGACTCATTATTTTCAAATAGTTTAATAAAGCATCATTGAAAACCACTTTCATAGTAAAATTAGGTGTGGTTTCCTAGAAAAAAAATTTCAAAATCCTAAACATAAGAGTTTTAAAAGAAACACATATTCACTTTCCCCAAAAAAACACTCCAAATACTCTTTATAATACAAATTTTCAAATTTTAAGACCACCCTTTACAAATTTGGGATAAAAATGTTCAAAATTATTGAAAAATTACACCCATACTTTACTTCATTCTAAACCCTTTCATAGGCGCTTTTCAAAAAAAAATGAAAATAAATCTAAAAAAGAAATGAGAGAAGAAAGAAAGAAGGAACCACATTTCCAAGTTTATAAGATAAGAAAACAAACCAAATATTCTTAGGTTCCATGAAATAATTCAAGTAGCAGAGGATAAATTGGAGAATAAAGGATAAGTCCCCTAAAATGACACTAAATTGGTTATAATAATTATAGAAGTCATCCAATGAAACTATTAATTATGACTTAAACTACTGATAAGGTACCTAGGCCAACACTACATAAACTATAAATTTCCCTATTAGTCATGAAGTATTATCAATAAATAAACATCCATGGAGATTCTTTATTACTATTTGTATAAAATGGATCTCTATATCAAAGGTATTCTTACCCCTTCATGTTTCACCATCACAAAGAATCTAGGCACCAATCCCTTGTTGAGGAACTATTTATACTAGGGTTTTTCATTATATAAGTCATCTACCATATTCCTAGAAATCCCATTAAATGTAAAATGCAGTTGAGAACAAATTAACCACTACATAATTCAATAGAAATCATTTAAAACATATCACATATCACCTCTTACACTCCCACAAGAAATAGCCCCAACGACATTTAATGGTTGTCCTCACATAAATATCTATCAAGATAAAGTATCCCCTCATGGAAAAAAAATCCACTATTGGAATAAAAAATCTCATAGAGATCAAAAAGGATATTAATTATCTTCAAGAAAACTCATTTTTCATGAACTTACAAATATGTGTTTTTACTAATAATCATGGAAAGTAATGTCATACCTCACTATAAACATACATCAACCAAAAAACATGTAGGAATAAATTTTATTAAAGCGTTATCAAAACCCAAAATATAACACATAATTCCACAAAAATAATCATCGAAATTAGATAGGGTTATAAAAATGTTTAAAAAATAACACACAATAATAAAAAATGTCTTTAAAATAAAATAACCCATTAAGATTATTTAAATGTTTTTAAATTCCTCAAGAAAATGATTTAGAAATAAATTATTGTAAGACACACATTAAAAACCTCAAGTCAGTTCATTCCACATCTCTTAAAACCAAATATAACCTTTTAAATATATTTTTTTCCATTTTCATAATCACTTTTCATAGAATATTATTCTATTATAAGGGTTAAAACCACTGTAAAAAACATTATCTCTTCATGGGTCATATAAATAGACATAATTTGAAAAAAACCCATTCTAAAATCATTATGAATTTAATGTCATGTAATATAAAGTGATAAAATAGAAAAAAATACCTCATTTCAATAGAGAATAATATTGACGTTGTCTCACACAATGGAAAACAATCTAAAAATCATTTACATGTCATCTATGACCACTAAATGGTAATGGAAATGTGATTTGGTCCAATTACTTCACTAAAATTGACCAAAAACAACATCAGGTTTCATGGTATTGAGTGTAGTCAAGTAAAAATAGAGAATAAAAGGGATGAAGGGTCTTGGAGGGACTTACAACAGAAGAAACCACTTGAAACCAAGGAGGAGGGACATCAAAATTGAAAGGAAATGGGTGGATAATCTCCCTAGGATATTCTAGTATATTTGAATAAGTGTGGATAAATAAGAGGTTAGTGGGTTAAAATGGATTTGAGTAAAAGTGTAATTTCATGTTTTAATAAATCTATATTGGCTAAATGGTTTGGTCATATTGTCTAACAAATCACTGGACATCCCTATAAAGGTTACTATTACGATAAAATACACTCTCATGGCTACAGAAAAGGATTAGGCATTTTTGTACACACCAAGTTTCTACCACACTAAATGACACTATCAAATGGTAATTATGAATAAAACATTTCTCATATGTTTACTAAAACCTGTTAAATTAGTGAAACCTTACCCTTATATACTAATTATATGGTATTGTTTTCCCTAGGAACCACATGGTTTGGAATATATCATTTCATACTCTTTTAGGATAGTCCTTGTCCATTAAAAATATAATGAATGTAAGGGTGGTCAAGGGCCATGTTACAGTCATCACATGGTTTACCCAAAACCATATTCCCAAAACCATGTTCCAGAAAAAAAATCCAAAATTTCCATGTTTCCTAATGAAACCTCCTATAAAAATAAAACATACCAATAACATATAAAAAAAATATAATAATCCTTATAGTGACATGAATGATTTCACAATTCTCCCCACCGTTACACTTTCTACCCTAATAAGTTTTCATGTAAATTTATAGGATAACATAAGATAAATTATAAAAAAAACCCTCAAGATAAATAGGAAGTCCTTAGAAAATTAAATAAATTAAAAGAAATATAGAACATACTCATATTGAAATAATCAGTAATAAAATAAAATAGATTATCTAATATGGAAGAGACTTGACATATGTCTCCCTTCCATTTAGAATTTATATACACTGGTGGAACCACTAGGACACAAATATCCACAATGCAGGTAGATGTCATTGAATAACTGATTTTCCAAAATACTACTAAGGTTATTACTAAGAACTATAATTCAATAAATACCATAGAAAAACTAGCTCATAAAGACCCCAAAATAGGTACTTGACTATAAAATATCACAAATGACCAACAAATGAAGTCACCAAATCCATGAAATCTCAAAAATAAGGAGAAAAAAAACCAAGAACATATATAGTGATGAAGAAATAAATATCCAACCATATAGCCCCACAAATATACTAGTGTGCCTAAATTCAAACATATAACACACTATTACATGGTAGTTCTAATAGGTCACTTATCCTGGTGATATCCAGGGTATAACCTAAATTAGAACTATACCCCCGGTATCCTTGCATGCACCCTAGGTTTTCCATAACTAAACAAACACATCGAATCCCATACCATTTTCTATATCATGTATATAAAATAAAATATCAGTAGGAATAAGGTATTAAAATTCCTTAAAAAACCAAGATTTGTAACGAAAACCAAATAAAATACTGGGAAATGTTTTCCTCGAGCCAACATTACTCATCACTCAATTATCATTAATAAAAATGGTTCATCATAAAAATGAGACACAAATAATAACTTAAATGTAAAACCTTACGATTCCCAATGACACAAATATAAAGGATCTCCAAGATCAATCAAATTTTTTTCTTAAACTAGAGCTCAAAACTAATAAAACATACAAACTGACCCTCACAGGTAGAATAATAGATCCAAGGATCACAACCTAAGCACTTGGTAAATATATTTAATAAGAAATATCATTAAATAGGTACATAATTCAACAACTCTAATAAAAAAATATTAATAAGAATAAAACCATTTTTCACTCCATCTAGAGGCTTAGGAAGTGTTAAAATCTAAATGAGGAAATACCCCCACAACAAGAAGTCTAATTACAAACATATAGAAGCCCTCAGATGTGACCATCTAATTCACTTAACTTAAAGGAAATATTTCCTTACATTATGTTTATTTTATCATTTATGTTTATAGTTTTATAGAATTAGAAAAAAATAATGACTAACAAAATTGATTACCATTAAAATAATGGACATTGTATTTTTTTTAATGTGAGGAAAAATTATTAATCTATAACGGATCTAAAAAAGCTCCCAAATTTTTTTCACATTTCAAAGTCTTCATGTTATTACATTATTTTATTATCATTTTTTATAAGAGATGTAAAAATAAGAAAGGGGTGAGTGTAGATTCTCAGTAAGGGTAAATATAATCATTATAAATCAAATATCATTCGTGATATTAAGATAATAATATGGGTATAATATAGATACATAAGATACTTATACCCAATAAAGAATGTATCATATAGACTATAATAAGACCTCTCATTTCATAAGACATGAATGAAAATATTTTGAAAACATAATCTAAGAGACATGCCCTGGAAATGTTATACGCCCTTGAAATATAACATAAAAATTGAAATTTGGAATAAACATAAGCATAGGAAAATTATAAATATATGAGAAAACACCATTCTCATGCTTAATGTAACAAAATAACAAAATTTCCAAGAATTATATTATAACCTAAAAAAGCATGCTTCATATTGTGAACAAAAAAATTTCCATTCTTAACATCATTTTCTCCTGAGATATAAATCCTTGAAAAATGCATTGGATAGAGATATATGAATCTCTCATTAATCTTCAATACATATGGTTTAACTTGAATAAAATACATTAATAATGTTATAGAAAACCCCATGGAATAAAAAATTGGTTTCAAAACATTTCTAGGATTCATCACCAAAATTGAGATAAAAATGTAAGTAGTCAACATCTAAAATTAAATATATAAAAATAATTATTTCATAACAACAATTTTTGGGTGTTCATGTAAAATAAAATATAAGAAAATAATACTTTTAAATAAAAAGTAGAAAATTTATGTGAACCCATTAATTTTTTTTATAAATTTTTTTTATCATTGTTATAAAATATAAAGCTATAACTCACATTAAAATTTTTTTTTTGGAAAGGTGATGTGAAAAAATTTTAAAAATAAAAATTTACTTTTAAAAGGGATTGTTAACAATTAATCTGTGAATATGAAATCATAATTTAAAAAATGATCTTTCAAAACATTTTTTAAACATTTACCTATTAAAATTTTATAAAAAGGATCCACAAAAAATACATCAAGAATTCAAAAAGGTGATTTAAAAAATATCTAAAAATAAATATTTTTTTAAAATAATTAATAAATCCTTTTAATAATGTAATGGTTATCAGAAGTAAATATTGAGTGAAATATAAAATATTTTATTTTTAATGTATGGAAAATATTTTGAATATTTTTAAATTCTAGATTTGATAAATGACAACATAAAAGTGATAGTAAAACATAATGTTTAAATAGGACAAGGTAATTATGGAGGTTAAATGTGTAAAAATTTATTTGGGTTCATAATAAGAAATGAAATCCCATTTTTAACAATTATGATCTTTTAAATGGTGGAAAACATATCTTTAAAGAAGATAACATATTTTGAGTTAAAATTTTTCAATTTTATGAGAATTAAATTAATCTATAAAATATCTTCAAGTTAGGAAATAATTTTTCATAGAGAGAACAAAATAGAAATATTATGAAATTTGAAATAGAATTATTTATCAAACATAGAAGAATGAAACTCAAGGAATAATATTTTAACATCATAGAAAGAAAGTTTTAGTTAATCAAATCCATGATAGATGCCTTTATTAATGATTCAATGAGAGCTTAGAAACAATATATGTAGTAGTATTATAAGTAAATGTAAGATAGTTAGAAATTAATATTTCATATAGACAATGGGAATAATTTACCCAATATATATGAGAAATTTTCAAGAAGTCTAATAATTACTCAATGAATGAGAATTAAGTTTCCAAAAAACACTTAAGGTAAATGTAACATATGAATAAGAGGGTTACAGTGAAATTTAAATTTTGTTACAATTAAATAAGAGATATTAATTTTTTTTCATGTGAATTGGTTAGTGAATAAATAATAAAATATAAATAATGGTGTGCAATATAAAACATGTCTCATGGATTTGAAAATGAGATAGTGAAACCCCAACCTTGAGTCCTCACTTAGTTGATCACACTCTAAACTATTGCATAACAAACACAACCATCTTAATATCTAATTTTAAAATAATATTCATTCTTATAAACTTTTATAAATTTAACTTGAAATTTTTTTTAAATATGAATTAGTTTGTTATTATCTATTTTAAATATTGGGTGTGAGAAAATTTGATCATTTTAAACTAGATTCATAATAGTGGTGATATTCTTCATTCTACTCTAAAATTTCATCACTCCCAGCATATATCAGGTAATATAATTGATTTTTTATGATATTTTATAAAGTTATAATTTAATTTTATGATATTTTTTTGTTAAGATCATTAATGATGAAAACAATGATGAGCTTGTTTTGATGATTCTTAGAGAATTGAGGGTGCTTTCCTAAATAATAAGTTAAATTTTTGATATAAATTTCCAAATATAAAAACAATTATTTATATATAATATTACTATATATTAATTTCTCATTTATATACATGGTATAAATTTACAACATTGTTTATGAATGTGATTAAACACACCCAATCAAGAACATGTAATAATTAATGGATGATTATAAAGTTATTTAGTTGTAAAATCATTATTTCAGAATAATAATGATCATACATAGTTTTTATTATTGATATATGTTATAATTTTATGGAATTAAAAGAGGAACATAACTTATATGCTCTTATTTTATTGTATAAGGAACTCGTTTTTTCAATTAGAACACTCATTTTGATGGTTGAATTTACCAAGGTTGTTTGATTCTAATCCAGGTATTCCATTTTGTATTTCCAAAACCATTATAATTTAAAAAAAATATTTATCCAATAAACCCATTCTCATAGCCATATGTGAATAGTGGTGATGAAAATAAAAAAGGAAATCAATCATTCAATGGAGGAGTTAGTCCACACGTATACATAAACAATGATTTCATATTGAATTGAATGGAAAAAATGAGTGTAATGGTTTCTCATTTATGAATATAGAATATTTTTTAAAAAACATAATTATATATTTAATTCCATATTAGTAATATATTTTAATGGTGATGATGGAAAAATGTTTTTTTGAGGAAGAAGTAGTCCACACAATGAAAAGTAGATGTTGTCTTTATTATTAATGTAATAGGAAGAATGTTGGTTAATTACTATTCTATAATTATATTAAAATACATATAAAATAATGATAATAATTATTTTATGTTTTAATATTTTCTAATGAAATTTTATGTATAAAAAGTTCACATATTTAAATATAAATAATAAATAATCTATTTTAAATTTATACCCCACTGCCTGGATTTTCATCATTGTGAAAGGGGTTAATCCTTTTTGGGATGGTCTAATGAGAAGTCCAGAACCTTCTGATGATGGATACAAATGTTTTGGAGTGGGTTTCATATATTTTTGGATAAACTAATTTGGAAATGGTGTGTTGGTATGTGAATAAATGAGTATTCATGATATAAGTGAAAGGGATGGAATTTTTGTAATTACAAATTTTTTTTCAATAATTGAAATACAATATTATAAAAGTGACACAAAAATTGAAAAATAATAGAGGGTAGAAGTTTTAAGGTTAGTAATGAAGTTATCCACATATTCACACACTTGTTTTCAACATGTTTGTTTCCTTTTACTCTATTTTTTTACTTTTACCTATTTATCTTCTACCATGGTAAAAAGTTCTTTCCTATGGTTATTTATACTTTATTCTATAAAAAAATATTCATTTTGAATATTTTTTCCCAACTTTCTAAAAATTTTAAATACATGAAAGTATTTTAAAATTTTTAATGTGATAAAAATTAATTTAAATCTATAAAATTTTTAATATAATAAAAATATTCATAAAATATATCTTATTTTCTAAAATGTCAAATATGGGTTCGTAAATTAAAATATATATGTTTAAAATTATAAATTCACTTATAAAATACATATTTAGTCTCAGAATCATTCAATAAAATCCCAATTTACACTTATATACTTATAATTTCTAGAATTTTAAGTTATTTGTAAAAACGACATTTTCACTATTCACCTAAAAATAAATCTTTTAGAAAAAACCCCCAAAACATATCCCTGGTTAATATTATTCTTCTTAATCCAAAAAATTAACTTTATTTTCTAAAATTTAAATTCTAAAATTTATAAGTTTGAATTTTAAATAAATTTATAATGGACAACGAAAAATTATTTTATATGGAAAAAACCTTTTGAAATATTTGTTATTCTTATTATTATATTCTATAAAACTCTAACAAAGTTAGAATTAATCATCCAATATTTGTATTTATTAACATAATTATTTAAAAACAATATACTTATTTTCCTATAATAAAAAGTATGGATAATGAAAATCTAGATTCATAGACACAGTAATGAATTAAGTAAATTTGTATACAATAAACTTTATATATAAATATATGATAATATATTTTATAATTAGGTTTCTATTATTCATACCTAAAAATTAACTGGACATATTTTAAAAATGTAAGCATATCACAATTTTATTTTAGTTTGGTGTTGTATATATAATATTTTATCAAACATATTTGACTTAGATTGAGGAAAAAATATATTAAAATCTTGGGTTATTGTATTATCCTCCAATTAAATAAATTTCATATTATCTATTTTAATTTTTCATATATAATGAAATTAGTTTAGGTTATTCTTAATATATTCATCATTTAGTATATAGCTACTAATATAATGGCAAGCTAACTTTATTATGCTATAAAAAGTTACATATATTTCTTCAAACAACATTGATCAATCATATAATCTTGTACCAAATTATGTATATAATTTAATTTTAAATTCTCCATAACATACCTCTTCCAAAACCATTGTAATATCCATGAAATTAAACCACTATTATATTATATATTCCTATTGATATTAACAAAAAATTTAACCCTCAAACATATTAATCACTAGTTAATATTGTTAAAAACTAGTATATATATATATACCATGATCCCAATATGAGATACACATTACAAAAAATATCATTGATAACATTTTCATTAAATAAATAATCAATTCCAAGGATATTAATAAAATCAAATTTATTTTTCTAAAAATTAATCTATCCTTTATTACCTTAACACGAACCATATATTAAACCTAAGAGTTTTACACAATTTGATCATGTGTTCTCCGATAGCTATCCTTAAAATGTAACCTCATTATAAAATTATTATTTTTATTTATTGAAACCATTTAAAATATATTTACAAAATATGAAAGAATAAATACATTAGAAAAATTTTCATATATTTCACATAATCATCAAAACTTTTAGAATATTCTAGAAAAAAATTGGTAAATATCACTTGAAAATAAAAATTTTCAAGAGTGTCAAGAATTATTTTCTATTGAGATATCATCCCCACTAACTTGTATAGGACTATAATACTTTCCATTTATATATTTATTGAAAAATACTAATATTCTCAAATATTTATCTACGTTACCTTATTTGGTTATAAAACATAGTGTTTTCTAATACATACATTTATCAGCTACATTTATTTGATCCATTTTTAACTAACTACTAAAACCCAAAATGGCAATCAATAAAATCAAATTTAATGGACATAAAAAAATATAACACTAAAATGATTCTCTAACTACACCTTTATTTCATCTTTTGATACATTTAATTCAATATACAATTCACTAATTTATGTTTTCTTGAAATTATTAACCTAATAACTTAATGTAATTAAGAAATAAATCCTTCAAAAGGGTTTGTAAATAGAATATGATTAACCAAATCTTACCCCATTATTATGTAAAACCAAGAGTGCAGTTGGACCCCCTTTCTTTGCATTATGTTATTGTTGGGTCCTGAAAATTGTGCACACAAAGGGAAAAGGATTCCATGAATTTTTGGAAAAGGGTTAACTAAAACTAACGAAGTGTTCGAAGAAAAGTTTTCAAAGTATTAAAATCTATGAAGGGGGATTTCTTTCATATAACGAATCTCTCTTTGTAGACCACCACTTTGAAAGGAGTACTACTGCTCTGCCTTATGTACCACAAATGAAAATAGTTTTCTACTGTGTATGGTTTTTTCTATCCCCCCACAAATGAAAAATTCATTTGAGGGTGTGGATGGTATTTTCCATTCCCTGTGAATTAGATCCCCATAAAAGACAACTAACAATATAGGTAGTCGGTTACCACCGTTGCTCTATAAAAATGGAGTAGGGGGAGTGAAGAAAGGATAAATGAAAAGGTGAGGGATGTTGATGGAGAAATAATTTTTGGTATTGAAATCAAACAAACATATGCATACCCAAAGTCCATTAAGGATACAATCTTGTGAAATATACACTAATTATCCTTCGTGAAGACCCTTTGTAAAAGAACCTCTAAAAAATATGCCATGTGAAGGATATGTCATCTATGGCACGAGGCATTATTTTTGGACCTAATGAATGAATAAATTCCTTACCAGATGGAACCTTTTTGGCCAACCATTCATGGACTCAGTTTTTGTACAACGCTTCACGAATGACCCTTTATAAGAAACTCTTCATGGGTAATGCTTCATAGATAACCCTTTGCGGGAAACCCTTCACATATGAGCCTTTGTAGATGAACCATTTTTGGAATCCCTTTGTGTAAATTATTTTTCATAAAATGATATGTGGTCATCCTTATGCACCTATATTCACATTGTTATCTACTACTAGTCTATACTAGGTAGGCTATGCCCCCGCACTCCCACTCAACATTCCTTTCAGGCCGCTCCCTTGGCTACCATCACTAAACCTAATAAAAAATGTATAGTCACACCATGAAAATTTTAGGGTAGGTCGATGAACTTTTTGGGTTCCTCTTTTTATGACCCCAATATCCACCCCATCTAATATCGTGAGTCAAAACATTCCTCTAGAACACCCAAAAATCCTATCACTCAAATCCTATGATAGGGTTAACTAGAAAGGTCTTCTCTTGAGTAAGTCACACACAATCCATTTATATGAATCTTCCCCCAGTCATCCTAACCATATAACATCAAAATTTCCAGAAATCATCCCCACAATATGACTTTAAACAATGCTTCCATATTCCTCATAACATGAAATAAAACTATTCTTTAATCTTCCTTGCAACATGTTGTTAAATTGTGCTACCACAGTCGTCACTACATGATGTTAAACTATAGTATACCCTATATGACAATAATAGGATTCCTAATATAACACAAGTGATATTTATAATACATAAATCATATGATGCCTCATAAAATGATCATGTTATTCCAACTCAAAAAAATCACATTATGTTGAGATACTCCTCTTGGTTCCATAAATAATAGAATCCCTCTTAGAGTAGCCCCCTAACCTTTTTTAGAGGAAATAATCTTGATCTGCTTTTCCTGCCTAAGACTTAGCTGTATGGATCACCATATGAGTATATCCCAATTACCAAAATAATATAGGAGATTGGAACATTAAAATCCCTCAACCTCTCACTTAGGCTCTGGTATCCATCTACCAGTAGAAAAAATTGGATTGTGTGATCTTAAAATCTACTAATTCCTCTTGTATCCCACATAAAGCATGAATCATGTGGGCATAGAGGTTAGTGGATATCATGGCATCAACATGATCCAAAACATTCAGTGGGCCTCTTATAAGGTATAATCCACAATCATGATTAATAGGCATCCTTCCAAGTATAATCCCTAATCATGTCACCTAAAATGGGCTTTCAACAAGGATTAAGCCCCAGACCTTACTGAACTATGTGGAATTTGATTCCCAACTAACCAGGACTCATAGGAATCCTCATTAAGGTCTAAAAAAAACCCCAAAATTCACCCTAATGTTCTATGGTCCACATTTTTTATTGGTCCATATCCACCTGAAAGACCACACCTCTTTCGGGTCCCATAGTCCGCCTCGACGTAACTCACTCACCAAACATTAACTAGGAAACTTTCTCCTAGATTTCATTTCTATATGACATTAAATTACATGGTCTTTTTCGAGTCACATTACCTTAAAAGGTAATGTTTCATGTTAATTAGAACTGAACTATGAGGGTTCTAATTCCTCTCATAAGGATACATAGGAATCCTATCTTATGGGTTCAATCCCGACATCAAAAAAACATATATCTCCCTGGTTGAAAATAAACTCCAGATTTAGATATGTGGATTAAAACAAGAATCATCCTATTAAATGACCAAGGATTCACTAATATATCAATAAAAGTGTACCATTGATGGAAAACCTCATATAAATACATATATCTATATCAATGGAGAACCTCAGATATATATATATGATTTTGGACCAATTCATATTCATAATTGATACTTAATTTAGGGTGATCTATGTTATACATACATGGGAATGAAAAAAGGATTTGTGAATATATATTAAATATATAAGTGACTCCCAATATAGGAAAATTTCCCCCCAAAAGGGTGTGATGAGACTGAATTCTCATCATTTCGACCAATGTACATTATTAAGTGTCTTTGTCCAAGTTCCCAAATTAATACCCACCTTTGGAAAGTAGGTCCATGTGTCTTCATTGATATGAGAGCCATTGGGTGTATAGTTTTTATACCCTGCATAAACAATCAGTATCCTAAAAAGTGATGTTATTTCGATGAACACCATATAATCTCTAATTTATCAAATCATTTCGATGTTATCCTATATATACAAAAATCCCCTAGAGTTATCCATTGACCACAATAAAACCTTTTATTAAAAAAAGAGGGATCCCCTGAAGAAATGAGGTCTAAGGACGGAAGGATCACATGAGTCTATAAAAGTGGAGATCAAGAGCATCCCCAGTAAAAATGATTACACCATCCTAAGGGAAGGACCCAATCATGTCAAAGTAGGACACACCATTGGTAATAGGAGCTTTGGAAGCGAGGAAGTCAATTGATCTATTTCCCTCTCTCTAGATATGAGTTATATCCATGCCATCATGAATCAGATTCCTGATCTTTCACACTTGGTAGATGACTAACTATGGGGTAGGTGACTGCCCTTTAAGAGACTTGAGGAGGACCTGAGAGTCCATTTACAACATAACAAGGTAAATATTCCTCCTATTGCACATTTCCAGGCCAACAAGAAAAGCATTGGATTCTGCCTGTAGAGAACTTTCATTCCCGAATGAAGCGGAAAACACAAGGATAAAAGAACCTTTACTATCACGAACTATACCACCCCCTCGCATGAAGCTATATAAACACGACCTGTTAGTGTTGAGTTTGAGTCCAGAGACATGGGGATTCTACCTGACCCATTTTCCAGCAGATCTCCTCAGATCAACAGTGGACTAAGCGATACCCAGAATCAAACGCATAGAAGGCGTGAGCTCCCCGTGATTGAAAACATGGCCCGGATCAATAAATAAAGATCATATTCTTGAAGTAATATCCACACATGAATTGTACTTTCCCTCAAAGCAATCCATGTTTCTAGCTTTCCAGATACACCAAAATCCTGCTTCCAGAATGAAAGCTCTACCTTTGTCTATGAACTGTACCATTGGATTTTCAATAAATCTATATTATCCCAATCCATAAAATATTACCTGAACTGATCTAAAATGTTTTCTATACTATGTAAATTATAATAAACCATTACATATCAATATTCTATGACATTTATAACTCCAAATTTATCCTCAATCATAATCTCTATAAATATTTAAAACTATTCTCTATTTCCAACTATAACTTCAAATAGATGTGTCCTTCGAGATGAAATGACTTAATGAAATTAATTCATTATGATAAATGATGAACATTTTCTTCATTCATAGATTTAAAAAATTATAGAAACACATTTACTAACATAATTCTATACCTTTTAAAAAATCTACAATTTTATAATTTAAGAGAAACTTCATAGTCCATAACTACTCTAAAACATATCTTATAAAATCTCAAAAAATATACTCTTTAAGGAATTAAATTATTTTATTATCTTCAGAATATGAGGGATGAAATCATTATAAAGAGATTAGATATGATTTTCAGTAAGGTCATACATGTGTGTTAGTAATCAAATATCCAAAGTGAGCATAAGATAAGAAAATGGTTATAATAATGATACATAGTAAACATATTCTAAATAAATAATAAATCATAAATTTTGGACTTATGAATGAAATATCATAATCCATTAATCAAAAGAGTGTGGAAACATGAGTCAATAAACATGATCAAAGATATAAGAATCAAATAAATGTAGCTTGGAGATGTAGTATTCCCTTGAAACCTATCATAATAAAGAAAATTGAAAAAATAATAACAATCGGTAAATTATAATGATGTGAAAAAACAAAAATATGATATGTTATATTGGGAACAAAAAAATTCTATGCTTCTTATTGTGAAGAAATAAAATATTCAAGCATCATGTTGTGAAAAATATTTCTATGGTTAACATTATTATCTCAATAATTATAAATCCATAACCAATTCATTAAATTTATATATAGGACCCCATTCATCAATAAAACATTACTATGGAACCACGTGAAAGATGGAAATTAAAAAAAACTTAAATAATTCATGGAAATAAAAAAAATACAAAAAAAATTAGATGGTATGAAAAAAATTGACATCAATAATATAAATGGTAGATACCCAAAATTCAACCATCTAAAAATAGTTTTTCATCAAAAAATTTAAGGGATGTTTCATGAAGAAATATCTTAAGGAAATAAAACATTTAATTATAAATATGAAAATTGAAGAGATCCAATGAAATTGTTTTTATAAAAAAATATCATTATTGTAAAAGATGAAGTTATAAATCACATTCAAAATTCAATTTTGAAAAGGTGAAGTGAAAACATTTGAAAAAAATCCATGAAAAGGAATCATAAATTAATGCAACATGAAACTTACATCAAGATTTAAAAATTGTGATGTGAGTTTTTTTAAATATAATTTTTAAAAAATAATAATTGAAATAGATCCTTGAAAAAGACATAAAGGTTACCAAGAGGGTGGTTAAAACGTTGTAAAAAACATAATTTTTTTAACTAAATGACATTAATAAATCATTGAAATTATATAAAGTGCAACACATGAGCCTAATTTAGAGTAAGTGAACATTTTATTTTAATAAATATATAATATACTTTACATTTTAAAATTTCTTTTCATAAATATTCTAAGTTTATAGGATGAATAACAATTTTAATCCTGTTCAAAATAATCCTAAAATGAATTTTTGAAAAATTTTCATAGAAATAATATTTTATGAATAATTCAAAATATAGTATTTACATATTCATACTTTTATTTATAATAATCTATTATAACAAAAAATTTATTTTTTATTAGTTTTATAGAAACAATGACAAAATCATTATAAGGTAAAAGGGATATTTTTAAGTTTTTTTCATAAAATTATTTTTTTAAAAAGTCATCAGGTAAATAAATATTAATTAATCAAAATAATATTTAATTATGAAATATTTAAATTAAATTTATATATTATACATATATCTATATGAATTTAAATCCATATATTGATTATTACTAGTCATATATTTAATCAAAGATCATCTTGTGCGGGAAAATTATATTTCTTAAAAATTAGTTTCTTGACATGATTTGTGGGTTTATTTTTAAATTAAATAATAATAATTATATGAATTGAATTTGATAAAATGAATTCAATATTTTTTATCATAATAATTAATATTATATAATAGTTTAAACTTAATTTTTTTCATAATGTACAATTAAAACTGAAAAAAACTAATTACCATGGTTAAGGTTAAAATGGGTTTTCCTAGGGATAATCTATAATGATAAAAGTCAAAATGACTGAAAAAATTATTGAAACTTCATAGGATGGTTTTAATTTGACCTTATACTTGTATCCTTTTAATATTATCCATTTGTGATCCATATTTCAAATATAATTACTTGACGTCACTGAAAACAATTTAAAACTACAAGTGTGGCACTCACATCAATTATAAAAAGGGAACCTTCTTCCCTCAATTAATCATACCTATAAAGTAATTTATCATGACCAATATCTTCCAAAATATCTCCCCAATATAATTATCCACATTCTATTGGTTATATGTTTCCTAGAAGACTGACCATTGGATCTTTAATAAGAGATTCAATGGATGTTCTTCTAACCGAAGGTAATTGTCCTCACTAAGATCTTTCTTTTTTTACTTATAATTTTACCACATTCAATTATGTATTAACACATAAAATATAATAACAAAATTATCTGACATATACATATATATTATTATATTTTTTTCTAATATTTATCCATCTCATTCTACATCAATTGGAAACAAATCCATCACTTCTCTGTACAAGAAACTACCGCCTCACAAACCAATGTAATTTTTTTCTATCACAGAATCACATGGATAATAATAATTATGGGACATATTACATGATATTAAATCTTTAAAATTAATATATGATCCAATTTTTTACCCTTTCACCCATTAATGGAATGATATTTTAGCTTGTGCGTTTCTATGACATATTGTCTCTACAAAGAGATGTGATTAATTTTCCATGTATCACATTATAATGAATTTATAAAAATGTTTATTAAGATTAAATATGATATATATAACCTAAATATAATTTTGGAGGTGATGTAACTATATTATATAGACAATAACATGAACTTCCATGACAAAACATGCACGATAAAACAATAAAATTTACACCCGAACAATTGTAATTATAAAAGATTGTTAATGAATTGGTGATGATATGTTATAAAATATATAATATGATATTATAAATACAAATATGGTTTTATTAAAAATTAACTATTTGTTTAAAACCATTATAAAGGAGGTTATATCATGTTCAACTGAAGGGAAGCGTAAGGTATGAGATTTCATCTCAATTTTCACTCCATTGAGACATATTTTTTATTTTAAACCTATTCAATTTTATGTGGTGTATATAATACCCATTTTATGTATTTAATATGATTTAATATTTATTTTTTATTACCAATATTCATTTGAAGCCTATTAATTCAATGGTTTACAATTTAAAAGTTACCAAAGGTGTAAGAATCTATTTTACTATCACACTTTCTTTTGGGATTGCTTATATTTTTAATTAAGGAATATTATCATTAATCCTTTATAAGATACACTATTTTTTATATTCACAAGATATTTATGGATTTTCCATATTTTCATGTAACTTTTTATCTCTTTTTAACTTAAAGAAATCAAATACACATTTAAAAGAAAGCTCGATTTTATTTCTCTTTTAATTGGATATAATTCTATTACATATCCATATACTTAATTTTTTTTACTAAATTCATATTTATTAATTAAATAATTTATTAAGGACATTTTAATTTAATATTACTATTTTTAAATCTTCTTAAGAGAATCATACTATTATTTTCTGAAAGGTAGGTGATTGATAAAAAGTCAAAATGAATGTAATTTTTATCATATCCATCATTAACAGTATTTCCCCTCATCAAAACTATTTTATGATATTTAAATTCTTCTACAAAATTTCAATGTTTTCAAAAAATAGAACAATTTAATGAAAAAATATTTTTAGTAATTCACTTCCATTTTCTTTTTTTCTAGAATGAATATGATTTTACTTCAAAACCTATATTTTAGATGAACTGATAGTTGTCTCTTATCTGTAATTAATATTTTAGTCTCCAACATCCTCTTGAAACCTTAAATATTATTTTATCACTATAAACATAATTTATATTATATATCCATATTATTTGTATCATGAATTTGATTTTTTCCTAAACCATACACCATTTTTTACTTATGAAATTTTATTAAGGAATTTATTTGTTTGATAGTGGAAAATATTGATAAATCTATATTATTTACTCAACACGGATACATATTGATAAGGAATATTGTTCCTATATTAAATAAATCATTCAATATATGTGTAATGAATGGTATATACAGTGATGGGTGGGGACTAAAATTATATTTCCACTCGATTCATTGACATATCTCATTAAGAAAATTAATTGGTTAAATTAAATGGGGTTTTAAACATAGTTTTAATTATTATCAGAGAAGGTCTTGATGGTTTATGTTTCATGATATCTAATATCATTATGTCAAAAATTATGTATTTCCTTAATTAATAATTTAGTTATAATTATTTTAATATTTTTTTATTAGATATTATCCATGGATTCATTTCATGATCATGTTATTTATTAAATGGATTGTGTTTTCTATTATTTAAATTCCCCTATTGATCATGATTTATTTACTCATAATAGATTAAATTGTACATACCCATTAATTATAAATTAATATAACCCTTATTTATTCCATTTGAAGGGATATTAATAATATTTAATTAAATTAGTTTAGGGATGTCAATTGTTTTCCATCACTATGTTTTATATTCTATTACCAATGTAAAATGGGTATCATATATGAATATAGTTATCTAAGATTACTAAATGTATCAGTTTATTAGGATTAGAAACCTTATATCTATGCTAATGTAGTTAAGTAACCACTAGATCTATGTTACTAGAGTATGGGTTGTTGTAGTTGGTATTAGAATAAGTCTATTTTAAACCATTGGAAATAGATTTAAGACTAGATAGATTATGGAACATGATCTTATAATAGACTTCGATGATATCTAAAATTGTTGAATAATATAATACATTTTTATTAAGATGGATAATATATGTTTTTCTTAGAAATACATCTATTTATTGATACTACATGTGTACTTGGTTCTAGAAAAGCTTTACCTTGGGGTAATAACACTAAAATACACACATTGGGATTTGACACAATTATCACCTAGTGTACGACAACAAAGTATATTGTAAACTCATTTTGAAACTCCTTAGGGATATACTTATGATAATTAAAATTTTATTTACAAACCATTTTAATAGATTTTAAACTATTTTTATGATTTAATATTATTCCCAAGGAAACCATGTTTATGATTACATGATTAACAATGAATAACTTTTATTTTTATGTAAAGTGTTACATCATATTAATATTTATTTATTATCATTTAAAATATTAAATTTTATGAGCTAAACCAGTATATTCCATTGTAAAGTAATTGTTCCTAGAATAAAGAACGGTATCAAAACTCTTAGTCAATGTAGAAACTTACCTACTGATAAATCTAATAAAAATACTATTAAAACTAACTAGATCATGGCTATGTATGGGCCGATGACCCATGATATGTCTAATTACTATTCCTGAATGTAAAAACCTATTTTTCTATAGTTTTATTCGCATATGTTGGATTTTTCATGTTATAGAAGTCCCCATCATCTAGTGGTACTACTAATCCAATGATATTTTAGTAATAGATTAATTACCTTGAATAGATATTTTACTCCCTAGGATGTAAGGAAAAGGAAAATGTCATATTGGAAATATATTATCTTAACGGTGTTCTTTATAAATGATGGTTATTGATTGAGAATATTATAGTGGAAGGGGAAATATATCACTTTTAATGGAGGTATTTTAAAGAATCATTCTTGTAAAATTATTTCCCTCATGAGAAATTAACTCAAATTAAGATAAAGTTCCTCAAATTAATGAAAAAGGAAGATGAAAGTGTTGCGGAGTATTATAATACCTTAAGAATTTTTTCTAGGTATACAACATATTAAATACATAATAAAAAATGTGATATAAGAGATTTATTTTATGGTATTAAGATAAGTCTACAAAAGTAATGGGTTTATTAATATTTTTTTTATCATAAGTTAAAATAGTCTTATGTGCCATAAAAAGAGAGAAGGTATTTTCTAGATAATATATATTCAAGGTAAATAATGAATATAATAGGTTTAATTGAAATAAAAAATGTAATTCTTCAAATAATAATATAATGATTAAACAATTTACATTATATGAAAATTTTGGGATGAAACATATGGGGAAATGATTAATGGTTATGGGAGACTGCTATATGTATAGTGATAATGGTCATCTGGATCATGATTGTAAGAGAATAAAGAGTCCACTAATATCCAGTGTTTCAAATATAATGACATGTGTAATTATTAAAACAAATTAACTAAAAATCAAGGAAACTTACAAAAGAAGAGGCCAACGGTAGAAGATAAATATAGGGTGATCACTATGTATTAGGTGTTAGTTACTAATTATAGGGTGTTAAGTACATTAATAATAGCTTAAAATATTTCCAATAATTTATTATATTATGGATTTTCACACTATTTTATATCTTATATTTTTTCAAGTTTAATTAGATATTTCCCAAGAACATTAATAAGAGAGTTGTCAGTCAAAATACCAAGTAAAAATCTCACTATGATAAGGATCCATCAGGTAGTTCCCATTATGGCACATTAACATGTTATATTTTCTAACATTATTATCATGCCTATGTTTAAATTTTATATAATTATTAGTATGGACTAGATTTCAAAATATTAAGAAAAAATTAATTACGAATATAATGAAATTATTAATCTTGATGAAGATATGAAATTTCTTATCATTAGAGTAGAGAAACTAGGTACTCGGATGAGTAGCAGAGGTTAGTGGTTTTAGGATTTAACATTTTCATCAACGGAGTGAAAAAATATCATTATCATGGGAAATGAGAGACATTATATGATATGAGGATCTCACATGGTCTATTAGAATCATATAAAATAAAACTGAAAGATCACCTCATTCAATTTGAAGCATGCTTATCATCCGCACATTGATGACAACCATTACTTGAAGAATACGAGACTCAACTACTCTAGATAATCCACACATTCTTCTTGATTATACATATAACAACCTAGGTATTTATTGAATAATAATTTTTCATTTCTATTAATATTTATGAATAAAATATAAATTTTATGTTAAAGGGGAATTTTTTTATGATAGCGGGCTCGACAGGCAACCACGATTTTCTCTGAAATCTTACATTGCACACAACATTGAGTTATACCAAAAAATAATACAAAAATAATAATAATATTTTAAATGGTAGTTAATGCCTATCCATTAGAATGGGAGGAATGAATAGTATCAACTAATTTTTTAAATATGTTTTACACATTTTTAAATAATGATTCATTGAATACCAAATGTTTTAGAAATGGAAATAAAAACCAATTGAATATAAAGGATGCGTTTTTATGAAAACCTATTTAAAAAGAGAATAATTCTATTTATAAAATAATATAAATATTTATGGATTTTTAATGAAAAATATATGCTATATATTCAATGAAATATTTTAAATTCATCTTATATGTTTTCTGGATATGATATAAGAACAAATTCAATTTTTCGGATAAAAGAAGTATTTTTATAAAAATGTAGTTTTACCACCTTTTGATGGTGAACCATTTTTAAATTTAGTTTTGACACCTTTATATGTTATATTTGATAAAATAGACTTATTATTTATAATAGTCATATCAAAATTTACTTTGGATTAACTTTTGATATTTTTATGATAAATATCATGTTTTGATGAATAGTAAAAATACGCTAAATTTTCCATAAAGATAATTTATATGGTTAAATCATATTATTTAATTGTTTTAAAATATAAATAGAATATATATTTTATCATTTAATCTAATTTTGGTAATTGGAATTAATTTCACATTGAAATTGGACATAAACACATGTCAATCTTTTGGTAGTTTGTATTTCTTAAAAACACGCTTTTTGGTTTTGACAGTGGGATTTAATATTAAATTAATGTATGAAAATTTTGTGTTTTTAATTTAGAAAAATTTATTCCATATCTAGAATCAGAAGGTAATTTTTTTTGAATATGTACCTTTTATTTTTAGACATTATGAAGAGTAACATCAGTAACTATTTTATTTACCATGGTTAAAGGGCAAATCTGCTAAATAAGGGTAAAATAATAATAATATAATTATATTAAATTACTCTAACACATGTCCTAATCCTATTGGATGAGATATGTCTAACCATGTTCATCCTTTTTTCGATTTTAGGACCCCATATAGCCACATGGGTGTAATAATGACAAATTATAATAATTAATTCAAAGTAAAAAAGACATGAAATAAACATGTATCTTTTACTAATTTTTTTTAAGATAGAATTATATAATAGATATCTTCAACTATAAATATTAATTATAAATCTAATAAGATTTCATACATCATGATATTTTATTTATAATTGTTAGACATTAAATAAATAAATTTAATTATGATACAATGATGATGCAATGATTGATTCATTAATAAAGGATTCAAATAAATGATATTATAAATATTAAAATAAATTTAATTTGATTATTTTTATTCCATACATTATTTTTTATGATATTGAAATATTATATTTGAGTTAATACTTTTTTTTGAAGGAATCATGTTGTTATGAATTTGTAAAAAAGTCAAGTATGAATAGTGTCCAAAATTGACATAATTCATAACTTAAAATATAAAATAGTTTATTAAATGATATTAAATTTATAAAAATATAATATTCATTCAAATGATTAATATAATTCCAAATATTTCATAAATGACTTTTTTTGGGTCGTTTGACATGATATGGTAATTACATTAACTGAGAATGTGTAAATAACATGATATCACTATAAGATTAAAAAGGGTAAAATAAGGGTTAAACTAAAAATATAAGGATAAAAAATATTCAAAACCTATATAAAAGTTATTATATGATGGGTATTCTAACCAAAAGCATCTTATCTTTTAATTAAATCAGTTTTAAACCATTTTTAATTGGAATTTAATTTATAATAAAGTAATATTTCATGAATTTCCTAAAGTGCCCCTCCTCCCTCTTATAAAAGGCCACCACCTCTACCCACTTACTAATACCTCTAAATCCCATTGTATCATCCAAATTCTGCTCAAATAATCACCCAATATCCCTCTCTTACTCCTATAATCATTAACTTGGGTTGAAGGAAATTCAATAAATCCTTTTGGATTAAATCAAAAGAAGTTACCTGATTTTGAGGTAACGTCTTCTCTCAAGTTACTTTCCTTTATTTTCCTTTTCCACTACCTATAATCTTATTATTCTTTGATTAAATAATAAAACCATTATATTAAATATACTAGGATGTTTTTATGAGAATTATTTTAAATACAATTACACACACCTCCATCTAATGGATACGAACATACTGTTTCTGTGTACGGAGAACTACGGCCTCACGAAATGATGATTGTTCAATTTCCCCCTACCACCTCTCATGGTGACCATTATGATGGAACTATATTTATATATGATATATATTATATTTATATTCTATAATTTTTTTTTACGACATACCTTTATTCTTTCCAGGATGTGTAAATACGATAATTTCATTTGAGGAAGTCTGAACTACTACCCCCTCAAAGTGATATGACTCGTTCATGCAATACATAGAATGTATAAAGGTTGGTTTTATAAAAACTATTAGAAATACATGACATAAATACAATACTGGTATTATAATATAAATTTATACCATTTTAATATTAGTATTTTAATCAGAACACATCTTATTTTCATGTTTGTATCAAGGACAAAGAAATGAAAGTTGCGTTCATGCGTACATACGACCTATCGTATCCATAAATGATGCATTTAATTTCTTATCTTAAAATATTATGGACTATTATAAATAC
Organism: Viscum album; assembly: GCA_963277665.1. Classification (NCBI taxonomy): domain Eukaryota; kingdom Viridiplantae; phylum Streptophyta; class Magnoliopsida; order Santalales; family Viscaceae; genus Viscum; species Viscum album. The sequence continues at coordinate 76,685,537 of OY728159.1, forward strand.
ATATATTATGGATATATATGATATTTATATCATTCTAGAGATGATAAAATTTTGAATAAATGAACAATTTATATCAAAACAAGTTCATTTTCGACTCAAGTACTTTTTTTCTAAGCCCCATTTCAATAATTATGTAATTATTATAATGTGGTAATAAGTTATATAAAAGGAACAATAGACATGAAAAATTTTATGGAGCAAGTATAAATTAACTTAAGTTTATTATTTAATAAGAACGAGGAATATACATGATGATCCATACTCAAGGTAAGGGACTTCTTCTTAAATCTCCTTTTATTGAGGCATATTTTGATGTTATACACCACCTTCTTTTATATGGTGTATAATAAACCACTTTAACTTTTAATTTCTTTAAAAGGGAATCTTTTTTCTACCAAGATTTTATTAAATGAAAAAAGAAATTTTTTTTGACGTATGTGGTGACAATGACCTCTTCATCGTCGTAATTGTTATTTGACATTTGGATTTCTCTATAAGCCTTAATGTTTTCAAAAGGAAAAGAAATCCCTTATTCCCTTTTTGGTATTGAAAATTATTTTTGAAATGTATTGAGTATTTTAATATCTTTAAATGATTTATTGTGATTATAAATGAAATTTTATTAGTGAAATGTTGATATTAGAAATATTTTATATGTTATGATTATATAATAATACTTTGACTTTTGATGGGTGGTTACATGATAAACCAATGATGGGTGGTTACATGATAAACCAAATGATGGTAGTTCTGTGATAATCTTAGTATAGGTGGTTACATTATAACCTCCAATGCATTGGGTATGGAAGTCGGCCATATGGTTATTCTATTTAGTGATATGTGTGGAAGTTGATCATATGGTTATTCTATTTAAGTTTGTTTATGTCCCAAGTTACCTTTATATGCTAAATGTTGCTTTGTATGGGATTTATGGTAATATTTTGGTTACAAAAAGGGTAATCAATGATCTTATATTCAGTGAAGTGTTTTTTCTACTTCTTAAAAGTGAAAAGTATTACTTTATGATAAAGTTTTCATGGGTTTCATGTTTTCACAAGACTAACAGTTTTCATTCATTATGTATACCTTATTGAGATTTTTATTCTCATCACAATTTTTTGAAATTATTTTCATAGGATAGAGGGAAGGTTAAGATAATAGAGGAATTTAAGTATATTTTTATCATGAAAATAATTATTGTTTTATTTTAAGGAGTTTTATTATTGGGAAAAAATTGGATAGAGTAGAAGTGTCTACTTTGTAATATTAGAGATGTAATGAAATTGTTATGGCCCAATTCTCTAAAACTCTAAACCTAAAAATATCCTCAATGTGAATTCTTTAATTAACTCAATATTAAGTAATGTTTAAGCCTAGGGCCTTATAGTTGGTATCATAGGTCAGTTTATATAATTTTAGAGGTTAGGGTGTTATTTAAGCATAAGTGACATATTTTGTATAATAAAAGTGGTTAAAATATTAGAATGATTCATAATTATTTTATATAAATTTATTGAGTTTAATATAACATGAATAAGTATATATTAGAGTTTACCATCCTTATAAGAAAATATATAATGATTTTACTGATATACTCACACTAGCCTTTTTGGTTTTAGTAAATGAATGGATCAAGTAGGCACCAATGTAATAATGGGTGTGAAGGAAACTATGGTGGTTTTATGAATAAGCAACCGAATGAAATGGGAGTTGTAATGAGACATCTTGTGGTTATTCTTAACCAACTATCTGGAGTCATGATTAACCACTCATACCATGTTTATTTTTCTAAGGCATCATATATGCAAGAAAATAATCCCTATGGAAGTTCAGGTAATAATCATAAAGGTAAGTATATTCAAAAACCTAGGTGTCAAATATGTGGAAAGAAACACCTAGGAAAATGTTTCAAAGGGACATAAAGATATTATAGATTTTTTAATGAAGGTCATAAAGCAATAACCTTCCATGGAAAAAGGAAGCGTTCAGTTGGATCTAGGAAAGGGAAAGAAGTTATTTCCCAGGGATCAATTAAATGTTTTAAATGTGGTGTTCGTGGTCATTAAAAATAGATGTCCTAAGAAGAAGGTTCATGAATGGGATCAGTAGGACTGTAAAAATATACATTTACCCATACCTAATTCCATTCCAATTGAAGTCGATGAAACTGAAAATTACTTATGAATGGTATGAATTATTTCTTATCTCATGTTTTGACATTATTTAAATCTTAGGGAATTATGCATGAATTTGTTTGTAGGAAAGAATTATAAAAGAATAATATGTAAAAACATGGATAAAGGATCATGAATAATGTTAGATGATTAATATGTCTACATTTTATTAATTGAATAGTTATGTTGGATCTATGGATGATGATATGTTTAAATGTATTAATAATGGGATTACTTTGGAATACTTCTAGTATTTTTAACCCTTAATTTTGTTATATAAAAATCTTAATTGAGGAATAATTATCTTTTCTTCTGTAAATATATTTATAAATAACTATTATGGTTTATATGATCCTTGAATTTGAGGCAATTATGGGTTATTAGTTTTTGGGATGAAAAATGTGAGGTATGAAATAACCTTTGAGGTTAAAACATGTTATGGTTTTTTTGAGGATTTTATATCATTTTCTTAATGTTATTATAATTATACTGTTTTTGAAAATGGAAAACAAACAGACTATGTGGAAACCTATCACGTCAGAAAAATCGGTAGGAATCAAACCCACAACCAAATTTCGATTGAGATTTATTTCCCACCACTGGCCTAAGTGAAGTACCTGGTTAGTATAACTTATTATTTTTAGTTAAATGATTCAATGGATCAATAATATATTGATTTTGGGAACTTATGTTTTATCAAGTGGATATCCTTAATATAGACAAATGATTTGGTGATTAAGTAAAAATGTTATTTTGGAAGACATTCACTCTTTTGGGTACACTATATGCCTATGGAAAAAAGAATACTAGGGGATTTAATTTGAGGAGTAATGGATGAATTTTATTTTTGAATAATCTAGAATTTTATTATGGACAAATGATGAATTGTGTTATTTATAGAAATGATTAACCTATCATGGACGACATGTAATTAGGTTAATTACTTTTAAGTATGATACTTTAAGAGTAGTTGATCTTATTGGGAGATAAATGTTAAGATTTATCATAGAAGACAATGTGATCAAATCCTTCTAAATTATGGGTTTCTATCTTATTCTGGTTTATTTTTAAGAATTTTAGGGATAATTTTTTATTGAGTGGTCTTTTTTGAACTTTGGGATATTGTTTGTTGAATTTTGGAGATTAAGAGTAATATTTTTTTATAAAGGATTATTATTTTTGGGTAATTATTTGATCTTGTACTGACCATATTGGTTTTAGTTAATGTCTAATGAAATGGGAAATATATAGCTCATCTTTTGTGTATTATGTGATTCTCTAGAAGTTGATTCAAGCTCTTTAGGTGTGACCATGTCATCTTGAATACTCATCATTTGGAAAAAAGATGAGTTTGTGGTAGATATTTTTTAAAGGATGAAACTTTACTTGACAAGTAATTATGTTTCCTTATGTTCTTAGTCAAGCTCATAAATAAATTCCTCAAATTTAAGAAAAGAAACTTAAAAAAAAACAATTTTCATTTAATTTTTCTATTGGGAAATCAAAGACCATTTAACCCATCACAAGTTTGTGATTTTCAGATTGTTAACTTTCTCTTGATCATGTTTTCTATCACTCTCCATCAAAAATTGATGGTTAGTTTTTCTTCCATATCCATGTTTTCATACATGGAATCCTAGTATGTGTTATCTTAGGTTACATTTATACTTATATTTCTCTCTTTTTAGGTGATATTTTTATTGACTCTTTTTCCGATGTGGGATTTTCAATTATGTTTTCGAGCCCAACTTTAAAATTATGAGGACACAATTTCCAAAAAGGGGTAATGATGTAATGACCCGGGTATTTATAGAATAATACTTTTTCATTTCGATCAATATTTATGAATAAGATATAAATTTTAGATTAAAGGGGACTATTTTTCTGATAGTGTAATCAACACACAATAATGGGTTTCTCCAAAATCTTATATTGCACACAACATTAAGTTATACCAATAAAATAAATCAAAAAATAATATTTTTTTTAAATGGTAGTTAAAGCCTAGAAATTGGAATAGTGGGAATGAATAATATCAAGTGAATTTTGAAATATGGTTTAAATTTTTTTAAATAATGATTCATTGGATACCAAATGTTTTAGAAATGGAAATAAAAACCAATTGAATATAAAGGATGTGTTTTTACAAAAACCTTTTTAAAAAGAGAATAATTGTGTTCATAAAATCATATCACTCTTTATGAATTTTTATTTAATGAAAAAATTATGTTATATATTCAATTAAATGTTTTAAATTCATCTTATATTTTTTCATGGATATGATATAAGAACAAATTCAATTTTTTGGATAAAAGAAGTACTTTTCTAAAAATACAGTTTTACTTCCTTTTGATGGAGAACCCTTTTTAAATTTAGTTTTTGACACCTTTAAAAGTTATATTTGAGAAAATAAAATTATTTTTTAGAATAGGCACAGCAAAATTTACTTTGGATGAATTTTTTATATTTTTCTAATAACTATCATGTTTTGAGGAATAGTAAAAATATGCTAAATTTTAATTGAAAACAACCTTTTCTTTCAAGATAATTTATATGGTTAAATAATATTATTTAATGGTTTTAAAGTATAAATAGAATATATTTTTATTGTTTAATATTTTTTTTTTCATTGGAAGTAATTTCACATTGAAATTGGATTTAAACACATGTCAATTTTTTGGTATTTTTTTACTTCTTAAAAACACTCTTTTTGGTTTTGACAACATGATTTAATTTTAAATTATTGTCTGAAAATTATGTGTTTAGAATTTGGAAAAATGGATTCCATATTTGGAATAATAAGTTCCAAATTGTTTGAAAATGTACCTTTTATTTTTAGACATTATGAATAGTAACTTTAGTAATTATTTTATTTACCATGCTTAATGGGTAAATCTCATAAATATGTGTAAAAAATAATATTATAATAATATTAAACTATCCTGACACATTTCCTAATCCTATTGGATGAGATATTTCTGACCTTGGGAATCCTTGGGTCGATTTTGGGACCCCATGGATCCACTTGGGTGTGATAATGACAATTTATAAGAATTAATTTAAAGTAAAAAAGAAATATGACATAAACATGTATCTTTTACTAAAACAATTTTAATATAGGGTTATATAACTGATCTCTTAGAATATAAATAGTAATTAAAAATATTATAATATTTTCTATATCATGAGATTTTATTTATAATTTTTATACATTAAATAAATAAATTTAATTATGACATAATGATGATGCCGTGATTGATTCATTAATAAAGGATTCAAATAAATGATATTATAAATATTAAATTAAATGTAATTAGATTATTTTTATGCCATCAAAAAAATTTATGTATGATATTTAAATATTATATTCTAGTTAATGCCTTTGGTTTGAAGGAATCAGGTTGTTATAATTTTTAAAAAAAGGCAAGTATGAATAGTGACCAAAATTGACATAATTCATAACTTAAAATATATAATAGTTTATTAAATGATATTAAATTCCTTAAAATCTAATATTTTTAAAAAATTTTATGATAAGAACAAATATGTAAGTCCCCAAAAACATGTTTTTAATATAATGGTAGTTTATATATATATTTTTTTATGTCATCTATTTATCGAACAAAATATGTTTCTTATGGAAAAGTAATAATACGATTTTAATTTATGAAATGGAAAAAACACACACTAAATGGACGTAAGGATCTTTATTCAAATAGAAACACTGTAGCGTTTACAATACACTGAGATCAAAAGAGTAATCATGCTAACAAAAAATACCTATTAAGAACCCTATCAGAATTACAAGGAGACAACTTAAAACAACGAGAACCCCAAGGAAATAATATGGGTCCTTAGAATTTGTCATGATGAACATAAGAATATCCGAATCCACCATGGCCACACTAAGCACAAATGTTATGACATGAACCATCTTCTTTAATCAACTTGAGTATTAGGACACCCTAAGTTCTGGATTTATAAGACATTAATGTGACCGTTGGATTTTTAATCGAGTGATCGTCAGTGTTTAATTAGATAGATACAATTATAACTCTTAAGATAGTTTCTTGTAAAATAATAGTAGAAAATTTATATTGAATTACGGTTTAAAATAACTATTTTAATTCTTTTCGAACTATTATTTAATAAAAAATTTAAATAATAATTATACTAATATATGAATATAACTAATTTGTTGTTTTTTTTCCAAAATGTGATATATATACATATATATGTATATAAGTGTGTATATTGGGTTTGAATTATATTGCAATACTATTATAAGATTATAATCATATATTGCGGTCATACATAACATTGAAAATTGTTATTTTAAAATATTTTAATGACATTATTTTGCACTATTTAACTAAGAAGATAGTTTCTTAAACTATTATATGAATAATTATATGGGTATTATACATATAGGAAAATTTGAAAATTATTAGACTACAAATTGGGTTAATGTCTCATAATATTATTTACATTTTGAATATATAATAAAATTCTTTGAATGAGTAAAATTTTACACGTATGAATGATATTTTGATAAAAATTATTGTTGAGTAATATTACATTTTCCTAATGTTTCAAATTTACCAATTATAATAATACATATCAAATTATCAATTTAATTTATAATGTTTTTATTTTACATATATATAATTTTACCATAAAAATAAATGGTTTAGATTTAGATGCTAAAAATGGATGAATGATAATATGTAATAATATAAAAATTCATTGTTTTAGTTTATGAAAATACATATTTAAACTATCATAAGAATGAATATATCAAAAATTATTTGAGTTTTATATATAATTCCTTTTTTGAAAATATGATATATATATATAAAGTAATAATTAATAGTTTTAATTTATAAATTTATGATTATAGTAGTTTTCATAAAATCATTAATTTTATGATTCTCGTTTAATAAAAATTATAATGGTATAAATATTTTAATGTTAAACATATGATATGATAAACTATATAAAATAACTCCAATATAAAAAGGTAAAGATATTATAATAATAAATTGATATTTGATTAAATTGGGGCAAAAAAAGAATAAGTCAAAAGGCATTTGGAAAGCATGTTTTTGAAAATGTGTAAAGCAAAAGGAGGAAAAAAATGAATAATAAAACAATAAAAAACAGAATCCCATATTGAGTTTTGGGGGTCATGTTTGGCCGGTTGTGGAGTGAGTTGGAGTGTTTCACCGCAAAGAAGAAATCCCCTCAAACGTAGGGTGTCAGCGGGTCTAGCATTGGGGATGAGCCACAGATAGGGTTTCAGCGCGTTGCAAGGGAGACCGCGCCTTCGGGGTGAGTTGCACTTGAGGGTGGCTTCAAGCAGGTTTAGTGTCAAAGTTATCATCTATTTTCGAGGCCAAGGATGGTTGTCGCACTACCGGTATATGTCAGTTCGGACCAGAGGAGCTGGGGGCAAGGCCACGTATCAGATGGTGTCGAGCTCGGAGATCTGTCGCGGCCGCAACAGTAGACTCCGAGCTAGCCTATTGTTCAGCGGTTCGGTCTACATGAGGTAGGGTCCTGTTTTGGGTATAGTATCAATATGTTCTTAGTATTTCGTTATAGGCAAGGTAGGGGTATTTTTAGACTCTGTTATGAACATTGTCCTTGCCATTATCAAATCAACCTGGCTATCTATTTGTTTGTTTAATTGCAATGGTTGTCTGTTAGTTGAATTCCTGTTTTCTTGTTTTGTTTGGTCTTTATTATGTTGGTAAATAGTTTTGGTCGGTGAATGTTTTGATGGTCACAATTATTATTATTATTATTATTATTATTATTATTACTATTACTATTACTATTATTATTTTATCCACTGTGTTTGCATCTTGCACAACAAGATTATTCTGGTGTCACTATTCATACAGTGGGTATTTGTTTTATAAAAACCCTTCATTAAAAGAGAAAATGAAAAAAATTTCACCCTTAACCTCTCCGGTTCTCTTCCTCAAATCTTCAGCAAGCCCTCCCTGGTCCGAGCCTCTCATCCAAGCCAAGTAAGGGTTGTAATTTTTCCTTGTCATGTTTATTTTAAACTATATACTTATATATGCTCCTAATGGTATGTTTATAACTTTGCGGTAGTTTAAAAATTCTTCTATGCTGAAACTAGGTCTTCGGATTTTCGGGTTCAGGTGATATAATGGATGTAATGGTTATGTTTTAATTAAATGTATATTTTTTAAGGGTTTAATTAATTTGATCAATTTTTTTGTCTATTATTTTTACAAGTTATACACATATATATTTGTGTATAAATGTTTATATGAATCTATATATTTCAATATAACATATTATTTTCCGAACTAGGTTATGATTTTAAAATCCATGTGTTGAAAGGTTTTTAATTTTTTTCTTAAACCATGTTGTTATAAAATGTTATACATCTCAATATATATATATATACACATATATATGAGTAACCATATCTATCTATATAACCTGTATTTTTTTAAAATGATAATGGATTTAAATTTTAAGTATTTATCTCAAAATTTTATGGGTTGTGAGGGTGTAATTTGATCAAATTACGATTTTTATATGTGTGTGTATATATTTATATATATACACATATATATATCTTATTATTTTATGTGTACATAAGTTAAGGGTTATTTTAATTTATAATTATTTTCTATTGTACACTTATAATTCCGAAAATTGGTGTTTTAAAACATATATAGAGTTACGAAAACTGTTGGTGTGAGGGAATATTTCCTTATAAGGTGTTAATATATATATATGTATATATGTAATTTTAGTTATCAGAATATATAAAGTAAGGGTGCGACATATATATATATATATATTATGTATATATATATATGGTTATATGTATGCACCTATAAGTTTGAACCATAATCCGAAATTGGTTCGCCTAAAACAAACTTCAGTGGTTAAAGTTTGTTTATGATATTTTTAATTAAATTTTCATGAATGAATGCATTACATAAAGCATTTGTTGCACTTCAAATCAATTGGCCTTATATGCAATGGATCATAAGGCATGACCATTTATTAAGTCATGACCATTTATCAATGCATTTTTGTGCACAAATGACATCTATATTAATTTGAAATTATTCATTTTAAAATATAAATATTCATTTCCATAAATCAAGGATTTTGAAAAGTAAGGAACTATCATTTTATGTGGTAACCCCATCCATTCATTTCTAGTGCGTTTTAAATTAATATTACATGCACAAAGGAATGTTTACTATGTTATGCATGTCGTTGGGAAAATTATAATTTAAATAATAAATGACATATTTTGATTTAGTCTGTTTCCAATTCCTTTTATCGGTGCAAGAATTGATCATGAATAATGAGCATGTATTAAAATGCATTAAAAGTTTATTATTATGGAAGATTTGTAAAGTTATTATTTTATGTGATAATCAAAAATTTTATTATTATTAATAATTTATGACATAAGAATTTAATTATTCAAAGTGGTATGGGACACTTTGAATAATGTGAATTAAGAAACCAAGAAATATGTATACATAGAATGATAAGTGATTTAATAAATCAAAGTGGTATGTGAACTTTGATTTAGATATATGAGGAATACATTGGAACTAGTATGTTCCGGGGTGGGGTGCGGTAAAACTAAGCCCTCCGGGTTGGGGTCCGGTTACAGCAGACCCTCCGGGTTGGAGTCCAGTTATTAGAGGCTCTACGGGGTGGAGTCCGATTATAGATGTTCTTCGGGTTGGGGTCCGGTTATAGTTAGCCCCTAGGTCCTGGAACGAGGCCTTGACACAGTATGGCATATTCACTTTCCTCATTATGACTATGTAAATTAATTAACCAGAGGATTATTTGACTAGTATAATATTCCTAGTTTAAGAGCTTATGATTATGAGAATCATAAGAAGTTTAAGTATGACATATTTATTATTTATGTAATATTCAAAAATTTAATGGCCAATAGTAAATGATGAAATTGATGTTATTATTTTTAAGCGCTGCTCTGATCATGAATTACACCTAGTTATTAATTTTATACTTTCATTTTAAGATAAAATGTCTTTTACATTCTATTCTGAATGAGCATTCTCATAATTGAATCATGATAATGTTAGTATGTTTTAAATTATGCACTTATATCACTTAGAAAATTGTCATGGTATGTTTAATGTGTTACAACATTTTAAAGAAAATGTTTTATGGAAATTTTAAAGAATATTTTCAAAAGTTATTTTGGGTATAGTATGTTATTTTTTTAAACCCCTTACTGGGCATTCGTATTCTCACCCTACATTTTTAATTAAAAAGTTTCAGGTAACAAATTTTAGCAGATGAAACATTTTAGCAGTAGCTGGTTTCCTAGAGCCTAAACCAAATTCGATCCTCTGTATGGCACCGGCTCCAGGCACTTGGGATCTGGGGTGTGACAGTTTGTACTAGAGGATTTGGTTTGGATAACTCTGGAAAACCGGAACTAAAAAATAAAAAAACTTACTTAATATATACTAAGAATGATTTTTTCTTAATTTTCAGATGGAAAATGAAGGTACTAATCTTCTGTATCTTCCTAATGAGGACCTAGAAACCTTAATTTCAATAGCCATCCATGAAAATTATATAAACTATGCCCATATTGGTAGGTCATGAAAACATCTCTATGACATATCCAATTCTCCCAAAGTACTTCAACTCCATCGAAGAGCAGTCATGGATTACATCTTTATGATGCAAGCCCACTTTCCATCCTACGGACGATGGGGAAAATACTACGAGGGAATTTTTAGATGCTTCACCACAGCGGAAGGCTTCCCGTCCCTCACGGCCTTCAAAGATGCTACAGTAGAGGGAGACCTTCGTGTGGCATATATGTGTCAAGTCCTGTCTTATGGCCACCTTGGTCAGGTAATGGACTTTGACATCCTTGTATAAGAAGCCTCCCGTTCTGTGTAAAGACAACAAGTTTATACAGACGTCTCTCAGTTTTACACCCCACATGTCAAACTATGGAGGCAACACAAGTGCACCCACGACATGGAGCCAGATTTCTTGGGTTGCATATGGTTCAGGGAAATTGAAAGTTTCGAATTATTTTTGTGGATTCAGCTATTAGGGAACTAGGGAAACCATTAGACCTATTTTATTTTATGTAACAGTAGTTATATAAGAATATAACATGTTGTCTCTTATTTTTGTTATCCTTTCATCGGTTATACTTTTGAATGAGGATCACTAAATGAACTTTCATAATAAATTTTCATATAAAAGGACATACCCATATGTTATCTCTTCCTGTTGAGATATTGAAGATTATAACGATCAAAACCTGTTAAGAGGAGTACTTACCTCTCACAAACTTGTAAAAAACATGCAAAAAACTATATGAAGTGACAAACAGTCCAGAAATTATCCGCACCAGTCAAGGTAATGCTTCCATTTACTGCCGCATAGCCACGACCCAACTGGCCGAGTATAGGCAAAGAGGAAAATACCATGAAGGGCTTTTCCTATGTTTCACCCTAGTCCAGAACTACATGGCCAGGTTATATTTTCAAGAGGTTTCTTTGGAGGGAAACCTTTGTGCAACATACATGTACCAACTCCTCAGTTTTAGCCTGTACAAAGACATCTACGACTTGGATGTTCTCAGTCGAGACATAGTACGGCAAGTTCTTCATTTGATGGTCCATTCATACATTTCCAAACATTCTACCATTCAAGCCTCCCTCTGGAAGCCTGAGTGTTCGATGCAAGATTTCAACCCTTTCTGTCCAAGGTGTGTCTGGGTTAGAGAAAAAGAGGAGTTGAGCATCAATTCGGGTTTTCCGCTGAACGCACCTGAGGATCCTCTACGATGGATTATGTGGTAAGAACATCAGAGAGATTTCTTTTTTTTGGTAATGAAATGAATTTTGAGGACGTAATTCTTCAAAGGAGGGAATAATGTAACACCCCAAAAACTTATGTTTCATATAATGGTAGTTTATATATATTTATATATATTTATGTCATCTATTAATCGAACAAAACTTTTTCTTATGGAAAAGTAATAATACAATTTTAATTTATGAAATGGAATAAAACACACGAAATGGACATAAGGCTATTTATTCAAATAAATACACCATAGCGTTTACAATGCACCGAGAGCAAAAGAGTAACCATTCTAACCAAAAATACCTATTAATAACCCTATCAGAATTACAGGGAGACACCTTAAAACAAAGAGAACCCCAAGAATATAATATGGGTCCTTAGAATTTGTCATCATGAACATAAGCATGGCCGAAGCCACCTCGACCATACTAACCACAAATGGTATGACGAGAATCATCTTCTTCAATCAATTTGAGTATTTGGACACCCTAAGTCCTGTATTTATAAGACACTAATGTGACCGTTGGAGTTTTAATCGAGTGATCTTTAGTGTTTAATTAGATGGATACAATTATAACTCTTAAGGAATTTTCATGTAAAATAATAATAGAAAATTTACATTTAAGTACAGTTTAAAATAACTATTTTATTCTTTTCGAACTATTATTTAATAAAATATTTTAAATAATTATTATACTAATATATGAATATAACTAATTTGTTGCTTTTTTCCCAAAATGTAATATATATACATATATATGTATATAATTGTGTATATTGGGTTTGAATTGTATGACAATACTATTATAAGATTATAATCATATATTTCGGTCATACATAACATTGAAATTTGTTATTTTAAAATATTTTAATGACCTCATTTTGTGCTATTTAACTAAGCAGATAATTTCTTAAACTATTATATGAATAATTATATGGGTTTTGTACATATACGAAAAAATAAAAATTATTAGATTATAAATTAGGTTAATGTCTCATAATATTATCAACATTTTGAATATATAATAAAATTATTTGAATGATTAAAAATGTACATGTATGAATGATATTTTTGATAAAAATTATTATTGAGTAATATTACACTTTTATAAAGTTTCAAAATTTAAAATTATGATAATACAAATCCAATTATCAATTTAATTTATAATGTTTTTGTTTTACATATATATAATTTTACCATAAAAAGAAACGATTTAGATTTAGATGCTAAAAACGGATGAATGATAATATGTAATAATATAAAAATGCACTTTTTTAATTTATGCAAATACATATTTAAACTATCATAGGAATGAATATATCAAAATTATTTGAGTTTTATATATACTTCCTTTTTTAAAAATATTATATATATATATATAAAGTAATAATTAATAGTTTTAATTTATAAATTTATGATTAGATTAATTTTTATAAAATCATTAATTTTATGATTCTCGTTTAATAAAAATTATAATGGTATAAATATTTTAATGTTAAACATATGATATGTTAAACTATATAAATGAAGTCAAATATGAAAAGGTAAAGATATTATAATAATAAAGTGATATTTTATTGAATTGGGGAGAAAAAAAAAGATGTCAAAAGGAATTTGGAAAGCGTGTTTTTGAAAATGTGTAAAGAAAAAATAGGAAAAAAATGAAAAATAGAACAATAAAAAGGGAATCCCGTATTGAATTTTGGGGGTCACGTTTGGCCAGTTGTGGAGTAAATTGTAGTGTTGTGCCGCAAAAAAGAATGCCCCTCAAATGCAGGGTTTCAGCAGGTCTAGCGTCAGGGATGAGCCGCGGATAGGGTTTCAGTGCGTCGCAATGGAGACCACGCCTTCAGGGTGCGTCGCGCTTAAGGGTCGCTTCAAGAAGGTCTGGTGCCAAAGTTACAATCAGTGGTCGAGGCCGAGGTTGGGTGTCGCACTGACGGTATACACTGGTTCAGACCGGAGGAGCTGGGTCGAGGCCGCACATCAGCCAGTATCGAGCTCGGAGATCTGTCACGGTCGCCGCAGTAGACTCTGATCTAGCCTGTTGTTCAACGATTTGGTCTACACGAGGTAGGGTCCTGTTGCGGGTGTAGGATCAATATGTTCTTATTCTTTAATTCTAGTCAAGGTATGGGTCTTTTTCGACTCTTTTATGCATGTTTCCCTTTCCATTATCAAATAAATTTAGCAATCTATTTGTTTGTTTAATTGTAATGGTTGTGTGTTAGTTGAATTCCTGTTTTCTCATTTTGTTTGGTCTTTGTTATGTTTGTAAATATCTTTGGTCCGTGAATATTTTGCTGGTCACAATTATTATTATTATTATTATTATTATTATTATTATTATTACTATTACTATTACTATTATTATTTTAGCCATTATGTTCGCAGCTTGCACAACAAGATTATTCTGGTGTCACTATTCATATAGTGGGTATTTGTTTTATAAAAACCCTTAATTGAAAGCGCAAATGAAAAACTTTTCACCCATAACCGTTCCAGTTCTCTTCCTCAAATCTTCAGCAAGCCCTCTATGCTCCGAGCCTCTCATCGAAGCTAAGTAAGAGTTGTAATTTTTCCTTTTCGTGTTTATTTTAGAGTATATACTTATATATGATCCTAATGGTATGTTTATAACTTTGTGGTAGTTTAAAAATTCTTCTATGCTGAACCTGGGTCTTCATATTTTCAAGTACAGGTGATATAATGGATGTAATGGTTATGTTTTAATTAAATGTATATTTTGTATGAGATTAATTAATTTGATCAATTTTGTTGTCTATTCTTTTTACAAGGTATACACATATATATTTGTGTATAAATGTTTATATGAATCTATATATTTTAATATAACATATTATTTTACGAATTGGGTTATGATTTTAAAATCCATGTGTTGAAAGGATTTTAATTTTTTTTCTTAAACCATGTTGTTATAAAATGTTATACATGTCAATATATATATATATATATATATATATATATATGAGGAACCATATATATCTATATAACCTGTTTTTTTTTTAAAATGATAATGGATTTAAATTTTAAGTATTTTTCTCAAAATCCTATGGTTTGTGAGGGTGTAATTTGATCAACTTACGGTTGTTATATATGTGTTTATATATTTATACACACACACACATATATCTTATTATTTTATGTGTACATAATTTAAGGGTTATTTTAATTTATAATTATTTTCTATTGTACACTTATAATTCCCAAAATTCGTGTTTTAAAACTTATATAGAGTTACAAAACCCGTTGGTGTGAAGGAATTTTTCCTTGTAAGGTGTTAATATACATATATATATATATATATGTTATATTAGATTTCAGAATATATAAAGTAAGGGTACGACATATATATTTATATTATGTATATATATATATATTGTTATATGTATTCACCTATAAGTTTGAACCATAATCTGAAATAGGTTGGCCTAAAAAAAACTTCGGTGGTTAAAGTTTGTTTATGATATGTTTAATTTAATTTTCATGAATGCATGCATTTCATAAAACATTTTTTGCACTGCAAATCAATTGGCCTTATATGCTATGGAGCATAAGGAAAGACCATTTATTAAGACATGACAGTTTATCAGCACATGCTTGTGTACAAATGACATCTATCTTAATTTACAATTAGTCATTTTAAAATATAAATATTCATTTTCATAAATCATGGATTTTTAAAAGTAAGGAACTTTCATTTTATGTGGTAACCCCATCCATTCATTTCTAGCGTGTTTTAAATTAATATCACTTGCGCAAAGGAATGTTTACTATGTTATGCATGTAGTTGGGAGAATTATTATTTAAATAATAATTGATATATTATGATTTAGTCTTTTTCCAATTCCTTTTATCGGTGCAATAATTGAGCATGAATAATGATTATGTATTACAATGCATTAAAAGTTTATTACTATAAAAGAGTTGTGAAGTTATTATTTTATGTGATAATCAGACAATTTATTATTAATAATAATTTATGACATAAGCATTTAATTATTCAAAGTGGTAGAGGACACTTTAAATAATGTGAATTAAGAAACCAAGTAATATGTGTACTTAGAATCATAAGTGATTTAATAAATCAATGTGGTATGTGCACTTTGATTTAGAGATTTGAGGAATGCATTGGACCTAGTATTTTATGTGGTAGGGACTACTAAAAGTAAGCCCTCTGGGTTGGGTTCCAGTTACAGCAGGCCATCTGGGTTGGAGTCTGGTTATTAGAGGCTCTCTAAGGTGGAGTCTAGTTACATAGGCTCTCCGGGTTGGGGTCTGGTTACAGTTAGCCCCTAGGTCTTGGCACGAGGCCCTGACACAGTTCGACATATGCACTTTTCTCATTATGAATATGTAAATTAATTAACCAGAGGATTATTTGACTAGTAGAATATTCCTGGTTTAAGTGCTTATGATTATGAGAATCATAAGAAGTTTAAGTATGGAATATTTATTATTTATGCAATATTCAGAAATTTAATGGCCAATAGTAAATGATGAAATTGAAGTTATTATTTTTAAGCGCCGCTCTGATCATGAATTACACTTAGTTATTAATTTTTTAACTTTCATTTTAACATAAAATGTCTTTTACTTTCTATTCTGAATGATAATTCTCATAATTGAATCATGATAATGTTAGTATGTTTTAAATTATGCACTTATATCACTTAGACAATTGTCATGGTATGTTTAATGTGTTACAACATTTTAAAGAAAATGTTTTATGGAAATTTTAAAGAATATTTTCAAAAGTTATTTTGGGTATAGTATGTTATTTTTTTAAACCCCTTAATGGGCATTCGTATTCTCACCCTACATTTTTAATTAAAAAGTTTTAGGTAATAACTTTTAGCAGATGAAACATTTTAGCAGTAGCTGGTTTCCTAGAGCCTGAACTGAATTCGATCCTCTGTATGGCACCGGCTCCTGGTACTTGGGATCTGGGGTGTGACAGTTTGTACTAGAGGATTTGGTTTGGATAACTCTGGAAAACCAGAACTAAAAAATAAAAAAAACTTACTTATGGTATACTAAGAATGATTTTTTTCTTAATTTTCAGATGGAAAATGAAGGTACTAATCTTCTGTCTCTTCCTAATGAGGACCTAGAAACATTAATTTCAATAGCCATCCATGAAAATTATATAAACTATGCCCATATTGGTAGGTCATGAAAACATCTCTATGACATATCCAATTCTCCCAAAGTACTTCAACTCCATCGAAGAGCAGGCATGTATTACATCTTTATGATGCAAGCCCACTTTCCATCCTACGGACGATGGGGAAAATACTACGAGGGAATTTTTAGATGCTTCACCACAGCGGAAGGCTTCCCGTCCCTGACGGCCTTCAAAGATGCTACAGTAGAGGGAGACCTTCGTGTGGCATATATGTGTCAAGTCCTGACTTATGGCCACCTTGGTTAGGTAATGGACTTTGACATCCTTGAATAAGAAGCCTCCCGTTCTGTGTAAAGACAACAAGTTTATACAGAAGTCTCTCAGTTTTACACCCCACATGTCAAACTTTGGAGGCAACACAAGTGAACCCAAGACATGGAACCAGATTTCTTGGATTGCATATGGTTCAGGGAAATTGAAAGTTTCGAATTATTTTTGTGGATTCAGCTATTAGGGAACTAGGGAAACCATTAGACCTATTTTATTTTATGTAACAGTAGTTATATAAGAACATAACATGTTGTATCTTATTTTTGTTATCCTTTCATCGGTTATACTTTTTAATGAGCATCACTAAATGAACTTTCATAATAAATTTTCATATAAAAGGACATACCCATATGTTATCTCTTCCTGTTGAGATATTGAATATTATAACGATCAAAACCAGTTAAGAGGAGTACTTACCTCTCACAAACTTGTGAAAAACATGCAAAAAACTATATGAAGTGACAAACAGTCCAGAAATTTTCCGCACCAATCAAGGTAATGGTTCCATTTACTGCCGCATAGCCACGACCCAACTGGCTGAGTATAGGCAAAGAGGAAAATACCATGAAGGGCTTTTCCTATGTTTCACCCTAGGCCAGAACTACATGGGAAGGTTATATTTTCAAGAGGTTTCTTTGGAGGGAAACCTTTGTGCGGTATACATGTACCAACTCCTCAGTTTTAGCCTGTACAAAGACATCTACGACTTGGATGTTCTCAGTCGAGACATAGTATGACAAGTTCTTCATGTGATGGTCCATTCAGACATTTCCAAACTTTCTACCATTCGTACCTCCCTCTGGAAGCCTGAGTGTTCGATGCAAGAGTTCAACCCTTTCTGTCCAAGGTGTGTCTGGGTTAGAGAAAAAGAGGAGTTGAGCATCAATTCGGGTTTTCCGCTGAACGCACCTGAGGATCCTCTACGATGGAGTATGTGGTAAGAACATCATAGAGATTTCTTTTTTTTGGTAATGAAATGAATTGTGAGGACGTAATTTTTCAAAGGAGGGAATAATGTAACACCCCAAAAACTTATGTTTCATATAATGGTAGTTTATATATATATATATATATTTAAGTCATCTATTAATTGAACAAAACTTTTTCTTATGGAAAAGTAATAATACAATTTTAATTTATGAAATAGAATAAAACACACGAAATGGACATAAGGCTATTTATTCAAATAAATACACCATAGCATTTACAATACACCGAGAGAAAAAGAGTAACCATGCTAACCAAAAATACCTATTAAGAACACTATCAGAATTACAGGGAGACACCTTAAAACAACGAGAACCCCAAGAATATAATATGGGTCCTTAGAATTTGTCATCATGAACATAAGCATGGCCAAAGCCACCTCGACCATACTAACCACAAATGGTATGACGAGAATCATCTTCTTCAATCAATTTGAGTATTAGGACACCCTAATTCCTATATTTATAAGACACTAATGTGACCGTTGGAGTTTTAATCGAGTGATCTTTAGTGTTTAATTAGATGGATACAATTATAACTCTTAAGGAATTTTCATGTAAAATAATAATAGTAAATTTACATTGAAGTACAGTTTAAAATAACTATTTTATTCTTTTCGAACAATTATTTAATAAAATATTTTAAATAATTATTATACTAATATATGAATATAACTAATTTGTTGTTTGTTTTCCAAAATGTAATATATATACATATATATGTATATAATTGTGTATATTGGGTTTGAATTGTATGACAATACTATTATAAGATTATAATCATATATTTCGGTCATACATAACATTGAAATTTATTATTTTAAAATATTTTAATGACCTCATTTTGTGCTATTTAACTAAGAAGATAATTGCTTAAACTATTATATGAATAATTATATGGGTTTTTTACATATACGAAAAAATAAAAATTATTATATTATAAATTAGGTTAATGTCTCATAATATTATCAATATTTTTAATATATAATAAAATTATTTGAATGATTAAAAATGTACATGTATGAATGATATTTTTGATAAAAATTATTATTGAGTAATATTACACTTTTATAAAGTTTCAAAATTTAAAATTATGATAATAAAAATCCAATTATCAATTTAATTTATAATGTTTTTGTTTTACGTATATATAATTTTACCATAAAAAGAAATGATTTAGATTTAGATGCTAAAAATGGATGAATGATAATATGTAATAATATAAAAATGCACTTTTTTAATTTATGCAAATAAATATTTAAACTATCATAGGAATGAATATATCAAAATTATTTGAGTTTTATATATACTTCCTTTTTTGAAAATATTATATATATATATATAAAGTAATAATTAATAGTTTTAATTTATAAATTTATGATTAGATTAATTTTTATAAAATCATTAATTTTATGATTCTCGTTTAATAAAAATTATAATGGTATAAATATTTTAATGTTAAAAATATGATATGTTAAACTTTATAAATGAACTTAAATATAAAAAGGTAAAGATATTATAATAATAAAGTGATATTTTATTGAATTGGGGACAAAAAAAAGAAGTCAAAAGGATTTTGGAAAGCGTGTTTTTGAAAATGTGTAAAGAAAAAGGAGGAAAAAAATGAAAAATAAAACAATAAAAAGGGAATCCCATATTGAATTTTGGGGGTCACGTTTGGACAGTTGTGGAGTGAAATGTAGTGTTGTGCCGCAAAGAAGAATTCCCCTCAAATGCAGGGTTTCAGCGGGTCTAGCGTCAGGGATGAGCCGCGGATAGGGTTTCAGCGCGTCGCAATGGAGACCACGCCTTTGGGGTGCGTCGTGCTTAAGGGTCGCTTCAAGAAGGTCTGGTGCTGAAGTTATAATCTGTGGTCGAGGCTGAGGTTGGGTATCGCACTGACGGTATACACCGGTTCAGACCAGAGGAGCTGGGGGCGAGGCCGCACATCAGCTAGTGTCGAGCTCGGAGATCTGTCACGGTCGCCGCAGTAGACTCTGATCTAGCCTGTTGTTCAGCGATTCGGTCTACACGAGGTAGGGTCCTGTTGCGGGTGTAGGATCAATATGTTCTTATTCTTTAATTCTAGTCAAGGTATGGGTCTTTTTCGACTCTTTTATGCATGTTTCCCTTTCCATTATCAAATAAATTTAGCTATCTATTTGTTTGTTTAATTGTAATGGTTGTGTGTTAGTTGAATTCCTGTTTTCTCGTTTTGTTTGGTCTTTGTTATGTTGGTAAATATTTTTGGTCCATGAATATTTTGCTGGTCACAATTATTATTATTATTATTATTATTATTATTATTATTATTACTATTACTATTACTATTACTATTATTATTTTAGCCATTGTGTTCGCAGCTTGCACAACAAGATTATTCTGGTGTCACTATTCATATAGTGGGTATTTGTTTTATAACAACCCTTAATTGAAAGAGCAAATGAAAAGCTTTTCACCCATTACCGTTCCAGTTCTCTTCCCCAAATATTCAGCAAGCCCTCTATGCTCCGAGCCTCTCATCGAAGCTAAGTAAGAGTTGTAATTTTTCCTTTTCATGTTTATTTTAGAGTATATACTTATATATGATCCTAATGGTATGTTTATAACTTTGTGGTAGTTTAAAAATTCTTTTATGCTGAACCTGGGTCTTCAGATTTTCAAGTTCAGGTGATATAATGGATGTAATGGTTATGTTTTAATTAAATGTATATTTTGTATGGGATTAATTAATTTGATCAATTTTGTTGTCTATTCTTTTTACAAGGTATACACATATATATTTGTGTATAAATGTTTATATGAATCTATATATTTTAATATAACATATTATTTTACGAACTGGGTTATGATTTTAAAATCCATGTGTTGAAAGGATTTTAATTTTTTTTCTTAAACCATGTTGTTATAAAATGTTATACATGTCAATATATATATATATATATATATGAGGAACCATATCTATCTATATAACCTGGATTTTTTTTAAAATGATAATGGATTTAAATTTTAAGTATTTTTCACAAAATACTATGGTTTGTGAGGGTGTAATTTGATCAAATTACGGTTATTATATATGTGTGTATATATTTATACACACACACACATATATCTTTTTATTTTATGTGTACATAAGTTAAGGGTTATTTTAATTTATAATTATTTTCTATTATACACTTATAATTCCCAAAATTGGTGTTTTAAAACTTATATAGAGTTACAAAACCCGTTGGTGTGAGGGAATTTTTCCTTGTAAGGTGTTAATATAAATATATATATATATATATGTAATATTAGATTTCAGAATATATAAAGTAAGGGTACGACATATATATTTATATTATGTATATATATATATGGTTATATGTATTCACCTATAAGTTTGAACCATAATCCGAAATAGGTTGTCCTGAAACAAACTTCGGTGGATAAAGTTTGTTTATGATATGTTTAATTAAATTTTCATGAATGCATGCATTTCATAAAACATTTTTTGCACTGAAAATCAATTGGCCTTATATGCTATTTAGCATAAGGCATGGCCATTTATTAAGACATGACAGTTTATCAGCACATGCTTGTGTACAAATGACATCTATCTTAATTTACAATTAGTCATTTTAAAATATAAATATTCATTTTCATAAATCAAGGATTTTTAAAAGTAAGGAACTGTCATTTTATGTGGTAACCCCATCCATTCATTTTTAGCATGTTTTAAATTAATATCACTTGCGCAAAGGAATGTTTACTATGTTATGCATGTAGTTGGGAGAATTATTATTTAAATAATAATTGATATATTATGATTTAGTCTTTTTCCAATTCCTTTTATCGGTGCAATAATTGAGCATGAATAATGATTATGTATTACAATGCATTAAAAGTTTATTACTATGAAAGAGTTTCGAAGTTATTATTTTATGTGATAATCAAGAAATTTATTATTAATAATAATTTATGACATAAGCATTTAATTATTCAAAGTGGTATAGGACACTTTGAATAATGTGAATTAAGAAACCAAGTAATATGTGTACTTAGAATGATAAGTGATTTAATAAATCAATGTGGTATGTGCACTTTGATTTAGAGATATGAGGAATGTAGTGGACGTAGTATGTTCTGAGGTGGGGACTAGTAAAAGTAAGCCCTCTAGGTTGGGTTCCAGTTACAGTAGACCATCCAGGTTGGAGTCTGGTTATTAGAGGCTCTCTGGGGTGGAGTCTGGTTACAAAGGCTCTCCGGGTTGGGGTCTGGTTACAGTTAGCCCCTAGGTCTTGGCACGAGGCCTTGACACAATTCGACATATGCACTTTTCTCATTATGAATATGTAAATTAATTAACCAGAGGATTATTCGAATAGTAGAATATTCCTGGTTTAAGTGCTTATGATTATGAGAATCAGAATAAGTTTAAGTATGGAATATTTATTATTTATGCAATATTCAGAAATTTAATGGCCAATAGTAAATGATGAAATTGAAGTTATTATTTTTAAGTGTATCTCTGATCATGAATTACACTTAGTTATTAATTTTTTAACTTTCATTTTAACATAAAATGTCTTTTACTTTCTATTCTGAATGAGCATTCTCATAATTGAATCATTATAATGTTAGTATGTTTTAAATTATGCACTTATATCACTTAGACAATTTTCATGGTATGTTTAATGTGTTACAACATTTTAAAGAAAACGTTTTATGGAAATTTTAGAGAATATTTTCAAAATTTATTTTGGGTATAATATGTTATTTTTTTAAACCCCTTACTGGGCATTCGTATGCTCACCTTATGTTTTTAATTAAAAATTTTCAGGTAACAACTTTTAGCAGATGAATTTTTTTTGCAGTAGCTGGTTTCCCAGTTCCTGAACTGAATTCGATCCTCTATATGGCACCGGCTCCAGGTACTTGGGAGCTGGGGTGTGGAAAAATATGTCATAAATGAGTTTTTTTGGTCATTTGATATGATATGACAATTAAATTAACCCACAATATGTAAATATCATGACATCACAGTAAGATTAAAAATGTTAAAATAAGGGTTAAACTAAAAGACAAGGATAAAAAATATTCAAAACCTATGTAAAAATTATTTGATGATGGGTATTAAAAACAGCATCATCTTATCTTATAATTAAATTAGTTTTAGACTGTTTTTAATTGAAATTTAATTTATAATAAATTAATATTTCAAGACTTTCCTAAAGTGCCCCTCCTCCCTCTTAAAAAAGGACACCACCTCTACCCACTTAATCACACCTCTCAATCCCCTTGGATAGTCCATATTCTACTCAAATAATCTCTCAAAATCCCCCCCTTCCTCCTTTAAGCCTTACCTTGGGCATAAGGCAATTTAAGAAAGCCTTTTGGCTCAAATGAAATGAAGTCATCCGATTTTGAGGTAACGTCTTCTCTCAAGTTCATTTCCATTATTTTCCTTATCCACTCTCTATAATATTCTTATTATTTGATTAAATAACAAAAAAAGTATCCTAAATATACTAGGATTTTTTAAGAGAATTATTTAACTACACTTACACACACCTCCATCTAATGGATACAAATATACTGTTTTTGTGTACGACAAACTACTGCCTCATGAAACGATGATTGTTCAATTTTCCCCTACCATCTATCATGGTGGTAATTATGATGGAAATGTATTTATATTTAATATATATTATATTTATATTATATTATTTTTATTTACAACATACCTTTAGGCTTTCCATGATGTGTAAATACGATAATTTCATTTGAGGAAGTGTGGACTACCACCCCGTCAAAGTGATATAAGCCATTCATGTTGTACATAGAATGTATAAAGGATGGTTTTATCAAATATATGAGACATACATGACATAAATACAATACTAATATTATAATATACATTCATATCATTTGAATATTATTATTTTAATATGACAAGGAAATGAATGTAGCGTTCATGTGTACGTACGACCTACCGTCTCTATGATCAATGAATTTCATTTCTTATCTCTAAATGTTATGAAATATTATAAATACATATAATCTAGATATATATGATATTTATATCATTTTATAGATGATGTACTTTTGACTACAAGTACACTTTATATCAAAACAATTTTATTTTCGACTGAAGTACCGAATATTGACAAAATGACTAATATTAAATTAAATAATTATGTAATTATTATAACGTGGTAATAAGTGATATAAAAGGAATAATAAACTTTAATTTTTTTTGAAACAAGTAGAAATTATCAAAAGTTTATTATTCAGGAAGAACAAGGAACATAAGCAATGATTCAAACTCAAGGTAAGAGACTTTGTCTCAAATCTCTTTTTATTGAGTCGTATTTTGATGTTACACACCACCTTCTTTTATATGGTGTATAATAAATCCCTTTGAATTCTAATTTAATTAAAAGGAAATATTTTTTCTATGAATATTTTACTAAATTTTTAAAATGAATATTTTTAATATATGCGGCGACAATGACCTCTTTGTTGCTATAATTGTTATTTGATATCTGGATTCCTCTATAAGAATTAATGTTTTCAAAAGGAAAAGAAATCCCTTATTAATTTTTTGGTTTTTTTGGTAGTGAAAATGGTTTTTGAAATAAATTGAGTATTTCAATACATTGAAATTATTTTTTGTGATTTCTAATAAAATGTTATTTGTGAAATGTTGATATTTTCAATATTTTATGTGTTATGATTATACAATGGTACTTAGAAATTTTAAGGGTGGTTATGTGATAAACCAATGACAGGTGGTTACATGATAAACCAAATTACAGATGGTTTCATGATAAACCAAGGATGGGTGGTTACATTATAACCACTAATGCATTGGGTATGGAAGTCTGTCGTATGACTATTCCATTTAGTGATATGTGTGGAAGTTGACTTTATGGTTATTTTATTTAAGTATGTTTATGTACCAAGTTACCTTTATATTCTATATGTTTCTTTCTATTGGATTTATGGTAATATTTTGTTTACAAAAAGGGTAAGAAATGAACTTATATTTAGTGAAGTGTTTTTGATACTTTTTAAAGGTGAAAAGTACCACTTTATGATAAAGTTTTCATGGTTCACATGTTTTCGCAAGACTAATAGTTTTGACTCATTATGTATACCTTATTTAATTTTTTATACTCATCCCAAGTTTTTGAAATGTTTTTCCTAGGATATACGGAAGGGTAACAGAAAAAAATAATTCAAGAATATTTTTATTAAGAAAATAATTATTGTTTTATTTTAAGGAGTTTTATTATTGTGAAAAATTGGATAGAGTAGAAGTGTATACATTGTAATATTTGATATGTAATTAAATAGTTAAGTCCTAATTATTTAAAACTTTAACCTGAAAATACCCTTAAAGTGAGTTCTTAACTTAACTCAATACTAAGTAATGTTTAAGGCTGTGTATTTATATTGCATGTACATCATTCATCGAATTTCATGGGCTATAACAAATCTCTAACAATCTATTTTAGGTTTCATCAATCACCACAATCATCTTCCTTCAATCCATAAAGGAGTTTGTGGATCATTCACTATATGAGAGTGATTATCTCTTTAGGACATAGGAGGAGGGAGAATCTCTCAAGTATGAAAAATTAAACATACTTGAAAGATCTTTTCGCAACACCTATATAGTGGATGTACAAAATAACTAGTTTGGGTCCCCCGACCCCTGTATATTTAACATATATTGAATAGGTAATAAATACATAATTATGATGAATTAACTGTTTTATAAATATTATTTATATTTTATCACATAATTTTAATATATTTTACAAATATTATGTGCTAAAATTGTTTCATTAACACAACTCATAATTCTTGATAATATTAAATAAACATTAGATATGAAAATAATATTTGTTCGAAAAATATTATTCCTTGTATTTACTTAAATACATGTAAATATTTTTATTGTACAAATTTTCCCCAATTATTCTATACTCAAATAATAATGAATTTCTTTAATTATCAATTATCAACAAAACCTAGAACACTCTTTAATAGAATGATGGGGCCCATCATGTTCTATATACATATTCATTGAAATAGGGAAGAATGTTTAATGAGCTATTGTGTTTGACCCTCTAGGACATTCTCTAGATATAAGTGAATATTTTTCATATAACAAGAGTTAAATCTAACTACCCATAAAGGCCCCTAAAGAGGAAAGGAATATTAATACCAATGAAAACCAATATACAAACATGCACTGTGTAATATAATCAATTTTTAATATAATATCTCATAAATTAGGATGCACACTTCTATCATCATGCTTTCTTACTTTATATTTTTTTTGATCTGACTAGATGGAATTGATTTTGAATACCATTCCATGGATATATGTGGGTCCAACCATCCGGAACAACCATGAATAATATATCACTTCCTCATATCCAAAAGAGAAAAATTTCCTCTTGATCATTCAATCAATGTCACACCATAAATAACACACCCAATACAAGCTATCACACCATGAAATCATTGTCATGGTTTTTCCATGAATCAAAGTACATGATAAAATGATAATAGTTTATAATTATATCATTTTAGGAGACCAATACACATGTCCATAGATAGGAACAATCAATAACACCTGAAATATGAAGTATTCCTATTGGTGGGTTTGTCATCACGATCTCATCTACTAGATATCAAAAAGAGTTAAGTTCATGAGAATAAGTTTCAATTCTTATGAGGCCCCACGAATTTATAGTAACACATCATCTATATCCTTTTAGTATGATGTATCAGGACCATATGAAAAAACATTAAGATTAATATCATAGTATATCTAGGTTCTCACTATATCTTAGAAACTGCTATAACCCTTTGACATGACTTGTAATATAAGGAAATTACAATAAATATAGTGGAGATAGAAGTATCCACACTATTATGGTATAATAAATACATATATATAGAACAATATACATGTAATGGAAAAAACATTCCATGAAATGTTGGTTATATGGAAGCCACTTTCAATACTCCCACTTGCACTAGAGCCAACTAATAACAAGTATCAATCTTATAGATCTCACCTAATAACCATACTTCATTTGAGATATGTATTTATAAAAGGGTTCTTACATGTTGTCCTCTATATATTCTCTAATAACTGAAAATTCACCTTTCTAGGTAAAATCCCTCAAGAGATGAAACTTTTAATGTATATGCTTTATCATGCAGTGTGACCTATGCTCATTGGTAAGAAACACAACTGCAATATTATCATGAAAACTAGAACATGGAATACACTTATAAATAAAACACTAATGTTTGAGAAAAATATTCATATCTCTACTTCCTCCTACATTGAATCGTATGCCTCTATATACTCAAATTCTACTGTAAAACAAGCTACCATAGGTTAATTTGATCTTATCCATCTCATTGTACCACTATTTAGAAAAAATACATAGATTTACTATGATGTAATATCATTGAGATTTGTCTATAAACTAGAAGTAATGTATCATCTCATTAATAGTTCCTTATCTCCTTTATATACCTGGAACATGTCCCCTGTATTCCTTAAGTACATCAAGATTGTTTTTACAGCTTCCCAATGCTGCTCCCTTGGATTTTCTTCATATCTTCCCACCATGATAAAATAAATGGCAACATAAAACATAGTATATAGTAGGTAATACATGATATATCCCACTGCCAAAGAATGAGATATTCTACTCATTCTTTAAATCTTCTCATATCTTTTTAGACACATTTTTTAGAGATTTTGATACCATGTGACATTGAAAACAATCATCTATTGAATTTTTCCATATTTTACCTTTTATGTACCATATAAATATATGTAATTTTACTTAGCCCAATCAGACACTAAGATCTATCTCGATAGATCACAATCCTTAGATTTTAGGCTACTTCACCTATGGCTTTCATGGAGAAGAATTAATTTAACAATGTCTTAACTGACTGTGATATTTTCACTTCATTTACAATAATTATTATTTCATCAACATATAATTATATAAAAATTATGGAATTCACAATAAACTTCTTGTATACATAAGTATCACATTTATTTTTGATGTAACTAAATTATCTTATAGCCTCATCAAAACACATGATCCATGATCATGATTTCTTTTTCCACCCATAAAAGGATATTTGTATATTTCACACATTATTGGTATTTTTTCACTTAATAAAACCTTTGGGTTGATTCATATAAACTTATTCTTGTAACATCCCATTTAGAAAATCAATTTTGACATCTATTTTCCAAATATCATAATCATGGAAGGCTTCTATTGTAAGAAATATTCTGATGGATTTTGCACTAATACTGGTGTCAAGGGGTTTTCATAGTTGATGCCTTGACATTTCCTAAAATCCATAGCTACCAGTATTTCATTACATGTGTTTTCTTGTATATACATTTCCAAATTTTTCTTGAATAACCATTTTATTCTTAATGGTTTTTTGATTAGATAGAGAGTATACCAAAATCCAAACATTATTTTGTTACATAGACTCCATCCTAGATTGCATGGAATCTCTCTATTTATCAGCATTATTTCCTTATAATTCTTCCTTTTAGCTTAATGGTTCATCATCCTCAATGAGTAATGTTTCACTTGGATAGGTTATAAGAAAAAAAACTATAGTTCTCTAGCCTCTCTAGTATACCTATGCAATACTTGTATCGCAAGAACATATTTATCACCCACTATATCTTGTGTAAATTGTTCCCTTACTAACTAATGTTCATCTAGATCATGAAATTCAATCTTGGTCCCGTTATTTCCAATGGATGTTTTCCCTTTTTAAAAATATAGATCATCTTGACATAATTACTTTTTAATATAAAGGGTTATATAGGAAATATCTTTTGGTTAATTTAGGATATCCTACCATTCATCTTCAGGATGTTAATTTTCCACTAGGTATAGTCTTAAAAAATTCTCAAATCACTATACCTGCATGTGTGAAATATTTTGTTTCTTTCCACTCCATAACTCATATGAAGTCTCATCTGTCACTTTAGTTTGTATATGGTTAAGAGTATATGAAACTATCTTCAAGTCGTATCCCCAAACGGATAATGAAAGGGTTTTATAATACATTATCGATCAGAACATATCTAACAAGGTCTAATTCCTCATTTCACTAAACCATTCCATAGTGGTTTATAATGTGGAGTGAGTTTGGATGCCATCCCATACTATTTTTAGTGATTAATTAGTTCTTTTTAAGGTACTATCCACCATGGTATGAGTTTAGTTCCATAATATTCTTATAATAAATGTTCTCTACTTCATGTTGATATTCCTTAAACATATGAAAGGAATCTGATATATACCGCATTATGTAGATATATCCATACCTTCTATAGTCACTAGTAAATGTCATGATGTTTGAAAACCCACCCCATGCCTCGACTAGAAATGGGCCACATACATCAGTATGAATTGATTATATTAATTAAGTGGAACTTTATCCCTTCCTAGAAAAGGTTACTTTTGTGATTTTCTCTTATAAATAAGTGTGACATACATCTATGCCAATGAGCTTGTACCCAAGTGGTTTTGGTTCCTGCTTGTCATCCAAAAGACCCACGATCAAATCTGGGAAGGGATGAATTTATGGGGTCACTATAGCAGTACTGTAGCAGTGGTGGAACTGTAGCAATGAAGAAACTGTAGCAGTGGAGGCACTATAGTAGGTACTGTGGTGGTGGTGGTATTGGAGCAGGTATTGTAGTAGCGCGGGTACTATGCCCGTATTGTTCACCGAGGGGCCCTTTGGGCCAAAAAATGGGCTTTTAAGCCTTGTATTCGCACCACTTAGCCTTGGGGATTTGGGCTATGTAATGGGTCTACCTTTACCTAGTCTTAAAGAGTTATTTACTTTAAATAATAAATTGAGGCTTTGGCCCCAACCTTTAAAAAAAAGTGTGACATACATCCAAAGGTTTTAACTCAACTAAGTCTAAATACCCTTCTTGGTGTAATTTATGAAATTGATTCTCATTTACATGAACAATCCTGATGTTCTATAGAGAAGTTTTATATTATTCACTATCGATTATTTCTTCATTTATTTTCTTTTAAGGGTTTCAATTTCAATTATATATAAACCATCATCAAGATGTTCCATATCGTAACACATGTGAGCCTTATTAAAGAGACAAAATTTATTTTCAAAATTGAAATAAAATCCCATATTGTCAATACGTGACATTGAAAGAATTATTATGGCTACTGAAGGTATATAATAAAAATTATTTAACACAAGAAAAAAACCACTTGGCAAAAACTGATGATAATCTCCCACTACTAAGGCTTCTAGACTCGCACCATTTGCAGCTTGAAAATTAACCTTTTTCAATCTTCTTTAATCTAATTGGTTCCTATATATGAATAAGAATGTTTGATCCACATGATATGTCCAATACCCAACATTTAGATAATGGTTGTTGATTTAATTCAATGAAAAAATACATAAACTGGATGTATTGCTTTCTTCTTCTTCCTAGATCTATAATTCTTCTTCCTCCTAGCTCTATAATTCTTCTTCTAGTGGCTATTTTTTCCACATTTAATTTTGATAACTTTTTAATCATTTTATTGCCTCTGTATCAATAGTTCTTTAAGGATGGTGAAATGGTGTCTTCAACATAAACATAGACTTAATAACCTTAGCATTTCCATTCTTCCTCCCATTCACCAAAAAAACTGATGAATTAGTATTGTTTATATATTTACCTTTTGCTGAACTGAATCAAAAATATCTGGGAGTGACATTGTCAAGTTATTCACATTGTAATTAAAATTAAATTTTGAGAAGATTGATGGTAATGAGTAAATAATGATATATGTTTCTAGTTATTAGTTCAACTTGAACCCAAGGGCTTCA
The DNA here is from genome assembly GCA_963277665.1 of Viscum album. NCBI lineage: Eukaryota > Viridiplantae > Streptophyta > Magnoliopsida > Santalales > Viscaceae > Viscum > Viscum album. The sequence continues at coordinate 76,716,989 of OY728159.1, forward strand.
GGTGTCTCAATGTACTCAATTATAATGATTATATGAGGTCCTTCTTGATTTCCTTATACTAGCCTTCACCAATACATTTCAATTGAAATATCATAACTTTCATTAGTTCTCTATCTCCTAATATTATTCATGGAGATGAGTAAGAATCTTTTAGGCATCTTCTTCCTCATGATTTTTTGCAACTGACTAGACACAAATGACAACATAATACACTATACATCTAGTGCATCATCTATATGATTTTTCCATTTAAATTTACCCTCCTTGATTGGTCCAAGAAGTGACTAAGGAGGATGTGAGGACGGATGCGCATCAATATTCCACTCTTGGAGTAGTACTATGTGTTATCACCCATACCACTCTTAGAATTTATAGCTAGTCAAGATACTTTTTTTATCCAGTATGGATCACAGTGAAAATGTTCTGGTGGTGTTGGTGATTTCCATTTTTATCCAAAAATAAATAAATTCAGTAGTTAGTTCATTATTAGTATTACCTTTTAGATGTTATTAATTAATAATTAAATCATTAAATGTATCCCACCATTTTATCAAACTATAATATCCTTTTCTATTAGATTCTGAATACTTTGCCGCTCTATAATTGTAGTGGAAAGGATCCTTGAAACCTCAACTTATAGTCTAAAATATTTGTCTATTCCACTACATATAGAGTTTATAGGTAGGCTATAGACTAGTCAATGACGTTAACTCATTATTTTTTGAACTATTGAGTAAAGTACCTACTTATCATAACTGTAAACTTGATTCCCCTAATGCATTGCCTCTAAAGTGAAAAAATATAGCTCTAGATACTTATTTTCTACCAATATTGTTCAAGTCAACCCATTAATCTTAGAAGAACTTACCAATTGTAGGATTCACCCACAAATTTGGCTGAAGAGCACATCTAACAACTATATTTTTTTTTAAATTTGATAAATAGAAGGATATACGAATTAATATATCTTTGAGGGATATTATTATTTCTTAATGAATGTAATCTATTTCAATTAAATATGTTCAAACTATGTTTTCATGATCACAACTGAAAATGAATTAATAGAAAAACATGCATCATATACATATGAATTTTTCTTGTTTATTATATTATGTGATATTTTAGTAATCATGAACATGCATAAAATAATAAAAAATTCATAAAGGATGTAATTTTAATCAAATAGTTTAGAGATTCTAATTATTATTGATCCATTTTACAATTAACAGATCAATCATGAAATAGGGGGTTTCACAACTGAGTTGAGTCCTGAATCATATCACCACTCACCCCTAGTCAAATATTTTCGATTCAATTATATAGTATAGTCTCATCTTAGCGGGGTCCTTGTCTTAAAGTGTCATTATAAAACATACAAGTATACTCATTCAAAGGTGAGGGGTTCTAAGGAAGAACAATATACAATAGATAAAATGGATGTGCATGACCTTATACATATTGAATGAAAATATGATGATACACAAACCATCAAATAATTAACTACTAATTTAAATCAATAAAAACAATAAATAACTAAATAAATCATCCATAAATACACTGGTATGGTCACTAGATGAACTCTAGTCTGTATAATAAATAAATGTGGGATAAAATTAAATTTCAATAAATTTAAAGTACATGTTTATTTAAATAAATTTAATGAACTATATAAATTCAAAAAAATTATTCTATTTGGCCCCGTCATGAATTTATATTTAATTACAAAAATAAAATTATTCAATTAATTTAATTTAATTCTAAAATTAAATTAATATTTCATTATATCAAAATATTATTCATTTCAAGAAAAAAATTATTTTCAATCAAGTTAATTTAATACTGAAATTAAATTAATAATATTGATTGATTTTTTGTTATGGAAGTGTATCACTATCCTCGAAGGCCCCGTTCGAGGCCATTGCGAGCTAGGTCTTAATTTCGTTGGCTCATTTTGGTTCATAAAGACATCATGTAGGGATTTTCTAGGCTAGGTAGGCCTTCCTTGACTCATTATAGGTTAGGAAGTCCCACCTCAACCCACTACTAGGAGAATCGAGTCTATAAGATCCCGAGTGAGGCCAAGGGAGGGGTCACCTCATATTTGGGGTGCTGAAATATTGAAAAGGGTGAGATGGGATGACATACGGATTGAATAGGTTATATTAGATGGTGGGTTATAATTCCATGGCCTTGGTCATTCTGTATCCTAGCAAAGATAGTAGTAAAAACTCGGTCGGGAGTGGAATGGATGTCCGAGAATCCCGTGACATACTACTGGAGGACCATAGAGAGGTGGCTGGACGACAGCGTCTTGCGCTTGATTGTGGGAGAGCGCGGTGGTCAGTGGCCTTCAGCGCAGTCAGTTGTGGCGAGGGTTGTTGGGTATCTAGTGGTGGATAATGGTTGGACATCGTGGGATGAGGTGGCACCAGTTAGTGGTTTGGGTGAGTATCAGGCTTGGGCTTCGGAGGGTGGTGGTCAGTAAGGAGGATGGAACACCAGTTTCGACTAGAGGGTTGTGGCATAGTCTCCTGATCTAGATTAGGTGATAGTGTAGGTGTCCGGTCGGCTGCTCGAACCAACCAGAGGAGGAAGAGGTGTCTTGGGTCAAAGGGGTTCAACCATATTCCTCTTCGGAGAATAATAATCTATGGGACTTTATTTAAAAAAATTATGAATACCAATAGCTTTAGAAAAAAAAATTATCTGCCTATTGTTTTTAAATAAACAGCCCCTCAAATTGAAAAACCTGACTGCAAAAAAAAATTCCTGATGAATTAAATTTTTCCAAACAGTTTTACATACCCTCAAATAGGTTTATTTAAAAATTAAATTAATATTTTATTTTTCCTCAGCTCATGAAAAAATGGATCAATGTCAAAGGATATTTTTTCCATATTTCTGCTGATTTGTGGTCGAAATAACACGGGGTCACCTGAAATAATTATTCATTTTAGAAAAACATGAAAATTTTAACATTCATAAAAATATTTTATTCATATATTTTAATATTAGAAAATATAGTATCCAAAAAACACTGTTTTGATCCCTAAAAATATTTGGATGGTTGTAGATTGGTTATCCGATATCAGATCGAAGAGCAGTGGGATCTGTTTAGATCGATTTCATACCCTCCATTTTAATTTAATGAATTATAATTTTTCTTGGATCATAAAATCCATGCGATCACTATGATACCAATTTTTGGTATTGTGGTACGCAATATAAGTTGGTGGGTGATGGATTAAAACTTTTCATAATTGGAGTGATGAAACATCATCATCACCTGTGATCCAAACCCTGGTATGGTCCGAGTGTGATGACCTGTCCCCTGGGGCCCGTTCTGTGACTACCTAAAGCTCGCCTTATATAGGCCAGGGGATGGAGACTAGCACCGAAAGATGTATTCCCTAAAATAATAAGGTGTTGACTTTAAACCTGTAAAAATACACAGTCTTATAACATGACAAGAAGCAACTGTGAAGAAAAATACTCAAGTAAAAAAGGAGTACTGAAAGTAAAAGGGGCCAGAATACAAGCTCAAATGAAAGTACGAGTACAAATGAAAAGTACAAATACAACTGAAAGGAACAATACAACTGAAAAAGGGAAAAGTAGCTCATGGATCATCCACCACAGATCCTACCTGAAGGGTAGGTATAGCTCATGATTAGTAGTCCCTATGTCGTGTCACACCAAACGGTCCACCCTGGATCCTACCTGAAGGGTAGGCACAACTCACGATTAGTAGTCTCTATGTCGTGTCTCACTAAATGGTCCACCCCTGAGCACCATCCAGTCCTATCTCCCTCATCATCGATCAATGTCATATTTCATCTACACAAGACACAACAAGGTGTGAGAAAATCCCATGTAGAGGTGAGTATAATGATACTTAGTAGGGACCTTGAGACCCCTTAGGTCTCCTAAAGTTCCACAAGAAAAAAACAAAAATCAAGAAATCAACTCTACTTAGGTAAGTGACCATACAGATACCAAAGTTATCAAGATATACTCATCTCATACATGAGGGAATTATACCACAAGGGTAACACCACGAAGGTAGAAGTACCACACAAGTAACACCATGAAGATAGTACCACGAAGGTAAAAGACTTAGTTCAAACAGATCCCCAGCTCAAACCAGGTATACAACTCAGAGAAACAGGATTATGATGCTGACCTACATAAGATCGATTTGAATGCTGATAGCCAGCCACAGATTCTCTAGGCCTATAAATAGGTAACATTCCCAGTCATAATGTCGAACACCTCAGCTTCTAGAGAACTCCTCCTCCATCGAGTAAAGTGGGCACGTCACGTCACATAGAGGCGCTTCCCACTAACCTTGAACTTCTAAGGTACTCCTCCCCATCGTGTACCATGGGTCTTCTAGGTCACACAGAGCTGCTCCCCCACCATGGAATGCTGAGGTACTCCTCCCCATCACTTACTGTGGCCGTCGAGTCACTCCGATTCAAAAGGTCAGCAGTCGTCTGGTCTCATCTAGTCACAGGGTTCCGTACATAGTGCGCTTAGAAGAACCACTCCCCAAGTTATCAGTTGTATTTCAACCAACACAAAGTCTCACAAAGAATTAACCCAATGATTTTTCATGTCACAAAGGTTCCAACAGAATAGATGGTGCATCAACCGGACGCCCGGTCTGTGCGTTATTGGCATTTCAGTGCCGAGAGACCAGTTGGATTCGGGTGTGATCCAACCCAGCCATACTCCAAGTTCCTCTAAAACTCTCATGGAGTAAGTAAAAAAGGATTGTCTCACTCCAAGGATCCCAATGTCATAGACGGTTCATCAAACAGACTTCTGATTCTCGAGATAAGGCTCTTTATGTGTTTTTGGACCCAGTTGGGCCCTGGTCCGGTCTGACCCAGTTGGACCCACCCGGCCCGACCCAGTCTATGCTGGGCTATGGTGGACTCAGCCTGTTGGGCAGAGGTCCTGCCTGGCCCACAAAAAGGGGAGGCCCAGCCCGTATAAGGTGGCCCACAAGGGCAGACCATAAAGGGGCGGCCTGGCCCACAAGGGGTATCCTACAAAGGCAGCAGCCTAGTAGGGAGGCGACCCGCTAAGGAGACGACCTTCTAGGGTAGCGGCCTACTAGGGCGCAGCTTGCAATGCGTCTACCAGGTGGATCAGGAGAGTCTCTCCCCCGAGATCCCGAATGGCTAGAGGCTGTTTGACCTTTAAAGCGGAGGATCCATGTGGGCGCCACCCGGTCATTGCGGAACCCACTGGAGGTGCAAGTTACACCTTCTCCATTGTGGCTTCAGGCACAGTCTCCTACTCACTGGCGGCGCGTGACAACACACTTCCCTTCCCTTGTGTGTCTAGCCGATGAGTCAGCTGCCTTCTCTGACTGCCGCGGCTGACAAGCTGCGACCCCTTTGCACACCGGTGGTGTGCAATGGCACGCCGCACCACATCCATAGACCGCTAGAGCCAACCGCTCCAATGTCAACCACGGCTTCGTGCCGCGGCCTCCTCTAGCGGCGTGCGTTGGCGCATTGCCTCCTTCATAGCTGGTTGGTGCCACCCCACCGGCGGTCTTCCAGGGAAGGCTCAAGGGTTACAAAGTGATAGAGGGTTCAGGCTAAGTTTATTAGTCCCACGCCCTCCATGTTAGCTCGTGATCAAAGGGAGGACTGTAACAACCTCCCGCAAAACGAATGAATCATGGATCAACCCATTAGTTGGTTGACTCACGTTCTTTGTATAATTTCAAGAACAGGTAAGAGGAAATAGAAAATTCACAAACGAAATAACCTCCAACCTCGTAACACGTTGGAGGGCGTCCGTGGATTGAAGGCAGATCAAGTTCTTTTTTTTCTGTAACTGGTTCCCAACAACGTCACTCACATGTTTCCTTTTGGTTCATGGTTCGGTGTCGCCCGTCACCTCCCGCTAGGTTTGGATTTGTCCTCTAAGGGTTCGGCATCGTGGCACTCCTTCAACAATTCATGTCGGAAAAATATTTTCCTGGATGGCACCGCCCCCCCCCCCCACTTTGTCAAAGGGGGTGGGATAGGTTGGTGTTTGGTGGCCAAACCCCCACCAAATTATCCAGCGGGAGAAGGCAACATGAAGGGGTGAGGAGGCCTATAAAAGGAGGCTCTCCCCTCTTCCAACATCTTCTCATTGTCACATTCATCCTATTTATCTCATCCGGTTCAATTTTGCGGTATTTAGTGAGGAAAGTTTCCCCTTTATTCAAGAGAATCTTATGAGGGGTTTCTCTTTGTAATAATTGATGGAGTGCGTACCCACTTTTACCCCATAGTGATCCTTCTATTTGCCCGTGGTTTTTTACCCCTTCTATTTGGGGGTTTTTCCATGTTACATCTTGTGTTCATTTATTTCCACATTTTTTCACTTTATTTTTATCTCGTAATTATCACTGCACTGGTGGGACAATAATTTATGGTCCCAAAAAGTGGTATTAGAGGAAGGTTCTGGCCTGGTGCTGTTCACATTTTTGGGTATTAATAATTCTCGTAAATTTTAGTATGCTCTGTGATTGTGACTTCAGTTGATATTTCACATCAGAAAAAAATTTATTGAGATTATTAAATACACCATTGTGAAACAGAGGAGGTTCTAGACTGACGGAGTGTCCAGATGGTGGTGAAATTTGAGATTGGAAAATTCAATGGGAATAATTTCTTGTTGTGGAAAATGAAGATACAGGAAGTGCTGCGGAAGGATAATTACCTACTGGCAGTTTGCAAAAAGCCGGCAGGTGTGATAGAGGAGAAATGGAATGATATGGGTGGGAATGCTATTGCCAACATCCATTTGACTTTGGAAAACGAGGTCATATCGATCATTGTAGAGAAAATAACGACAAAGGAAATATGGGATATTCTGATGAAGCTATACGAGGCCAAGTCATTGGACAAAAAAAAATTCCTGAAGAGAAAATTGTACACTCTTCGGATGGTGGAGTCATTGTTGGTAACCGACCACATCAACAACCTCAATACTCTGTTCACTCATCTCACAGCGTTGGGATATAAAATTGTTGATAATGAACATGTGGATATTCTACTCTAGAGTTTTCTAGATTAGTTTGAACAACTCATTATCAACCTTAGCAATAATATCCTAATGGATATACTGCTCTTTAATGATGCTACAACCAAGGTTCTAGAAGAAGAAAGTCAGCATAAGAACAAGGAGGACAGACATACAACTTCACACCAAGCCTAGGCTTTGTCAATGGAGATAAGAAGGATGATGTAGCATGGTTCCAGTGGGAGCCAAAATCATGGCAGGTCCAACCCAAGGAGTAAGAAGAAGAATGTCACATGTTTCAATTGTGGAAAGAAGGGGCACATCGAGACGGATTGTTGGAATAGGAAGAGTAATGAAAAGATATGTCAAGGGAATGTGGTGAGTAATTCTAGAAGTGAAGATATTATAGTCAGTGAAGCGGCGACGACTACTGGAAGCAAGAATCATCTTGACGATGCATGGATTATTGACCCAGGAGAAACATGGCACATGATGTCTCGACGAGAATGGTTTGACCAATATGAAACCATCCCAGAAGGACTTGTGTACATGGGGAACAATCACACTTTGAAGATCATTGGAATCAGTACCATCAAATAGAAAATGCATGATAGCATAGTACAGACCATCCAATGAGTATGTCATGTTAAGGGCCTAAAGAAGAACATATTGTCTTTGGGAAAATTTTATGACATAGGATGCAAGACTCGCACCGAGAATGGAGTGATGAGAATCTCAAAGGGTGTTCCTATGGTAATGAAGGTGGAGAAGATCTTGAAGAACCTATATGTGCATATGGGTGAGACGTACAAGGAGGCAGAGATAGTTGTTGCATCAAATAGCTCAAAGGAAGAGTTGATGATGATATGGCATCAGAAGTTTGTCCATATGTCAGAACGAGGCCTGAAGATTCTTGCGGATCAGAAGTTGCTTCCTGGTCTTACAAAGGTATCCTTACCATTTTGTGATCATTGTGTTTTGAGAAAAAAACACAAGTTAAAGTTTGGGATGTCGACAACAAGAATTACAGAGATCTTAGAGTTGATCCATTCTGATGTTTGGAAAGCACCAGTTATTTATCTAGGAGGATCAAGGTACTTTGTATAATTCATTGATTATTATTCTGAGATATGTGGGGTGTACCCAATCAAGAGGAAGGAAAATGTTTTTTAAGTCTTCAAAAAATTCAAAGCATGGAAGGAGCTTTACTTGGGAAAGAAGATCATGTGTCTAAGGACTGATAATGGTGGAGAATATACAAGCGAGGAGTTTGATAATTTTTTTCAACAGGAAGGAATCAAGAGATAGTTCACGATGGGGTACACTCCTCAGCGGAATGGAGTGGCAAAGCGGATGAACAGAACCCTATTGGATAGAACAAGGGTGATGCTGAGGACTTCAGAAATTTCCAAAACCTTTTGGGCAGAAGCAGTGAATACAGCCTATTATGTGATTAACCGATCTCCTTCAATGACGATTGAGTTGAAGACACCGATGGAGATGTGGACTGGTAAACCCACTGACTATTCTCAGTTACATAATTTTGGAAGTCATATATACGAAATGTTTAATTACCGGGGAATATCAAAGTTGGATTCGAGATCCATGAAATGTATCTCCTTGGGGTACGCTGATGGTGTGAAGGGGTATCGTTTGTGGGACCCCACTACCCACAAATTTATTATCAGTAGAGATGTCATTTTTGTAGAAGACAAGGTGAAAATGACAACTGATCAAGGCATGGAGAAGGAGAATATAGAATCTACAATAGTTAAAGTAGAGGACAAATCCTAGGAAGAACTAGTTTCCTCTAAATCATTACCAGAGCACACTGATCAAGTACTGGTTGAGTCTAGACCACGATGATCAACTAGGGAGAAAAGAGCACCAGTAGGGCACTCAAACTATGTCAGTCAGAGCAAAATTGCATACTGCTTATTGACAGTGGATAGAGATCCATCTTCTTTTGTGGAGGTGACCAAGAGTCCAGATGTATCCTCATGGATGTCAGCGATGTAGGTGGAACTTGAAGCCCTATACAGGAAAAAGACTTGGGATCTTGTTCCATTACCTCATGGAAGGAAGGCTATCAGAAAAAAATGGGTCTTTGAGATCAAGTGGGATGGAAAAGACCACATGGAAATATATAGTGCAATATTGGTGGTCAAAGGATTTTATAAGAAGGAAGGTATTTATTTCAATGAAATATTTTCTCTTATTGTTAGACTGACGACTATTCAGATAGTTCTGGTGATGTGTGCTGCATAAAACTTACATATAGAGCATCAAGATGTGATGACTGCTTTTCTCCATGGTGATCTTGATGAAGAGATATATATTCTCCAACCGGAATGTTTTTCATAAGAAGGAAAAGAGAACTTGGTTTGCAGGTTGAAGAAATATTTATACGGTATTGAATAGGTGCTGAGGTGTTTGTACAAGAGATTTGATTCCTATATCATAAGCCTTGGATACAACAGACTTCATTCAGATCCTTGTGTATATTTTAAGGGTTAGGATGGTAATGATTTCATAATTATTCTATTTTATGTGGATGACATATTGGTTACAGGCCCCAATAATGACCAGATCCAGGAGATGAAGGCACATTTTTCTAGGGAGTTTGATATGAAAGAATTCGGACAAGCAAACAAGATTCTCGGGATAGAGATTTACTGAGATAGAAATAATGGGAATATTTGTCTATCACAGAAGTGTTACTTACAGAGAGTCTTGAAATGCTTCAACATGCAAGAATGTAATCCAATCTCTACCCCTATTTCCATTAATTTCAAGTTATCCTCCACGATGAATCATAGTAATGAAGCAGAGAGGAATTAGATATCTCGAGTACCGTATGCATCAGTAGTGGGTAGTCTAATGTTCTCTATGGTTTGTACTTGATCAGACATTGCACATGCAGTGGGAACAGTTAGTCAGTACATGGAGAATCTAGGACGGGAGCATTGGAGCACAGTGAAGAGGATCCCGAGATACATCAAGTAGACCTCAGATGCTACATTATGTTATGGATGATTAGATTTTACTGTCAGAGGATATGTTGATTCAGATTTTGTAGGTGATTCTGACCAGACAAAATCCACTACTGGTTATACATTTACTGTTGAAGGAGGATCTTTGAACTAGATTTCAAAGTTATAGTCAGTTGTGGCTTTATCCATGACAAAGGCAGAGTACATGGCATCTACACAGGCTTGAAAAGAGGTGATTTGGATGAGAAGGTTGTTGGAGGAGCTCAGGAACAGACAGACACAGATTCCATTGTTTCGTGATAGTCAGAGCACCTTGAACATTGCAAGGAATTCATCTTTTCATTCTAGGATGAAGCACATTGGGGTAAAATATCACTTTGTCGGAGATGTGGTGGAGGAAAGAAGTGTGGCTATGTAGAAGATTCATACTAAAGAAAATATGACATATTTCCTGACGAAGGTGATTAACTTTGATAAGTTCAGATGGTGCAGATCCTCGAGCGGCCTTGCAGATACTTGAGAAGCATGTTTGGTAGATAAAAAGGATGTGTGGAGATGTAATTGGTTCTTAATCAAATCTCCAAGTGGAAGATGTGTTGGTAGAATATTTTTCTGGATGGCACCGCCCCCCACTATGTCAAAGGGGGTGGGCTAGGTTGGTGTTTGGTGGCCAAACCACCACCAAATTATCCAGTGGGAGAAGGAAACATGAAGGGGTGAGGAGGCCTATAAAAGGAGGCTCTCCCCTCTTCCAAAAATTATCTCATCATCACATTCATACTTTTTATCTCATCCTGTTCTATTTTGTGGTATTTAGTGAGGCAGTTTTCCCATTTATTCAAGAGAATATTACAAGGGTTTTCTCCTTGTAATAAGTGGGGGAGTGTGTACCCACTTTTACCCCATAGTGATCCTTTCTATTTGACCATGGTTTTTTACCCATTCCATTTGGGGGTTTTTCTATGTTACATCTAGTGTTCATTTATTTCCACATTTTTTCACTTTATTTTTATCTTGTAATTATCGCTGCACCGGTGGGCCAATCATTTACAGTCCCAACACTTCTTTTTTGGATTAAGCTGTGCTGATACCTCTCCCAAATCTCCATATATATAGGATAGGGGGAGGGTAAGTAACGATGTTGGAGTTTAATGAGGCTAATAAATTATGAAGCTTTCTAATTCCCTAAGGACTTCATTACTTAGGGTTGGCAGGTCAAGCCATTTACTGGCTTGACACATCCCTGGAAACACTCCTTTTCTTGTCTATTGGAGGATATGAAATAAAATAATAAAATTATTTTATTTCATTTCTTTTAAAAAGTCGCAAGACTTAACTTTTTCTCCGAATCTACTGTAGTTAAAGTAAAGCCCGCCTTAAGAGAATCCTGGTGCTGCTGATTCAATGGTGCCCTCATATTTTTAATCCGAGCAATAGTTCAAAAGTTAGAAAACACCACTCATGCATTTACTCAACATACCCAAAAATAAGTTCAATAAATTATTAACGTTCAACCTCAACCCTCACATGTCGAGGTTAGGCTCCACCTAAGGAGAACACACCCTAATAAACCCAACAGTACTCTTGGATTTTCAATCCGAGTTACCATTTTGAAGTTCTGAATTTTACAATAAAATAATTGTTACTTAATTATTTTATTTAAGACCAAAAACTAACTTTCACTGGTGGCCCGCGCTGACCAATGTTAGTATCAGCCTAAGTAAAGAATACCCTCAAGAGTTCTGCGGTGGTCTCATATTTTCAATCCAAGATACCATTTTCAAGTTATAAGCATTTGAAAAATAAAATAATTTTATTTAATTATTTTATTTACGATTATGCTATTTTTAGGTTTTCTCACAGGAGGTCCACAACGACTAAACTTAAGTCACGCCTAGGGTAAACCTTCCATCCTGAGCACAACGATGCCCTCAGATTTCTAACCTAGGCAACCATTTAAGAGTTATTCCACTTTTTAGGAAAACTTCTTATACATGCTATTTAAAGTTTAAAAAAACTTCGATGGATCATTTAGGGAACTCTAGGCCTCAGAATCACTCGCCATCAGATTTTGCAGTCTCTAAATAATTCAATATAATTAAGAAAAAATTATATGCAAATTATAGGACATTACATTCTCCCCACCTTAGGGATTTACGTCCCTGAAAGCCAAAACAAAGGAAAAACAAAAAAATAAGGGTACTGAGCATGAATCTGAGTCTCCTGCTCCCATGTGCTCTCCTAGAGGTTCCTGTGCTGCCAGCGAATGCACACCAGAGCTATCGACTACCCACGAAGGACCTTCTCCTGTCGATCCTCAAACTCCCCTCAGAACTCTGTAAAAGTCACCCTATCATCAAAGTTCAACTCACCCTTGTTGATAACGTGTAATGGATCATGGATGCATCTCCTCAACTATGACACATGGAACACATTGCGCACCTGTTGCATCTGTGGGGAAATAGATAGATGGTACGCCACCCCACACACTCTGGTGAGAACCTAGAAAGGTCCGATGAACCTCATAGATAACTTTCTTCCCCGGTAAAATCTCCACAAACCTCGTCGAGGTGAGACTAGTAGGAAGACATGATCTCCCTCATCGATATCCAAAGGTCTCTACATCCTATTAGAATAAGACTTCTATCAGCTCTGTGCAGTATTCACTTGCTGAAAAGTGAGGTATTGTGATACAAACTCTTCCACTACTTCCTTCATCCCTGACCATTAGTACTGATGCCGAAGGTCCTAGTACATCTTCTCCACTCCATGATGTACCGTTAAATGGGATATATGGATCTCCCTAGACACCTCCTCCTGAAGTGTCACTGGTACCATGGTGCATCCTCTAAAGAGGATGTCATGCTATTTACCTTCAAAGAATCCTTTAGGAGACCATCTTAAGGATATCTGAGTACTTCGGGCCTCGCAGTCAATGTGTTAAGATGTGCCCCCCCTGAATTTTCTGAAGAAATGGAGGAGTGATAGTCATATAATGGAGGTAAGCCGCTCCATCTTTATCCACAAAGGGTATCCGCAGCGCGTCTAGCTGCTCTGATGCCTCACTCAGTAGTTGTAGACCAGATCTCCTACTAATTGCATCGGTTACCAAGTTCCCCTTCCCAAGAGTATAGACTATCTCAAGGTCATAGTCCTGGAAGATCTCTAGCCATCGTCGATGTCTTAGGTTTAGGTCCTTCTGTGAGAAGACACACCTGAGAATCTTGTGATCAGAGTAAACAGTAAACTGTTCACCCATCAAGAAATATCATCACACCTTCAAGGGGAAGACTGCTGCTTCGGACTCTAGGTCATGGGTAGCGTAGTTCTACTCATGCTGTCTCAGCTGCCATGAGTCATAGGCGATCACTTCTTGCTCCTACATTAGTACATACTCATGTTCGGTCCATAATGTGTCGTAATAGACTACATACCCAATGCCCTCTTCTAGTAGCCTCAAGATTTGGGCACTCTTCAGTATCTACATCAGCATCTGAGAGCTTTGTTGGAATCTATCTATCCACATGAAGGGATGTCCCTTATTCTTCAATATAGAAAAGGGTGTCACAACTCTGGAAAATTCAGGCACGAATCTTTGGTAGTACCCAGCCAAAGAAAAATTACCTCTCCCTTTGGGGTGGTAATCCTGGAAACATATTTTGAAAATATTTCCCCACACTCTTCCACTCTTGTTGGGAACTAAAAACTAAAAACTCCTATTTCCACAAGGGTAAATATGGCCAACTCAAGAGTGATCGGCTGAACCCTCCTATGCATGAGTTCATCCCGTACTTCCTGGGTTTCCTTTTTATAGACCAAGGAAAACCTCATTCCAATGTTGTAGATAAACCACAACCTTTTTGCCTAATACAGTTAATCTGAGTATGAATTTTGGATGTCTAGTACATACCCAAACTAACGTCATAAGGCCATGACACTACCACCAAGAGGTTCCAACTGAAACTCCCGCCTCAAGGGTCACATCACACTGTCGGCGTAAGTGTGATTATCGAGTCCTTTCCCAAAGGTATCTCTAGACGTGAGGGTCAAGTCAACGATTTAATTGAAACTATAGGTCTTGGACAAGGTTCATGGAAGGAATGATTGGTACCTATGTCTATTAATACAGTAGCTAGTAGTAGACATAGAACAGACCTCAAATCATTCCTAGAGCCCTTGGGTCACACTCCTTGATCACATGCAGCTACTCCCTTCCCTAGTCCCCCAGCTCCCTGAGCCTAGTGAGGACCACATAGGGTGGTGGTTTGTAACATGTCCAAATGTACACCACCTCATGCTGCTCTCCTAGATCTTCTTCCACATCTACAACCCTACAGATTCTTCTATCCCTATCACATCCTCTTTCTGAAAAATTTTACATGCCTAGGTCTCTGAGACATGCGTCAGTTTCCTACTTTCCCACTATTAACAGTCACTGGCTGCATTCTCTCATCCAAAGAACATTCAACCAAAAATGTTCTCTCTAGCACCCTAACATAAGTAGGAATGAATATAAGAATAGTGCAAGCTCGGATGCCCATAAACACACCTCTCTCAGATATATGATCCTTGAAGCACTCATCGTACTGTATTCATCGAGTACCTGGGATGGTTGGTACGCCTTGATAAATACTCAACTACCGACATGTTGTCCTACCGAAGCTATAGAAGCTCTAGGGAACTCTCATACCTTATCTCTTTATTGAAAGAGACCCCCTTCACTGAGGAAGGTTCTCAAGGATGTCCACAAAAAAGTCACCTATTTGCAAGATCAGGGTAACCTAAACCCTATCATCATCCTGCTGAGCCACATAGAAGGCTCTCTACCAGGACCACCATCTGATAGAATGGTGCCCTGGATAGATGGAAACTTAGAAACCTCCTCAGGATAGTCCATAGACACTTGTGAGTCAGTCTCACCTTGGAACTTCAGGTATATCTGATGTTAAAACATGTGTAAGGTACTAAACCTACATGTGTCCTCTACCGGTACCACCAGTTGTAACTGCTGACCAACGAGCTGTGATATAGCTGAAACACTAACCAAAGGTACTATCTCTGGAAATGGTCCATGTACCTAAGCCTCATCACTGTGTAGACCATCCTCATGGTCACTCAATGAAAAAGACTAACATCTAAGATCACCATAAGCTCTACTAGTGTCTCAACTAGGCGGAAAACTCTAGCCATAGCCTCTATCCAGTCCTTAACTTCCTGAGAATCTATCTCACCTCAAAAAATCGAAGGCCTCTACCACTATAACTCGTACAATGTGCTTAGTCAGCGTGTATCCTCTACCAGTGGATCATGTCGTAATGGCTGCCCAACGGGTAGTGGTGCTGCTGGTACACCACCCAAAGGTGATAACACCATAACATGGCCCTATATTGAGGCCTCATTGCTCGATGGTCTGTCATCGCATACTCTCTATGGAATCCTAGATAGCTGTCTACGCGACAACATCCTGATAAGAAACAGGTGCACCACATTAATTAAGTTATACCTAGTGAGCTGACTCCAAGAAATCATAAGAAAAACTTTCTAAAAACACATGCAATAAATGATTCCGTGAACTGAGTTGGAAATCAGAATTCAAGGCCATAGTGTATGGATACGCCAGCTGCTCCACCAACACTAGACTAACCAAACTAAAAACCACACTAATAACACTTAGCACTATTACTATATTGAAAAGATCAGAGTCATAATTCTTCGATAGAACCGACTCCTCTGATAACACTTTTTCACGACCCGTCCCCTGGGGCCCGTGTTGTGACTACCCCAAGCCCACCTTCTATAGGAAAGGGGTTGGAGACTAGCACTGAAAGGATTATTCTATAAAATGGGAAGGCATTTCCTTTAAACCTGTATAAACACACGGTCTGAGAACATGGCAAGAAGCAACTGTGAAGAAAATTGTTGTAGTAAAAGGGAGTGCTGAAAGTAAAAGGGGCCGGAATACAAGCCCAACTGAAAGTACGAGTATAACTGAAATGTAAAAATACAATTTAAATGAACAATACAACTGAAAAAGGTAAAAGCATCTCCTGGATCATCCACCACAGATCCTACCTGAAGGGTAGGTACAAATCACGATCAGTAGTCCCTACATCACGTCACACCAATCAGTCCACCCCAGATCCTACCTGAATGGTAGTTAGAGCTCCCGATAAGCAGTAACTGCATCGTATCACACTGATTATCCACCCCCGAGAAAGATCCAGTCCTGGCTCCCTCAGCCTCAAGGGTAACACCACGAATATACCACAAGGGTAACACCACGAAGGTAGAAGTACCACACAAGTAACACCACGAATATAGTACCACGAATGTAAAAGACTTAGTTCAAACAGAGCCTCAACTTAAACCAGGTATACACCTCAGAGAAACAAGATTATGATGCTGATCCACACAGGATCGCTATGAATGCTGATAGCCATCCACAAATTATCTAGGCCTAGGAATATGTAACATTCCCAGTCACAATGTCAAACACCTCAGCTACTGGAGAAATCCTCCTCTATCAAGTACAGTGGGCCTTCCACATCACACAAAGGTGATTACCACTAACCTTGAACTGCTGAGGTAGTCCTCCCCATCCCGTACCGTGGGTCTGCTGGGTCACACAGAGCCGCTCCCCCACTGTGGACTGATGAGGTACTCCTCCCCACTGCGTACTATGGTCGCTCCCCACCGTGGCCTGTTGAGGTACTCCTCCATATCACGTACCGTGGCCGTCAAGTCACTCCGAGTCGAAAGGTCAATAGTCGTCAGGTCTCAGCCAGTCGTAGGGTTCCGTACGTAGCATGCTTGGGAAAACTGCTCCCCAAGTCATCAGTCATATTTCAACCAGCACAAATTCTAAAAAAGAATTAATCCGATGATCCTTCATGTCAAAATGGTTCCAACGCAATAGATGGCGCGTCAACCAGACTCCCGGTCTGTGCATTATTGACATTTCAGTGCTGAGGGCCCGGTTGGATTCGGGTGCGATCCAACCCAGATGTACTCCAAGTTTCTCTAAAACTCTCACGGAGTAAGTCAAAAGGACCATCTCTCTCTAATGATCCCAACACCATATATGGTTCATCAAAATGATGTCTGGTTCTCAAGATAAGGCCCTTTAAGTGTTTCTGGGCCTAGTTGGGCCCAGGTTCAGTTCGAACCAGTTGGACCAACCCAGCCTGACCTGGTCTGGGCTAGGCTACGGAAGACTTGGCCTGGCCCACAAAAAGGGGCGCCCCGGCCCGCAAGGGGCGGCCTACAAAGGCGGAGGCCTGCTAAGGTAGCATCCCGCTAGGGTGAGCCCTGCGGTGCTTCCGCTAGGCGGCTCGGAAGAGCTTCTCCCCCCAAGATCTTGAACAGCCAGAGGCCGTTCAGCCTTTGAAGCGACGGTGCCCCGTGGGCACCACCTAGTCACCATGGAACCCACCAGAGGCGCATGTTCCTTTTCCTCCGTCGCGGCTTCATACGTGATCTCCTACTCATTGGTGGTTCATGAAGGCACACCCCCTTCCCTTATGTGGATGACCAATGAGATGAACACCTTCTCCTACTGCCATGGCTAACTAGCTGCGACCCCTTTACACACTGGTAGCACATGACGACGCACTATACCCCCTTTGTGGCTAGCCAATTCCAGCCACTCTGATGTCCGCTGCGGCGTTGTGTCATGGCCTCCTCTAGCGGTGTGCATTGGCATGTCACCTCCTTCGTAGCCGGTTGGTGCCGCTGTACTGGCAGTCTTCCACAAAAGGTTAAATGGTAACAAAGTTACAGAGCGTTTGGGTCAGGTTTGTTAGGTCTGCACCCTATGCATTAGCTCATGATCAAAGGGAGGATAAAATGAGTTTAAAAATTCCTTGCATTAAACAACAAACAAACCCCACAAGGATACCCCGTAACAACCTCCCACAAAACGAATGAATCACAGATCAACATGTTAGTCAGTTGACCCTTATTCTTCATATAAATTTAAGAATGGGGAATATAGAATAAAAAATGTACAAATGAAATAACCCCTTCCTCGTAACCCATTGGAGAGAATCTGCGACTTGAAGGTGGACCGTGTTCTTCATTTATGCAACTGGTTCCCAATGACGACACTCGCATGTCATTTTTCGGTTCGTGGATCAGTGTTTCCCATCACCTCCCACTAGGATTGGCTCCATCTTCTAAGGGTTCAGTGTCGCGGAGCTCCTTCATCACTTCGTTTCTTGGAGAAGTTGTGTCGATACCCCTCCCCAAGATCCATATATATAGAAGAGGGGGAGGGTAAGTAACAACATTGGAGTTTAATGGGTCTCATCAATTAGGAAGCTTCCTAATTCCCCAATGACATTGTTACTTAGGGTTGGAAAGTCAAGACATTTATTGGCTTGATACATCGCTGACCCCACCCCTTTTTCTTGTCCATTGGAGGATATGAAATAAAATAATAAAATAATTTTATTTCATTTCTTTTAAAAAGTCACCAAACTTAACATTTTCCCCAGACCTACTGCGGTCAAAGTAAATCCTCCCTTAAATGAATCCTGGCGCTGCAGATTCAATGATGCCCTCATATTTATAATCCGAGCAATGGTTCAAAAGTTAGAAAATGTTTCTCATGCGTTTTATGAACATACCCAAAAAAGTTCAATAAATTATTAACATTCACCCTCGACCCGCGATGGTCGAGGTTAGGCTCTGCCAAAGGAGAACACGCCCCAACGAACCCAACAGTACTCTTAGATTTTCAATCTAAGTTACTTTTTAGAGGTTATGAATTTTACAATAAAATAATTATCACTTAATTATTTTATTTACCTCCAAAAACTATCTTTCACTGGTGGCCCACACTGACCAATGTTAGTATCAGCCTAAAGAAAATATACCCTCACAAGTTCAGCGGTGTTCTCAAAATTTCAATTTGAGCTACTATTCTTGAGTTATAAAAATTTGAAAAATAAAATAATTTTATTTAATAATTTTATTTATGTTTATTCCATTTATGGGTTTTCTCATATGAGGCCCACACTGACTAAAATTAAGTCGCGCCTAAGGTAAAACCACCATCATGAGCACAATGGTGCCCCCATATTTCTAATCTAGGAAACTTTTTAATATTTATTCCACTTTTTTAGGAAAACTGCTTACATGCACTATTTAAAGTTTAACAAAATTTCGACGGATCATTCCGGGCACTCCGGGCCTCGGAATCATGCGCCATCAAGTTTTGCGGTCTCGAAATAATTCTATATAGTTAAAAAATATATATACATAAATTCCATAACATTTCACTGAGGATCTTGTGTGTAATAATCAGAGCATTAAAAAGAAAACTAAATGAGTTCCTTGTCTAATTCGAAGTGCACTTCTCTATCACACATCACTGGTGAATATTTCTCAAGGTATCTAAGGTCAAAACCATCTAGATCATCCATACACATGTCTAAATTATACATGTTCACTATTCATCGAATTCTTGGAGATAGTGCAGTTCTCTAAAGATCACTTTGATGTCATGCCGATCAACACAATCCTCTACATCTGATCTGTGAAGGTGTTTTTAGAGAGTTTACTTACTTAGAGAGATTCAATCTCTAGAATTTATGAGGATAGAAAATATTTTAATTTTTGTTGATGAATCATCTTGGAAAGTTTTTCTCTCTACAAATATATATTTTATGTTCAAAATAATATGTTAGGGTCCTCCAACCCCCGTATATTTAATATACACTAAATATGAAATAAATAAATAATTATCATGAACTAACTTTGTCAAAAAAATTATTTATATTTTTTCATATACGTGTAATATATATTAAATATATTTCTTGATAAACACATGACATTAACTCAATTCATAATTACCAATAATATTAAAGCAACCTTGAATATTAAAATTATATCCATTCAAATAACATTATTCCCTATATTTACTTAAATACTTGTAAATACTTTTAACAAATAAATTTAAAACAATTATTCTATAATAGTATAATAATGAATTTATTTATTTATTTATGATCAATAAAACATGGAAAACTCTTAGACCCCATGGTGGGGACCACCATGTCCTATATACATATTCATTAGAATAGGGAAGAATAATGAATTCTCTATTGTTTTTAACCCTCTAGGACCTTATCTTGATAGAAGTAAATAGCATTAATAGGGAAATCACAAGTCTAGAAACCCATTAGGGCTTCTAAAAAGGAAAGGAATAGTCATATCAGTGATATCCAACCTATGAACATGTGCTGTGTATTAATATGTCTTTGCAATATGATATCTGATAATGCATGATGCACATTTGTGTAATCATTCTTTATTTTATTATTATATCTTTTTCTAAATGGATGGATATACCTTAGAATACCATGCCATGGATTTATGAAGGTACTACCATATAATCCAACAGGCCCAGAATATCGATTTCTCAATTCGGAAACAACAGATTTTATCTTTACCATTCAACCAATTCCATAGCACCTATGATGCACCCAACACAAGATAACTCTCTATGATTTCATTTTTATGGGGTTTTCCTTGCATCATAGTATGCGATCAAATGGAACAAATTGATAATGATCTCATGTTAAGATACCAAAACACATTTCCATAAACAGGAATACTAAATGACACCCAAATCATGTGGTATTTCTATTGGCGGGTTTGTACCCATGATCTCAACTACTAGAGATCACCCAGTGTTAAATTACTGATAATAAGTCTCATTGCTTGTGATCCCTTAGTAGATTATAGTCACATATCATCTATATAAAATCAGTATGATGTATGTTCACCATAGTAAATAAATTTACAATTACTGTAGTCTCTCTAGGTTCTTATTATTGCATTGGAACTTCTATAACCTTATATGATATGTAATATATGTACATTGCTATAAATATAGTGGATGTAGAAGTATCAAAACTATTCCGAAATGATAAATACTTGTATAGATGTAACAATATACATGTAATGGTAATCAAAGTATATACACAAGTTAGGTCTGGGTCACTCAGTTTTAATAGAGACCTTTTCTTCTGAGCCATATTTAGATCCACCACCAGTAGCTATTCTGAACAATATTCTTTGGGAAGAAGAGATTACAAAATATGTGGATGGAAAAGTTAATTATAAAATTAGGGATACACCTTTTTATTGAGGAATTAATTGTGTATCCACCAGAGAATGATACTGAGTTTTCCATTAATTAAATCCTTCATGAAAAAAAATCAATGACTTCTTATAGAATAAACAATGCATAATTTTTTATGGTGAGGAAATAACCAAAGGAGTTTCATGATAAGGGATTTTATTCTCCCTTGAGTTTCACCTTGGGGAGACACTTTTCTTTTTTTTAATAAGAAAGATAGACCCATGATGTTCTACATTGATTATAAGGAAAGCAACAAAATTATGATAAAGAACATTTATCCTTTTCTCGTCATCGATGTATTACTCGATCAACTTCATAGAGCTCAATAATATTCAAAGATATAACTTTACCTTGGGTATGATCAATTGTTTGTAAATAAGGAATATTCAAAAAAAAATTGTTTTTAATGAGGGATGGATATTACGAGCTGATAATAATTTTATTTTAACTAAATAATGCACCATCTATTTTATGAATATAATAAAAAGAATATTCTTGTAATATCATTATAATTTAATTCTAGTACATATTTATGATACCTTAGGGTATTTTAAAAAATATAAGGACCATGAGAATCACCTATAAATCATACTTCAGACTATCATAAGAAAAGTGGTAAATGTGAAATTTAAAAAATGTTAAATCTATCTACACGAATTTTCCTTTCAGGGCCATATTTTCTCTAATGATAGAATCTATATTGATCATATAAATAAAAATCTATTAATATAATGTAATATACTAATGTACATAATTGGGGTACATAGATTCATTAGGTTAGTTGGTTACTATAGTTTATTTTCTCAAAATATTTCCAGATTTCTTAATCCATTACTCAAGCTTTCACATAAATGGGCTATGTTCATATGAAAAAAGGAATATGAATAATGTTTTGATGAAATTAAGAGGAGAGTAGTAAATTCTCTGATATTTACTCTAGCATTAATAAATGACATATTGGTAATATATTGTGATGAATTAAACATGTTACATGGTTGTATCCTTATGAGATAATGATAATGATATTGAATATATATCAAGGTAGTTTAAAATCATTAATAAAATATATCCAACCCATGACCTTGAGTTGGTAGCTATAATTTTTTCCTTGATTATATATAGAGATGATTACTATGGTGAAATATTTGAGATATACATAGACCATATGAGCCTAAAATACATATTTTCTAAAAAACTATTTCAATATGAGTCATTGGTGATGGCTCGAGCTACTCGAGAATTATGATTTAATAATACACAACCTCATTGGGGAGGAAAATAATATAGTAGACATATTGAGTGTGAATGATCATGGAGTTCTGATACAAATGTGGAATTATAGGGATCCTATGTTTCTAGATCTGTTAATGATGGATATAGGAATTATTAAGAAATGGATAAAATACCCCTTTTCAAATGACTACAAAGGATATTTATTATAAAATAAAATGAGTCTCAATCAATTGATGTGAATTTTTAGAAGAAAATTATAGCCATAATGTATGTAAAATTATAATACATCATTTGTGAAGATGAAGTTCTGAAATTTGGAAAGGGATTTTTTGTTCCATCTATACCCGAGTTGAAAATCTAAATTTTGGAAGATTGTCATAGCTCAAATTTCATTATAAACCCTGTTAACACCAAGATGTATAGGATTTTGAGGGATTGTTTTTAGTGGGATAAAATGATGTGGGAAATTACATATTATGTTTCAAGATGATTGGTTTTTAAATAGGTGATGATGGAGATATATAATCCCAGATGAGTCTTGAAACCTCTTCAAATTATTATGTGGAAATGAATGAAATTACTCTTGACAATGTCACCATACTACCAGTATCTACCAAAATGAATGATAAAATATGGGTTATTGTTGATCGCTTAACTAGATCTATGAAAGTTAATATTTACCTCTTCTTTACCTTGTGTGAATCTATATTAATGAAGTTAAAAGACTTCATGGAAACCCCCTTTCAATTTTGTGATATCATGATCTCAATTTTACATTGATATTCTAGAAGAGTTTTCAAAAGTCCATTTATGCAAAACAACATTTGATCATTATCTACCATCCTCAAAGTCTTGGATAGTATGAACAAACTATTATAACATTATAAGATATATATAGGTAATTATCACCTTAATTTATATGTATTTGGAACCATTATTTACATTTGGTAGTGTTTTATTATAATTACAGTTCCAATTCAAGTATTCATATCGTTCATTATGAATCATTATATAGCAAGAGATGTCATACTCAAACTTGTTGGGATGTAGTTAGTGAAATTTAAATTTTATGCATGGAACTTGTTAAGGATACAACAAAAAAGATAATGACCATTAAAACTCATAATAATTCAACTCAATGTTTTTAAAAGAGTTATTCTCATAACTGAATGAATGATTTGGAATTTCAAGAGGGAGATCATGTCTTCATAGAAGTGTCACCATGGAAGGGTGTTATATGGTTCAGTATAAAAAGGAAATTGATCCCCATGAAGATAAAACCTGTTGAAATTATGGAAGGAAATGGATTTTCTTCTTATCAATAACAAATCCTACCAATACTCTCTAAATCACCCGATGTGTTCCATATATCATTGTTAAGGAAATATATATTAGATCTGAAGCATGTTCTCACCACTGAAGAAATATAATTAGAATTTGGCCTATCTTATTATGAAGATCACATCAAGATTCTTTATAATATGGAGAAATTATTGTGGATTTGGGAAAATAAACTTGTAGAGTATCTTTGGATTAATCCTAATATGGAGGAAGAAACATGGGAACTAGATAATGTTATGAAGAAGAACCACCCTCATTTGTTTTGAAAGTAGTACCATTATAATTTAAAGGATGAATTTATTGTAGGAGGGAATAATGTGGCACCTAATTCTAAATTATAGTAAGTGAAAATTATATATTAATAAGACTACAATATAATGTACATTTTAATATTTAATAGAATAAATATTCTAATTTTATAGGATGAATATCGATTTTAAACATGGTCAAAATATTACTAGAAATAATTTTATAAATATTATCAAAATAATCATTTATGAATAATTAAAAATGAATTATTTTACTATTATTAAGTTTATTTTAAATAATTTTTTATAATAAATAATTTATTGGATATCAATTTTATAAAAATAATGATAAAGTCATTTGAAGGTAAAAAAGGGATATTTTTCAGAAAACTATTTTAAAAAATACATAATGTCTATCACATTTTTTAATTAATATAAAATTTAATGATTAATTATTTAAATGAAATTTATATATTATATATCTAAATATATGAATTTAAATCAATATAATGATGATTATTAGTCATATAGTTGATAATAATCATCCTATAATTGAAAAATGTATTTCCAGAAAAATTGTTATTTAAGAAAATTGTCTAGTTTATTATTAAATAAAATTATTTCTATTTTTTTAGTTTAATTTGATAAAATGTATTCCATATTTTTAATCAGAATAAATAATATTAGTTAATAATTTTAACTTAATTTTTGGTCATTTTTTATAGTAAAAGCAGTAAAAACTAATTATCACAGTTTTGGATAAAACAGGTTTATCAGTGGTTAATCTATAAATATATTATTCAAAATGACCTCAAAAAATTATTAAACACCACTAGATGGTTTTATTTATTCCTTAAAAGTTTTACATTATAATATGATTTTTTTTTCAGAAATATTTCCAAGAAAGTGACATGACATTATTGAAAAACTTTGAGAAATTACAAGTGTTCCACTAACCTCAATTATAAAAGGGAACCTCCCCTCCCCATCCTCCACAACTCTCAAGACATTAATATCATCAAAACCATGAAAAAATATATCCAAAAAATCTTTATCCACACACTAGTGGTGTCTGTATTCTCTAAATACTAACTCTAGGGTCCATAATATGATATCCAATGGTGTTTCTTCTAAGAGATGGTAGTTGTCTTTCTCTTTATATTTTATTATTCTTTTACCACCATAAATTACATCTTTCAACTTATAATATAATAATACAAATATATAGCATATAATTATATATTATTTTGTTGATGTAATAATATTTATCCATCTTTATCTCTATCAAATTAGAAACAAAGTCATCACTTATCTATAGGATGGACTACCACCTCGTGAATCAATGTAATTTTTTTCCATCATGGACTCACATGGGTAGTCACATTTATGTAGATAAATAATAATAAGGAAACATATTAAATGATATTTATTCTGTAAAATTAATATATCATCCACTTCCTTACCCTTTAACCCATTAAGGGAATGATATCATCACTCATGTGCACATACAGACTATTGTCTCTATGAAGCGATGTGATTTATTTTCCATGTACAACATTCATGAATGATTCTAAAGAATGATTATAATGAGTAAATATGATATATATATAATTAATATAATTATTTAGATGATATTAATATATCTTATAAAAAATAATTGGAACTTCCCTTCCAAAATATGCATGAGAAAACAAGGCAATTAACACAAAAAATTATAGTAATATTGAATGATTATTAACGAATGAGAGATAATATGTTATAAAAGATCATATATGATATTAAAAATATTAATGTGGCTATGTTAAAAATTAATAACATGTTTAAAACCATTATTTAGAAATTTAAATCATGTTTTTACTAAAGGTAAGCATAAGTTAATGGATTTTGTCTCAATTTACACTCCATTAATACATTTTTTATTATCCACCTATTCACTTTTATGTGGTGTATGTATTAACCCAATGATTTTTTAACCGAAATATCTATCATGATGATTAATGTTTCAATTAAGGTTTATTCTTTTATGGGTTATAATTTAAATGTTATTAATGATATATGAATCTATTATCAAACATCACTTTATTTAGGGATTGCTTATATTTTCATTAAAAGAATTTTTTAATTTTTTCTTTATAAGATCAAATCAAATTATTTTATACTATATATTTATTAATATTCCATATTTTATTCCTAATTATACTCTATTTGGAACTTAAATTAGGAAAAGAAATGTTTAAAAGAAAAATATGATTTTATTTATCTTTTAATCAGATATTTTTTTCTTCTATATCCATATTTTATAAAAATATTTTACAAAAGTCTTTTTTATTACATAAATAATTTTTATGGACATTATATATTATCCATGACCTTTTCAAAAGTTCCAAAGAAATATTTCTGTTATTTTATAATTTTTTTTTTCATTAAAAATTCAAAAGGAATATATTTTTAATTTATATGGCGTTAACGAAAATTCCCATAATCATGATATTTTTACTATATTTAGATAATTAAACACATTTGAAATGGTTTTAAAAATAATAAACTTAATTGAAATATTGTTTAAATAATTCAAATACATTTTAATTATATATCTACTGAATATGATTTTATTTTAAAACTTATATTTCCATTGAAATGATGGTTATCTATTATCCCTTATTAATTTTGTGGTATCTGATTTACTCTTGAAACATTCACATAATTTTGATCATTTTAAATTACATTAATATTAAATATCCATATTATTTTTAAAGTTTATATGATTACATAAGTTTTTTTATTCAGAAAGTCATTTAAATAATTGAGGATAATCATGATAATTACATAATCATAACTCAATATGGAAACATATTGATAAGGGATATTGTTCATGAATTAAATCAGTCATTAAATATATATATATAATACATTTGAAAATCAGTGATGGGTAAGGCCCTGAATAATATATCCCCATGATTCATTAATATGTCTCACATGAAAAATCAATTGGCTAAATTAAATTCATTTTTACCCATAGTTTTAAATTGTATTAATTCACGTTCCATAAAGTATATATTTTATGATTTCTAAGATCATTTCTTAGAAATGGTTGTTGTGGAGTGGTGAATGGGAGTGGTGATTTTTGAAATGGGTACTGGCCACCCTTAAACCGACTTTTAGAAAATGAAAAAAATGATTTGCAGTGTAAGATCATTTCTTACAATATTAATCATTTCTATCATTGATAGCTTAGATATTGTTATCTAAGATATTTTTCTTTACATATTATACATGTATGAATTTTATGATCATGTTATTGATTAAATGGAATGTTTTTTTGGCTATTTACCAATACATATTGAATTTACTTATTTACCCTTGAAACTATCCTCTATACGTAACCTTTATTGATTATTTTTCTCATAATTATTTTTTTCCTTTCCCCATTACAAAAAAAATAATTCATTGTATGTGTTAATGATTTCAAAATGTTTTCCATTACTATGTTTTATATTGTATTACCAATGTAAAATTACTATCAAGTATGTATCTTGTTCTCTAATACCACTAAAATGATTGATCATTCAGGATTAGAACCCCTGTATTCATGAAAATATAATAATGTTACCATCAACTCTTGGTTACTAGATCTTGGGTTATTATATAGAGGTTATCAAAAGTAAATGTGGAGTGTAATATTAATCATTTTATTTTTAAAAGAAATAAGTTTTTTTGAACATTATGAAATTACCTTTTTGAAACCCATATTTGGAAATTTGTAGTAAAATATGAATTTTAACAGTATAGAAGGGAAATATGGATGTTAAATTTATAAAAATAATTTTTTATTTTAAAATAAGAAAGTAAAATAGTTTGGGAATAATGAATGTGGAAATTGATAATGAATTATCCTTAAAATAGATGATATTTTTCTTAAAATTTTAGCACTTTTATGAGAAATAATCTCATTAATAAAAAATCATTGAGTTAAATACATCATTTTCTATAGATAGAAAGAGAAAAGTTATTATAAAATAGTAGTTAGAAGGATTTATCAAATATATAATAATAACAATAATGGAACAACATTTTTACTAAAATAGAGGAAATTTGACATCACCAAATCCATTATGGATGTCATAATTCCTGAAGTAAGGGATATTTAGGAAGGGTTTTGTGTCTTAAAAATTTAAATACCTTGAAAAAAATATAAATTTCCACATAAATTAAAGGGAATAATATATGAAACTTATATTAAATATATTCAATAATAAAAAAATATAATTCCATGAATGAGAATAGATTTTACAAAAAACACATATAATAATAGTAAAAATATATTGTGATTCTTACCATGAAATTGAAATTAAATTATCATGAAATGAGAGATATTTATTATACATTAAAATAACAGGGTAGTGAATACACCATATAAAATAAATTATGGTATGAAATATCATAAATGCCTCTTTGATTTAAAAATTAGACAAAGAAATCCTTAACTTAAATTCTTATTTAGTTGAAAAAATTCTGAAATCTATTAAAAAATAACCATCCTAATATAAAATTTGTAAAAAAATTATTTCGTAGCAATTTTTTTTTAATTTTTGTTTAAATTTTTTCACTAGGTGTGTGTTTTTTAGTTATTATTTATTTACAATATTGGTTGTAAATAATATTGATCGTTTTGAATTAGATTCACAATAATAGTGTTATACTTCATTCTTCTCCTAATGTTTATCATTACTAGATAATTTTAGATAAATTAATAAGTATATTATGATAGTTTATAATGATATAATTTCATATTTTGGGATTTTCTTTTGTGATCATTAATGATGAATTCATTGATGATCTTATTTTGATTATTCTTAGTGAATGAAGGGGGTCTTCATAGATAACGAGTTAAATTATAATATTTCTTTTGAAAAACAAAAACTACAAATTCATATCTTATATTTCATTAAATTAAATTCCAATAGTATTCCATGATAAAAAATTATATCATTGTTAATGTAGGAGCCTAAACAACCCAGATAAAAAAATACCATAATTAAGGGATAATTATGAATTAATATAGTTGTAATAAATTATAAAAAAACATATTTATATTATTTACATTATATTATTTTTCTATATAATAATTTTTGTGAGTTATAATATGAATATATCCTATTGTAAGTAACTTCATCATATGATAAAATCATTTAATCCTCATAGAATAGTGTTTTGGGTTTATTGATCATATTGTTAATTGGTTTTCCAATTTTTATTTCCAATACATTAATAATTTCATAAAAATAATAGTTTTATATTAATTCCATTCTCATAAACAACCATTAAATTTTTTGATAAAATGAAAACAAAAATTAGTCGTTCCATGGAGGTAGTAGTATACACCTATGCATGGGAGATGATTTTGTTTCTAATAGAATGATAAAAATGATTAATATGGTATATATTATTAAAATCTAAATTATGTGAAAAAAACACACTTATATATTAAATTCCATTTTTATAAAATCCTTGAATGGTGGAAAAGGGAAAAAACATGTTGTGATGTGGTGGTTGTTGTCTTCACAACACACAATTAAGGATTTTATTTTTCATAATAGAAAAGGTGGAAAGGATTTTAATGCTTGTAACATAATTATAATAATATAAAAGTATAATAATATTAATTATTTAATAATTACATGATGTTTTAATGTAATATTATAATTATTTAGTGAATATAATTAAATTTTAATTAGAAATATGTTGTTAAAAATGTATACACCACTACTTGAAATATCTTCTTTTAAAAGGGGGAAAAGAATTTTAGGGATGATCATTAGAGAAGACCATAACCACTTGAAGGTGGTTGTAAATGTTGTGGAGTGTTTTTGGGATGTTTTAGGGATGAAAAATGTGTGTTATGGGGTGATGGGGTGTTAGGTGATGAGTTCCCTATTCATTAGTAAAAAGGGGTGGAATTTTTATAAATACCAAATAAATTACAATAATCTAAAGTTACTCTCAAGTAATGTGTCTCCAAAAATAAAAAATAACATATATTGGAAGTTATAAGGTTGATCAATTCTCCAACAACACATTCCCAAACATTTTTAAACATGTTTGAAGTCTTTTACTTCAATATTTTTACTTTTACTATTTTAGTTTTTATCGTACAAACTAGTTTTTACAAAACATATCATATCCACTAAGCCCAAAAAATTTAGTGGTAATTTTTATATAATTTTGACAAAATATTTAAAATTTTTATATCCATTTAATAACACTAAATTTATAATAATAGAAAATCTTAATTTAAAAATAATTACTATATAATTTATTGAAAATAATTTTTTCAAAAAAAAAAAATACGTTTTAAAATATCAAATATGGGACTGTAAATAAGAAAACCTTTTTTAAAATTATACAATCACTTATAAATAATTATTTTTTTCTCATAATTAATATTTAAATAATTTCCAATTCATTCTTATATAATAATAATGTAATTAATGTCATGTTATTTGGAAAAATATTATTTTCATTATTCACATAAAAAACATTCTTTTTCGAAAAGTACTAAATATTTACCCTAAGTTAATATTGATATAAAAAATAATGTTTTATTTGAATTTAACAATATAGAGTATATTAATTTGTCTTCTACATAAACTTATATAGCATAGTGAAAAATCTTTTAATATGAAAATGAAATTTAAAAGCAATATTTATTCTTATTCATAATTTATATTGAACAATAATAAACTTATAATTAAGAAATCAATATTATATCTTATTAACTTCATCATTTATCAATAAAATACTCAGTGCCATTTAGTAAAAAATTATAATGTATAAAAATATAGACCATTAGACAAAATAATTAATCAAATAAATTTGTATATAATAACGTTTTTATGTATAAATATGTTGATGTATTTCATAACTAATTTACTCTTATTCGTACATACTAATTTTTTGTCTATATTTTTACGTTTTAAACATATCCTTGTTTTGTTTTAATTTATTGGTTCATGTGGAGAAATCTATTTAACAAATTTTACTTAATTAGATGAAAACATGTCAAAAAATACCATTTCATTACAACCCTAAACTATTTGTGGAGGATTGAATAAAAAAAAAACACATTAGATTAACTCATTTATGAATCCTAATGAAAATGACATTTTCTGAAAATTTTCAAAATTCAAAAGTAAAGTCACCAGTTTTTCTAAAAAATACATTCACTTTCAAAGCACAAATATTTTAAAATAAAGATTCTATAATAAAAAGACACAGAACTCGAATTTTAAAAAAATTATCCATTTAAATAGAGTATACATTATCAGTATATAAAATGATAACTATTTAAAAATTTTAACTCGAATCCTTCACTTGACTTGCTAAATTTAAAATATTTCTAAAACTAATTTAAAATTGAAAATCCACAAGTTTTAAAACTAAAGCACCCCATAGTGTTTCTTAATGAAATAAATGACTTTTTTGATATAAATCTTAATTTCCAATATCTTATAAATATAGTACAAGAGTCAAAACCAAAACAAACCACAAAAACTATTTTTCAGAAATCACTGATTTCCCTTAAAATGGTAAACTGATCATTTAAACACCACACTTTATTTATTATAAAATCAATAAAACTAATTTTTTTTCTGAATTTAAAATTTAAATTTAAAATTTATAAATATAGCATGAAATTGAAAAACTTTACTTCAAATACATAACACCTTGTGTCAAATGAAAAATATTTTCCTTGTGAAATCATTTTTATACATAGATAAAAATGATTTCATATCACACCTGAAATCCCATAAACAAATTCATCGTATAACCCTTAACCAAAATCCAATCCAATGACTCCAACATATCCCAATACCCACCATGACTCCATTCATATTTCCCCAATACAATAGGAAATCCATGAATAGAAGTGTATAAATAGAAAAAGTAAATGAGATTTTGAATTGTACCCAACATGGACACATGGTTGATGTCTACATGTAATACATGCATTTCTCCCTAAAAAGGGTATGAAATCATTAATTTATTTCATCTAGTTTTCCAAGCCCTATAAGACAACCTCATGCTTCAATCCCCCTTTTCCCCATCCTAATATACAAAACCAGATCAACCAAGGAAACACAATACATGATATTGATGATCAATGATCCACCACCTTAAGTATTATACCATAATTAAAAAACTCCATAAAAAACTCCATAATCAAAAAAAATCCCAACTACCCCTGGAAACATGAAGCTCGGTATAATAAAGAGATCATGACACTCTCCTCTCACCAACCTCTGAAGTCTTGAAAACCTTATCTCTACATTACTAATACAAATAATAACAAGAGGGGGATACCTAAACCTTGGTTCTTAAATACCCTAAAATATGATACTATTTTGTAATGAATCCTCATAGGGATTCATCTAAACTGTCCCCCATACTAGTATATCACAGTTTTGAAATTTCATTATCAATTCTCATGGGAAAGAAAATAAATCTTGGGAATCACATAACATTCCATTTGAATGATTTATCCCTCATATAACACTATAAATTATCATTGGAAATAAAACACTAATCCAAATAAATAGGATATTAGAAATAATGAATATACAAACCAAATATACAAATGATACATAAAACAATCAATAATGAAAGGAGATAAAGATGTAGCTAAATAAAATTAATAAAATCATCCAATGTGGATGATATAAAACCAAGAGATAAATAAATTTTCACCACTCACATGAACCTTCACGTGATCTGATAGGTTTTGTATTTTGCCTTTATATTTTATAGTTTCTAGGTTATATCAAAATCATGAATCTTTGAATCTATACAATCACTTTTATATTTTATCCTTAGAATACAAGTATGAAATACAATAGAAAATACTTTCCCTCATAAATATTTTAAAAAATAACCATGTAACAAAAACTAAACATGTTAATTTTTTTTCTTCATTAAATTAAAAAACTTTCATAAAAAATGTTTTTACTTTCCCAAATTATATTTTTACCAAATAAATATTTTAAAGAACCATTTTAAAAGCATATCATAAACAAATCTATTAAAATTCACATTTCAAAACTCAATAGAGATATAAAAGTTTAAAATTGTTTACAAAAATATTTCTAAAAAAAATTCTATGTAAAACTAGACATGGTGGCCGAAAAAAACATTTGTAAAACCCACACACCATTGTTTTAGGAATAATCCATAATAATTTTCTAATAAAAACACTAAAAATAATATTTATAAAAAATATTTCACATATAATGAGCAACCCTTACAAACTACTGATAAAACATTTTGAATATATAGTAAAATGAAGCACTCACTTTCATTATTTCCAGAATCCCTTTAACAATCAAATTTCAAATTATTTAAAAATAGTATTAATTAAATGTGGAGAAAAGAATACAAAAAGGAACCAATATGTCAAGGTAATAAAAAAATGAAACAAACCACACGTGCCAAATTGAAACAAAGTAAATTAAGATTCATGGTATATAATGAAGACAAAAAGAGAAATACCCTAAAATGATCCTAAATAGGACCCTAATATTAATTCTTAATAAGGGAATTGGAAATACATATTTGACATTGGAAATATTCAGTGGTAGAATTCACTAGTATGGAACTACTCCAACATGTAGTTGAATATATAATTATCCAATGTATCTTGGGCTCAATTTTCCCTTATATTCCAATATAATAATATCATTCCATGGTTATATATTTTAGAATACATGATCCAAAAAATGAAATTATATATCCTCCCTTGTATTTTTATTGTAATAACTTTTTTGAGTCTGATCATCCTTGATATGCTTTTGGATCACTTGTATCTTATCCCAGGTGTATTTCATAATGCTTTATTTTTCATTCCCCAACATTATTCATTAATTTCAGAGCTCTACACCTCTTTCCAAAGATTTCTTAATTAGGATCCATTTAAATACTCTACCAAAATTTTTATTAATAGGATAATTTAATAGGTGAAAGATGTTGATAAAACTTCCCATGTAAATAAATTGAGATATCCTTTAATATTTATACGAGTTTCATAGATGTTATCTAATAATCCCCATTATTTAGTGGATTATTTTTTTATGTTCATTTTGATATACGTTTACTTTTAAGGGATCCTCTAGAAATTATAATTAAATCGTGGATCACTATCCAAAATAGTTGAAAGTGGTTACTCATGATGTATCACAACATCTTCAATATTAGAATGATCAAGGTACTAAATAGAGAAATCTTATATTTTATAGATAAAATTGGTATAATTTTAATTCATTAAATGATTAAATATAAGGAATTGTTTCCCTTTTTTTATTGACAAAGAATGTAAAAAATTAGATAGTGATGTTTTCCCACTTATATAATAGTATGGTTAGTGATTTCAACACTAAATTGGGTATTTTTTAATCTATATTCACTTTCTAACTAACCAAACATATTATTGTATAATAATAAATATCCATTCTCATGTTATCCCACCCTTAATGGTCTCACATATATCTATAAATTTTGGTGCTTCTAATATATAAATATAATGAATATATATGATCTTAATCCATCAAATAATTCTTCAACTTTCTAATATATGGGATATAAATCACTATAAAAAACATTATACTCCCACTTGATCAACATTGAACTCATTAAACTTCCCATGTTTTACAAAATCTACCTCATTTTTCAACTTAGGATCATCACTTTGTGATTTCTTGATCTTCTATAGTAATTATGGTTGAGAAATCATTTAGGATACGATTTATTAATCCCAATCCATTATCACTAACATTTTCATATTTATCAATGTAACAGCCCAAGATTTTATAAAAAAATATTCTTTTTAATTTTATTAATGTCTTGTATTGTACGCTACACCAAAAGGAGCTTGCACAACACGCATCCTTGTCTTACCTTGAATTACACGCAATCGCGACCTTCCTCGATAGCGTGTGTAATACGCAATACCGAGTTTCACTAAACAACGATGTGCTATTAAAATATTATTAAAACTAGCCGTTATGAATAGTAATAACCACTTTTTAAAATTCTGTAAATCTTATTTTTCAAAATGAACTTCATTCTTGGATTCGGAGTATCGATTTTAGCCTAAGGTGAAATTTTGGTACTTTTCGGATAACTTTCATATTCTGATGAATAGTGAAAATTACTAAATTATAATTAAAAACAACTTTTTTAATCGAAATAATTAATAGTGATAAATTATTAATTTGAGTGGTTTTAAAGTATATTTAGAATATATTTTTACAATTTAATACAATGTTGGTCATTGGTTGTAATTTCACATTTAAACCAGACATAATCAAGTGTCAATCTTTTGATATATATTGTTTCCTAAAAACACGCTATTTATTTTAACAGCAGGATTTAATTATAAAATTAATTAATGCAACTTCTATGTTATGAATTTGGTAAAATAGATTTCATTTTTGAATTCGGAATATGAAATATAGCTTAGGATGAAATTTTGGCATTGTTCTGAAAAAC
This sequence comes from Viscum album, assembly GCA_963277665.1. Lineage (NCBI taxonomy): Eukaryota > Viridiplantae > Streptophyta > Magnoliopsida > Santalales > Viscaceae > Viscum > Viscum album. The sequence goes on from OY728159.1 coordinate 76,752,526, forward strand.
ATCAATTTTTGATGAATAGTGAAACTACTAAGTGGTAGTTAAAAAAACTGAATTTTTCATAAAACTTAATTTTGCCGCTTCTGTGAATGGAATTTCGAAAATCCGAGAGACACGGTTAATATCAAGGACTAAAATGTGGTTCAATGAGATGAAAATAATTTTTTGGTGAATAGTAACTTTTTACTTTTTTACCGCGGTTAATAGTAAATAGGGTAACTAAGGGTAAATATGATATTACTATTACCCTAACACATGTCCAAATTCTATTGGACAAGTGTAATTCGACCAAAAACAAACTTAGGAATAAAATATGACCATTTAGGCCCACTTGGATTAGATTAGGACATTTATTATTAATTTATTTAAAGAAAGGTTAAAATAGTTAAAATCAAAGTTTAATAAGTAAATCATTTTTAATATAGGGTTATACATAAGATATATTCGATTGTAAATATTCATTAGAAAGATAAAAAGATTTACTACATGATGGTGTTTTATTTGTAATTTTTAGACATAAAATAATTTAATTTATTTATGACACAACGATGATGCAGTAATTATCTTATTAATGAAATATTGACATAATTGATGTTATAAACACCAAAATAAATGTAATTTGAGATTTTTTATGAATTAAACTTATTTTCTAGGTTACTATGATATATTAATGTTGATTTAATCAACTTGGTTCGAACATTTAATTCTGTTATGACTTTCAAAAAAATCATATATCATATAGTGTCAAAATTGACACAAAATAGTTTTTAAAACAAATATTATATTATTAATTGTTATTGTATTCCTAAAAATCTAAGGTTCGGCCAAATGACTTAGATAAGGATATATATATTAATAATAAACAATTTGGGGTTCGTTTGGCATGTTATAGTAAGTTTATTAACCATATAGTGAAAGAAAACAAAAAGACATGGTAAACGTTAAATTATTTAACTTAGAGTTAAATCTAATTGATAAGGTTAAAATAATATCCTAAACTTGTCTAAATTCTATTGGTTGATAGGATTGCGACCCATCCCCACCTTAGCTTTGAAATAAGACCCTTTGGAACCATTATAAACCGATTTTGACTTTAATATAAAATAATATTTTGAGATATTCCTAAGGTGCCCCTCTCCTCCCTTATAAAAGGACACCTCCTCCCCCTCCTCCTCACACCAATTTGAGCACTCAAGCTCGGACAACCCCTGCCAAAATCTCTTCTCCACTTCCCTAGAAACATCCTAGAGGTGCTGGTCTTCCTCAAAGACCAATTCTAGTGCCCTAAGAGGAGGTCTCAAAGAGGCACTTCAAAGAAGAGGTAATTACCGTTACCAATTCTTTCATCTTTATTTCTTCTTCCACTTCTTCTTCTTAGGTTGTTTCATTATGAAGTAATAACATCAGTATCACTCATATACTGATATGTTATTATAAGTATGAAACAACCCTATTTCACCATCTATCCATCCTACGGAAAAAGAAATCACCGCGCGTGCGTACGTACGGAATACCGTCTCCACGCCGTGGTGTAATCTATTTTCCACCACCACCTTACATGGATGGGTATAATGGTGTAAAGAATAACTATACATAGTTATTACAACATCATATTGATTCTGATATATTGTATAATCCACTCCAATTCAATTCAATATTTATATAAATGATATCATCGCTCGTGCGTACGTACGGACTACCGTCTCCACGACGCGATGAGATTCATTCTCCATGTTAACCATTTAAGAATGATTATAATGTATATATAAGAAATATTAATGAAATATATGAAATTATAAAGCTACTGGATTTATGTATATATATACATATGTATGTCATCTACTTACTTCCATTTCAAGACAATAAGGAAAGAAAAAACAGCGTTCATGCGTACGTACGGATTACCGTCTCCATGAACGGTGTTTTTCATTTTATTTATCTATCTATTATATATATATATATATATATACTGAATATATATGATATATAAATCATATTTTATATTCTGGAAGTAAATAAATCATGATATAAGTAATAATGATTTCAAGAACAACAAGTCAAAACACCTATGATAAATGAAACGATTTTACCCAAAACGCTTCTTTAACATGGAATTTACAAAAGAACGGGTAATATAATGTCATAAGTGAACCATATATGATATCATAACAATGAATATGATTCTGTAATAAGTCAATGACATTATTTAAATCATTATACAGGAGGTTCGGACACATACGAAGCAAATTGGACCTAAGGTAAGGGAAATATCACAATCTCATTTTTATCCGAGATTGTTTATTCGTAAGTATTTACTGGGGTGTATTTTATCATCCACATCCATGTTTCATCAATATGTCATATTATTTCCATCCACCTACAATTGTTTAAATCCATTTTTACCCTTCGGTGAGTTTTTAGTAATATGTATGAAAGGAATCTTTTGTCGTTTTTCGTACGAGGTACTTTTTGACTTTTCCGACAAAAGTACGAAGAATGTTTTTTTTAACTTATACGGCATGAATGGATTTTTAAAACATTATTTCCAAGAAGCTTCCTTTACAAGTTTTCAAGTTTATTTTTAATCAACTTCTTTTATTTTAAAGTTGTATGACATGTTTTGAAAGGAAAAATGTTTTTGAAGAAGAAAGGATATTTTCCTCAAGAATGGAGTTCAAGTGTTTTATCAAAATTATTTTCCATCTAAGATAATAAAAGGGTTCTGTTTTTATCCCTATTATTACATGGATTTGATTATGTTTTGATGGAAACATTTTTATGAATTCCTTTATCTTATATGAATTGTTTTATGATGTCATGTTGTTTAAGAATCCCATTTTTATTACATGGGTTATGCGATGATGTATGATTTATGATTATGTGGCACACATAAGAAAGGATTCATTATAAGATGGGTGGGACCTATATCTCCCTCCAATGCATTGGGTAAAGATTTTATATCTCATGAGATAGACATGGCTGAAATGGTAGGTTATACCGGTTCAGTGAAACAGGACTGAAACGAGGGTTACTCGATTCAGAAAGGGACTTTGTCCACTAAGATAGTCTTGGCAATGAGTCATGACTAACAAGAAATGATTTTCCATGATTATGTGTGCATGCCACAAAGTTTCAAGTTTCATGTTATGATTATGGTGATCTCATTTTCGCTTCTATGATTTGTTCCATGTTAAGATATTATGATCTCTTTTGCAGGTTATGATTTTCAAAATGATATGATATGATTTTTATTTCTTTTGTATACCCTTACTGAGCATTTGAGCTCACCCTTTTATGTTTTCTTTTCCCCAGGATATAAATAAAGGTTTTAGGTAAAAAAAGGGAAGATATTTATGGGAGATATTGAAGATCTTTCACCACGATTAGAAGATTACGTTCCGAGTTTCCAAAGACACTAAACTATTACGATCCTTTAGTGTGTGTTTTTGTTATGTACTAAGTATTCCGCAAAATTAATGTAATGTCCATGTACGATAAGCTTCGGGTCTCTACAGTTGGTATCAGAGGAAAGGTTTAGTCAACCTTTGGAAACTAGGATGCGAAAACGTTAGTGAGATCCCTAGAGATATTTCTAAGGTATGTCTAGGGATGTACCTAGGGATAAGTATACGTATAGGTTATAGTAATAGAATTACGCTAACGATCATAGAATTAAACCTAAGATGTTGGATATTGAAGGTACTCCCCCTTTATTATGTTGTTTTCCCTAGCATGATTTTTGCCTCTCACACAATTCTTTTTGGGTTTTAGACGATGGCTGGAACCCGAAGGCACCGTGTTGATCAATGCAATGGACAATGCAATGATTGCCCTCCTGAACAAACAAATGTTATGGGAGATGGAGTGCAAAATCTTATTGCTATACTTACACAAGCTATGAATCATTCTGGACTTCTAAATGAGCAGAGAAGGGAACAATATTCTATTGAGTCCTTCATGAGGCAACGTCCACCTTCTTTCAGTGGGACTTCCGATCCACTTGTTGCTGAACAATGGATCAGTACCACTGAAAAGATATTTTCAGTTCTTCAATGTTCTGAACATGATAAAGTCATCTTAGCAGTATATCGTTTGGAAGGTGAAGCTGATCAATGGTGGAATATTATCAAGAATACGAGGCCAAGGGATGAAATTGAGTCCATGGAATGGGACGAGTTCAAGAACTTGTTTTTCAGTAAGTACTTCCCTCGTATTCTTCGAACAAAGATGGAGAAAGAGTTTCTTGAACTGAAGCAAAGGGACGATGAATCTGTTGGTACCTATGAAGAAAATTTTACAAGACTTGCAAGGTATGCTTCTGGTATTATCATCCAACCTGAAAGTAAAGTTGATCGATTTTTCAGTGGCTTAAAACCAAGTCTTCGAAGGGAATTAGCTATAAGAGACTTCAGTAGCTATGAAGAAATTGTGCGTTGTGCTATCAAGGTAGAAATGGAAGTTGGTGTTACATATCCATCTCATGGTTTTGACAAGAAACGAAAGATGGAGTTCAAGGAGAAATCTCATAATAATGGTGAAAAGAAGATGAATGTTTCCTTATGCACAAAGTGTGGAAAGAAGCATGGTGGAGATTGTCTTAAAGGAACTAGAAAATGTTTTAAGTGTGGAAAAGAAGGTCATCGAGCAGCTGAGTGTCGAAGTAATGGAAAAAGGGTTTCTAATGATGTGAATAAAGCAAACACTGCAGAGAACGCACCACCAACACTTCAATGCTTCAAGTGCAAGGAAATGGGGCATTATGCTAATAATTTCCCTAATCCAAGGGTTAGTGATGATCAACATGAGCAACCACTGAAGGCAAAGGACAAAGGGAAGTCACATGCGATCACTATTGGCGATGTTGAATATGATAACGATGTGGTGGAATGATTAAGCGTTTATGTAATGGGATTCCAAAATAATGTTGTTGAGTATTGCAATATTTATTGATGTGGTATTCAAAGTGATTGAGATATTTTTTTTGGAAATAAGATGATATGCGTATAATGAAGACGAGAAAATGAAATGTTTAATAGTATTCATGAGCTCATGATTGATATAAGGACTAAGTGATATCATGGTTTGAGTATATAGAATTTTGAGGATTTTGGTATGTGGAAAGTGTTAACTTTTAACTGCACTCATGTTTTCACTAAGGTATTCAAGAGAATACACGATTAAGGACTTTGAATGTTTGGAATGTGACCAACAAGACATATCTTATGATATGTGGGGATCAACGACAGTATTAAATCTCTGGTAATCGTTGTCACTATATTATGAGAGTGGACTGCAGTATTATGTATAAGCCTAAAGATTAGACTGGATTATGTTGGACATAAGTTAGTATTGTTTAAGGATAGAAGATTTTCGATATTATTGATGGGATGTTATAGTAATGTAGTTTTAGAAAAAGGACAACCTGCAGGACGGGCGACAGCCCATCGCTTCGGACAAGGCTGTAGGAATCGAACCCACAACCGAAGTGCGACTGGCCTTTATCGCCTACCACTGACCTACAGGAAGTCCCTGTTTAGTAGAAACTAGTTTTATTATATTAAGCAGTATGATATATGAAGTATAAGTCCATTTTAGGAACCATATATGATTAATCTCACTATAGATCGATTTATGCATATAATTTTTGCTAACCTTTTGTTTGAGATAGATGGAATGACCCGTCATTCTATCACATGATCTGCTAACACTTCACGAATAACAAATTCAACTTCATTTATTTAAGAGATGAAGTGGAAATTGTTCAAGGCACGAACAACAGTGAGATTGTACCAAAATAAAGTAAGTATTTATTCTAATTCAAATTTTCAACTTTAGGGGAAATGATCTTGAAAACCAAAAATGTTGTCCTAGTGATCTTATACCTGATGAATCAGATGGTACCTTATATCATCACAAATCTATGGATTTGTGATTACTGGATTTTCCATAGCCATGTTCTCTACCACTCTCCATCAGAACATGATGGTTAGATTTCTCTTCCATATCCATATTTTCACCTATGTGGAAACCCAATGATTAGTTTATTTGGGTAACCGTTACGTTTCATACTTTTGTTTTTAAAGATTGGTTTTGATATTCCTTTTTACGATGTGGTTTTCTATTAAAGAAACTTTCGAATAGTAAACCATTTATAACCCCGACGAATTTCGAGGGCGAAATTCATTTTAAGGGGGGTAGAATGTAACAACCCAAGATTTTATAAAAAAATATTCTTTTTAATTTTATTAATGTCTTGTATTGTACGCTACACCAAAAGGAGCTTGCACAACACGCATCCTTGTCTTACCTTGCATTACACGCAATCGCGACCTTCCTCGATAGCGTGTGTAATACGCAATACCGAGTTTCACTAAACAACGATGTGCTATTAAAATATTATTAAAACTAGCCGTTATGAATAGTAATAACCACTTTTTAAAATTCTGTAAATCTTATTTTTCAAAATGAACTTCATTCTTGGATTCGGAGTATCGATTTTAGCCTAAGGTGAAATTTTGGTACTTTTCGGATAACTTTCATATTCTGATGAATAGTGAAAATTACTAAATTATAATTAAAAACAACTTTTTTAATCGAAATAATTAATAGTGATAAATTATTAATTTGAGTGGTTTTAAAGTATATTTAGAATATATTTTTACAATTTAATACAATGTTGGTCATTGGTTGTAATTTCACATTTAAACCAGACATAATCAAGTGTCAATCTTTTGATATATATTGTTTCCTAAAAACACGCTATTTATTTTAACAGCAGGATTTAATTATAAAATTAATTAATGCAACTTCTATGTTATGAATTTGGTAAAATATATTTCATTTTTGAATTCAGAATATGAAATATAGCTTAGAATGAAATTTTGGCATTGTTCTGAAAAACATCAATTTTTGATGAATAGTGAAACTACTAAGTGGTAGTTAAAAAAACTGAATTTTTCATAAAACTTAATTTTGCCGCTTCTGTGAATGGAATTTCGAAAATCCGAGAGACACGGTTAATATCAAGGACTAAAATGTGGTTCAATGAGATGAAAATAATTTTTTGGTGAATAGTAACTTTTTACTTTTTTACCGCGGTTAATAGTAAATAGGGTAACTAAGGGTAAATATGATATTACTATTACCCTAACACATGTCCAAATTCTATTGGACAAGTGTAATTCGACCAAAAACAAACTTAGGAATAAAATATGACCATTTAGGCCCACTTGGATTAGATTAGGACATTTATTATTAATTTATTTAAAGAAAGGTTAAAATAGTTAAAATCAAAGTTTAATAAGTAAATCATTTTTAATATAGGGTTATACATAAGATATATTCGATTGTAAATATTCATTAGAAAGCTAAAAAGATTTACTACATGATGGTGTTTTATTTGTAATTTTTAGACATAAAATAATTTAATTTATTTATGACACAACGATGATGCAGTAATTATCTTATTAATGAAATATTGACATAATTGATGTTATAAACACCAAAATAAATGTAATTTGAGAGTTTTTATGAATTCCACTAATTTTATAGGTTACTATGATATATTAATGTTGATTTAATCAACTTGGTTCGAACATTTAATTCTGTTATGACTTTCAAAAAAATCATATATCATATAGTGTCAAAATTGACACAAAATAGTTTTTAAAACAAATATTATATTATTAATTGTTATTGTATTCCTAAAAATCTAAGGTTCGGCGAAATGACTTAGATAAGGATATATATATTAATAATAAACAATTTGGGGTTCGTTTGGCATGTTATAGTAAGTTTATTAACCATATAGTGAAAGAAAACAAAAAGACATGGTAAACGTTAAATTATTTAATTTAGAGTTAAATCTAATTTAAGGTTAAAATAATATCCTAAACTTGTCTAAATTCTATTGGTTGATAGGATTTCGACCCATCCCCACCTTAGCTTCGAAATAAGACCCTTTGGAACCATTATAAACCGATTTTGACTTTAATATAAAATAATATTTTGAGATATTCCTAAGGTGCCCCTCTCCTCCCTTATAAAAGGACACCTCCTCCCCCTCCTCCTCACACCAATTTGAGCACTCAAGCTCGGCCAACCCCTGCCAAAATCTCTTCTCCACTTCCCTATCAACATCCTAGAGGTGCTGGTCTTCCTCAAAGACCAATTCTAGTGCCCTAAGAGGAGGTCTCAAAGAGTCACTTCAAAGAAGAGGTAATTACCGTTACCAATTCTTTCATCTTTATTTCTTCTTCCACTTCTTCTTCTTAGGTTGTTTCATTATGAAGTAATAACATAAATATCACTCATATACTGATATGTTATTATAAGTATGAAACAACCCTATTTCACCATCTATCCATCCTACGGAAAAAGAAATCACCGCGCGTGCGTACGTACGGAATACCGTCTCCACGCCGTGGTGTAATCTATTTTCCACCACCACCTTACATGGATGGGTATAATGGTGTAAAGAATAACTATACATAGTTATTACAACATCATATTGATTCTGATATATTGTATAATCCACTCCAATTCAATTCAATATTTATAGAAATGATATCATCGCTCGTGCGTACGTACGGACTACCGTCTTCACGACGCGATGAGATTCATTCTCCATGTTAACCATTTAAGAATGATTATAATGTATATATAAGAAATATTAATGAAATATATGACATTATAAAGCTACTGGATTTATGTATATATATACATATGTATGTCATCTACTTACTTCCATTTCAAGACAATAAGGAAAGAAAAAACAGCGTTCATGCGTACGTACGGATTACCGTCTCCATGAACGGTGTTTTTCATTTTATTTATCTATCTATTATATATATATATATATATACTGAATATATATGATATATAAATCATATTTTATATTCTGGAAGTAAATAAATCATGATATAAGTAATAATGATGTCAAGAACAACAAGTCAAAACACCTACGATAAATGAAACGATTTTACCCAAAACGCTTCTTTAATATGGAATTTACAAAAGAACGGGTAATATAATGTCATAAGTGAACCATATATGATATCATAACAATGAATATGATTCTGTAATAAGTCAATGACATTATTTAAATCATTATACAGGAGGTTCAGACACATACGAAGCAAATTGGACCTAAGGTAAGGGAAATATCACAATCTCATTTTTATCCGAGATTGTTTATTCGTAAGTATTTACTGGGGTGTATTTTATCATCCACATCCATGTTTCATCAATATGTCATATTATTTCCATCCACCTACAATTGTTTAAATCCATTTTTACCCTTCGGTGAGTTTTTAGTAATATGTATGAAAGGAATCTTTTGTCGTTTTTTGTACGAGGTACTTTTTGACTTTTCCGACAAAAGTACGAAGAATGTTTTTTTTAACTTATACGGCATGAATGGATTTTTAAAACATTATTTTCAAGAAACTTCCTTTACAAGTTTTCAAGTTTATTTTTAATAAACTTCTTTTATTTTAAAGTTGTATGACATGTTTTGAAAGGAAAAATGTTTTTGAAGAAGAAAGGATATTTTCCTCAAGAATGGAGTTCAAGTGTTTTATCAAAATTATTTTCCATCTAAGATAATAAAAGGGTTCTGTTTTTATCCCTATTATTACATGGATTTGATTATGTTTTGATGGAAACATTTTTATGAATTCCTTTATCTTATATGAATTGTTTTATGATGTCATGTTGTTTAAGAATCCCATTTTTATTACATGGGTTATGCGATGATGTATGATTTATGATTATGTGGCACACATAAGAAAGGATTCATTATAAGATGGGTGGGACCTATATCTCCCTCCAATGCATTGGGTAAAGATTTTATATCTCATGAGATAGACATGTCTGAAATGGTAGGTTATACCGGTTCAGTGAAACAGGACTGAAACGAGGGTTACTCGATTCAGAAAGGGACTTTGTCCACTAAGATAGTCTTGGCAATGAGTCATGACTAACAAGAAATGATTTTCCATGATTATGTGTGCATGCCATAAAGTTTCAAGTTTCATGTTATGATTATGGTGATCTCATTTTCGCTTCTATGATTTGTTCCATGTTAAGATATTATGATCTCTTTTGCAGGTTATGATTTTCAAAATGATATGATATGATTTTTATTTCTTTTGTATACCCTTACTGAGCATTTGAGCTCACCCTTTTATGTTTTCTTTTCCCCAGGATATAAATAAAGGTTTTAGGTAAAAAAAAGGGAAGATATTTATGGGAGATATTGAAGATCTTTCACCACGATTAGAAGATTACGTTCCGAGTTTCCAAAGACACTAAACTATTACGATCCTTTAGTGTGTGTTTTTGTTATGTACTAAGTATTCCGCAAAATTAATGTAATGTCCATGTACGATAAGCTTCGGGTCTCTACAATCAAGTCATTGATTATTGGATCCCCTTCAACCCTCATCATTCTAAAAACATTGGTGGCTTTCCTAATCTATGAAATAACATGTTTTTTTACTTTTATAAAGCGATAATGAATAAAAAAGTCATTTACCATAAAAATATATTCCAATTTACTTTTTTATCATGTTTAATTTCATTTTGTGATGATATTATTCACACTATTTTTTGTTGATTTATATATCCTAATTCATCATATAAAAGGGTTCTTCACAACTAGAATTTAGCGATAACTATATCTAACTCCTAACCATGGGTAGGATAATTCTATTCATGATGTTTCAGCTGTCAAGATGTATTGGAAATCACCTAGTAAATTTAAATGAGTATGAATACATGTTATTTGAAATATAAATCAATATAAATGAAGCATTATTCCCTATCAAATGATAAAGTTAGCATAAGTTCACTAACAATCAAATTTATTAATTCAATAAAACCATTTTTAAAATTATTTATACAGAAAATCTGAACACTGTTTAAAGTTAACATGGTTTGTGGTTTATAAATCAATGAATGTTTTTTCAAAAACCATTTATAGTATCATGTTATACTAAAGAAACTAAAAATATCAATTTACATTATAGGAAGAGACCACTCCATTAAAAAATTATCCTTTTCTTGAACAAATTTTTCCTTCATTAGTCACAATGTGTATAAAGAATGATACTTTTTGTAAAAAAATAAACATTTTTGAATTTACAATAAAATAACTCTTTCCTCATAGTATATAATATGAACCATAAATATCCCTCACGATCCTCATAAATTTTAGAAAATATTATAATATCATCAATAAAGAAAACCATAAAATTAATACAGTACTCCATAAAGTGTTTATTCATTAAATATATAAATATAGTTTGATGATTATTTAATCTAGAGGAAATAAAAAACTCATAGTGCCTATATGTTGTTCAGAATATAGTCTTCAGGATATCTTCTTTCTTAACACATCCCTAATGGTAAATCGATCAGAGGTTAATCTTGGAGATATTTTAGGCCTCACAAAAAATTTCAAATTAACCATAAATATATGAAAAAGGGTATTTTTTGTTTAATATAATTTCATTAAGATATATGTAATAAATTCATAGACACATTTATTCATACTTATTATTTAAAAATAGAATAGTTTCTCCCCAAGGAGATACACTCTGTCAAATAAAACCCATCACTTAAATATTAAGAAGTTTTTTCTTTGATTCCCTAAACTCTACATATTTCTATTCATATAGGGTCTTCGATTTTGGTTTCAATCTAGGTATGAGTCCAATTAAGATTTACAAATATCATTATTAGATTATTCTAGGTGAATCTTCATGAAAGAAATTATTTTATTACTAAACAATTAGTATATAGATAACCCATATATTTTCCCTTTCATACATTTATTCCTCCATAATTTCTATAAATAACGTAATAAGTGGTGCTTATTGACAAGACTCAGGATTGGATATATATATATATATTGAGTATAGTTATAGGTTTTCCCATTAATGTAATTGAAATTTCCTTTATTCATTAGCTGATCATTGAATTTTACCTTTATAATCAACCTTTCCTTATTATTATATAAAATGCCACCTTTTGAATGACCACTATGTTTTTGAAGAAATTAAACTCATTAGTGTTAATAAGGGAATATATTTATATGTTTTATTGTTGAATCATTATTCTAAGATTATTAAATTACATCTCTACCAGTATATGATCATAGTTTAATTTTATATTCAATAAAAACATGAAATAAATAAACAAGTGTGTAAAAATTAAATTAAACAATTTACTCCCTTGAATTGGGTGTACAATGAGTGTTTCTTAGACAACATTATTCAAAGCCACTACTTTAGACATCATGATTAAAAAATCATAGCCCATCTCCAATTTCCTCTATTGGGGTTGATCGAAGTTTCCATTAATTGTTATTTATTTTATGCATTGTTTATTGAAATTTCCATACTCCCCACACTTGAATCATTGTACTGAATTTTTTTCTTTCACCATGTTCCCTTTGTTTTCTTTTATTCTAATATTGAATATTTACATCTCCATGATAGTTTCAAGCTATATGGACATCTCTTCCACACATTTAATACTTCCATCTTCCATGTAGAAAAAAATTGAATGATTCTTCCCATACTTGTTGGAAATGGGTAGTTATTGTTTATTCAATTAACTTTAAAGGTCAAAATTCGTTTTGAAATTTGGATTCAACAAAATCTTTTTATATTTTAGTCCATGAGACCACTATTAATCTCCAAAATCCATTTCCATTTTGGTATCACATTTTAATATCTATTCAAAATGGATAAATTCCCATATTAAAATAGATTTATATATATAGTCTTATCCCAAAGATGAATCAATCTATATTCCCATAAAAACCAATGACGAACCATGAAGAATATATTGTAAACCACCTAAATATCATCTCATAACTACCCATAGATTCATTTTCTATTTATTTCAATTCACATAATTACCATTCCATTCTCATTTGATGATTTTAATGATAAAAAATTATTTTAAAAAAACATATTTAAAACATATTATTCCATAGCTTCAACTTCATCATTCAGTTTCATGTTCAAAATTAGTGTCCACCACTAAACTTCTTCTCCCACTAGGTTGTGTATATACAAAGTAACATTCACCAAAACATTGCAAAAAAGTAAAAAAAAAATTATTATTTTTATTATGTTAATCAAATATACATTTATTTGTGTCTTAGATATCCCTCTAAATAGTGGTGTTTGTTAACATGTGAAGTATTAAATTTATAGTAATTATTTCATTGGTGAATTCAAACAATCCAAATGGTTTATGTTATTATGCATAACCTGATATAACTGATTCGACATCATCAATAGGTTTTCAACTCTAGATCCTCTTATATTGGGAAGTTAATTATCTTATTTACTATTAAATCCAATATTCCTATAGGATCATTTATTTATTTCCATTTTAATAGAATAATAATTCATAATAAAAACAATTTCTACAATTTCAAATCCTAAAATAATAGTTTAAAATGAATGTTTAAGCATAAATTTGTTTAATAGTGTAATTCAAAAAATTTATCCTTTAATATTTAAAAAATAATACAATTTTATATAACCTTTATTATAGTTTGTAAAAATAATGTGGTTAACCAAATCGTATCTCCCAGGATGATCAAACTGGGTGTGATGTAAGGCCCACTACTCGTTCCTCACATGAAGATCTAGTTATTAACTAACAATCACTTTTTATTTTTTACCACGAGGTTCATATTCACAAAAAATGAGTCCTCTTTTACTATTAAAATGGAAATGTCATAGCAAGGAAAGAACATTACATAATTTATAAAAATATTTTATGTCTTCTTATATTTAAACATATCCCTTGATTTATAATGAATTTTTTCTAATCCAAATTTCATCAAATAACTTAACCTTACCTTTGATAGTAACTATATAGACCCAACTTTTCCATACATTATTTTAAACATAATTCCTTCAAAAAATATTCCATGAATAGAATTAATGTATATTCTTACTTTTAGTTTCTGGGAAAATAGGTGCATAATACATGAATTACATATGTAATAAACATAAGCATTAATTAATCATCTATAATGACTCTTTTATTATTCCATCTTGGTTTGAATCACTTCAAATTATTTTTTGGAATATACATCAATAGAATTGGGTGGGAAGAAATACCTATAATGGATAAACCATGGAAATTTAATATGATAAATCATCATAGATGAGGTGTAAAATGAGATAATAATCATAAGATTATGATAATAACATATAAATTTGGTTATAACATAAAAAATGAGATATTCATAAGTATATCACAATGGTTAATGTTGATGTGTCATAAAGCATATTGCCAATGCTATTTAATATGGTATTGTATTGCATGTCATCTCTAGAGATTATAAAATTCTCCAATGAATTTGAGAACTATCAAGTAACACCATTTATGTATATTAATTCATGATTTTCACATAGATATTAATAATTCATTTCATAAATAAATAAATGAGGATAAATAATTGGTTTATATAAAATAATTATGTATATAAGTATTCAAATACTTGAACATTTTTTAACCCTTTAGAAGGAAATGTAAGGTTTATACATATTAATACCTAATGAATAAATTATAATTAAATATATATGAATGCCCTTGAATAAAGATACATTTTGGTATGTAGAACATAAAAAAGGAGTGTAATGTTCTGGAAATTCTATATAATTTTTTTAATTATATGGAATTATTTCAAGACCGCGAAATCTGAAGGTGCACGATTCTGAGGCCCAGAGTGCCCAGAATGATCCGTCGAAGTTTGGTTAAGTTTAAATTAGCACACATAAATAGTTTTCCTAAAAAAGTGGAATAACACTTAAACTGTAACTCGAATAAGAAATCTAAGGGCACAGTTGCGTTCAGGATGGAAGGTTTACCCTAGGCGTGGATTATGTTTAGTCGGGGCGAGACTCCTGTGAGAAAACCCAAAAATGGCATAATTGTGAAAAAAATAATTAAAATAATTATTTTATTTTTCAAATGCTTATAACTCACAAATGGTAAATCGGATTGAAAATCCAATACCACCGCTGAACTCATGAGGGTATTATCTCTTTAAGAAGATACTAACATTAGTCAGCACGAGCCACCAGTAAAAGTTAATTTTTGGACGTAAATAAAATAATTAAGTGACAATTATTTTATTGTAAAATTTATAACTTCTAAAAGGTAACTTGGATTGAAAATATGAGAGTACCTTTGGGTTTATTGGGGGTGTGTTTCACTTAGGAAGAGCCTAACCTTGACCGGCACGGGTCAAGGGTGACTGTTATAATTTTTCCAAACTTTTTTCAGTTATGTTTTGTAAATGCGTGAACAAAATTATATAACTATTGAACTGGTGCTCGGAATTGAAATATGAGGGCACTATTGAACTCACAACGCAAATATTCAATTAAGGAGACCTTCACATCAACTGCAGTAGGTCCGCAGAAAAAGTTAGTTTTTGGAACTTTTTAATAGAATAAATAAAATAACTTTATTCTTTTATTTTTATTCTAATACACCAACGGACGAGTGGTAAGGTGGGACCGGCGATGTTTCAAGCCAATAAATGGCCTGAACTTTGAATTCTAAGTAACCACATTGTTGGGGAATTAGGAAGGTTCCTAATTAATGGGCATCCATTAATCCCATGAACATTAAACACCCTTCCCCTCTCATATTTATATGGAGCTTGGGGAGAGGTGTTGGAACTGCTTTTCCAAGAAACGAAGTACTAATAAAGTGAAGTGATGCCAAACCCTTGGAAGATAAAGCAGGCACCAGTGGGAGGTTATGAGTGACACCGAAACCCCAAAACAGAGATTGACGAACGAGTGACTTCGTTAGAGGCTAGTTGCGGGGGACGACGAATGCCGACAATTACTCAAACGAGGAAACTTTCCCATGAACTTGATGTAGGGGATTATTTTCATTTGGGTGTTTTTGAATTCCTCTTCCCCGTTCTTGAATTTATATGAAGAACCAGGTCAACCGACTAACGGGTGGACCCGCGATTCCTTTGTATTTGGAGGAGGATGTTGCGGGGTATCTTGTAGGGATTGTTATTTGATTATTCCCTTCCCCGTTCTTGAAGTTCATCTCAATTTAAGAATATTTATATTCTTCTTGATTCAAGAACAAATAAGCTATGTTCTACTGTTCTAACGTGAAGGGTGCGGGCCTAACGAACACGACCCAACCTCTCTACAACCTTTGTGGTTTTTGATGCATTCATCATTCATTATCTACACCAAATATTTATTGGCCCTGAAAACATGGATTTTTTCTAACCGCGATATATGGATGCGAAGCCCTCGATGCAAGGATTACAAATATGCGATCATTTAATTTTTTGGGCTTGGAATGAATCTGCAATGACTCACAGAAGGAGACGGCGGCCGCCACTCGGCCATCCGGTGCAGCGGCCGACCGCATGACAGAAGTGGAGGTGTGTGTACGAACTACCTGGCATACATGGGCTATGGTGAAAGACTGTGGCAGTGATGGAGGGGCGGCCGACCGAGCCGGCCGTTGGTGGTTGCACGGTGCGCGACCGCGCTGCGGAGGAGTGCTGGCCATTCGGCAAGCCGCGGGCCACCCATCATGGGCAGGGATGCACTAGCAGGCCAGGCCAGACCCAGCAGGCTGGGCCAGACCCAGAGGACCAGGTTGGGCCCTGGGCCGGACCCGAACCAACTTCGACCTTTTTCATTTTTTCGGCCATATCTTGAGCTACGGGCGTCCATTTGACGAACCGTCTATGGGAATGGAAATATTGGATTGAGACTGTACTTTTTTATACTGAACTTGGGTTTTTGATAAAGTTGGGGTATGGCCGGGTTGGATCGAACACGAATCCAATCGAGTCTTTGGGACTAAAAGGTAAATAACTTACACAGAGCATCTGATTGATGCACATCTGTTGCATTGAGACCCCTTTTACGTGGAGGTCATTTCAAATAATTCTTTGCGGGACTTCGTAGAAGTTGGAGTATTGACCTACGGCCTGAGGAGCAGACCCTCCAAAAATCAAGAAATCATAGTGTGGGAAACCAGTAGCTGGCTGTAACATGAGAAAGGGATCCTATGTGGGACTATGCTTTGGGATCCTTCGTGGGTCTATGCTTGAGGATCCCACATGTATCCGCTCTAGGAATCCATGTGGGACTACTTTAGGATCCTACGTGGGTCTACCTCTTAACAGAGTAAGATGATTCAGTAGTTACATCTAATTATATTTACTACCATACCTAAGTTATACCTGGTGTGAGCAGAGTCCTTACCTTAGTGGTGATACCTTTGTGGTATTCTTTCATGTGGCATACCTATGTGGTACTTTCATTCATGGTGATACCTTGGTGGTATTCTTCTATGTGGCGTACCTGTGTGGTACTTTCCTTATTGGTTATGCTTTTGTGGAATTGTTCTGTGTTCCATACCTGTGTGGTACTTAACTTCATGGTGATACCTTTGTGGTATTATTCTGTGTGGAATACCTGTGTGGTACTTTCCTTAATGGTGAAACTTGGTGGTTTTCTTCTATGTGGCGTACTTTTGTGGTAATTTCCTTTGTGGTGATACCGTTGTGGTGTTCTTATATGTGGCGTACCTGTGTGATACTTACCTTCGTGGTAATACCTTTGTGGTATTCTTCTGTGTGGTGTGTCAGTGTGGTACTTTCCTTCGTGGTGATACCTTGGTGGTATTATTCTGTGTAGAGAACCTATGTGGTACTTTTCTTTGTGGTGATACCTCTGTGGTATTATTATGTGTGGTGTTACCTGTGTGGTACTTACCTTTTTGGTCTTACCTTCGTGGTATTCTTTCCTTCTTGGAATAGTTGAGCTTTGAGCTAATGAGTTGGGCCTTGTGTTTCCTCATGAATGAAATGGGTATACTTGATAACTGAGGTATATGTATGGGCATATACCTAAGTAGGGTTGACAGTTGTTTTCATGCCTTGTGGTTTATCCTTTTTAGATTTTGTGAGACCTTTGAGGGTCTCGGGGTCCCTATTGAGTATCGTTATAATCACCCCTGCACGGGCTATGCCCGCACCTTGTTGTGTTTTGTGTATACGCCGACAATGCTTATTGAAGACGAGTGAACCAAGACTGGAGGTATCTCAGAGGTGGACCTTAGATGAGGTGTACCACAGAGACGACCGTTCGAGAGCTGTACCTACCCTTCAAGTAGGATCCTTGGTGAGTGTTCACGGGAGATATTTTAGTTTACTTGTACATTCCAGTTTTCTTGTACTTTTCAATTGGGCTTGTATTCTGGACCCCTTTACTTATTATATACACTATTTTTACTATTCAGTTTACATGTGTTCATATCTTGCTGTGTGATTGGTCGTGTGTATTTACAGGATATAATGGCAATGCCTTTCAGTGCTAGTCACCAGCCCTTGGCCTATGGAAGACGGTGTTGGGGTAGTTACGACACGGGCCCCAGGGGATGGGTCATGATAAATTGGTATCAGAGGAGTCAGTTCTACCATAGAACATTAGAATCTGATATTTTTAATGACAATAGTGTTAAGTGTAGTGAGTGTGGTTATTAGTTTAGGGAATCCAGTGTTGGTGCGGCGGCCGACGTATCCATACACTAGGATCATGTCTTCTGATTTCTGACTCAGTGCACGAAAACACTGATTGCATGTGTGTTTTTAAAATTCATCTTGTGTTTTATTGAGTCAGCTCCCCAGGTATAACTTAATGATCATGGCACACCTATTCCTTATTAATATGGCATAGTGTAGACAGCCAGCTAGGATTCCCTAGTGAATACACGATGACGACCCACTGAGCAACGAGGCTCCGGTGCATGGCCCTCTTACTATGTTGGCACCTTAGAGTGGTGTACCAGAAGCACCACCACCCGTTGTCCAGTAGTTACCACCACCCGCACTGGCAGACGATGCATGATGACTGAGTCCGTTGCACGAGTTCTAGTAGCAGAGGCCTCCGAGGTTTCAAAGCGAGACAATTTCCCACGCAACTGAGGGCTGGCTGGAGGCGGTTGCTAGAATTTTCTACCTAGTGGAGACACTAGTAGAGTATATGGTGATCTTAGATACTAGTCTTTTTCAGCCAGTGACCATGAGGATGGTCCACATAGTGATGAGGCTTTGGTACGTGGACCATTACCCGAGATAGTACCTTCGGGTAGTGTGTCAGCTATGTCACTGCCCGTTGGTTAGCAGTTAAAACCGGAGTACCGGTAGAGGACACATATAAGCTTAGTGCCTTGCGCGTGATTCAACATTAGATACCCCTCAAGTTTTGAGGCGATCTTGACTCATAGTTAGCTGAGGACTGACTTGAGGAGGTGGCTGAGATTTCTCTAGAGCCTCTACAACTTTGGAAGGAGGACATGTCAGTACCTGATTATTCATTGAGGAGTATCAATCATTCATGGTACTTGATGAATTCGATATGATCAGTGCTTTGGGGCAAAGAATTTCAAGCACAATTTGTTTAAGGACATCTCAGATAACACTATTCCTTTATTCATTCCTACTCATGTTGGGATACTAGAGAGTACCTTTGTGGTTGAATGTTCTTTGGCTGAACAGATACATCCAGTGAATGTTAGTAGTGGGAAAATAGGAAACTGGTGCCAGTCTCAGAGACTTGTGCATGTAAAATTGGTTCGAGAAGAAGAAGTGTTAGGGACATATGAATCTACAGGGCTGTAGATGTGGAAGCAGAGCTAGGGGAGCAGTATGAGGTGGTGTACATTTAGACATGTTACAACCACACTCTATTGTGGTCCCCACCAAGCTCAAGGGGCTGGAGTATAGGGGAAGAGAGTAGTTGCATGCGGTCAAGGATTGCAACCCAAGGGATCTAGGAATGATTCTAGGTACAGTTTGTGTCTAAAACTAGCTGCCATATCATTATAATTAGGCACCAATATTTCCTTCCCTCTATGGATCTTGTCCAAGACCTAGAGTTTCCGATTAAACCATTGACTTGACCCTCACATATGGAGATATCTTTAGAAGGAGACTTGATAATAACACTTACACCGACAGTGTGATCTTACCCTTGAGGCAAGATTTTTGGTTGGAACCTCTTGGTGGAAGTGTCAAGGCCTTACGATGTTAGTTTGGGTATGCAATGGACATCCACAGTTCATACTCAGATTGATTGTATTAGGAAAAAAGGTTGTGTTTTATCTAAAATGTTGGAATGGGGGTTTCCTTGTTCGGCGAAAAAAGGGATCCCAGGCAGCCTAGGATAAACTCCCACATAAAAGGGTGTGGCTGATCACTCGCGATTCGGCCAGCCTCACCCTTGTGGCAGTAGAAGTTTTGAGTTTTCAGTTCCCAACAGGAGTGGCTAGAGTTCCTCCAGGAGTATGACTTTGAGATAGTCTATACTCATGGGAAGGGGAACGTGGTAGCAAACACAATCAACATGAGATCTGGTCTCGAACTGCTGAGTGAGGAATCCGAGTAACTAGTCACGCTGCAGATATCCTTAGTAGATAGAGATTAAGATGCTTACATCCAGTCTATGACTATCACTCCCCCACTCCTTCAGCAAGTCGGGGAGGTGCAACTTGGGGGAATTGATTACGAGGCTCGACATTCTTAGATATCCTTAGGGAGGCACCTGATGGATTTTATGAAGGTGGGGATCAAGTCGTCCTCTTCAGAGGATGTACAGTGGTAACGGTGATGCTTTGGGAGGAAAGGTGTTGAGGGAGTTCCATACGTCCCCTCAGGCGGTACATCCTAGTGTGGTGAAGATGTACCAGGACCTCCAACGTTAGTACTGGTGGCTAGAGATGAAGAAAACAGTGGAAGAGTTTGTATCATTATGTCTCACTTGTCAGTAAGTGAAGACTATAAAGAGTTGGAAGAAGTCTTATGCCGACAGGATACAGAGACCCTTGGAGTTCCAGGAGGGGGACCATGTATTTTTATGAGTATCTCCTCGACAGGGACTATGGAGGTTTGGCCAAGGGGGAAAGTTATCACCAAGATTTATCGATCCTTTTTCTGATACTTCAGAGGATAGGTAAGGTAGCATACCGCTTGGATCTTACACCACATTTAGAGAGGGTGTGCGACGTCTTCCACATATCCCAGTTGAGGGGATACATGCCCGACCCATCTCACATCATCAACCACATCGAGCTGGACTTAGACGATGGGGCGTCATTTTTGGAGGTTCTAATGGAGATTGAGGATCAATAGGAGAGGGTCCTTTGTGGATGGTAGATACCTCTTGTGCGCATATGCTAGCATCACATGAACCTCCAGGAGAGCACATGGGGAGGGAGGCTCATATTTGTGCTAAGTACCCTTTTTTGGTTGTTTTTACTTTGTTGTGGATTTCAGGAAAGTAAATCCCTAAGATGGGGAGAATGTAATGTTATAGAAATTCCTTATATTTTTTTTAATTATATGGAATTATTTAAAAACTGTGAAATATGAAAACGTGCAATTCTGAGGCCCAGAGTTCCCAGAATGATCCGTCAAAGTTTGGTTAAGTTTAAATTTGTTCGCGTAAATAGTTTTCTTAAAAAAGTATAATAAATCTTAAATGGTAACTTGTATCAGAAATATGAGGGCATGATTTCATTCAGGATGGTGGGTTTACCATAGGAATGACTTAAGTTTAGTCGGCGTGAGCCTTCTATAAGAAAACCCAAAAATGGAATAATCATGAATACAATAATTAAAAAAACTATTTTATTTTTTAAAGGATTATAAATCCCAAACGGTAACTCGGATTGAAAATCCAAGACCACCGGTAAACTCATGAGATTATTATATCTTTAGGAAGATACTAACATTGGTCGGCACGAACCACCAATAAAAGTTTATTTTTGGCTGTAAATAAAATAATTAAGTGACAATTATTTTATTGTAAAATTCATAACTTCTAAACGGTAAATCAGATTGAAAATCACAAAGTACTGTTGGGTTCCTTGGGGGTGTGTTTCACTTAGGCAGAGCCTAACCTCGACCGACATGGGTCAAGGGTGACTGTTATAATTTTTCCAAACTTTTTTTCATGTATGTTCTGTAAACGCGTGAGCGGCACTATATAACTTTTGAACTGGTTCTTAGAATTGAAATCCGAGAGCACCGTTGAACTCACAATGCCAATATTCTCTTAAGGAGACCTTCACTTTTACCATAGTAGGTCTGGAGAAAAAGTTAATTTTTGGAACTTTTTAATATAAAAAATAAAATAAATTTATTATTTTATTTTTATTTTAATCCTCCAATGGACGAGCGGTAAGGTGGGACATACGACGTGTCAAGCTAATAAATGGATTGAACTTTGAATTCTAAGTAATCGCACCATTGGGGAATTAGGAAGGTTCCTAATTAATGGGCTGCCATTAATCTCACGAACGTTGCACACCCTTCCCCTCTCATATTTATATAGAGTTTGGGGAGAGCTGTTGGAACTTCTTTTCCAAGAAACGAAGTGCTGAAAAAGTGCAGTGATGCCAAAACCTTGGAGAATGGAGTCGGTACCAGTGGGAGGTGACGAGCGACACTGAAACCTCAAACCATAGATCGATGAATGAGTGATGTCATAGGAGGCTAGTTACGGGGGACGAAGAATGCCGATACTTCCTCAAACAACGAAACTTTTCAACAAACATGAGATATGGGATTATTTTTATTTGGGCATTTTTGACATCCTCTTCCTCATTCTTGAATTTATACGAAGAACGTGGTCAATTGACAAACGGGTGGACCCGCAATTCCTTCGTCTCTGCGAGAGGATGTTGTGGGGTATCTTGTTGGGATTGTTATTTGATTATTTCTTTCCCCATTCATGACGTTCATCTAGATTTAATAATATTTATATTCTTCTTGATTCAAGATCAAATAACCCGCTTGTTACTGTTCTAACACGGAGGGTGCGGGTTGAACGAACACGACCTGACCTCTCCGCAAACTTTGTGGTTTTTGATACGTTATTCATCCATTCTCAACACCAAATATTTATTGGTACTAAAAACACAGAGTTTTGCTGAGCGCAATATATGGATGCGAAGACCTTGATGAAAGGATCGCAAACATGGGATCGTTTAAATTTTCGGGCTTGGAATGAATCCGAAATGACTCACAGAAGGAGGCGGCGGACAGACACTGACCGACTGTGAGGAAGGAAGGGTGATGTGAATCCGCGTCACCAGATGATGAGAAGGCCACGACCCGTCGACCACAGGGGAGAGAGGGCGACAGCTGGAGAAGCGACCGACCGTGGGACGATAGTGGCGACGCACATCTGTGCCACCCGACGTGCAGGGGCCACGACGTAAGGCCACGACAATGATGGAGGGGTGGACGAACGAGCCGGCCGTCGGAGGTGGCGCGATGCGTGACCACATCGCGAAGGAGGGATAACCATCCAACCAGCCACGGGTAGCCCAGCGTGGGCCACACCGACGGGCCAGCCAGACCCAGTGGGCCGCGCCGGACCTAGAGGACCGGGTCGGACCTAGGGCCGGACCCGGGTCGGGCCGGGTCAGTCCGACTGGGTCGGACTGGACCCAGACCAACTTACACCTTCTTCATTCTTTCGGCCATATCTTTAGCTATGTGCATCTATTTGAAGAACCTTCTATAGAAACAAAAACCTTGGATCGAGAAGGTCCTTTTGGTATACCCCACTTGGGTTTTCAATAATGTTGGGGCACAACCAGGTTGGATCGAACATGAATCCAACCGAGCCCTTGGGACTAAAAGGGTTATAACTTATATACTAGGAGTCCAATTGACGCACCTTCTATTACGTTGAGACCCCTTTTACGTGGAGGTCCTTTGGAATAATTCTTCGTAGGAGATCGTGGCATTTGGAGTATCGACCTGTGGCCTGCGGAGCAGAACCTCTCTGAATCAAGCGATCTTAGTGCGGGAACCCAGTAGCTGGCTATAACATGAGAAATGGATTCTATGTGGGTCTGTGCTTTAGGATACTTCGTGGGTCTATGCTTGAGGATCCCACATGGATCCACTCTAGGAATCCATGTGGGATTACTTTAGGTTCCTATGTGGGTCTGCTATACTGGGATCCTATATGGGCCTGATGATGTACTAGGATCCTATGTGGGTCTGATGATTTAGGATCCTATGTGGGTCTGATGATTTCGGATCCTACGTGGGACTACCTCTTAACAGAGTAAGATGATTCAGTAGTGACATCTAATCATCTTTACTACCGTACCTATGTTATACCTGGTGTGAGATGAGTCCTTACCTTCATGGTGATAACTTTGTTGTATTATTCTGTGTTTCATACCTATGTGGTACTTTCCTTCATGGTGATACCTTGTGTGGTATTCTTCTGTGTGGCATACCTATGTGGTACTTTCCTTCTTGGTGATACCTTTGTGGTATTCTTATGTGCTACGTACCTGTGTGGTACTTACCTTCGTGGTGATACCTTAGTGGTATTCTTATATGTGGTGTACCTGTGGTACTTTCCTTCGTGGTGAAACCTTGGTGGTATTCTTCTGTGTAGCGTACCTTTGTGGTAATTTTCTTCGTGGTTCTAACTTTGTAGTATTATTCTGTGTGGCATACCTATGTGGTACTTACCTTCATGGTAACACCTTTGTGGTATTCTTTTGTGTGGCTTACTTATGTGGTACTTTCTTTTGTGGTGATACCTTGGTGGTATTCTTCTATGTGGTGAACCTGTGTGGTAATTTCCTTCATAGTGATACCTATGTCGTATTCTTCTGTGTGACGTTACTTTTGTGGTACTTACCTTTGTGTTGTTATCTTCGTGGTATTCTTTCCTTCGTGGAACAGTTGAGCTTTGAGTTAATGCGTTGAGACTTGTGTTTCCTCATGAATGAGATGGGTATACTTGATAACTTAGGTATATGTATGGGAATATACCCAAGTAGGGTTGACCGTTGTTTTCATGATTTCTAGTTTATCCTTTGTGGATTTTGTGAGACCTTTGAGGGTCTCGGGGTCCCTACTGAGTATCATTATACTCACCCCTACACGGGCTATGCTCGTACCTTGTTGTGTTTGGTGTAGATGACAGACAACACTGACTGGGGACAAGAGTACCAGGATTGGAGGTAGCTCAGAGGTGGACCTTAGATTAGGCATATCAAAGAGACGACCATTCGAGAGCTGTACCTACCCTTCAAGTAGGATCCTTGGTGGGTGTTCACAGGAGCTGTGTCAGTTTACTTTTACTTTCCAGTTGGGCTTGTATTCTGGCCCCTTTACATACTGTACACACTCTTTTTATTATTCAGTTTACTTGTGTTCATATCTTGCTATGTGCTTGGTCGTGTGTGTTTACAGGATATAAAGGCAATGGCTTCCTGGTTTTTTTGGCGATACACCTTTCTGTGCTAGTCGCCAGTCCCTGATCTATGGAAGGCGGGCATGGGGTAGTCACGACACGGGCCCTAGGGGACGGGTCATGATAGGGATCATGTAAAATCAATGATTTATTTCAGTAGCACAACATATATACAAAGTGGTTTGTGGAATGGGATTAGTTAAATAGAATATAAGTCTCTCATTAATTTAAAAAAATTGGAATGTAATATAATATTCATATGTTCATGAGAACATAATAAATTTTAAATTACAAAATTAGCTGCAACAGAAGTACTTGAATAAAAAGAAAGAGGAAGACAATCCATTACCTTTAGTATAACTACCTAAATAAAGAGGGGTGATTCCTTGAGATATTAAGAATATAACCTAAGGTATTAGTGAGAGAATAAGATAGTTATTTACTGGAAAAATACATTAGGAATAAAAGAAATGGGGTGGATAGGTGGGCATATATATCTAAGTGTGGTTAATTGTTTATTTTTTTAAACTACAGCCCTTTGGATTTTACATTTTGGAAAAAAATTCTCATTGTCCACCCATGATTTAGTCTCTTGGTTTTTGAAATAAGTAAGGGTTTTTACATATTTTAGTTTGACAATCAAAACATATTTTATCATATTACTTCTAGGATGGGTATGTAATTTTTTAATAAATCAATGTTTTTAAAACATTACATTCTATTTAAGAATATGAAAGGTTATGTATTGTTTTGGAATTCATTTTTAATCAATAAAATACATTATATTTATAAAATAAATTATTTTTTTTGTCAAGAATAAATCTATATTAATTATCACATAATTATCACATATTTATGAAGTCATAAAATATACATAAAACAAAAAACACAATTTTTCTATTCATTGAAAAATAATATATTTTATGAAAATCAAAAAATTTCACCATAACCAAATATTAACATTTAGATTTAAAATATTAAATATATTTTATCAGAATAGTTTTATAAAAACAACAAACATAATTTTTAAATCAATATATATATATATATATATATTGAAATAAATACATGTATTTATGATATTTTCATCTTTCTGATTTCATGGGACTTTGTGAAAATATATTGTCATTTCAATTAAAATAAATATAATTTTTTAATACCATTTCATGAAAATAAATTTATTTTATAATTTTATATTTTTTATAAATAAATTATATTAGTAATGTATATATATTACAAAAAACACAATTTTTTTCTTTGTATTAGAAATTTATTTTATCATATTTAATATTTTTATTTAATTTTATTATGATATAATTCCATTTATTTTTATTTTATTGGTTCCCTAAATTCTAATTTACTACTCAATGGGTCTAGTATCTATTTTATCAATCTTGTTATTATTCATACCTGTCAGATTACTATCCCCTCAGTCATATTACAGTTCTAATGGCTAGATTACTACTATTATTATTATATTAATTCATAAAAAATTCTATTAACTCATTCCTTAATAATTAACATCAATTCCTCTTATGTTACTATATTTTAAATTTTGAAAATTTCAGTTGGATTACCAATGTTAAGTTTCTTTGTTTATTTTTTTATTCATTGAAGTAATAATTATAGTCTCATCAAAATGATCCATATTTTCATATTCTTTTAATTTTAATTTTATATTTTTAGATTTACATTGTAATATTAGATTTTTTTGATATATTCATTATATAAACTTAATGTTCTCAGTTATTGAAACAAATCATTATGTGTTTCATTTTTATTATTATAATATGTTGCTAAATATGACACACATGTATATATTCAAAATAAAATTCCATTTATAGAATTCTACGTCATTACACTTCCATCTAAACTTGAGGATGACTTTTAAAATGAAATTATACATATTTATATTATTTTATAAATTGTTAATATATATAATGGAACCAATTGATTTAGAATAATTGAAAAAAACAACTTCAAGAGTGTAATGAACTAATATTTGGATATATAAATATATATTCTAAACTAATAATCTATTTGATATATTTCTCTAAAAAACACCAAACTAAAACAATATGTACCATGTTATTATTAATGAAATTTAATAATAAAAATAATTCTTAAAAAATAATTATTTTAATTAATAAGAAAATGCATACAATTTTTCGAAGATAACATTATGTTTTTAAAATAATATTTTTTTAATAAAAGTAGTGTTTCATTATATAAAGTTAATTTTATAATAAGTGGTAATTTTATCAATATAGGAATTTTAATTATACATAATTAAAATTATTTTTTAATTCCACATAACAAAATATTCCTACGACTAACTTTTAAGATTTTGCATAAAAAAATATTTTACATTAATTTTTAAAAAAATACTGATTTTGGAAATTCCATTTCTTTTATGAAAGTATCATAACAAAAAATAATAACATAAAGTGTTTTAAAACACTATATATATAAAAATATATATCATTTAATACACTAATTTTAACTTAATTAATCTATTTGTAATGTTTTGGAAACGTAGATAATATTTTACTCTAAAAACTGGTTTTATTTCTTATATTAATGTTTTTTTCAACACCTATAGAAATTAAATAAATAAACCAGGATATAAAATTTTATATCAACATAATAATGTTAAATAATATAATAATATTAATTTTTTGGTATAATTTTATGATTACTAAGATTAATGTTTACTATTATATTAATGGTAAAAATGTTGATTTTTTGTAAATATTGTTTAGTTATAATAAAATAAAACAAATTAAAAACTTATAAAAATGAATTTCATATAGTTTTTAATCCAATATAGAATTATATTATAACATAATAAATTTTAAATCAATACTAAATAATATTAATAAGACTTAATAGTAATTTTTTTCTACAAAATAGTTTCATTATATGTTTTTTTATTTTGAAAGTTTTATTTACCTTATTTAGAAGATGAATTAAATTAAATAAGATTAATTTATTTTTTGGAAACCCATATATGGTCAAAATGGGTCATTTTATATTTTTTAGTCAAACATGATTTACTTGGGTAAAAACTTCTTACCCCAGCAAAAATAAAAAAAATAACGTAAAACTTATAAGTGTAAATGACCTCAAACAAGTTTAAAACGTGTGTAGAAATTCATTCTGGAGGATTTATATACACAATATCCCCATAAACTCCATTATTTCTCAATTTTATAACTGTTGAACCTTGAATTGTGTCATTCCATTATTGAAAAACATTTTTTGTTCACAAAAGTTCCATTTTATTCACTTATAATAATAAACACTTTTACCCCCTCCTTACACCCCCATACCTTTTAATTTAATTTTGAAATGCATACATTTTTCTCCTCCTCAAATAATAACTGATTTTCATAAGCCTCTAGTTTTACATACATATCTTAAGGCCTCCATTTCCAAGGATATTTCTAATGGAATACTCAAGTTCTCAATGTAATTATTTCTTACTCCTTATCCATTTATTATTAATATTCTTATTGAAAATATATAGTATAAATAGAAATATAATTAAAAAAACTAAAAATATTTAATAATGTTATTTTATTACTTTATCAACAATTATTATTTATTTTTGATCTAATAATAAAAAAACCACATTGATCGTGTGTATATATTGACTATCGCCACCACAAACCAATATAGTTTTTTCATTAAAACCATTAATAGATGGTGAGAAGGGTGGATTTGAAAAATTAATATGCTGAAAATTTAATAAATGATAATTTATCAAACTAATTATTTTTATCCCATTATTTTAGAAATTGAATCGTTAATCCTGCATACAACAAACTACAACATCCAGGAATGATGAATTTAATTTTTTATCACCATCCTTCATAGATAGTTCTATGAAATAGTTCAATGAATATATAATATATTTATAAAAAAATTATGATTATTTAAAATATATATTATCTTTATATAAAAACACATCCTTTCTTATAAAATCATTATAAAAATCTCTTGTTTGTGTTGGTTTTAACCAACTATATGAATTACGCTATTACCACGAATGATTAATGATTTTTATATATTAGTAATTTCATTTAGTAATAATGTATTTATTTTTAGTTAATGATTTTGGAAGTTTTCTTTTAATACATAATATATTTTTCAATGTATCACATTTTGATCATTAAAAATGCCAAAACCAGTTCATCATAATTTCCATTTTCAAGAAACATATCCATGTAGTTGACCTAAAGAAAAGAGACCAAAGGAATCACAAAAAAAATATTATTTTATCTATAATAATCTAATAATTATGAACTTTTTGAGAATAATGAATAATAAAACCACTATTTTGAAATTTGTTAAAAAAATATTACTCAATCCCAGTATTGAAAATAGATAATAAATAACTAATATAAATGAATTGAATAATTATAAATGAATTTTATAAATGTTTATAGACACGAATAACGATCTAAAATATTTT
Source organism: Viscum album (assembly GCA_963277665.1). Lineage (NCBI taxonomy): Eukaryota > Viridiplantae > Streptophyta > Magnoliopsida > Santalales > Viscaceae > Viscum > Viscum album. Next base: position 76,782,325 of record OY728159.1, read on the forward strand.
ATTTATATATTTATTTTTATTATACATGAGGTTATACTACTTTCGAGTAAGTGTGGATATTATGAAAGGGTTTCTTATTTCAAATTTAATTTCGAGAGACATATTTCTTATCATACTCCATGTTTTCATTAGAATGGTGTATCTTCTTCCATTTTAATATTTTTATCACGATCATATAATTTTACATAATATTAAAGTTTTAATTTTAAATAATATACTTCTTCAGGTTTTTATATGATAGTTTCTATTGTCGTAAGGGGTTACATGTCTCAAATTTAGCTTCTAGATACATATTTATTTTTATGAACTATGATATCCTTACTATGGTGTGATTACATCCTGATGAATTTATTTTTCAATATCATTGAAATTTAAGTGTTTTTAATATCCATATCATGAAATTTCATTAGATATTATTCATTTATACGTATACCAATGATTAAAGGTTTTTTTGTTACCTCCACTCTCTTTATTAAGTTATATTTATTTTCTATTAACTTCTTCATTCATGATTGGTTTCTTTCTCCCTATTATTTTATGTTTTCATTAATATTTATTAGTATATATAATTACACATTTTATTGCAATCATACTCTTCAATTACTTTCTTCCACATAAAAGTATGACATTGTTAAAAATAATTCTCATTCTCTTTAAATGATGACTTTTCTTCCATGTCCATAGTTTCAATTATCCTCAATGTTCCATTTTATATATGGAAATAGAATTACATGTTATCTCATATGAACTTTATATTTTACTTCTATTATTTTCAAAATTATGTTTAAATATTTTGTTTTATGATGTTAAATTTTAACAATTAAATTTAAAAATATTCAAAAGGTTTACCATAATTTCAAAAATAAAATTATTTATCTTAAATATTACACATCATTATGATAAACTTTTTATATTTTAAGAGCTATGTTATTGAATATTGTTTTTGAAATAAAATGTTTTAAAAATAATTTCACTTTTTATTTTTCAAACATTTGGGTCATTTTCAAGACATCATTATTAAATTTCATCTTAAAAGTGAAATTTCAATAGATACTTTCACACCACCTTCTTAAAATCGTTATATCATTTTCAAATAACAACTATATAATATTATTTTTAATTGTAATTATTATTCAAATTTTAACCCTTCAACTTTTTGAAAATTAATTCTTTCAATGTAAAGAGTGACTTCATATTTTATGCCAAAGTTAAAAGTATTTTCTTAAAAATATTTTATGATTTACCTTCCATTTTTATCTTTATCTCTAAGAGACTTATTTCATTAGAATATATTTTTCATGAAACACACTCTAAATTTTATTATAAAATACTATTTTAGGGAGATTTAATTTTGTTCATCGACCATTAAAACTGATTTATTCAATTTTTTATGATACATTATAAAAATATTTTGAAACCTATTTTTCTTTTCATGTATTCTTATAATCTGTTTAAATACTACATTAAAGTGGCACAAATATGTATAAAAGTTTAATAGTTGATACCTATATCACCCTCTAATACATTGGTTTACTATATATATCATATGTGATGAATATTTTGAGCATAGAAATTGAGTTTATTCACATCAGGAAGCATGGGAATTTTTTTGTTCATAGTAAGAATCTAGGAATTTTTTTTCACAACAAGATGCATGGAAATTGTGGTTGTTTAAAACATTTTGTATGCAATTTTTTTTCTTCACAATGTTATAATTTATATATGATAAATTTTATTCCAAGGTTCTTATTAATATAAATTTTAGGTTGTTGTTTTATCTCCATACCATATGAGTATGATTATGCAACCATGATCATTTTTATTGTCTCTTGATTCGACACCCTCTTACCATGGTATATGTTTGTTCATTTTAGGTTACATTTCCTTTTATTAGGAATTAATAAAAACAAATATTGATACAAATTGTTTTTGAAAATAAATTTACAAGGTTATGTTTTCTCTCATTCTTATGATTTGACCTATTGTTACATGTTAATGATTTATTTTCCCTTAGAGTTTTATCACACCCCTCTTTTGGGATTTCATTCTTTAGTTACGAAGATGACAATATCCAATGTGATGTTTATAAGCAAGTCTAGTTTGGTTGAATTATGGATAAATGTTTAAAAGTTTTATAGAATATGATTCCAGTATAACTTGTCTTAAAAAAACCATACTAAAATGTTCCCCATGTTTTAAGAGATTATTTTGAGATATAACACTAATGTTAAATTTATTCAATTTTATGTTGGATTATCTCCCTAATATAAATTTAAAAAAAAATATTTTTCATATCAATCATGGGATTATGTGTTTAATATTCCTTAAAGGGAATTTGAACAAGGGTTTTACCTACCCATGTGCTTCACTATGGGGTTTTCTAGATATATTTTTCAAAAATAAGTACTGATAAATGTTTATATGAATTGATTTTAAGTAATATAATAATATTTTAATCATAAATAAGAATATTATACTATGTATTTAATTTTTTTAATAAACTCTATGGGGATCAATACATTTTGAAGGTGGTTCATTGATTTGGAAACTTCCAATTACACGTTAAGAGAGAAGTTATACCCAGGGTAAACAACTAAAAAAGTATGTGAATTATGAACTCATATTGATTTCATTCATACAAAAAAAATTCTTGACATCTTCCTAGTTGTATTAAATAAATATAGATTACATTTTAAAATTTTTGTTATCCTATATTAATAACATTCCTATATATTATAATAGAAAGTAATAACAAGAAGAGTATTTTATGATTGTGATAAATATATTACAAAATGGGAAATTTTAAACCTTATTCATAAAAAGGGAATTTTGGCACAAAAGCATATCCTTATTGGGATATGTAATCATAGTAAGAGTAATATCATTACATCCTTTGATGAAATAGGTGATTAAATAATGGCCCAAACTAACCAAGGTGATAGAAATCCGTAGTTTTATTATATTTGATATATATAATTGATATTTTAAGATAATTTTCTCAGGATATCCTAATCCAATAACCATGTTGACATAAAAGGGAGTGACATTCTATTGTATATGAGTTTGTAAAGATAGATTTAAGGATAATAATAATAGGTCAATCACTACACCTATACTTAAAATACGCTATAATGGAGAATGGTTTATTAAATAGAGTGACAATTAATTAAAATTCATGGTATATTCCCTTATGAAAAATGAAAAGGTGAATTTAAAACACAAGGAACATATTGGATTAAAAAATTAATGAATTTAAAAATTCAATTTGGTGGATTATTTATTTTTCAAAATAGGATTGAGATCAATAATCTGGGAGTTCAAACATCCCAAGAGGATGTTTTTTGGACATGGTTTAACATTTTAGAGGTGTCTTAGGTGTTTGAGTTCTCCTTGGGGGATTTGAATAAAAATATAAGATCATTTGGTGGTTTTTATGATGATTCATGGTTTATTGTTTATGTTTTAGGAGAAACTAAAAGGAACCCAATCAATTTTTATATTGGATAATTGGTTGTAAAAGTTAAAAGATAGTTAAGGATTAATTATATAAGTTTCACAAGAAACCCCATGGGATTGTTTTGAATAGGGGAATAATACATAGTCTATGTATGGTTATAAGAAAACCATGAAAACTGTTGTAAACATAGAGAGTAAAATTTTTTAAGGTTGGAACATTGTTTGGTAAATAGTGAGAACCAAACATGTGAAAGGGGTGTACATATATAGTTCAGACTACATTGTTGGGATACCATTTTTTATACAATTCATCTCAATAAAATATTTTTTTTACCATTTTTCCTCATTGAAAATTAAAATGGATTGACCCCATCCAACACCCACATGTTTTAATAGACCATGAGGTTTATCCTCATATCCCTCATTACTATTATTTATTTTGGGATGAATTCCATTATGTTTTAAGATGATTCTCAGTGTGTTTCTTCCCCTATTTCATTCCATTCATCACCTATTAATTTCATTTGCCTCTGGGTTAGGGTTCTTGCTCGATTCCACCAAATAATTGTGGAATCATTCATATTTTATGACAGTTTTTCATGTCATAGGTAAATGACATATTGATAAGGTACTTGTATGTCATAGGACATCATTTTCCTTTAGGTAAACTATTTTATGGGTTTCTTATATATTTCCACATAAATTAAAATTATATTTATTAATAAATGGGTTCTTATTTTTAGGACTTTTGACTAGGGATGTGTTAAGAGAATTCCATGAGATGATAAAATTTCTTTTTCATGGTTTTGATATGATGAGGGAGTCAAGTGAGAATTCATGCATTAGTCCATAGTGAGCTGAAATTATTGATCAATTTTAATTTTATAACATGAATTGAATAATAAATAATTATTTTTTATAAATAATTATTTTTTTTGACAGGGTTACAGTCATTGGGTATTTCAATGATATCTATTGGACTTAGACTAGTCTAAGTGAGGATGTACTTGTGGTTCCTAAACAGGGAATGCGTTCCTACTTAACATAGCAGTTCCTTATGAATCATCTCAATAGTAATTTATATTATTAAATAATGTTCGAATTTGATATGATGTCTCTCTACTGAGGCTGATGGACCATTTAATTTGAATAAATTGTTTAACTAAAAATTAATCCCTATAATTAAAATGAGAAATTTTCTAAGGGCCACGATAGACCCTTGGGAATTGGAATTATTTCCTTTTCCACTTTTAGTTAATGGATAGATTATATATGTGTTTCCATGGACCTTATATATCTAGAGGTACATATAATAAATAGTATATAATGAATGAGGTATAGTAGCAACATGGATAATTTCCCTTGGATAACTCCATGTAGAGGTGAATGATATATTGGGATTGATGACCTAGGGATAAGAAATGTGAGAAACATTAAATTACATAAAAAAAATTAAATATAATATGTTCATAAATCCACTAGTTTTTAAAATAATACTATTACTTATAGCAATATTAGCACACAATACCAAGCTTTAAGAGGATTTGGATATACAAAAAAAATATTTTTTTAAATGTTACCACTATAAAATAGCCATTGAATTAGTTAAAATAAACAATGTTATCTATTTTAGTAAATATATGATAAATATAATTATTTTGATTAATGGTTATGAAATAACCACATAATTTTATGTAAATTCATCATGTTCTTCAAAAATATGTTTTCTTCAAAAAAATGTTCCCATTTCATTTTTGGAGGATTTTTTTTATTCTTGGAATATTTAAAAATTGTATTTTATAAAGAGGAAATAATTTTTGAATACATAATATCATAATTACCTTTGGAGGATTATATTATAATTTTTTGATGACAATGATTTTTAAATGAATAGTGTTTTTTTTGAAAATTATATTGTCTATTTATCAATTTACATTGTCGAATTCTATTTTTGGTTAGTTTGAGAATTTTTTTTTTAGTTTTTGAATAAAAACAATCCAATTATTTTTTGGTGATAAATTTTATATTTCAATTTTGTATAATATATTTTAATACGTTAAAATGTATTATTCTCAAAAATAGTGTTTTAACATGATTTTTCAGTTTAATATTAAATTAAATTATTCCATTTTTAATTGAATCATGAAAAAAGTATTCCATATTTGGAATCAGGATATCCAAATTTGATAAATAATTCCCTATCCTTTTTAGTCATTATAAATAGTAACCTCAATATATTTTTATGGCCTCGGTAAGGGTAAATCGTGTAATTAATGATTAAAATATTATCATATATTCTATAAAATGACCTGAAAACATTTTATTATCCAATGTTATGATTTTAGCACTTCTATTTAAATCCAAGTTTTTCGAATATATCAAATTCAAGCCATATTTCATTAATTTTCACCATTAGAACATTTAAGTAAATGATTTTGTGAAAAATGTCATTGTCTTGTTTTTAATATCTATAATATTTTGTTAAAAGAGTAAAAATAAAATATATTTTAATACAAATAGTTACATTAAAGATAGATTAATTTTTTATCATGGTAATTTATTAATAATTTTTAATTAACAAATAATCACTTTCAATACATAAACAATACTCACACTGTATTTATAGAATTAATAGAAAAATTAAACAAACAAATTTAAAAAAATAGTAGTTCAAATTGAGCCATTTATAGTGTCTCGTCAATTTTATAGATATATATATAACATATTTGGGTTGTTTTAAAGGTTTATATTATAATTAATTCTCTTTATGGATGACTTTAAATTCAAATTAAATGAGTAGTGTAAGAAATGACAATAATGATATTTTATAATAAAAAATATTTTATTATATGATTTAAAATTCCTAAAAACGATAGTTTTAGCCAAGTGATTTTGATATAGATTAAAATATCATTAAAAGACCATTTATGTGTAGTTTTTTCCTTCTAAATTAACTATCTTGACCTAAAAATGGAAATCATATAGTGTTATCTTAGTATATGTCAAAATGGTTAATGGGTAATAAAACCAAAAGATAAGGATGAAAACATCATCTAAACATGCTAAAATTTTATTTCATGAGATTATTTAGACTCTACCTCATATTATCTTGTAAAAATATCAATTTGGATCCATTTTAACATTAAAATTAATTTATATTAATTAAATTATTTTTCAAATTACAAAAATTCTCCTCCACTCTATTATAAAAGGGTACCTATACTCCTCATTTATTTACTCATATAAATAATTTTTTGATAATACCTTTAAAAATCCATTCCAATAATCCATACGATTAGTATAGAATTATTTTTTTTGGTAGAATACAAACCTTATTAGGATTAATGTGTAATAAAAAAAAGATTTTCTGACAAAAGGTATTGATTTGAACATAAGTTTTTAGTTTTGTTTCTTATTCCACCTTCTTTAAATCGTATAAATTTATGTTACAATAATAAAATACATATAACACATACAGTGAGATGTTATTATGTCATTTCAATAACCTATATACATCTCCTCATTCCATAAATTGGAAATGAAACTAGCATTCATTTTTTACAACGAATAACTACCTCGTGAACCGATGTAATTCATTTTCCATCACTACCTCTCATGATTAGATAAAAGGATGTATTTAATATATATATATATATATGATATTAATGAAATATGTATCATTATTTAAATATAATATATCATTTAATTCTTTACATTTCTATTCATGGAAAAATGATAGTGTCTCTAATGCTTACATGTGTACTAATACCTCTATGAAGCGATGCGATCCATTTTCCACACCACATCCTATGAATGATATATAAATGTTTATTTAAATATATAATATGATATTTATAATATAATTATAATTATAAAAATTATAAAATAATACTTAAATTCTTTATATCTTGATCATTGGAAAATGAAAACGTTACTCATGTGTATGTAAGGCTTTCCATCTATATTATTGTAATGTAGTACGTTTTTCATAACCATTATTCAGGGTTTGTTTAAAAATAATATATATATATATATATATATATAAATATATGATAATTATTTTCTGACGATTATTCTATAGATGATGAAATAATGATCCCATATACCATAGTCAACCTACCAACGTCATTTTGGACATGTGAGATGAATATAATTGAAATAACCTACGTGAAATTAATTAATTATGTAATTTAATATAATAAGGTATTAAATAATTTTTTTAATGAAAATGGAATGGTTCATAAAAAATTAATTTTTTTACATAATAATATTATTTTGGAACATAAAGAATTTATATGACGAGTCGATCTTAGGGTAAGAGACTTTCTTTTAAAAAACCTATTTTAAGGTTTCCCTTCAAACTCTTCTTCATTAATATCCATTTTCATATAAATGTATCAAAAACATTATGATTTATGATTAAATAATTTATAATTTATTTATTTTTAAATATTTAAATTTTATTATAATCATTTAAAAATGAAACTTTTTATGGGTTTCCATAAGAGACACTTTTCATTAATAGCCACGTTTTAAAAAATTTAATGATTTATTTTCTAAATATTTTTTTTCCATATCAATATTTTAAAAAATATTTTATGGAATTATTAGAGATTAAATTTTATATCTTTTTTTTAATTTCCTTAAATTTTTTCCAAAGAAATATTTTTTGTGTTTTATATAGAACATTTTGGCAACAAGGGAAAATGAATGTTCTATTTTAACATATACATTATCAATGGTATTTACCACCACCATAAATATTATTTTTTGTCAAGAATCCTTTATAATATTACATTTTTCTTCAAATAAAAGCCACACTTCCCTGTGATCATAGTATTTTTAAAAATGGTTTTAAATGGAATGGATATTTCAATATCTGAAAATTTTTCTTTAGGCGTCAAAAAGAATATTTTTCTACGTATAATGATAAAAATAAAATCCATCAGGACTTATAACTATTTTAGGGTTCATGATAATTATTTATGATTATGGTTGGTTATTTTATAAACCAATATTTTGTGGTTTTTTATTAACCATATATAATTGGCTTCATTAAAAACTAAGGACGGTTGGGTCCGTTATAGCCCTCCAATGCATTCCGTTCTCTGAATAATTATGGAAGTTGACTGTATTGGTTATTAAAGTTTTAAGTGTTATATAGAAAATTAATTCCCATGTGTTGATAATTATTTATTTATATTCACAATATTTTTTTTATGAATCTCATGATTTTACAAGGTATGGTAATGGGATTATATTAAAAGGGAAGTATTTTCTCCTTCGTAGGGATGGAAAAATAACATTCTGGAAAATTATTCAGGAGTTTTTCATGATTGGAATGAATTATTTGGGGGTTTTATTTTAGAATTAATATTTTTTATTAATTTTTTTCTGAAAATATTTGGGTATATGAGTTGATTTTATAGGTATGAAAATGGTTATTTTAAACAAAGAGTTGATTCTGAGAAAGGAAAATTCTTATGAGTATTTATAGAATAATGAGTTTTCTCATTATTTTAATCTCCCATAGTGATAATTTTATTCAAATCTCACATTTTAAAATGTGTTTTAAAATGTTTTAACTATTAGTTGGGTATAGATGAAGATATGATGAAAATTGTGAAGAAGTTTCATAAAATTAAAACATGTTCTTTCTTAAAAGATATATTTTTTTGGTAAAGAACTAATAAGTGGAAGTTTTATCTTTATGATACAATATTTGTTTATATATGGTTTATGGTATATTTCATTAAAACTATAAACCCTAAATACCCTAAAATTTATGTGGTGTCATTCTAAGATAATGGTTATTTTTTGAAGTCTAAAATTAAATTTTAACCCGACTCTCTACTGTTAGTATAGTGGAAATATGGGGTTGATATTCAATTAAATTCTTGGGTATTTTTTAATTTGAGTTATTTAATAAATTATTTAAAGATTAATTCTATTTTTTTAAAAATCATAAAAGATTTAATTATCCCTAAACCAAATCTTTTAAGGGTTTACATTTCTAAAAAAAGAGTTTACTAAATTGGATTTAAATCTTTATAAAGAGTCGCTTTGGGGTTGTGTTCTTCAGTGGACGATATGGGGTTTGTTCATTATTGAGTTTTATGTTTTTCATAATATATAATTTCCACCAAGATTTAATTATATCAAAACATCATCTCTAACATAGGTTTTAATAAAAATTCATAGAATTTCACTTCTTGTATTGAGAGTTATTTTATAGAATCACTCATTATGAACAGACCCACGATGTTGGTGATTATACATGATGATCATAGGTATAATCATCGTAAATCCTTCACATATACCTAGAAAATTTGTTCTTAGTCTTATAAAAAGTATATAGTGAATTTAATAAGGAAAATAAATAGAATTTTAATGTTAAATAAAATAATTTGACAAACACTACAATAAGCTTAAACTACTGAAAATGATCTTTTATTGTTACTTAGACCCCAACACTTAGGGGAACTTATCTACTCATTAAATTAATGAATAAATAAAATATATTATTACTAATATTATTAACTACATCCATCCAAAGAATAAATTACATTCCACTAAAAAAATATTCCTAGAAAATCCATTATAATGAGTTTCAATCTCTCCTCCCATTATGTACTCTTACCTCCCAGATGGATCCCCCCACTAAAATGGTTGTACAATCATTAAATATCCAAAACCCTATTGTATAAGAGTGGTTAGTGTTCATAATATTGGGTAAATAATAGGTTATATAGGTTTATTATATGAATTTAGTAGCTATTAAATACTTCATGGTTACTACACATAGTTAGTTTAACTATGCGCAAACTGTAATCTTCGATATGTTCTTATGGATTTGAGGTGAATGGATTGTTGGGAATGTTGCATAGTTCAATTAACCATATTTATACTATGAAAATTGCTTTTAACCTTTGCGTTCCACATTTCATGGTTTGAGAGCCTCCCCACATGGTTTACATAATCATGAAAAAGTCATGAGATCTCTACTACCTCATCAAATGGAATTCCCACATATCATCCTAGAGAATCTACATAGTTTATTTAACTATTTGAAGAGTTTTTATTTGGTTATATCTTAATGATACATGTTTTTCATAGTTTTATGGAATGGTTTTCATGGTTTGTGTGAATTAATAGTGGTCATGCACCCAGGAAAATGTGTCCAAAGGCCTCTGATTATCCTCCAAAATCCCCAGTTCATTCCAAATCTTACTCAGCCTTCATCAGATGATCAAATTCTTCATGCTAATGAATTCTAAGGATATATATAAATTGAAATTGATCCCAAAACCCTTTTTCAATGTAATTTTAGGAAAGAAAATTCCCCATTAATACAAGTATATCAATATCCTACACACTTGATGAGTTGTTTTGCCTAAAAAATTCCTAGATAATCATCTGAAAGGGACAATCAATGAAATAGGGAGAAATTCCATAGATTATAACACCAAAATGAATGAAAATTTTAAATAAATAATTATTGAAATTTCTAAATACATTATTCATTACTCACAAATCCTTAAATTTATCCAAAAAATTATGTTCAATTTTACATTTACGAATGTTCATTCTTAAATATTTTTTTTAAAGTTTAAATTTTCATTATTCATTTAAAATAATGTTCTTTCCTCTTAATTTATCCCACCACACTCTTTTTTGGGTTAGTCTGATATCTAATCGACACCAAATGGTTGGATAACACTTTTATAGGTCACACAATCTCATTGAATTGTAGAATTAAGGAATGATAAAGGTTCATATTCATATTGGTCATGCTTTTACATATCTCCAATTATTTTCATTAGAGTGAGATTATAACATTGAAATTTTGGTGCCCATATTTTTCCATGACTCGTCTTGATGAATTATTAAAGAATTTAAAGATCTCATAGAATTAATATATCTTAATATCCACTTGTACGATATTAAAAATTTCAATGATTCACTTCCCATTATACATAAATCAATGTATATTTTAAGAGGTTTCATAATTTAAACTACTCCATAAAAATTCCTCTTTAAACACATTGTTTAATAATGAAGATCTAAATGATTTTATTCACGTTTAATAATGTTTATTCACATCAAAAACATACTCATCAATGCAAATATAGGTGAAGTTTTTTAAAAAATATCATAAAAATATGTTTCATTTTGTTAAAATAAATATATTAAATCTATAGCGTCCCTTAAATGTTATCAAGGTAAAACAAGTCATTCTAAGAAATTCCAAGGGTATATATATGTGAGGTTCCAAAATATTGGTTCCATAACCCACACATCAAATCAAGCATGGTATCCTATGATATTGACAAGGTAGAGAAGGTAGTAATATAAAAATGTAAAAGTGGCAATAGAAATAAAATAAACATGGAAGGAGAAATGAGGAAGGATAGAAAACACCCCTGTCGCGAGGCCTGTAAAATGAAAGTAGGTTGATTTGTGAGATTCCACAAAGAGGATGAGTGTTTCATAAGATGAGGAGAGGGGTAATTTATTTCTAAGACAATGAATCCAAAAAAAAATCAATATAGAATAAAATATGATAAAATAAGTATATTAAGAGAAATGGAACACAATCCCACCATCAAGGGAAGCACAAACATCCAACCCACAAAATTATTAATGGTAAACATAATATGAAAGGGAAATATATAAATAAGGGGGGAATATAAAAATAAAGGTACTAAAATAAAAATTTTATTCCTTATATGGTGGTTGGGCCAATTCCAAAAGGGTTTAATGAATTTTGAGTAGGCTGCCTCTTCCCATGTTGGATCCCCCAAACCTGGATCAGTGTCCATACTTTCTAAAGTTGGTTCCACAACCACACTTTGTACTTCAAAACCAAATACTAGATGTTTGGGTATATGAGGAGAAACCCATGAACTGACCTATGGGGAGGATTTATGAGCATAAATATAGTAGGAAGGGGGATGGTCAGGAAGGTGTTGTTAGAGGTTTAGAGGAGGAAACCTCTTCAAGCCAATTCCCTCTATCTGACACAAGACATTATCAACCTACTAGTCAACCATAAATTATAATTATTAATCCCTATTCCATTATAGATTGACATTACCATAAGGTATTCCCGTATGGATAGGGTGGGTGGTGTATAAGTAAAATAGGATAGAGGCATGGATTTTGTTGGGATGGATGTGTGGTACTCCTCCGTATGTGGAGAGTAAATGTGGGAAACAATGGCTGGAGTTGAAGTATGGTGTGGATCATCCTAGATTTCATATCATGTTCCTATTAATTAATAATTTTGTCTATAAAATACAATCATCTTTATATGGAACACCATAGTTATATCAAATGTGAGAGTTTGTTCAAGATCAATAAAGGAATCTCTATCTAATTATAGTCCAAGTTGTTCATCCAACATTTAAATGTAGGGAACTATAAATATGACTCCCTTAGTCTTGGTGAACATATGTTGGAGGCATTCGGTGATGACATAGGATATGTTTACATGTTATCAAGAAATAATGGAATACAGAATAAATAAGTCTCAAAGGCTCATATTCACATCGCTATCAGATGAGGAAGTGAAGAATATTATAAGGATCTAATAGAGTATATGATGGGTGGGATTGATTATCTTAGAGACCTTATTACTCCATGAAACATAGGACCTCCCAGTATGTATGATAATGTCCCAAAATTATCTTTTGGTGTTGGGATCCTAAGATCTGGTTGTTTTGGCATAGGCCATACTAGATACATAATCTTCATCATAGATGCCGTCAATTTTAAAAACTTCACTGAGATTAAAACTATATCACTTATTCATAAGGAATAATGTGACATCACATGTAGTCTCAACTATATACCCCTCATTTTCATTATTATATTTTCATGATAGTGAAATTTGGATGTAAACAAAGTATAAGCTCTTTATAGGATAGGTCATGTATGGTGAGTGACTTTATGAGGTGGAAATTAGAAATAAGACCATTTATCTCAGTGACAATGACCAGTTCCTCAAGTTATTGACTCACAAAAAAAAAAATATGGAATGACCTCCTAAGTGGATTGAAATTGATACCTATTAACCACATCCCTCATTGAAAATTTTTGGTTGGTTTCTATGAGGATATCAGAATCGAATGAACATACAATCTTGGAAGAGGCCATATAAGTGTTTGTGTGGGTTCCTAGAGAAAAATAAAATGAAAATATAAATAACACTATTTATAAAGGTTATATACATAAAATTTAAGTTAAATTATAAAATTAATAAATAAATTCTATGGAGTATTAAAACTAATGTTAATGGGATAATATATATTGGGGTTTTAGAAAGGTTTTTTTGTGTAAAGTGTGAGTAATGATTACTTTGTAAGAAATAATTAGAAAAATATTTGAAAAAAAATAAAAATAAAACCAAAATATAAAATATAAAGGGTATGGGGGAAATTTGGGGTTTACCTAAGACTAAGGTAAGAAAGAATAAACAATGATGGATTACAAGAAAAGAGAATAGAATAAAAGACAATAATATAAATAAGAAGAAACATACCATGGATCTTTGATCTGGAGGAAGAAGAAGAGGAAAGAGAGGAGAAGGGGCGAAGAAAGGGAAGAGGGGAGGGTGTGAATGGACTAGTAAGGTGTTGTGGCATGACTTAGGGGTTAAAATGGGGGTGGTTTGTTTTTGGTAATTAAAAATTTGAGGTCTTTATAAATATGCATGGTTATTGTGCACAATTTGATTAACTCTGAGACAACCATGGTGCTACCACAAGAATAGGGCCCCCATTTGCACAATTGAAATTCACGGGCTCAGAAAATATATGAGAAATGTGTGCATACTTCTAGATATGGTTACCACATTGTATGATTAATGTTCATGGTTAGTTTAACCATGAAAAAATTCTACGTTTGGGGCTGTCCTGGAATGTTTCTTCCAGTTTCAAAATTAATTATTCCCCTGAAAATAAGAACATATATTCCCCAATTATTTTAAAAAGTTATTTAATGTTTCCATAGAATTTCTTAATTCATGAATAATATATATTCAATCATAAGTATATCTCTTCATATTAATCCTATAACTAAAATATACTAAGCATTCTATATAAGGAAACACACAGACTAAAAATTATTTTTATGAATTTCTAAAATGTTTTGATCAATGATATGTTTAATGCCTCAAGCTTGACATACCTGAGCATCTTTATCACCCAAAATTAATTTTTTATACTATTCTGACCATGTCTTTAATTTAAAATATTTTTTAGGAATTTCCCAATAACCTTTAATTTATTCCCATATTCTCTGAAAACATCCACCACACCATGGTGGAATTATTTGATGACATTATGTGACACAGAAGATCGAGACTTCAACTTCCCTGGAAATAATTTTAAATCAGGATTTGAAATGTAATACTTCATCACCAGTATGGATTGATTTTTGAGTAATCAGATGGTCATGAACTTCCTTCATATTCTCTTTGCAGTGTTTATAATTTTCAAACACATCCCTCTAGATCATGTTTATCTGAGATAATTTTAGTTTTCTAATTTTCTCATGTGATTTAGGATCATAGTTTAGAATCCCAAAAACCCGATATTCTTTACTTTCACGATCCATGAATAAATTTACTTGAATTTTGTAAACCAACCAGAAAGGGGACATTCCCAGTGGTCATTTAAATGCTGTCTTTGTAATCCCACAACGTGTTATCAAGATTTTTACCAATATTTTCTTAATTCTCCCACATTTTGATCAAATATTTTATTAAACTCATTATTATACAATTCCACTTGTCCCCCTGATTGGGGATGTTATGGTGTTCTCGTATTATATTTCACCCCATAATTCATCAGAACATTCCATATTATTTAATTATCTATGTGTTTACCCCTATCACTGATGAGTACATAAGGTACAAAAAACCTATAGAATACATTATTTTTTAGAAAATAGATGATGTATTTCACTATGTTTTGAGTTGCGATAGTGGATTCCACGCATTTAGAAATATATTATTCACATACCATAATGTATGTGTTACCATAAGATGGTGGAAATGGTCCCCTGAAATCGATTCCCCACATGTTGAAGACTTCCACTTCATATATAGAGTCTTATGTATTTTCAGAACATTACCCAATATTACCCATTGATTGGCATCTATCACACCACTCCAAAAAGTGTTATATATTCATATGAATAGTTGTAAAAAAAATCCATATTGTATCATATTATCAATTTTATGGTTTGGACCATAATTACCTCTAATGGGGGAAGAGTGAAAAAAAATTATAAAGTCTATTTACATTAACATCAGGTACATAGTGATGAATCATTCCGTCTCCATATGATTTGTACAGTAGTGGATCCTCCTAGAAATAATTCTTCACTTTGGATTGAAATATCTTTTTTAATATGTTTTCAGGATGAAGAAATCACATGTCTAGTTAATTTGAAATATCGAAAAAATGGTCTAGGTGTTACTTTCACTAAAAAATATGTTTTTTTGGGAATTTATTCTTGTTCTCTCTATCTTCTTCTTTCTTAAGGTGATGTAACTTCAGGAACAAATTATGTTCATAAATAACTTTATAGCTTCCATTCTTATCAAAAATATACAAGTTACATTATTTTAATAGAAGAACCATGTGAATCAATCAAGTTTAAGCACCATTCTTATTCAAAATTTACTTTAGTGTTGATTGGTCTGTATAGATAATTACTTAAGATAACAATAAGTATGAATTAAATCAATCATAAGTAAACACTACATCAAAAATATCCTTTTAAGGTGGTAGTGTGATTAAGTTGATATTCAATAAATGTGTGGATGAAATAATTAATGAGATGGATAATACGATCAACGTGTTGTCCCAAGACTACTCCCACTACATAATGACTCTCATCAAACATGATCTAAAATGGTTTGTTCTATTATTGAATGATCATAATTGGTACCTACATTAGCTTTTTTTAAACAACTGAAATTCATTTATTAATTTTCTATCAAACTCAAAAATTAAATCCTTTGATAAAATATTTTTTCATGGCTTAGTATTTTTTTGAAAAAACCATAAAAAACTAGTAGTAGATGATAGTGTATCCCAAAAAGCTATAGATTTCTCATATTTATGTTGTGATGGGAAGGTATTTTTTTAATTAATATGTGTTTTGATCAAACTATATCCCATTTCTATAAAATTTGTGGCCCAAATAAATTCCATGTTAAATATGGAAATGTAATTTTTTCTAGTTCAAAACATTTTTTTCCTACTCAGACCTCTTTGGAATGAGTTACAGACTCCTAAAATAAATGTCAAAATATAAACTATGGAAAAAATTCATACATGAAAACATCAATAATATACTCCACCATTTCATGGAATTCATCCAATATACATCATTATAAAGTGTTGAGAGTGCTACACATATAAAAGATATGCGATGATAGGAAAAGATGCCACGGGAGGATGGTTGGACTCATCCCTTTAGGATCAGCCACCATCCATCCAATAGACTTTTTTCTCATTAATATATCCTTTAAAATTTCATATTATTGATCTTAAATGATGGAAAAGTTAGTAATTATGGAAAATGGTCCCTTTATTCCCAAATATCTATATTTTAGAGATGATGGAAGCAAATTCATTTCTAGTAGAGGTGACTTTAGAACTAAAGGCACATTTTCATAAGTATTTTCCATTTTCAAGCTATTTAGGACTACTGTGTTCTTCTAATAATTTTTTTTGTCCTTAAAAAACATTAATTTCTTCTCATTCTAATAAAAACTGATCTCCCTCATTATTTTGGCCTTCAATTTGTTTTATGTTGACTATATTATTGTTTCCACATTCTATATAGTGTTCCATGTTAGAAAGTTCACTACAACTCTCATATTATATAAAATAAGGTTATTTTATTGACTAGAGTATGTTGTAGGAGTAATTTTCATCATCTCCATGGATAATACTCTAATAATTATTTACAAAAATTAATATTTTACTGGTATCTAGGAAGGGTCATACCAAGATAAGTGGTACTTCAGCTTCTTCTTCTATGTCTATTATAATGAAATTAAGTGTAATTATAAACTTTCTGACCTTAAAAACAACATATATATAAGGACCCAACCATAAACAGTACATAATCTTTATTTTGTCAATTTTTTTATTTTTTAGTACATTTAATATCTTTTTTAGTTTAGAGCCTTAGTAAATTATGCCATAAATGATACATAACAAAAAAATAGTAATACAAAGTGGATACTTTCAAACGGTATCCATTTTTTTCATAATACTAAAAAAATTTAAAAAATAAAACATGGTTTATTTTTATGTTAAATCACCACAATTTTTTCCTTAATCCCATAATTTTCTATATTCTACCTTAAATCATGGGTGAAAAATTTTAAAATGTTTTGTGCGCATAAAAAAGATTAGTAAGGGATACACAAAGAACGAAAATTGTTTGTCCAATGAAAACTTGAAAACCCAATGTTACTTTATGAAACAACAATACTTTCTGCCATTAAGAAGTAGTAAATAATTTTCATTTAATATAATATCAAGGATTAAACATTTAATAATAAAAAAATTACAACCAAACCCATAAAAAGAACATATAACATATAATGATAACTTGGGACATAATCATACTTCAATGGAATAACCATTTGACCGACATCTATACATGTCACTCTTACAAAATATAATAGCCATATGGACGAATTACACACCCAATGCATTGGAAGTAATAACATAACCACCCATCCTTAGTTTATCACAGAGAAACACATAATTGGTTTATCACATAACCACCTGTAAAATTTCCAAGTAGCATTATATAATCATGACACATAAATGATTTCAATTTCTAACATTTCACTCATAAAATTTCTTTTTCAATCACAAGAACTCATTTAAAGGTATTGAAATAATTAATCCATTTCAAAAACCATTTTAAATACCAAAATACCCATAAAAGGGGATATGTGATTTATTTTTCGTTAAAATAATATTAAGGATTATAGAGGAATCCATATATCAAATGATACTAAAGTAGTAGAGAAGTCTTTATCGCAGTATATGTTGAAAAAAATTCCTTTTTTCATTTGCAAAGAAAGTTATATGATATTTATAGAATTCATAAAAATATTCCTTTTTGAAAACCTTTGAATATAATTATAAAATTCAAATAGGTTTTTTATACACCTCATAAAATAAGGTGGTGTATAACATTGAAATATTCCTAAATGAAAGGAGAGTGAGATGAAGTCCCTAACATCTAGTCTGATTAATCAAGTATATTATTTATCATACTGAATAATAAAATTAAGTTAATTATTTAATTTCTTGATAACCTTATCAAGTTTATTATTCCTTTAATATCACTTATCAATATATTATAACAACTACTTAATTATTTAAGCTCACGTTATATTATTTTGATGATATTTGGTACATGAGTCCAAAATGACAGAGTATGCTGTCTATAGATGTAACATCCCAGGTAAATAAAGAATAAAGAATTTTCGTATTTATTAATATTTACGAATTAAATATTAATTTTAATTAAAAGGGGTTTCTACGTTCGATAGCGTACTTGGTACGCAACGATGAGTTTCTTTGAAAACTTACGTTGCACACAAGTAATAAAATAATATTATGTTAAATGTTAGTTAACGAGTAGCCGTTGTACTGGCGGGAATGGATAGAAATAACTAAAATATGATTATATATGTTTTTTAAATGTTTTTACATTTACCCAATAAAAGATAAAGGCTTAAAATACGGAAATAGTTCAATTTTAGGCATTTATACCCTAATTTTCACGAAAGGTCCACTTATCACCTTTTGACGGAGAACCGTCATTAAATATAGTTTTGATCAATCTTATAAATTTTATTGGACCAAATATAACTCTTCTTTATAATCGGGACATCAAAATTTACTTTGTGTAAATTTTTGGTACCTTTCTGATAAAGTTCATTTTTTAATGAATAGTGTAAAATGTTGTATTTTAATTCAAAACCTCTTTTTAATATGATTTATTTATATGATTAGATTATCTTTTGAATTGGTTTTAAAGTGAAATTAGAAAATATTTTTACCATTAAATCTAATAGTGCTCATTGGAATTAATTTCACTTTGAAATCAGACTTAAACTAGTGTCAATCTTTTGATACTTATTGTTTCATAAAAACACGCTATTTGCTTTGACAGCGGGAATTAATTATTAAATTAATTAATCTGACTTATATGTTTTGAATTTTGTAAAATAGACTTCATTTTTGAATTCGTAATATCAAATATAGCTTTGGTTGAATTTTTGGTAATTTTCTGAAAAACATCAATTTTTGATGAATAGTGAAACCACTAAGTGGTACTTATAAAGACTGATTTTCCGTTTAAATGAAATTTTGCCATCATTGTGTTTTGAATTTCAAAAATCCGACATACATGGTTGTCATTAAGAAGTAAAATGTGGTTCAATGAGATTATAATAATTTTTTGGTGAATAGTAACTTATTAAGTTCTTAATCGCGATTAGTGGTAATTAGTGTAGTTTAAGGTAAAAATAATGTTTTAATAATATGAAATGAACTTGACACATGTCCTAACCTCATTGGATGTGTGATGGACGACCAAGACAAGCCATGGGTCAACTTGGGGACCCCATGGGGACACTTTAGTTGGGAAATGACATAAATAACTTTTTATTTAATGTAAAAGTAAAAATGACACAAACATGATATGTTTTACTAAAACAATTTTTAAATGGGGTTATACAAGTCATATTTTTGATTATAAATATTCATATGAAATCTAAAAAGATTTCCTATATCATAGTAATTTTTTTATAATTTTTAGACATTAAATAAATTAAAGTATTTATGACCTAATAATAATGCAGCGATGACATCATTATTTGACGATTTAAATAAAATAGAAAGATAATGTAAAATCTATGAACTACACATGTCCAAAACCAATTGGATGAGTGGATTTCTAACCCTTATCACCTTATCCCTTTGGTACCTTTTAAAACCGAAACACATTTTCAAATAAAGTAATATTTCTTTACATTCCAAAAGTGCCCCTCCTCTCCTCTTATAAAAGGCCCCCACCTCTACCTCATTTCACACACTCCTAAAGCCTTTGGATCGGCCAACCCCTACCCAATTACTCTCTCCACATCCCTCTCCTCATCCTAGAGGATTCCCTTTGGGTAGAATCCTTTCAAAGGAAGCCTTTAAGCTCAAATCAAAAGGAGTTACACTTTTAAAGGTAATTCATTCTCTCTTGTTCATTTGTTTTATTTTGCTTCTACAACCCTCTAAACTCTTTTTATTTACTTCTTCTGTAACAACACCAATATCTTCAATATACTAGGATGTTTTTATAAGATTAATTCGAGCTAAACTCTCACAAAACTACATCAAATGGTTAAAGAACATACGGTTTCCGTGGATGGCGAAATTCTGCCTCCCGAAACGATGATTGTTCAATACTCATTTAACACCTTCAAGGGTGGCCATTATGATGTCACTATTTTTATATATGATATATAATATGTTTATTTTTTCTTTAAGCTTCTGTATTTTTCATTTTGGGCATACCTTTATGGTTTCCATTATGGGTAAACACGATATCTTCATTTAAGGAAGTGCGGACTACCGCCCCCTCAAAGTGATGTGATTCGTTAATGCCATATGTGGGATGTGTAAAGGATGGATTTAAAGTTATTATATATGATGTAATACTGGAATTATAATATACCTCTATATCATTATTAATTCTTTCCATTAAAGTATGAGATAGAAATGAAAGTAGCGTTCATGCGTACGTACGGCTTACCGTCTCCATGAACGGTGCATTTCATTTTTATCCCCAAATGTAATGTACTATCAAAAGTACATGTATATAATGGATATATATAATTAATGATATATCTAAATGATGAATATAATTCTGGAATTAAAATATACATACCTCTCATTTAGTTTTAATTCCATTAATATGACAAAGAAATGAAAGTAGCGTTCATGCGTACGTACGGCTTACCGTCTCCATGAACGGTGCATTTCATTTCTTACCTCTAAATGATTATGTAATATTATAAATACATGTATATTCCGGATATATATGATGTATATGATATCCAAATCAGGAATTTCATTCTGGATATAAAGAACTTTTGACCACACGAACAACATGTAATTGTAAGAAGTCAACTTTCGACTTAAGAACCAAATATTGACAAAACAAATATTATTAACTTAAATGGTTACATAATGTTTATAACATGGAAATAAGTGATATAAAAGGAATAATTAACTTTAAAAAGGTTCTTAATCAAGTATAAATTAACTCAAGTTTATTATTCAGGACGTTAAAGAACGATCGAGTCAAGTCGGACCGGAGGTAAGGGACTTCGTCTCAATCTCCTTTCATTGAGGCATATTTCGTTTTATACACAACTTTCTTTTATACGGTGTATAAACCCCTTTGACTTTTACTTTTATAAAAAAGGAATCTTTTTCTACGAAGCGTTTTACTAAACGGCAAAAAGGAATGTTTTTTTAACGTACGCGGTGACAACGACCTTTTCCACCGCCGCGAGTATTATTTGGTCTTTGGCTTTCTCAACAAGCCGTAATGTTTTTAGAATAAAATAAATACCATATACTCTTTTATGTATTTTGGTATTGAAATTGGTTTTGATAAAGGATTCTATTATGTCAATATATTTATGATATATTGTGATTGAAATGTGGAAATGTTATTTTCCTTTATATTGGTTTTATGTTTTATGATTTTATATTGGTACTTGGACATTTTAACGGGTGGTTACGTTATAAACCATATGACGGGTGGTGCCGTGAATACCAGGACAGGTGGTTACGTTATAACCTCCAATGCATTGGGTATGGAAGTCGGCCGTATGGCTATTCCATTAAGTATGTATGGAAATTGGCCGTATGGCTATTCCATTAAGTGATATGTGTGGAAGTCGACCATATGGTTATTCCACTTAAGTATGTTTATGTCCCAAGTTACCATTATATATGTTATGTGTTCTTTTTATGGGTTTTATGGTAATCCTTTGGTTACAAAAAGGTAAGTAATGATACTTTATTCAGTGAAGAGTTTTTACTACTTCATGAAGGTGAAGGTATTACTTTGATAGAGTATATATGGTTTACTTGATGTTTGAAAAACTAACAGTTTTCATTCTTTCTGTATCCCTTACTGAGCTTTTTATGCTCATCCCAAGTTTTTTGACTTAATGTGGAATAAGGTCAAGGATGGGATCAAGGGAATGTCATGCTATATAAAACATGGAACTAGACATGTTTCTTTCAAGGGTTTTTTTTATTTATGGAAACTTAGTATAAGTGACTACTTTGTAATCTTTTGAGATGTAATAGTTATGTTCTAATTCTCTAAAACTCTAAACCTGAAAAGATCCTCAACGTGAATTATTCTTTTAATTCAATATTAAGTAAGGTTTAAGGCTGGGGCCTTATAGTTGGTATCAAAGGTCGGTTTAGACAACTTTAGGAGTTAGAAAAGTGTTAAATTATAATATGATTGAAATGATATAGCATTTACGGATTACCATGTTGCTTCGCCTAAGATATTTCTGTGTTCAGAATGGTTTTCCATAGAGGAAACAAAGCAGCTATGTTGGGAAGACATCAGGAGGAAGATAACCTTCCAAATCAGCAACCTGAGATGGTCGGAATCGGAACTGAACAGTTTGTTGCAGTGATGGAACAGTTGACCCAGGCTATAAATGGTGGTGGTATCCATTCACGAGATCAGCCAGATCAACCGCAGAGGAACATGTTAGTGGTGGAACATTTCATGAGGCAACATCCCCCATCATTCAGAGGATCATCTGACCCTGTACAAGCTGAAGGGTGGATTAAAGAACTGGAGAAGATTTTTGATGTCATGGGGTGTTCTGAACATCTAAAGGTTAGTCTTGCTGTTTACCATTTTGAAGGTGAAGCTGATCAGTGGTGGTCGATGGTGAAAAATATAAGGGATAGTGATGAGATTGAGGATCTTCACTAGGATGAATTCAATGGTATGTTTCTTGAGAAATATTTTCCTAAGGTGGTTCGTCTTAGGATGAAAAAACAGTTCCTAGAATTGAGGCAGGAGGATGATTCAGTGGCTGCTTATGAAGAAAGGTTCACTCGATTGGCAAGGTATGCTCCAAATTTTATCCGAGACCTTGATAGTAAAATCAATCGTTTTTAATCAGGATTAAAGCCAAAATATCGAAGGGCATTAGCTTCTCGTGAGTTTAAAAGTTATGAAAAGCTTGTTCGATGTGCTGAGAAGGTGGAAATGGAGTTTGCCGATGATCAGGTGTTCTATGACAAACAACAGAATAAGAGGTCTAGTTGGCAGACAAAGGGGAAGAATTCATCAAAGAAGCAAGGAGGTAAGAAAAACAAATATCCATCCTGTGAGAAGTGTGGTAAAATGCATCATGGAGAATGTTTATCCAAGTCTGGTAAGTGCTTTCGGTGTGGTAAGTCTGGTCATATTGCTCGTAATTGTAAGGAAGATGATCAAGCAGGAAATGAAAAGCCAACGGTAAGATGTTTTAAGTGTAATGAAATTGGTCATTATGAAAACGAGTGTCCAACGAAGAACTCAACTGGGGGAATGCAGCCAGACTACAAGAAGAAAGGGGTGGTGAAATCCTTTGCAACAACTTCAGCAGATGTAGGGCCATCGAATGAAGTGGTATCAGCTCCAGGGAGCTCAGTATTTTTCGAATATTGACTTGAGGTCGGGGTACCATCAGTTGAAAGTAAAATAAGCAGACGTTCCGAAGACTGCGTTCCATACTAGATATGGCCATTATGAATTTGTAGTTATGCCTTTTGGGTTAACCAATGCACCTACTGTATTCATGGACCTTATGAATAAAATTTTCCATGAGTTCTTTGATAAGTTTGTGTTTGTGTTTTGAGGTTTGGGAAGAGGTTATGTGTGCCTTGTGATTCATAGTTGAAGAATGAGTTGTTATGTGAGGCTCATAGTTCCCCGTTTTCAGTTCATCCTGGCAGTACTAAGATGTACAGAGATCTGCGAGAGTATTACTGGTGGGATGGAATGAAAAGAGACATTGCTGATTTTACTGTGAAGTGTTTGACATGTCAATAGGTTAAAGCAGAGCGGCAGTTACCGAAAGGGATGCTTCAGCCTTTACCAATGCCAGAGTGGAAATGGGAGAATATATCCATGGAAATTGTTGTTGGATTACCAAAGACATCTCGAGGTAATAATGAAATCTGGGTTATTGTTGATCGCTTGACCAGATATGCTCATTTCCTTGATATACGAGATACTTTCTCTCTTGATCAACTTTCCCATTTGTATCTTAAAGAAATAGTCAGGTTACATGGAGTTCCTCTCTCCATTATATCTGATCGTGATCTCAGGCTCACATCTAACTTTTGGAAAGGCCTTCAGAAGTCTTTGGGTACTGAATTAAATTTTAGTACAACTTTTCATCCTCAATCAGATGGGCAGTCAGAACGAACAATCCTAACATTGGAGGATATGCTACGAGCTTGTTATATGGATTATCAGGGAAGTTGGGACCAACATCTTTCTTTGGTTGAGTTTTCTTATAATAACAGTTTTCATTCCAGTATACAGATGGCACCATTTGAGGCATTATATGGGAAGCAGTGTCGAACTCCAGCATTTTGGAATGAAGTGGGTAAAAGGAAGCTGATGGGACCAGAATTGGTAGAAGAGATGGCAGAAAAGTTCAGTTGATTCAGAAGCACATGATAACGGCTCAGAGCAGGCAGAAGAGTTATGCGGATAACCGGAGGAAGGATCTATCTTTCGAGGTAGGTGATCATGTTTTTCTCAAGGTTTCTCCTTGGAAAAGTGTGATGAGATTTGGTAAGAAAGGAAAGCTGAGTTCAAGGTTTATTGGACCATATGAAATTCTGGAGAGAGTTGGATCAGTTGCATACCGGGTGGCTTTACCTCCGAGTTTATCTCAGGTACAAAATGTTTTTCATGTTTCAATGTTGAGAAAGTATATGCCAGATCCATCTCATGTTTTGAGTCTAGAGGTAGTTCAGCTGGAAGAGAACCTATCTTATGAAGAACAACCAGTCCAGATTCTTGACCACAGGGAGCAAGTGTTACGGAATAAGGTGATTCATCAGGTAAAGGTTTTGTGGAAAAACCATGTGATTGAAGAGGCAACATGAGAATCTGAAAATGCTATGAGGGGTAAATACCCCCACTTATTTTGATAAGTGAATAAAATTGCGAGGACGCAATTCCCAAAAGGGGGGAAGGATGTAACATCCCAGGTAAATAAAAAATAAAGAATTTTCATATTTATTAATATTTACGAATTAAATATTAATTTTAATTAAAAGGGGTTTCTACGTTCGATAGCGTACTCGGTACGCAACGATGAGTTTCTTTGAAAACTTACGTTGCACACAAGTAATAAAATAATATTATTTTAAATGTTAGTTAACGAGTAGCCGTTGTACTGGCGGGAATGGATAGAAATAACTAAAACTTGATTATATATGTTTTTTAAATGTTTTTACATTTACCCAATAAAAGATAAAGGCTTAAAATATGGAAAGAGTTCAATTTTAGGCATTTATACCCTAATTTTCACGAAAGGTCCACTTATCACCTTTTGACAGAGAACCATCATTAAATATAGTTTTGATCGATCTTATAAATTTTATTGGACCAAATATAACTCTTCTTTAGAATCAGGACATCAAAATTTACTTTGTGTAAATTTTTGGTACCTTTCTGATAAAGTTCATTTTTTTAATGAATAGTGTAAAATGTTGTATTTTAATTCAAAACCTCTTTTTAATATAATTTATTTATATGATTAGATTATCTTTTGAATTGGTTTTAAAGTGAAATTAGAAAATATTTTTACCATTAAATCTAATAGTGCTCGTTGGAATTAATTTCACTTTGAAATCAGACTTAAACTAGTGTCAATCTTTTGATACTTATTGTTTCATAAAAACATGCTATTTGCTTTGACAACGGGAATTAATTATTAAATTAATTAATCTGACTTATATGTTTTGAATTTTGTAAAATAGACTTCATTTTTGAATTCGTAATATCAAATATAGATTTGGGTGAATTTTTGGTAATTTTCTGAAAAACATCAATTTTTGATGAATAGTGAAACCACTAAGTGGTACTTATAAAGACCGATTTTCCGTTTAAATGAAATTTTGCCATCATTGTGTTTTGAATTTCAAAAATCCGACATACATGGTTGTCATTAAGAAGTAAAATGTGGTTCAATGAGATTATAATAATTTTTTGGTGAATAGTAACTTATTAAGTTCTTAATCGCGATTAGTGGTAATTAGTGTAGTTTAAGGTAAAAATAATGTTTTAATAATATGAAATGAACTTGAAACATGTCCTAACCTCATTGGATGTGTGATGGCCGATAAAGACAAGCCATGGGTCAACTTGGGGACCCCATGGGGACACTTTGGTTGGGAAATGACATAAATAACTTTTTATTTAATGTAAAAGTAAAAATGACACAAACATGATATGTTTTACTAAACCAATTTTTAAATGGGGTTATACAAGTCAGATTTTTGATTATAAATAGTCATCAGAAAGATAAAAAGATTTCCTACATCATAGTATTTTTTTTATAATTTTTAGACATTAAATAAATTAAATTATTTATGACCTAATAATGATGCAGCGATGACATCATTATTTGACGATTTAAATAAAATTGAAAGATAATGTAAAATATATGAACTACACATGTCCAAAACCAATTGGATGAGTGGATTTAGAACCCTTATCACCTTATCCACGAATTATTTCAAATGGTACCTTTTAAAACCGAAACGCATTTTCAAATAAAGTAATATTTCTTTACATTCCAAAAGTGCCCCTCCTCTCCTCTTATAAAAGGCCCCCACCTCTACCTCATTTCACACACTCCTCAAGCCTTTGGCTCGGCCAAACCCTACCCAATTACTCTCTCCAAATCCCTCTCCTCATCCTAGAGGATTCCCTTTGGGCAGAATCCTTTCAAAGGAAGCCTTTAAGCTCAAATCAAAAGGAGTTACACTTTTAAAGGTAATTCATTCTCTCTTGTTCATTTGTTTTATTTTGCTTCTCCAACCCTCTAAAATCTTTTTATTTACTTATTCTGTAACAACACCAGTATCTTCAATATACTAGGATGTTGTTATAAGATTTATTCAAGCTACACTCTCACACAAATACATCAAATGGTTAAAGAACATACGGTTTCCGTGGATGGCGAAATTCTGCCTCCCGAAACGATGATTGTTCAATACTCATTTAACACCTTCAAGGGTGGCCATTATGATGTCACTATTTTTATATATGATATATAATATGTTTATTTTTTGTTTAAGCTTCTTTATTTTTCATTTTGGGCATACCTTTATGGTTTCCATTATGGGTAAACACGATATCTTCATTTAAGGAAGTGCGGACTACCGCCCCCTCAAAGTGATGTGATTCGTTAATGCCATATGTGGGATGTGTAAAGGATGGATTTAAAGTTATTATATATGATGTAATACTGGAATTATAATATACCTCTATATCATTATTATTTCTTTCCATTAAAGTATGAGATAGAAATGAAAGTAGCGTTCATGCGTACGTACGGCTTACCGTCTCCATGAACGGTGCATTTCATTTTTATCCCCAAATGTAATGTACTATTAAAAGTACATGTATATAATGGATATATATAATTAATGATATATCTAAATGATTAATATAATTCTGGAATTAAAATATACATACCTCTCATTTAGTTTTAATTCCATTAATATGACAAAGAAATGAAAGTAGCGTTCATGCGTACGTACGGCTTACCGTCTCCATGAACGGTGCATTTCATTTCTTACCTCTAAATGATTATGTAATATTATAAATACATGTATATTCCGGATATATATGATGTATATGATATCCAAATTATGAATTTCATTCTGGATATAAAGAACTTTTGACCACACGAACAACATGTAATTGTAAGAAGTCAACTTTCGACTTAAGAACCAAATATTGACAAAACAAATATTATTAACTTAAATGGTTACATAATATTTATAACATGGAAAAAAGTGATATAAAAGGAATAATGAACTTTAAAAAGGTTCTTAATCAAGTATAAATTAACTCAAGTTTATTATTCAGGACGTTAAAGAACGATCGAGTCAAGTTGGACCCATGGTAAGGGACTTCGTCTCAATCTCCTTTCATTGAGGCATATTTCATTTTATACACAACTTTCTTTTATACGGTGTATAAACCCCTTTGAATTTTACTTTTATACAAAAGGAATCTTTTTCTATGAAGCGTTTTACTAAACGGCAAAATGGAATGTTTTTTTAACGTACGCGGTGACAACGACCTTTTCCGCCGCCGCGAGTATTATTTGGTCTTTGGCTTTCTCAACAAGCCGTAATGTTTTTAGAATAAAATAAATACCATATACTGTTTTATGTATTTTGGTATTGAAATTGGTTTTGATAAAGGATTCTATTATGTCAATATATTTATGATATATTGTGATTGAAATGTGGAAATGTTATCTTTCCTTTATATTGGTTTTATGTTTTATGATTTTATATTGGTACTTGGACATTTTAACGGGTGGTTACGTTATAAACCATATGATGGGTGGTGCCGTGAATACCAGGACGGGTGGTTACGTTATAACCTCCAATGCATTGGGTATGGAAGTCGGCCATATGGCTATTCCATTAAGTATGTATGGAAATTGGCCATATGGCTATTCCATTAAGTGATATGTGTGGAAGTCGACCGTATGGTTATTCCACTTAAGTATGTTTATGTCCCAAGTTACCATTATATATGTTATGTGTTCTTTTTATGGGTTTTATGGTAATCCTTTGGTTACAAAAAGGTAAGTAATGATACTTTATTCAGTGAAGAGTTTTTACTACTTCATGAAGGTGAAGGTATTACTTTGATAGAGTATATATGGTTTACTTGATGTTTGAAAAACTAACAGTTTTCATTCTTTCTGTATCCCTTACTGAGATTTTTATGCTCAACCCAAGTTTTTTTGAAATGTTTTTCACAGGACTTAATGTGGAATAAGGTCAAGGATGGGATCAAGGGAATGTCATGCTATATAAAACATGGAACTAGACATGTTTCTTTCAAGAGTTTTTTTTATTTATGGAAACTTAGTATAAGTGACTAATTTGTAATCTTTTGAGATGTAATAGTTATGTTCTAATTTTCTAAAACTCTAAACATGAAAAGATCCTCAACGCGAATTATTCTTTTAATTCAATATTAAGTAAGGTTTAAGGCTGGGGACTTATAATAGACAAATTGGTCATTAGTCCATAATATATAGAATAATATTCATGAAATTAAAATAACTTTTAAAAATTAATAATACAATTAAATATAACAATTTATGTATGGTTAAAAAAATGAACAACATTATAATCATAGTGACATTAGACCTTACATATGCATGAGTAACATTCCCATGTTTCATTAATCATTATAGAAAGAAGGTGATTATTATTTTATCTTTCTAAAGTAATAATTATATCATAAATATACTATTAATAATTTATATATACCTATATATATCATACTTGTAATGTGGGAAGAAAAATGAATCACATCACTTTGTGGAGTTGATAGTTCACACATACACACAAACGACGTTATCATTTTTATGTGAATAGAAGGTAAGAACATAATTAATGTATTATTCTCTTATAATGATAAATATGACATGAATAGAATTTATAAACATTAATTCCATCATTATAAATAGTCTTTAGAGATGGTAATTGAAGACGAATTATATCGGTTCACTGAGGTGATAATTAACACATACACATAAATGATTAATTATTTTCCAATTTGATGGAATTGGAGATGGAATTAGGTGATGATATTAAAATAATAACATATCATTATATTTTTTATTAATTATTTATTATATCATCATGGTTGAAGCGTATTTTAAGAAAGTGGAATAAGGAATAAAATAGAAATACTTGATTAAAAACGACACCTCTCCTTTCGACGATCACCTTTGATTAAATCCTTGAAACCTCTAAGGAGGGTTTTATGCCTAAAATATGGACTAAATAATGTGTATAGGGATTAAATTAAGATATTTTAGTAGTTATCGTATAAACCATAATGGGTTTTAAGTGTGAATAAATGATAGGAATAATGCCCTTATAAGAGAGGGGAGGGGCAGTCTTAGAATTATTCAAAACATTAAATTAATATAAATTATTTTTTTATCCCAAATGGGTCCCAATTTATTTATTTAGAATATAGGATTATTTTAGGTATAAATAAATTCATCCAACGAAAATTATACATATTATTAATATTTTTAATCCTTATCTTATTTTTTAAATCCTTTTAACTCCTACCATTTTATCAAGTAATTTTCAGTTTGAGGGTCAATATAATTACCATAACATGCCACAAGATCAATAAAAAACTAATTTAAAACATTTTAGGACTAATAAAAGATATTTTTTTGAATATTGTTTTATAAAATTTATAAAATTTAATAAAACATTTTATATTTTTAAATACCATTAGTATCAATTTTGACACTATTCATTTTGTGACTTTTTAAAAATATCATAACATCAAGATATAGTCTATAAAACTCCATAAAAATGTGAAATTAATTCATAAAAATTTTGTATGAAATAAATTATATTTAATTATATTCATTTTAATTTTTATAATATCATTTATTCGATTCCTTCACTAATGATGCATTTAATGCATCATCATTGTGTCATAATTTAATTTAATTATTTATTTTCTAAAAATTATAATTAAATTTACATTATGTCAGAAATTATGTTACATTTCTAAATAATATTTATTATTTAACATATCACTAAAATAACACCATATTAAAAATATTGAATCAATTTTTCCAAATTAAAAACACAATTTTTTTATAAATTAATTAAAAATTATTTCTATTGATGGAATAAAAATAACTGATTTTTAATGTAAAACGTTCAAAAGTTCACATAGTTTTATATCCAATTTTAATGTAAAATTGATTACAATGACCTAAATTGGTTTAAATAATAAAAAATGATATAATTATACTTTTAAGCCATTATAAAATATTCTTTAAAACTATAGATAAATTTGATGAAAAATTAGTTTTCAATTAAAATGTATTATTTTTTTCACTATTTATAAAAAATGAATCTTATCAGAATGATAAAAAAATTCAACAAAAGTAAAATTTTATTCTATGAATATCAATAAGGAGTTTATTTATTCAAATATAATTTATAAATTTGAAAAACTACATTTAGAATGGGTTCACCATCAAACGGTGGAAAAAATGCATTTTTAGAAAAATACTCATTTTATCTTTAAAATTGAGTCTGTTCTTAAATTAAATATAGAAAAAATTTAAGATTAATTTTAAAAATTATATTTGAATATATATTATATATACATATATTTCATTAAGATAAAACAACTATAGGGAATTTATTATTTTTAAAACAAACTTGTTCACATCTAAACAATTTTTCAAAAAACATTTCCTTTTATTTTAAATAGGGTTTTACATTCATTTATAATTAATTGTTCACCAAATAATGAATTATATACGTGTATAAACCATATTTTCATAATGAAATTCGTATTTTTCATTCCTTATATTTTAACAGATAGGTTATACGGTAACATTTAAATAATAATATTTAGTTGTTCGCTTAATCTCGATGTGGCATATCATGTACGTTATTGAACAAAGTGCTTCCTTTTAAGAACTTGGGATGTCACATTATTCCCCATTCAATTAATTTATTACTTGCAATTTGAATTCAGGGTTGGTAACTAAAGGATTAATTTTCAAAATACCTTTATTTTAATCCCAAATATTAATAAGGATTTATAAAACTACAACTTTAAAAGAAATAAGGGGAAGTATGAAGATAACCTCAGATAAAAAATACTAGGGATCCATGTAAGAAAGAAAGAATATAATAGAGAAAAGTAACCATTATGTTCTGATAGAGAGTGATAGAAAAAATTTCATATGCATGTTAAAAATCGCAAAACCCTAAATTTTTTATTGGTTAAAAGGACATTGATTTTGTAGTAAGAAAATAAATTAGAAAATATTTTTGTTTTAAGATCTCTTTTATAGAGCTAAGGAATTATATTACCACCTGGACTAAGATCATAAGAAAATATTCTTAATTGGAAAGTATAGTTTCTTCATTTAATCAATTTCCATCACAAACTAATATTTTTCTCTAAACGATGAGTTTCCAGAATAAATTTTTGAAGAACCAGAATTAACTTATTAAGAATCACATAATCCACAAATGATTAACTATATATTTATCATGTATTTAGACATTATCCAAAACCAAAATGGTTAGAACAAGAGAATAATATTACCAAAAATAATAAAACTTATAGGATGAAAAAATAATTCAATATCCAAAATTAAACCATAATACCCAAATTACAACATAGACCATTTATAGCATACCGCCTTTTTATAACATAACTTTTCATTACATTTTACAAAACCGAGGATCTTTAAGGTTTAGTGTCTTGGAAACCAGGAACTTAAAACATGAAAACATAAAACATCCTTCTTAAAAACTTGAAAGGATTCTCCTTATGTCTATCCTAGGTTCATTAATGCATCTCATAACCTGGGGACATACATCAAAAGAAAGGGTGAGAAGAAGGCCCAATAAGGAAAACAAGAGAAACATTTTACATGTGAACTTGAGATACTTCAATAAGGTCATGAAAAGAACTTTAAGGCATGAGAAAGAAATCATGAGGAATATCATAATAAAAATAATGTTTTTCATAACTTGAAGATTTGGATACAAAATTTAACAAAGAAAATAATTTTCGTTTCACCAAGGTCCATTCCCAAGGTGTCAATAAAAATTACCAAGGTTATTCACCAAGGTATCAGTCAAAAATGGTCATCTCTAGAGATTAAGTCTTTACCCAATGCATTGGAGCGCTATCTGGGCGCACCCTTAAATTCTCCTTTATTATCATGTGATCCACATATATAATCATCAATCATTTCATAAATAACCCATATAGCATAAAAGAAATTGGTTTCATTTCATAATCATAACCTTTTAAAAACTGCTTTAAAGACATGATCTTTGTGTCACTTTAAAACCCACAGAAAAGGAAGGTGGGTATCATGTATGTAAATCCTAGAATTTAAAATAGAAAATTCTAGTATATATGTGAATACCCCTATAGAATAGAGATATTTTAGTATTTACTTAATAAAATAAAATAACTTTAGAAAAATAGAGAGACATTTTGAAACGGAAATTCTACACCATAACGACTATGTTTTGGGGTATTAGAAAACATTGGAAAGAGAGGGGACATGAGTCAAACATTCATAAATGACCCAAAAAAAGTAGAGGGACAGAATATGAAGGATATATCAACATGGTAATGAAATTTTAAGGACATACCATTTGAAATGAAAAACATGGAAGGAAGACAAAAATTAGATTTCTCTTATGAAAATTCGGCAGCCTAACAACGTCACTTAAACTTCAACAAAAATGAATTGATGAGATAAAATAGGGTTTCTCATAATATGAACATAAAAGTTAAGTATTATAGATATAGAGATCATACCCCAAAATAATAAAAAGGAACTTGAATGACTTGACATGAACGTAGAACTTTGAAAAAAGAGAAAGGTGAAAGAATCCCTTAAAAATTCGACAGCCTAATGGCGCCACTTAAAAATTCTTAAAAAGAATTGATGAGAGAAATAGGGGGTCTCTCATCATATGAAAATTAAAAGGGAAGTAAGAGGAATATAAAAGAACATCCTCCAACATAAGATCATGGATCATAAAATAAATGACATAAAAGAGATTACATGAAAAGAAAGAGAGAGGTAGGATCCCTTACCTTAAACGTAACTCTTAAAACTCGACGGTTGGGACCTTGAGGGCTTGGGGGAACCTTGGGAGGAATCCTTGGGAGGTAATGAGACTAGAGATTCGTTGGGGGAGAGTTGGGAGTGAAAAATAAAGGAGGAAAGGGTGGGTATTTGTACGGAATGTGAGGGGACAAGACATTAATGTCCAAGGGACACCTCACAAGTGGTTTTCTCAAAACCATGGGCTCTCCCATGGTATTTCCCATGGAGTAAGGCCACATGGGTCCCAACACACAATAATTCATCATATTTGTTTGTCCAAACCTTAAAATATCTCATGACATCGTCATGACACAGTTATGTCATTAAACATACTAAAACCCTAAAACTGTATTTTTACTATTCTCTGAAAATTCAACTTTCTCAGAAAAATCCCAAAATCTCACCTTAACAAAAAATCAATGCTCTGATTTCAAAAATGAACTCCATTTTATAAAAATAATTTTATAAATATTTTAAATTTTATTTTTAAATAAATACACTATTCACCGAAAATTCATTTTTTTCAGAAAAATCCCCAAAAATTACCTTAACATAATATCGATGCTCTAAGTTCAAAAATAAAGTCCATTTTATAAAAATAATTTCTAAATATTTTAAATTAAAAAAACCCTATTCACCCTAAAAAACTAATACTTGACTAATAATTTATGAAACCATTTTATTGAATCCCATTACTTAATCTAGATGCCTAGATTATATTAATACTTTCTTTTAAGTGATATTACTAATCCATTTGGTCACATTACTAATCCTAAGCATAAAATCACTATTCATAATTTACTATTCCTCAAAAATTAAGTTGATCTTATTAGACTCTAAATTTCGTACTGAACATAATTGTAGAAGACCATTTTTTAAAAATCATTACACATTTTTAATTATTTAATATTTACATAAACATTTTTAAAATATCCTTTCTCTAAGATTCACCAAAAATATGCATACTATCTTTATCCGGACATTTGAAAATTCATAAACTTCATCATAAGAAGAAATCAAATTTTTTATTTAAAACAAAGGATTACACAAGGCAGTTATGGTCTCCTTACATAGCCCCTTATCACACCAGTATAAGACCTAAGTGTAAGGTGTGCTAAGGTGAGAGAATCCGAGGGAGGCTCGACCAACATCGCACGAGTAGTAATTTATATCAGTTTAAACTTCTCGCGATGGCGATTCCGTTATAGCTTCACATGATGAAGTTCATCTTGGGTTTGGTACAGAGCAAAGTCCAATGGTGCTACCTCCTTCCCAAGTTCCATTAGATGGGCTTCGATTAGCCCGAGACTACTGGATGAGGCTATTAAATCTTCTTTCTATATTAATTAACCAAGATCACTTGTATTTAGAGACAATAATCGAAACGTTTAGTTTCCAATAGTCATATTGACCAATGGTCATATAACAGTCAAAACCCAATAGTCTCATTTTAATTATACTCATGTTATCAAATGAAATAGTTTTGTTGAGTATAAAAAAATAAAATAACACACAAAATTAGGAAACAATATTTATTCCAAATTTCGGGTCATTATAATCTTCCCCCCTTAAGAAATTGTGTCCTCGCAATTTTTAAAATTGGGGTTTTGAAATTTCATTAAAAGTCCCACATCTAAAAAGGAGCCAGTAAAACTATTATTTTAAAAGAAAGAAAGGGAAGTACAAAGGTCCCTCAAGTTAAACCAAACTAGTATTCCATGTAGGAAAACATGGACATGGAGGAGAAAACAAAGGGTTACATTCTGAGGTAGAGTGATAGAAAACATGATTAAGAGAAAGTTAACAATAATAAAATCACAACTTATGATGGGTTAAACGATATTTTATTTCCTAGTATGAAACGTTAACAGACAAAGTTTTTGTTTTGCGTTCCTTTTCATAGTTTTGAGGAATTCATTTACTGCATAGAATAAAACACAGGAAAATATAACTATCTTCATGTAGAGTTTCATCCTTTAATAAGATTCTACCGAAACTAATCCTTTCTCTAAATGATGAGCATTCAAAACTACTTTGTCTCATCAAAGCACAAGAATCATCTTCTTGAGAGTCACATAATCCACAAAATTTAACTATCAATTTCTTCTATCTTTAAACATTATACCAAAATAGAAATGGTAAGATAAAACAACTCTTCAAAAAGAAAGAATCCCATAGGAAGGGAAACTACTTTTAAATCTTCAAAGTTCCATGGTACTACCCAAAGTTCATCATAGAACATTCCATAAATAACTATCCTTAAAATTCCTCAAACTAAACCAAACTAAGATTGAAACCCAAATACAAGAAGGATTTGATAACATAGTCTTCAAAAAAAAATTCACCGTTCATCTCCAAACAACATCAACCACTCCTAACATCTTATAACAAAAGTAGCTAATCTAAACATATTTTCCCCAAGATAGGTTAATCATTTCTATAAGTAACCTAAATTACTCTAAGTCCACCTTAAATTCACCGATTCTTCAAAATATAATTCAACATTTACTCCTCAAAGAAAATACCATAGTAATCTATTTACCTCGATCAAATAGGGTTCCCAAAATAGTGAACGTCTTCCAAAATAATAATCATCTTTTAATCCCCTAATCACCCATTTTTTTAAGAAGAACAACTTCACTACAGAAATATGTGGTACATAACAATATATGTTTTCCTTCATGATATAAAATCATCTTAGGTAGTGACTCGATGATCTTAGAAACATAAAAGATATGCTCATAGAGCACGAACTAAAATACAACATGACATAGACAATTATTGCGAAGAAGTTACATGTACTTCATTCATCATGATCCATCTCATCATAGGACTTGCATTGTTCCCTTGTCCTCTAAGATTGTTGATACTCATCATGATTATCACCCATTATAAGAGAGCATTGCCTTGGATAATTTCTAACTTCTCCATATTTACGACATCGAAATGTATAAGGTACATTAGATCGAACCTCATCTCCATTCATCACATTATCCATTTTTTAAAGCAATTGGATACTTTATGCCCTATATTCCCACACTTAAAACATCTCCCGGTTACTTTGTGACATTCTTCTTGGTGCCTCTTCCCACACTTTTTGAAAAAAAGAAATTGGGTCTTCTTTCCCTTACCAACTTTATCAGATGAACATCCTTGAGACTTTGTCTTCTTCTTCCTTGATGAATTTGGGCATTCAACTAGGTACCAATTATTAATTGTGATTTTTGATAGATGGTTTGAAATAATCACAATATGTTCAAATTGATCTCTCATAATCTCTATAATATTAATAGGGAAATTGTCACAATTCCTATCACATTGGTTGTTGGGACATGTTCTTCCATTTCCCGCCATTAACTAAGAAAAGAAAGTATAATTAGGGAATTAAATACTTAGCCAATAATCATTAAAAGGAAACATTAACAATAGAAGGATAAAATTGTAGAAGAAAAGTATATCCTAACTTGTGATCCCCTAGGAGCCAATCTAGGTTATCCATGATTATATATTCCTATGTGAATCTTTATTTTATTTTATCTTTGTCCCTTTAATAATGGTTCACACTAATCTTATGAATTTACCAAAGCATATCCCCGAGGAGTGTCGTAACCAAGAGTGCAGCAAGACCCGTTGTCATGTACTAGTTCCCATTTAAGTCTCGCTCAAAGAGGTGTTTTTGGGTTTTACCCCTATCTACATCTGTGCCAGAGCCACCTCTACCTGCTCATATCCAGACATGGATGTATTTTCTTGGAAATCCCTTACTCAATACTCACCAAAATACCAGGAAGATTTCCTATATTTAAAATTTTCTATTGGGTTCTTCCTATAATTTTCAAATCCTAATTTACATAAATAACTAAACCATCCTTTGATACCAACTATAGCATCCCACCTTTTTATAACATAACTCTTCATTACATTTTACAAAACTAAGGATCTTTAAAGTTTAGTGTCTTGGAAACCAGGAACTTAAAACATGAAAACATAAAACAACCTTCCTAAACACTTGAAAGGCTTCTCCTTATGTTCATCCTAGGTTCATTACTTCATCTCATAACCTGGGGACATACATCAAAAGAAAGGGTGATCAGAAGGCCCAGTAAGGGAAATAAGAGAAACATTTTACATGTGAACTTGAGATACTTCAATAAGGTCATGGAAAGAACTTTAAGGCATGAGAAAGAAATCATGAGGCATATCATAATAAAAATAAAGTTTTTCATAACTTGAAGATGTGGATACAACATTTAACAAAGAAAATCATTTCCATTTCACCAAGGTCCATCCCCAAGGTGTCAATAAAAATTACCAAGGTTATTCAAAAAGGTATCAGTAAAAAATGGTCATCTCTAGAGATTAAGTCTTTACCCAATGCATTGGAGCGCTATCAGGGCGCACCCTTAGATTTTCCTTTATTATCATGTGATCCACATATATCATCATAAATAATTTCATAAACAACCCATATAGCATAAAATAAATGGGTTTCATTTCATAATCATAACGTTTTAAAAACTGCTTTAAAGACATGATCTTTGTGTCACTTTAAAACCCACAGAAAATAAAGGTGGGTCTCATGTATGTAAGTCCCAGAATTTAAAATAGAAATTTTTTGTATATATGTGAATACCCCTGTATAAGAGATATACTTGAGTATTCAAGTAATAAAATAAAATAACATTAAAAAAAGAGAGAGACATTTTGAGACGGAAATTCTACAGCATAATGACTATGTTTCGGGGTTTTAGAAAACATTGGAAAGAGAGGGGACATGGGTCAAACATTCATAAATTACCCATAAAAATTAGAGGGACAGAATATGAAGGATATATGAACATGGTAATAAAATTTTAAGGACATAAAATTTCAAATGAAAAACATGGAAGGAAGACAAAAACTAGATTTCTCTTATGAAAATTCGGCAGCCTAACGACGTCACTTAAACTTCAAAAAAAATGAATTGACGTGATAAAATAGGGTTTCTAATAATATGAACATAAAAGTTAAGTATGATAGATATAGATATCATACCCCAAAATAATAAAAAGGAACTTGAAAGACTTGACATGAAAGTAGAACTTTGAAAAAAGAGAAAGGTGAAAGAATCCCTTAAAAATTCGGCAGCCTAACGACGCCACTTAAAAATTATTAAAATGAATTGATGAGAGCAAGAGGGGGTCTCTAATCATATGAAAATGAAAAGGGAAGTAAGATTAATATAAAAGAAGATCCTCCAAAATAAGAGAATGGATCATAAAAGAAATTACATAAAAGAGATTACTTGAAAAGAAAGAGAGAGGTAGGATCCCTTACCTTAAAGTAACTCTTAAAACTCAATGTTTGGGACCTTGAGGGCTTGGGGGAACCTTGGGAGCACTCCTTGGGAGGTTATGAGACCAGAGCTTTGTTGGGGAAGAGTTTGGAGTGAAAACTAAAGGAGGAAAGGGTGGGTATTTATAAGGAATGTGAGGGGAAAAGGCATTAATGGCCAAGGGACAGCTTACAAGTGGTTTTCTCAAAACCATGGGCTCTCCCATGGTATTTCCCATGGAGTTAGGACACATGGGTCCCCCCACACAATAATTCATCATCTTTGGTCGGCCAACCCTTAAAATGTCTCATGACATCATCATGACACAGTTATGATGTCATTAAACATACCGAAACCCTAAAACTGTATTTTTACTATTCACTGAAAATTCAACTTTCTCAGAAAGATCCCAAAATTTCACCTTAACCAAAACTCAATGCTATGATTTCAAAAATGAACTCCATTTAATTTTTAAATAAATACACTATTCACCGAAAATTCATTTTTTTCAGAAAAATCCCCCAAAATTACCTTAACATAATATCGATGCTCTGAGTTCAAATATAAAGTGAATTTTATAAAAATAATTTTCTAAATAATTTTAATTTAATTTTTAATTTAAAAAACACTATTCACCCGAAAAAAGTAATACTTGACTAATAATTTATGAAACCATTTTATTGAATCACATTACTTAATCAAGGTGCCTAGATTATATTAATAATTTCTTTAAGTGAGATTACTAATCCATTTGGTCACATTTCTAATCCTAAGCATAAAATCACTATTCATAATTTACTATTCATCAAAAATTAAGTTGATCTTATTAGAATCTAAATTTCATACTGAACATAATTGTAGAAGACCATTTTTTGAAAATCATTAATTTTTTTTAATTATTTAAGGCTTACATAAACATTTTTAAAATATCCTTTCTCTAAGATTCACCAAAAATATGCATACTATATTTATCCATACAATTGAAAATTCATAAACTTCATCATAAGAAGAAATAAATTTTTTTATTTAAAACAAAGGACTACACAAGGCAGTTACGGTATCCTTATATAGCCCCTTATCACACCAGCATAGGACCTAAGTGTAAGGTGTGCTAAGGTGAGATAATCTGAGGGAGGATCGACCAACATCGCACGAGTAGTATTTTCTATCAGTTTAAACTTCTCATGAAGGCGATTCCGTTCTAGCTTCACACAATGAATTTCAGCTTGGGTTTGGTCCAGAGAAAATCCCAGTGGTGCTACCTCCTTCCCAAGTTCTGCTAGATGGGCTTCGATTGGCCCGAAACTACTAGATGAGGGCATCAAATCTTCTTTATATATTAATTAACCAAGATTACTTTAATTTAGAGACAATAATCGAAACGTTTAGTTTCCAGCAGTCATATTGACCAATGTTTATATAACAGTCAAAACCCAACAGACTCATTTTAATTATACTCATGTTATCAAATAAAATAGTTTTGTTGAGTATAAAAAAATAAAATAACACAAAAAAATTAGGAAACAAGATTTATTCAAAATTTCAGGTCGTTACACCATTCAACAAATTACTATCCTTAAAAATTCCTCAAAGTAATCAAAACTATGATTGAAAACTAAAAATTATAAGTATTTAATCACATAATCTTATAAGATAAAATTTAAATACATATCTCCAAATTAAATCAATTAGTCTTGAAGCCTCACACAAAAAATTAATTGTCCTAATAATCTTCAAGGTATGCGAACCATTTCTACAAATAACACAAATACCCATAAGTCCATCATAGAATATTATAAAATATAATTCAACATATATTACTTAAATAAAATAAAATATTATTATATTTACCTTGATCATATAGGATTCCAAAAAATAGAAAAATTCTTCCAAAATAAAATTAATCACTTAATCTTGAAATCATTTAACTAAAAAAAGGCAAACTAATTAATACATCACATAGGATAGTGGTAAGTGATGCACCCTTGTCACCCTTCAGTTGTGGGTTTGATTCCTATGACCTTGATAGATGTGAAGGGTTGTGACCCATATTATGGGGTTCCATTTTTCTAATACTATATAAATCTTATAGAATTCCAAAAATCAAATAAATTAATCAAAAATAACCAAAACATGTTTTAATCCGTAATGTTTATCTCAAAATTTTTATTCTAAATCACGAAATGTAATAAATTGTAATTACCTCAAAATTAAAAGATCATATGAACCCTAAATATTATGCATAACTTTATAATTATGTCCAGAAAAGATAAT
The DNA here is from genome assembly GCA_963277665.1 of Viscum album. Classification (NCBI taxonomy): domain Eukaryota; kingdom Viridiplantae; phylum Streptophyta; class Magnoliopsida; order Santalales; family Viscaceae; genus Viscum; species Viscum album. The sequence continues at coordinate 76,824,429 of OY728159.1, forward strand.
TCTTCCACAAATATAATTTTCACATAAAAACATCAGGGTTACATATAACAAAACAAAAAATGTATTCAAAAGTACCCCTATCATCAAAGGAGTATTAATGCATTCAAACATTTCCATGTCCTTAAGTACACCATGACTATTAAATCCTTTATATGTAGATATATTAATATTTACATGTTCTTCGTAATCCATTAACTATAAATTTCAACCTTATATCTTAATAATTTATTAATAAAAATAAAATATATGAATTATATCCGCATTATTCAAAAATATAAATCATATCTTGTTTTTTTACTTTATAGATAAGTAGATAATTCATACCTTGAATCTGGATTTCAAGATCTTCTTGACGTTCCTTTTATTTCATGGAATGTTATCCTTCTTTCAAAAAGTAAACATTTACACTACACTTCTAATATTTCACCTTTAGACTGAGTTGAATGATTTGAGACCTTGAAATCATATTAAAAATATAGCATGTATAATAAAATTATTTTATAAATGAGCAGGTTTTGGATAACTCAAACAATTTCTTATAGGTAATTTGAATACTCGAGAAGCTATCAAAATCATTCAAACAAGATTTTGAGATAATAGTGATGATCAAATAATCAAGGAGGGATATGAAGGTTATGACATATATCTTTACTTCCATATTGAAAAATTATCCTTAATATATTTAAAATATAATCACTTAAACAGAAAATGAATAATTAAGAGAATAATACTCTATAGGTTAAAGATAACATAAAATTTTTGAATACTCTAATCCATAAACCTCCTTTTATCTCAGTTGATTTATGTTTTTACAATTATCCTCCAAAATTTTTCATATGATAATAACAATCTTGGTTATAAATTATATTTAATATATAATAAAATAATATCCAAACATCTAAAGTTATAGAAAACTTTCCTCCAATACCAACTATAAGGAACTGACCTTAAACATCAGGTAATCTTGTGTTAAGATGAGTTTTTAATTTATTGCTCATTTAGGATATTTTATGGTTTATATATTTAGATAATTATTACACAAATAAAACATAACAAAACCATAATAATATAAAGTGATACTTAAAAACAATATTAATTTTTTTCATTAAACGCTTTTTTTAAAACAAACAATTTTTATGGTTTATTTTCATATTGAATCATCATAAGTTTCCCTTTATCATATACTTGTCTATATTCTACCTTAAATTTTATGTAAAAAATTTTAAAAATGGGGTGAGCATAAAAATCTTAGTAAGGGATACACAAATAAGGAAAAATATTAGTTTGATGAAAACACGAAAACCCACGGTTACTTTATCAAACTATAACAGTTTCCACCCTTCAGAAGTAGTAAATAATTTACACTAAATACAAGCTCATTAATTAAACATTTTTAAATACAATTATTTCCATACACCCCATAGAAATAACATATAATATATAAAATTAAATTTTTACATATTCATTTTTAAATTTAATAATAATGCGGCCAACTTCCATACATGTCACTCTTCTAAAATGGAATTTCCATACGACCAAATTCCTTACCCAATGCAATGGAGGTTATAATGTAACCACACATCCATGGTTTATCATGGAATAACCCATATTGGTTTTATGACATAACCACATGTTAAATTTCTAAGTTCCATTATAAAATCATAACATATAACATATTTAAATTTCTAACATTTCACTCATAAAATTTCATTTGAAATCACAATAAATAATTTCATGGTGTTGAAATAATCAACTGATTTTCAAAACAATTTTCAATACCAAAATTCCCATATAAAGGGATAAGTGACTTATTTTTGAATAAAAAATTTTCATCCTTATAGAGGAAGAAAAATATCAAATAATGGATACGGTGATTGAAAGGCGCTGTCGTGGGCTCTTTCAAATGATGTTCAGATTTAGGTTACTTAGGTGCAGGAGAGTGGCTGTCCAAGGCCATCTCTCAAAGGAGGAAACAAATTAAAACAACTTATTAAAGGTATTCTATAAATAAAATAAGATAGAATAAAAACACTACTTTAAATTATGGGGGGGGGGTGTTTATCATTTATAAAACTAGAAGAACTTTGCTGGAAGAAGATTGCATTTTTTTGTTTTTATTTTTGAAATGAAGTTCGATTAAAAAGACACAACAAGAAGATGTTTTTAGAAAATATTTAAAAGGAATGATCAATCTAACTCTGCCTCTTCACTCAATTATTTTTCATTTTCATTTATATTAATAGTCACTTAATTATAATCCTCTAATTTGTTAATCCTCGAACCCCATGGGAGTTAACTTAACCATTAAGATGAAATTACCAAAACCCTAGGCTAGCTTCAGAACATGAAATCACAACACCCTACTTTGATTGATATTCTTAGGTTAGATTATAGTCAGTGGTTAATTAGAGAACATATCCTCTTTGTAAATGAGGATTAATTGAGTTTAGGGATTATATTTGAACTCTACAAATTTATCCTGTGTGGTCTTCTATTACTGATTAAGATCTCACTCTCAAAATTTACACAACTTCCGACCTCACGTGTTTTTGTGTCAATTGTTAAATTTCTTGATTATTTTAATTTAAATTAAAAACTCAATTAATATATCATATTAAGTGAATTATTTTATCTCATTTATTTAAAATAAATGAATGAATAAGGTTATAGGTAGATCGATTACTAAAAATAACTACTCTTCTGTGGACAGTGTAGTCATCGTAGAAACGTTCTTCATTAGAAAAGGTCAAGAAAGGGTAGAACCAAATAAAATTTCTAATCTTGATTCCAGACCAATTATAAATATTACGAGAATAATAAATTTTAACAAAATAAAATATAATAGAAGAAATAAAATAAGAACAAAGAAGTTTATTATGAAAACACAAACATTACAACATGAGGAAGTAGAAGATGGATTTGATGAAGGGATCCTTGCTTCCCAAGATACCCTTATTTAATTGCTTGGAGAAATGGAGTGTAACCTATTATCCTATGACCTAAACATCCCAATTCACGCACCAACCCCTCCAAATAAGAAAAACACTAATTTATAGAGTGCATGGGAGGCTAGGTTTAAAGAGGTTTAAAGTGTGAATGGGGAATCTCAACCAAATATTTTAATTCAAATTTCCCCACACATTTGACCTCAAAAACTCATGCACTAGATGTTATTAAATAATAATGATTTGTGGAAAATTTTCTTGGTGAGATCCTCTAAAAATATGGGCCCAATCCAAGTTTGGATGAATGCATTATGACCTAAATACAGAAACAATGTCCCATTTGGTGGGTCCATCCCACCTTTGCCTTCATGGTCCATTTATTCCAACCAATGAAAGATTTAACTCCAATATCCTGAAAAAAAAGTTGTATAAAATTACGTTAGGAACACTGTTACAAAATTTAGGTTCAAAAAAGTCAAATTAAAATATTTATGTGCGAAATACTACAGTGTATTTTAAAAAGGAAAAAACTAGAATTTTCATAAAACTTTCAAATTAATGATATAATCCCAAATATTTCATAAATAAACATATTTAGCACAATGTGAGGAAATAATGTAATTTATTATCAATAAAATATTTAACAAAATAGTGTTTTATCGACTCCCCCACACTTACCCTTTTGCACTTCTGGGAAAAACCTCATATCAAGTAAACATCAATATCAAATAATTTTTTTTAAAACACATATCATTGAGATTCAACAATTCCACACCAATAAACAAAAGATATAATGCCTCATAAAAAACCATTATTTCAAGTTCCCCATTTATATCATTCAATATATTTCTACTTTATTTATACTCCCATGTACAAAAGATTTACCTTACTTGAATTTTCTCTTATCACACAAATGTCAATTTTTAGCAATATCTTTCTCATCCAAACTCACAAAAGGGTCACCATAGGATTGATAAATTCCTAAATCTCTACCCGATGTGAGTCAAGGACAAATGTTTATCATGAGGACTTTTCAGGGTTGTTCTATGGATTTCGGTTGGTAGGATTTAGATGTGAAAAACTCTGAGGCCGAATGAGGAGGGATTGCCTCTTTTTGAAGCAAAATTGTATTAGTATAATTTTCACTTTAATATTGTCTCCTCCTCAGTCCCCATAGCATAGATTCATGTTCATAATCATGAATAATAAAGAAATGTGCACACCATTCAATATTTTAGCAGTAAAAATGTCAATCTTCTCAAACATGATTTTCTTGAAAGATCCAGATAGGCACAAATTTCTCCCTCTATTAGAAGCTCCAGAAAGGAAAAACTTCAATTATCATGAAAGCTCAAGAAAAGTAATAGATTTTAATATAATGATTTTCTTCAGTAGTAAAAAAATCTCTTCGGAATTTAATTTTCCACCCAAATTATCACAGAATGTGGTAGCACAACACAAGACAACTTCCCCCACCCTTAATCTCAAATAAATTATGCAATTTCACTTAAAGACTTGGTTAGAGAGAAGAAATTTTCTTGTAATGTGGCTAAAATAATAGGGTGTTCATGTATTATAAGGGATAAAAGGATTAAATGTTCAATTTAGGCCATTATAAAAAAGGATTCTTTGAAATATGGGCTTTAATACCAAAAAAAATCCTCAATAATTTAAACATAAGTACCTCAAACCCTCAAGTTTTGATAGGAATAAATCAAATTATGGTTAAATAAATCATGGTTTAGTTATCTCAAAAAGTGAGGTAAATGTAAATAATATGAAAATAATGGTTCAGAATCCTCACAGGAAAGTGATTTAAAATATAAAGACAGTGAGATGTGTTATGGGATTAAAAATTTAGTGTACTTTTCATGAAATTACTAAAGATCTGAACTTGAAACAAAGTTATTTTATGCATTCATTTAAGATTGGTTTCATGGTATAAATTTTTTCACTTATTGATATGAATTTCAAAATAGTGATGATAATAATTTCAGCTTAAAAGTTTCAAAAACACACAAAAAAATTGAAAAATAAACACACAAAATTTGAAAAACACACAATTTTTTTTGAAAATCATTAAAAAATAGGAAAACAATTGAAATTGCTAAACTAAAAGGTTCACTCCCCCACAATTAAAATATTTCATTTTCCTCAATGTGAATCCATGAGATGATATATGCATATAAAATGTATAATTTTAAATAGGACAAAGAACAATGAAGTGAAAGGTTTATGAACAACCTAATATGCTCAAGTGATGATGGGGTCATGCAGTGTGATGAAATTCACTGCATTAGTAAGAAATCCCTCAATTCATCTCTTCAAACATTTCCCATTGACTGTAAAACACCTTTTTGTGTCTTCTTGTGTAATCTCCACTGCACCATAAGGAAAAACATTAGTCACAACATAAGGACCTAACCATATGAAACACAACATACCAAACAAAAGCTTCAGTCATGAATTGTAGAGAAGGACTTTCTCTCCAACATAAAACTACCATTGTTAGATCATTTTATCATGAGATACTTTGGATATTTCTTTATAGGGACTTGAGTTCTCATATGGAGATAATCAAATCTCCTCAAGCTCTTGAATTCATAGCTTCCTTTGGATTCCAGCTTGGGCCAAATCTATGTTGCATTTATATATAACCCAATAAGTTTGATTCTTAACTTCCATGAGGAGATGACACGATTTCCCAAAAACAATCTGAAATGGTGACATACCAATGGGTGTCTTGTATACTGTTCTATAAGCCCAGAATGTATCATTTAAGTGCTTTCTCCAATCTTTCTTATTTGGCTGCCTGTTTTTCTCCAAAATTTGTTTCAACTCACAATATGAAACCTCAGCCTGGCCATTTATTTGGGGGTGGTATGGTGTTGATGTTTTGTGTGTCACCACATACTTCTGAAGAAGGGAAGTAAGATTTTTATTGTATATGTGTGTCCCTTGGTCACTAATGACGACCTTCGGTACTGAAAACCTACAAAAAATCTGCGCTTTGACAAAGTCCACAACACCATGAGAATCATCAGTCTTGGTGGCCTTATCCTCCACCCATTTAATCACATAATCCACAATAACCAAAATGTACAAAAAACCAAAGGAAATAGGAAAAGGACCCATAAAATCGATGCCCCATACATAAAAAATCTCACAGAATAGTAAGGATTGTTGGGGCATCTCATGTCTCTTAGAAATGTTCATAGTGTGTTGGCAATGAGAGCATGAATTACAAAACACATGGGAATTATGGAATAATCTAGTCCTATATAATCCAAAGTAAAAAAATTTCCAAGATGTCCGTTGGGGTCTAAAGTGTCCACCACATACAAGTGTATGATTGAATTGTAGAACAGACTCAAACTCATGATCAGGAATACACCTCTTAATAACTTGGTCACTACATATGTGCCAGAGGTATGGATCATCCCACACATAATATAGAGACTCATTTTTTAATTTTTGGACTTCATGTTTCTTTAAATTTATAAGGATTTCAGAGGAAACAAGGTTGTTAACTAAATCTGCATACCAAGGATGCGTACCTGAGATGGAATAAAGATGCTTGTTTGGGAAAGTGTCCTGAAGTGGTACCTAGTCCATAGTGTCATCCTCTAGTGTGTGAGTAAGCCTACTCATGTGGTCCACCACTAGGTTTTCTGACCCCTTCTTGTCCTTTATCTCAATGTCAAATTTCTGAAGATGGAGCATCCATCAGATTAGCTTGGGATTTACATTTGGATTCTTCAATAGGTACCTCAAAGATGCATGGTCAGAAAAAACAACTACTTTAGAGCCCAATAAATATGAATGTAATTTATCTAAAGAAAATATGATAGTAAGAAACTCCCTTTTCATGGTTGTGTAGTTTGATTGGGTTGAATCTAGTGTCCTCTATGCATAGGAAATCACTTGTGAACGTCCCTCCATCCTATGAGATAAGACAGCTCCAACTGTAAAGTTTGAGGAATCACACATAATATCAAAAGGAATCTACCACTGTGGGGGTTGTATGATTGGTGGAGTGGTCAAACACTTTTTTATCTCATCAAAGGAAGTCCTGTAAGAATCATCCAACACAAAATCAGAATCCTTTTGAAGTAATTGCGACATAGGAAGAGAAATATTACTAAAGTATTTGATGAAGCGCTGATAAAATCATGAATTATCTAAGAAGGATCTAAAATCATGCACACATGAAGGATAATGTAAGGATGAAATAATTTCTATCTTATATCTATCAACCTCTATCTTATGTTTTGACACTACATTCCCTAAGACAATTCCATGATCTACCATGAAATGAAACTTTTCAAAGTTCAAGACCAGATTCTTCTCAATACAACGATTCCACACCTTTCCCAAAATAGAGATACAATCATCAAATGAAGACCCATACATTTTAAAATCATCCATAAATACCTCCATGCAGGTTTCAATAAAATTAGAAAAAATACTCACCATGCATCTCTGGAAGGTACCTGGGGCATTGCAAAGTCCAAATGGCATCCTTTGGTAGGAAAACGTACTGAATGGAAAAGTGAATGTTGTCTTCTCTTGATCCTCCAGAGCAATAGGAACTGGAAAATATCAAAAAAATCCATCCAAAAAACAATAGTGTGTTTTCTCAGCTAGTCTCTCAAGCATCTGATCAATAAATGGGAGGGGGAAATGGTCTTTGCGAGTGGGCTGATTTAGTTTCCTATAATCAATACACACATGCCTACTATTTTTCACCCCCATTGGAACTAACACATCTTTCTAATTTTTAACAACTATAACACCACTTTTCTTAGGCACAACCTAAGTAGGACTCACCCTCTGGGAATCTGAAATGGGATAGATTATACCTTCCTCGAGCAATATTTAAACCTCTTTTTTAACAACATCCAGAAGGGTTGTATTGAGTCTCCTTTGTGGATGCCTCATTGTTTTAGCCCCATCCTCCAAAATAATCCTACGCATGAAAATGGAAGTGCTAATACCTAATATATCATCCAAGGTCCACCCGATTTCCTTAATATTCTCCCTCAAAAGATTCAAAAAAATTTCTTCATTTCTCAAATGGAACATTATTAGAAATTATAACAGGTAATCTCTCACCACTCAACAAGTATGAGTATTTGAGATTTGGTGGAAATGGCTTGAGCTCCAATGAAGGGGGTGTTGTATGGATGGAGACATTGAAGGAACTGAAATATGTACACAAATAACATCAGTATCAGAATAGAAATTATTAAAATAAGAAAATAAAGCATCAAATCCATCAGCATACTCAATATCGATGTCATAATCAGAGTTCAAATGATCAGAATATGATTCCATTTCAAAATCAAATCCAAGAGAGTCTTGTGCATTATAAATAGTTGTGCAGGTACTCTTAAACATCAAAACAGAACCAATAATCATAATATCTCTAAGAATATGACAATAAAATTCCATGGGGTTTTTATTTGGTGGTTTAAAATGGGAGATAAAAAATATATAATGGTCCTATAAGGGGTACTTAATTGAGTCCATAACATTAAATATCACAACTTCATCCCCAAACTCCATGAAATGTGTACCCTAATTGACATCTATGATAGTGCTTGCAGTTTTGAGGAAGGGTATGCCTAAGATAATGGGAGCATGAGAACTTACCTGATCATCCTCTATGTTAAGCACATAGAGACCAGCTAGAAAGATCATGTCTCTTACCCGGACAAGTACATCCTCAAGGACTCCTGCTGGATATGTTGTAGCTCTATTCGCCAAATGCACCACTACTCTCATAAGTTTTGGCTCACTAACATACAAAGAAGAGAATACAAAGTGAGGCATCAGATTTATGGATGCTCCAAAATCATAAAGAGCATAAGAAAAGTGAAACTCCCCTTTGGTGCATGGTATGGTGAATGTCCCTGGATCCTTACACTTTGTTGGCATTGCTAGAGTTGGTGTAATGAGTGCTGAAACATTCCTTCCAAGATTGATCCTCTCATTTCCCTTGAGCCATCTTTGATTGGTACAAAGTTCTTCTAAGAATTTCACATACCTTGGTATTTTCTTGATGGCTTCAAGTAGAGGAATGTTGATCTCCACACGCTTGAATATGTCCAAAACCTCTTTTTGTATTTCTTATTTAGACATATTTTTGGTTTGTAAGACACTGTTTGGAAATATAAGGGGTTTATTGGGAACATCATCAATAGTTTTCTTACCTTTGTCTTTCTCTTTGGATTTCTGATCAGTTGGTGTGGAATGGGGATTTTATGGGGTTGAGGTGAATCCCGGTTGAACGATAGGTGCAGATGTATCAATTGTTTTCTTCCCAATTCTCAATGTGATGACACTGACATTCCCCTTGGGATTAATATTAGGTTGTGAAGGAAGATTTACAAAGTTCTTACTTACTAATTCATAGAGGACAGGGTAAATCTGGCTCATTTGTGTCTTCAACTCCCTCAACTCCGAACCTTGACTCTTCAACTCATTCTATTGATTAATAACAATTTGTTTCAAAAGATAATTAGTATTAGAATCTACCTTTGGTGGAGGATTTCATTTTTGTTGTCTTGTTGATGTTTGGGATTCAAATCTACGTTGGGGTTGTTGGAAACCCTACTGGTAAGGCAGAGGCTGCTGGAAGTTTTGTTGAAAATGGGGACTTTGTTGTTGTCCAGATCCATACCTCATGTTTGATTGATCTTTCCACCATTGGTTATATTCTGGTGAAAAGTAATAAAGTTTCTTTTGGGGATATGGTTGGTGCTGCTGCTAATATGGTCTCCCAAGAAACATTGTTGCACAATCATCTATTTCTTTTAGTTGGGGGTAATAGTCAGTTGGGTGGCTTGTCTTTGTGAAAATTCCACAAGGCCATGAAGGAGGGGGTTGGGATGTATTTTGATCCAAATCAATCTATCTCAACATAGTTTTCAATTCTTCCGACTTGGTATCTATCAAATGACTTTCAAGAGAAGATGGACTTACCTGATGTACTCCCCTGACATGTGGTGTACCTCAATCACCAAATTGTTGGGAGTTTTGGGAAATTTTGTCAATCAAAACATGTGAAACTACTGGTGTCTTATCCACCATTTCTACTCCTACCACAACATCCACCATTGTTCTCTGAATAGGTGTGAGTCCTTCATAGAATTACTGGATCAGGAGTTTCTCATTGATTTGGTGATGTGAACAGCTTGCACACAACTTCTTGAATCACTCCCAATACTCATACATTGGCTCCCATTGTGCCTGTTTGATCCCTAATATATCTTTATAAATGTAAGTGGTCCTTGATACTGGAAAAAATATTTGCAAGAAAAGAAATTTCAAATCATTCCAACAAGTTATACCTTCAGGTTGTAAATAATACATCTAGTATTTTACAGCTCCATCAAGTGAGAATGGGAATGCTCTTAGTTTAATTTGATCTTCAGAAAAATTTATTTGTTTTAAGGTTGATCAAATCACAATTAATTATTTAATGTTTTTATTGGGATCCTCACCAAAGAGGCCATGAAATTTTGGAAGAAGGTGAATTAATCCAGATTTCAGTTGAAAGTCCGATTTGAGATTTGGGTATTTAATGCAATTTTGTTGATAATTAATATCATGTGCAGCCAATTCTAGAATGGTTCTATTAAGTTAATTTACCTTATTTTCAGTAATTGGTTCTTGTTTTATAGTTTAATTTGAATTTCTTCCAATTTAAATGTCCTGAGAGTGGAGGAATTCAACAACTATTTGAATGTTAAAACTTCCCATAGACTGAGAATGTCTGATATGAGCTCGAAGGCTATGTTCAATATTAGGATCAATATCTAAGAGATCTTTGGGATTAGTTCATGTAATAAATAAAATAAAAATGAAAATAAGAAAAGTGGACCATAGTAAAATAAAAATGATAAGTTTGAGTTGATGGTCCAAAAATAAGTAGAAGAAAATAAAAGAAGAAGAAAAAAAATCAGATTGGGTAAAGAAGGAAGAAAAAAAGAAGAGAATAAAATGTAAAATAAAATAAATACCTCTAATTACTTGAAATAATTACTTGCCTCTCCGGAAATGACACCAATTTTAAAAGCGTTGTCATGGGGAATTTCCAATGATGTTCAGTTTTGGGTTACTTAGGTGCAATAGAGTGGCTGGCCAAGGTCGTCTCTCAAAGGAGGAAGCAAATAAAAAAAAATTATTTAAGGTATTCTAAAAATAAAATAAAATAGAATAAAAACACTACTTGAAAGGATGGGGGGTGGGGGTTATCATTTATAAAACTAGAAGAAGTTTTCTGGAAGAAAATTTCATTTCTTTATTTTTGAAATGAGGTTCGATTAAAAAGACACAACAAAAATATGTTTTTTAGACAATATTTAAAAGGTGTAATCAATCTAACTCTACCTCTTCAATCAATTATTTGTCATTATAATTTATATTAACATTAACTCAATTATAATCCTCTATTTTTTTAACCCTTTAACCCTATGGGAGTTATCTTAACCACAAAGATGAAATTACTTAAACCCTAGGCTATCTTCGGAACATGCAATCGAAACCCCCTACTTTGATTGATGATCTTAGGTTAGCTTATGGTCAGTGGTTAATTAGAGCACATATCCAATCTATAAATGAGGATTAATTGAGTTTAGGGATTATATTTTAACTCTATAAATTTATCCCGTGTGGTCTTTTATTACTTATTAAGATCGCACTCTCACAATTTACACAACTTCCGACCTCGTGTGTTTTTGTGTTAATTGTTCAATTGATTGATTTGTTTCATTTAAATTAAAAAATAAATTAATATATCATATTAAGAAAATTACAGTATCTCATTGATTCAAAATAAATTAATGAATAAGGTTATAGGTAGATCAATTACTAAAAATAACTACTCTTCCATGGGCGGTGTAGTCATCGTAGAAACGTTTTGCATGTGCAAATGTTTAGAAAGGGTAGAACCCAATAATGTTTCTAATATTGATTCCAGCCCAATTAGAAATATTAATAGAATAAGAAATTTGAACAAAATATAAGTTAAGATAAGAAATAAAATAAGAACAAAGAAGTTTATTATGAAAACACAAACATTACAACACGAGGAAGAAGAAGAGGGATTCGATGAAGGGATCCTTGCTTCAAGAGCTACCCTTATTGAGTTGTGTGGATAAATGGAGTGGAACATCTTCTCTTATTCCCTCATCCTTATAATTCACATCCTAACCCCTCCAAATGATAAAAACACTAATTCATAGTGTGGAGGGGAGGATATGTTTAAAGGGAATTCAAGTGTGAATGGGGAATCTCAACCAAATATTTTAAGCAATATTGCACTACCCATTTGACCTCAAAAACGTGTGAACCAGCTGTTATACAAGAATAATGATTTATGAAAAATTGGGTTGGAGAGCGCCTCTCAAAATATGGGTCCCATACAAGTTCATATGAAGGAGTTATGACCCAAATATAGAACCAATGTCCAATCTAAAGGGTCCATCCCACCTTTTCCTTAATGGTACATTTAGTCTAACCTATTAAAAGCTTTAGCTCCAATTTCCTGAAATAAAGTTATAGAAAATTAAGTGAGGAACACTATTACAAAATTCTAAGTTAAAAAATTCATATTAAAATATTTATGTGCGAAATACTATAGTGTATTTTAAAAGGGTAAAACCGGAATTTTCATCCAATTTTCAAATGAATGATCTAATCCCAAATATTTCATAAATGAACATATTTTGCACAATTTTATGAAATTATGTCATTTATTATCAATAAAATATTCAACAAAATTGTGTTTTATCAGTGATGGTGAAGTCATTGTCACCGTATATGTTTAAAAAAATTCCTTTTTTCATTTAAAAATAAATTCAAATGCTATGTATAGAAGAACTAAAATGATTCATTTTCAAAAACATTTTAATAGAATTTAAAATTCAAAGTGATTGTTTATAAACCTCATAAAATAAGGTGGTGTGTAACATCAAAATATGCCTCAATGAAAGTAGATTGAGATAAAGTCCCTTACCTTGAGTCTGGTTCGTCAAGTATGTTCTTTATCTTCCCGAATAATTAAATTAAATTAATTATTTTTTTAGAAATTTTTTCATGTTTATTATCCCTTTAATGTCACTTTTCACCATATTATAACAATTAATTAATTATTTAATTTCATGTGGAATGTTTTTGATGATATTTGGTACGTGAGTCTAAAATGACTTGGTATGATGTCCATAGTCGAATGTTTTCATTAGTACATAATATATAAAATCATATTCATGTTATAGTACTCACTTTTTAACATTAATTATACTTTTAAATCAAACCATTTATGTATGGTTATAAAAAATGTATAATATTATAATCATATAGGTGGTAAATCCTCATGTATGCATGAGTAATGTTCCAATTTTTCATTGATCATTTTGGATATAAGGTAATTATTATTTTATCCTTCCATAATTATCATAATATAATAAATATCATATTAATAATATAGATATTCCTATATATATATATCATACTGGTGATGTGGTGAAGAAATACGAATCACATTGCTTCGTAGAGGTGATAGTACATATGTATTCATGAATAATGTTTTCATTATTATAATAATAAATATGCCATTAATATCATATATAAAAATTAATTCCATTATTTTATCATGTGTTGAGAGATGGTAATAGAAAATGAATTATATCTGTTTATGGAGGTGATAGTTCACACATATGCATGAACGATTAATTATTTTCCCATTTGATGGAAGTAGAGATGGATTTAGGTGATGATATTAGAATAATAAAATATAATTACTTATGGGATACTAGATTTATTATATCATCATGGTTGAAGAATATTTTTATGGAAGTGGAAGAATAAATGAAACATAAAAACTTGATTAAAAATAATACCTCTCCTTTTGATGATCACCTTTGATTGACACCTTAATAACTCTAATAATGGTATTATGCCTAAAATAAGGTCTCAGAAATGTGGGGAGAGATATAATTAATGTATTTGAGTAGATATTTTACAATATAAAATGGTTTTGATATGTGATGAATTGATAGGAAGTAGTGTCGTTTTATAAGAGAGGGGAGGGACACTCTTGGAATTATTCAAATTATTAAATTAATATAAATTAATTTTCTATTCCAAATCTATCTAAATCGATTTATTTAGAATAAAATAAGAGTATAGGTATGAATACATTCATATAATTAAAATAATACATGTTTTGAATATTTTTTTAATCCTTGTCTTTTTGTTTTTTCCCTTTTAACTCTTGTCATGTTATCAAGTAATCTACACTTTGAGGATCAATATAATTACTATAACATGCCAAAAACCAATAAAAGAGTAATTTAATCAATTTTAAGACATATCTAAAGTACTTGGTCAAATAGTATATTTTTATAAATTTTATGACATTTAATAAAATATTTAAAAATATAAAATACCATTAGTGTTAATTTTGACACTATTTAGTTCATGACTTTTTAAAATATCATAACATCAAGATATAGTAATAAAAAAAAAATATTCTAACACATCAATAACATGGAAATGTAATCTATAAAATTAGTGAATGGAATAAATTATGTCATATTATATTTATTATAATATTTAAAATATCATTTATTTTATTCTTTCATTAATGACGCAATTACTACATCATCATTATGTCGTTATTTTATTTTACTATTTACATCCTTAAAATTAAAAATAAATTTCCATGATGTAGGTAATAATTTTATATTTCTATATAATATTTATAATCTAACACATCACTTATATAACACCATATTAAAATTTTTATATTTATGAGAAATATGTGTATGACATCTTTGTCTTTACTTTAAATAAAAAATATAAATGTCATACTCACACCCATGTGGATTATAAAATTCATAAGTTCATCCCAAGGATACTTTTGGTCATAAAGGACTCATATAATAGAATTAGGATATGTTTTAGTTTAATTTTATATTATTTGTAAATTTATTTTAGCCTCAAATTACTCAATTTACACTTAACCATTATAATAAAAATACTACTAAAGTTACTATTCATAATGTCCAAAACTAAAAGGGACCTATTTAAATAATTTATAACTTATGATTAAAAATATGGAATCCATTTTTTCCAAATAAAAAACACATAATTGTTAAAAAATAATTAAAAATTAACATCGTTAACAAAATAAGAAAATGAGTTTTTAAAGTAAAATGTTCAAAAGTTCACATAGTTTTTATATCACACTTCAATGTGAAATTGATTACAATAAACTAAATTGTATTAAATGATAATAAATTGATCTAATTATAAACTATTATGTAATATTATTTTACACTATAAATTATTTTGATAAAAAAGTACTTTTCAATTGAAATGCATTATTTTTTCACAATTTATAAAAAAATGAATCTTATCAAAAATACCAAAAATTAAGCCAAAGTAAAATTTGAAACCCCAACTATCAAGAATAATTTTATTTTTTCAAATATGATTATAAAATTTAGAAAAACTATATTTAAAATGGGTTCGCCATCAAAAGGTGGCAAATTTGCCTTTTTAGAAAAATACTCATTTTATCAGTTAAATTGAATTTGATCTTATATCACTTCTAGAAAACATATAATATTAATTTAAAAAATTATATTGGATTTATTAAATATATATTTCATTAATATAATCCAATAAGTGTGATTTTATTATTTATAAAATACACTTTTTCACATTTAAATAGTTTTTACGAAAACATTTTCTTTTATTTTAAAAAGTATTTTCCATTAATTTATACTTAATTGTACACAAAAAATTAATTATATACATATGAAAACCATATTTTCATAATTAAAGGAATAATGATTATTCCCTCATTTTTAATATTTAGGTTATAAGGCATCATTTAAATAATAATATTTAGTTTTTCACTTAAGATCAATGTGGCGTATCATGTACTCTATGGAACAAAGTGTTTCATTTTAAAAATTTGTTATGTTACAGTACAAGAGTAATTTGGGATACTTGATTGATATATCAGCTAGTTGAATCATCACTAAAGTGGTTATCAGCTCAGTCAATCCCAGAATCTTGATAACTTCATATGGAATAAAGTAAACACTTTATCACAATATGAAAGTATCCATTATGAATTAAAATTACCCAATAGTACAATGGATAGAAAAAAATCCATTGATATAGATGTTTTAGAGGAAGATAATGTTGAAAACTACTGAATATTCTTTATTTAGGGATATAGTTATTATGTCCTCTATCTTTATTTTATTGGAGACAATTTTCTTCATCAATTTTTCTTAAGGGGAATTTGAGTCAGTACTGAAATGAAGTAATATTAATTTGGATATTCTGAAATACTACCATGACCTTTCCAAAATTCTATTATAATCTCCTCTTCTTCATGCTCTCCAGAATAATAATGGATGGTTTATAGGTTTTTACCACCTCATTTTCTTTATGATGCATGATTACCTACCCTTTAAGTAACTTCTTTGGTGATGGAAAAACCTCTACTTAAGCTACATTTTCCACATATTGGGATTTCATGTCATGGTTTTCACACTTGACCATACATTGATTTGATTTCACTTGTTGAGGGAGCTATTTTAAACTATAAAATGTTATTGTTTTTTCTTCCTCCTATGGATTATTTTCAATATCTCCCAATAGAATGTCGGGTTCCATTATGGGGAGTTTATTGGATAGTTTCCCAATTTGATTTTTTACTCTTTGAATGAACACCTGTTGATTATAACCCCTAGTTTCAATAGTACAGATGAACGTAGACATCATTTCATCCAATAATAAATTTTTTTCTTTATTGATGTTGTTAGGGAATCACTTGTTGTTGTTTTTGTTGATAAGGGGGTTGTGTTTAATGATGGGTTTGATACCATTGATGCTGATATAAACCATTATATATATGATTTAATTTCTTTACCTTGGTTGAATATTTATATATTGTGTTTGGCCATATTTGAGAGCCTTCTAAGGTTTGGTTAAGGGTTTTGATTCTATTTTCCACAACCATAATTTTTATTGTATTTCCACATAGGGTTTTGGTATTGTGGGAACTTGTTTGAACCTCTAATTCTAGAGACATAGACCAACTCACTTGTAGAGGTATCATCACTTGTTATTGTACATTCACCCATGACATAGTTATCACTATACTCACTACAATTAGGATGTTAAACTACTAGAATATGAAAAAATGTATTAAGATTAAGTGCATCAATTTTCATTTATATTTCACCATGTAATAAAGTAATAATTATAGTGAAATAGACATTGTGAATTCTTCTCTTCTGGGTTCCACTCCCTGTGTTCCATTAGAAGCTATTAGATGACATGAATTCTAACAAATCAAATAATTCTTCATGTGCCTTTCCCATTACCATTCCTCCAACCATGCCACCCACTACTTATTTGGGTGTCATAGAGAGTAATCCATAAAATATTTGGTCATTCATAAAAATGGAAATTCTATGATGATTAAATTGTTTTATCATTTCTACGAAACTATCAAAAGACTCATAAAGGGACTCACTTTCATGTAGTTATAAATTAATGGTTCCATTCTATAAAAACACAGTTTTGGATGGGGGAAGTATTTAGAAAGTAAGCATAGAGTAAGAGTCTCCCATATGAGAATTTGTAATTTAGGTATCCCTTCTATCTAATCCTTGGGATTATCACATAGTGAAAATAAGAATAGGAAAATTATAATGGGATCCTATAATAAACCATTTTAATGAAATGTATAAAAAATCTCTAGAAAATTTGAAAGGTGGGCATTGGGGTATTCAATTTCTAGAACAGCCATATGAACCATATTTGGTATCCTCTACATGATTTTAGACCTAATCTCAAAATTATTATACTGAATTGGTGGATGAACAATGATCAAATCAGTACTATAAATAGATGAAAATCCTTCCTCCATAATGGTTTTTTGAGGTAGAAGTTCAACTAGAGGATCACATTGCTCATGTCAGATATACCTTAACATATAAAAAGAATATGTGTTTTGGTCTTGGGAAATATATTATTGATATTTTTGTGGGAATTATTGTTTTTTATTGAAACAGATCTTGTTGTGCTTATTATAGGGAAATTTTATGAATGAATTGTGTCAGTTGTTATTGTTGACTCGATGGAATATATCCCATATATGAGGGTGGATTCTATTTTTATTATTCTTTATGTGTAAAATAATTATTCACTTATTATTGTACAAACTATTTCTCAAATCCATGTACAACATCCTAGTATTCTATTTCCTCATTTATTATGACATCATTTTGAATGTTTTCCACCATGATTTCTCAGCGTTGCCTTGATATTGATCATTTGATCTCAAAGTCAAAGTAGAGTATCTATGATGTTTCGACACTCTTATAATGTGTAAGTAATTTACTCATCTAATAGTGGTTCTGAACATAAAATAACAACACTATAATAATTAAAAAGAAAAACCTAAAATAACTAAATCGAGAAATGAGGTCAAGAATTGAATTTTATAAAAAAATATTTTTGTTTTCAAAGTAAACAACATAAAATATATCATAAATAAATCATAATAAAAAAATTTACTGAGAAGAGGTGCCTTAATTTGTTTCATTCCATCTAAATGGTTGTTTTTTGGTATCCCCAATCGAATTTTAACCCAAATATCTACTATATGTATATTGGAATGATGGGGTTGATCCATGGGGAAATTATGTGGTTTTTTTCAATGTTAGCTTTTCAATAAATTATTTTAGAATTCATTCAGTGTTTTTACAAATCATCTCATCTTTAATTGACCATAAACTAAAACATTTAAGGGATTAGTTTTCTAAAAAAATAATTTACTAAATAGGATTTTAAACATAATAAAGAGTCATTTTTTGGTGTTTTCATTCAATGGAGGTTATGAGTATTGAGCGTTGTATCTTATTTTGTTGTTCAAAGTAAATAATATCCATTAAGGTTAAATTATATCAAATCATCATTCTTTTATTATGGTTTAATAAAAATTCATATAATTTCACATCTTGGTCGAAGAGTTATATTCTAGAATATTTACCTAAGAAAAAAACCACAGTGAATGAGACTATACCTAATGATCATTGTTATAATCATCATAAATCCTTTAGAGATCCATGGAAATTTTCTTGTTGGATTCAACATATACAATGAACAGAATAATGAAAACATGATGAAGATAAAAGGTAAATAAAATAATTTCACAAACACCATAACAAAATTCAATTACCCTAAAAAATCATCTGTTTTTGTTCACGCCCCAACAAATGGGGTGAAGTTAAATAATCATCATGTAAATGATGATAAAAAATATCTTGTTACCTCTAGTGTGTAGTATAACTATCTGATGAATAAATTACAATCCAGTAAGAAAAGGTCTCTCAAAATCCCTTTGAATTAGTTTAATGCTCTCCTCCCACCAAGTCCTATTGCCTCTTGGATGGATTTCACTCTATAATGGACATAGAATCATTAAATGGACAATCCATAATGTATTTGAGTGAATAGGGGACATAATACAAGTCAATGTGAAGTTAAGGAGGTATATTAGAAGTAGGTTGAATTTGTTAAATGGTGCGCTGTTACTACAATGGTTAGTTTAACCATGAGAAAACTGTGATTTCAATATTCCCTTTTGGATTTGAGGTGGATGGGTTGTTATAAAGGTCGCATGGTTTAATTAACTAGTTACAGAATATGTGCACAGTTTTATGTCTTTGGTGTGCAACCTAATACATAAGTAGGGTTGTCCCCAATGGTTTTTATAATAGTGTGGATAGAGTATGATCTCTAATACCTATTTAAATTGAATTCTCACATGGTTCCCTTGTAAATCTACAAGGTTTTTTTAACCATATAAAGATCATGCATTTGGGGCAGTCTTGAAGCTCATTGTTTATTGCAGTTTTTTAGAATGAGGTTCATGATTAGTGTGACTTAGTAGTAACTGTGCACCCTGTAAAATGGGTCTAAATAACTCTTACTTTCCTCAGACAAGCATGGTTCATAAAAAATCATATTGATCATTCATTGGATGATCAAATCCCTCTTATCAAGGCATGTTAAGGCTATATTTACATGAAAATGTATCCTCAAAACCATTTTCTATGAAATTTTAGGTAATATAATTACCCATGCACATAATTATATCAATAAGCAAATAAATTATCGACTTAAAAATCAAGATTTCATAATGTATAATGTTGGGTCACTACAATTGGAATTAGAGGAAATGTTTATTTGACTTTATATTATAATATGTCATTATAGAATAAGTTAAAAGTCATCTATAACCATAGTGAATAGAAAGATCTAGATAATTATAGTTATTTTAGAGAAATTTAAAAGGTTGAAGATAAAATTATTGAGGATATATTGGGTTTATCCTCCTCATAAAATGTTTAATTATGATTCTAGGGATATAATAACACTATCCATTTTTTGTTTTAGTAAATTGATGGATCCAGCAGGAACAAAATTAACAATGAATGTGATGGAAAATGTGATAGTTGACTAAATGAGAAACTAGTTGGAATTATAGTTTTACTAAAAATTATTATGATTATTAATAACTAGGTATCACATTTTATAGTTTAATAGATGAATGTAGGTAAGCATACTAACACATAAAACAAGATAAAAATTAATGTATATGAATTTTTATCCGAGAAATATTATAAAGATAAATATATTTAATGGGCTATATATTAGGGATGTGGGAAAATGAACCCATGAATATTTCATAAAATAATGGGATGATCTTTTGTATATTGTGAAGGATGGTGTATAGAAATAAACTACTAAGGTAAAAAGGATTTAATCAATTAAAAATGGGAAGGGGAATACAATTCATTCAAAGGTATCAATTGATTGTTTAAAAATAGGGGGTACGTACATGATGAAAATTGATGTATTAGGGGGAAAGATCAAGATCGAGATTAGGATGACCATACAATTATTTTTTTTTGAAAATCTAAATTCCTTTATAGTTGATGATAAGAAAACTGAAAATAATATATAAAAGGTGTGGATTATACAATGGATTAGGTTTTTGTATTGATTAATATTTGTAAATGATTTGTATTTTTGTTTTTAGAAATAAAGTATTACAGAATAAGATGGAAAATCCTAGTTAATTGATTATAAATAACATTGAATGATTATTGTGTCTACTTATAGGGATTGAAGAGTTATGAATTATTGGTATATTTAAGGATGATCATAAGTTTAAAATAAATAAAAATATATTGACGTTTTATGTGATGGGAGTAAATTGGTAAACATTTATTGAGTTTTGATATATGTTAGAGTTATATGTAATCTTTATGATCAACATGTGATAATGTTATTTGATGAAAAATTCTCTTTTCAATTTTTTGATATAATTTTAAAGTTATTTTAAGCCTTTTGGTGTAATATGATAGTTCATTATTACATTAATTTTTAGCGTGTTCATCAGAATTAAATAAAAATAGTTTTAGAAAAAGGGAAACCCATGGGTTGAGAGACAACCAGACACATCTGAACTATCCTCAACCCTTGAACCCACAAATGAAGGGTGATTAGAGTGCAATGCCTACCACTGGCCCACATATTGTCCTATTTATTAGGAATTTTTTTATACCTATATTATTGTATATAATATGATTTACTTTATTTTGGAAATATATTTTTATTGTGTAGATAACTTAGAGATTGAAAAGTGATTTAGTGATTAAGTGATTAATTTTATCGTGGAAGAATTTATTAATTTTTAGAACCTTATATGATTAAGGTAAACATAATATTATGGGATTTAATTTTAGAATAAAGGATAAAATAAATTTTAGAAGAACATATGATTTAAATGTGGATTTATGGTGATATTTTTTATGGGAATTATTTATACATTTTTGATATTATATTATTAGTACATATGCATGTTTTGGTATATGACCTCAAGAGTGGCTGATGTCATCTAGAGATAAATTCTAAATTCATATTTGGATAATATGAGATCAAATTATTCTAATATTTGTGTTTAAATCATAGTATTGGATATTTTTAGTAATTTTATACATATTTATTTATAATATGATTTAGTTTAAATGTTTATTATCTCTATTTAATTTTAAAGATTAATGTATTATTTTGTGTGTGTAGATTTATTCATTTTTAAAAAATTTTATTACCCTGTGATAAACATTTTGGTTTTGGTTAATGAATAAATATATTAAGAATATATTTTTATACATTTGTGGCTTTATTTGATCTGTTATAAGTTTATTGCAGGGATTTAGGCATATAGAATCATCTTCAATACACATTTTTTGGAAAAAAGGATGAGACTTTGAGGAAAATTGATTATTGGATGAAATTATACATGTCAGATAAGTATATTCTATTTTTTATTTTTCATTATGGTAAATGAATTTCTTATCATTGGGGTAATAAATCTTAAAATATTAATTTTATCATATCACCTTTATTTCCCATGAATTGATGGTCTCATTCACACCTCATTATTTTATTGCTTGGTGGTCATTAACATTCTTATCATCATTAATTTTCTTATGGTAAGTGAACTTTGTATCTCTCCATAATTATTTGGACATTAATATTTTATTCAATTTCTATATCTTCACTAATAAATAATTTTCCCCTTTACAGAATCATACTTATCTTTTATTCCTGATGGAATTCATATTTACCTTTCCCTCTATTTAATAGAATGTTTTAATAAACCTTTTTATGATGTGGTACTTCAACAAAGGTATCATTAAATGTAAAACCCTTGATTAAAATTTTAACATTCCAATTGAAAGGATGATATATATTAAAGGTAGAGAATTTCACACCTCATTAGTTTAAAAAGAATACTATGCTCACTAGCTTTCATAACACACAACACAAAGCTTTAAGAGAATTGGGATATACTATAGAAAAATTATTTTTAATAAATGTGACCATTACAAACATTTTTTTTGAATTTTAAAGAATTAATAGGGTCAAAAAAATTAAAAACTATATAATAAATACAATTATGATTATTAATTATTATGAAATGAACATTCAATTTTTAGTACCAACATTTAATTCTTTAAATATACTATTTCTTCTAAATTTTTTTATTTCTTTTTATGATCAAAGATTATAATTAATTTATATATTATAAAATAATTTTATTTCAAAAAGATTATTTCAATTTATAAATTAGCATTTTATATTTTTTAGGAATAAATTCTTAGAATCTTTTGAAAATTTTTATTTATCAATAAATAGTGGAAAATATTGATTTTTAAGAAAAAAAATTTTCAAAATAAAATCCCCTTTTTGATAAATTTTATAAAAAATTATAGGGTTTATTTGATTAAACATAATACAATTATTGTCTTTTGAATGAATTTTATACTATAATTTGGTATGAAAAAGGTTTATAAATAAAAATGTATTTTTATGAAAACGTTTTTTCCGTTACATTTATTAGGTCCAATATTAAATTATATTCATCCATATCTATGAATTGAATATTGAAAAATAAATTCTACATTTTTATTTAACATATCAAAATTTGGTAAATAGCTTCCTTCTATTTTTGGTCATTATAAACAGTAAACTTTATAAAACAATTCACCTCGATAAAGATAAATTAAGAAATTAAGATTAATAATGATACAATAATGACTAAAAAATAACCCAAAGATTTCATTTTATCATATTTGATGAGTATTGTTTTTAAATTTCCATCCAAGTTTTGAAAATATGGAAAAATGGTTCCATATTTCTTCGGATATAAATTTTATAATATTTTACTAAAATATAATGTCAAAAATGTCACTCTTTTATTTTTAATATCAATTATATTTTTGTGATAGGGATAAGGACACCTTATATTCAGTTCAAAATTGTTATTTGAAATATAAATATGTTTTTATCATGGTAATTTTATTATAGTTTTTAGTTGTGAAATAATTACCTTAAATGTTTATGCAACATCGGCCTGTATTTATTGATTTAAAAGAAAAATAAAATAAATTATGTTAATAATAGTAATAGTTGTACAATTTGATTGAGTTATAGTTTCACATAAATATTTTAGATAATTATAAAATATTTGTGGTTTAAAAGTTTTTATATTTTAATTCCATCTTTTTCATGATGTTATTAATTTCCAAGTAAATAAATATTTTCAAAAATAAAATTCATGATAATTTATAAAAAATAATATTTTATTAAATGGTTTAAAGTTAATAAAAATCCTCTCTTTGGCCAATTGATTGTGATATGGTTGAAAATATCACCCATAGTATATTAATGGTCAAATTTTCCTTTTATATGAAATATCATGACCCCCAAAGTGTAAAAGATCATGTAAACATGGTAAATGTCAAAAGGGTTAATAGGGGTTAAAACCAAATGATAAGGATGAAAAAATCATATAAAATTGTCCAAATTTTATTGGATGAGTTTATTTCGACACATCCTCATATCCTCTATGAATAATATCATTTTGATCCATTTTATAATAAAAACTAATTTATATAAATTTAATACATTAAAAAATTCAAAGAATTACACCCACATATATTATAAAAAGGAACCTATTATCCACTTTTTTTCACACTTAAAATTATTGTTTGTAACACCCTAATTTATTTTTTAAATATTTCTATTGAAATAATTTTATTTCATCGATAGCTTATATTTCACGTGACGGTGAGTTTAAAAAATAGTGTAACATTATTAAAATACTATTTTTTTGATATCACCTAGTTGTTATATTGGTGAGTTTGAATAGTAATAACTAAAATTTGAAAACACTAATACAAAACTAGAAGTTAAAAGTTATAGTAAAAGGGATTTATCAATGCTATAGAATTTCCAATAATGTGAGTGATGTGAAAGGGTTGGCTTTAACATCACTATTAAAATAGTATTGTCAAAGGCCCCCTTTATCAACACCAAAAAAAGAACTAATAAGGGCCCTGCTAACAAATGGGGATATTTTTTTATTGGAATCTCATCCAAACGTAAATTTTATCAAATCTCCACCATATTATCAACACTTGTCCCCCTTATTTCAGCGCATGTCCCCATATCTACACTTTAGATAATTCCACCCTCCCGTGCATCCCCTACCTCCAATGAGTTACAAACCAGAGACCTATATCTCATACGCGAGTTCCATTTCCACTCCCTTATATATTTTTTCATTTCATTATATATATATATCTATATATCTATATATTTATATATATTTATATATTTATATATTTATATATTTTTATATATATTTTAAAAAATATATATAAAGTTTATTTGTGTGTGTTTGTTTATAAATATATATATATATATATGGGAATATATAAATATAATTATAAATATTTATATTTATTAACATATATTATATATTAGTATTCTTATGAATATATTATAATATATAGATAAGTATATATTTGTTTCTCAATACACACGCACAGATAAAACCTTATATATACTTTTATTTTATAGGTATATAAATATTCATACATTTTTATTTTAAATAAAATGGATGTTATTTTTTACTTATATATGGTTTATGTATTGAGAAATATATTATATATATATATATGTTGAAATATTTATTTATTAAATCAATTTTTTTTGTATGAATATGTAAAAGATATATATATTTTTATATATTTGATTATAAATAATATTAAATTGTGAAAAAACAATAAAATTTAAAATCCATATTATAAATATGAAAGTAATACCTAGGAATAAATTCATTAGGCATTAAAAATGGGCTAAAATAACCCCTTAAACAAGGTTGAAATTCCATCAAATGTTAAGAAAATTGGGGTATCCTGGCAAAAATTTCAGTTTTGGAGGTTTTCAAGAAAAGGTTTCCCTAAATATTTTGACTAGATGTTCTACCAGGATATTATGCCATAGAGATTGATGTAATGTTCGATTTTATTTGTGGTAGTTCCCAAACGGACACCTGGATCAAAAGTTATGGCTATTTGAAGCCCGAGTTATGTTTTCGTCTCATTTTAGATATTTTATTAATATTTTAATTTATTATCTTAAAATTATTATTAAATGAATATTAATAGATTATAATTATTATATTATTAATTAAATATATATATTTTTAATTATTTTATAAGTTATTTTCACTAAATATCTTATATATTAAATGTAAATGCCTATTTAGGCTTATCCAAAATATATTTAAAAAATATATATTATATTTATCTCAATATAAATATATTTATATATTAATATATTATTTTTAATATAGTATTATTTTGAATTAAATATACCACTAATTATTGCTAGTAAAAAGTATCGATAAAAGGGGGTCTTTATAATCACTTCTATAAAAGCATTGTTAAAGACCCCCACTTTATCAGTGCTATTTACAACCATTGATAAATCCCCCCTATTAGATATTTTTTACTAGTTGAAATAAATAAACCACTAAATCAGTTCTTTTTAACAGAGATGATAAGGGGGGGGGGGATTTATCAGCTCTTTTTTTACAAGTGTTGATAAAGGGCCCCTTTTAATAATGATTTTTAGTGCTGTTAAATAACCCTTTTAACAGTGCTTTTAGCTAGTGATCTAGATGTACTAACACTTGATAAACCCATTTTTAGTAGTGGGAATATATTTTCTATAAATTTATAAAGTAAATTCATTATTTACAAGTATATTATAATTGAAAACAAAAAATTTATTCAAGTTAAAATATTGATTTTTTGGGAAAGAAAATTCTTTTATGCATATAATGAATTTTATATCGATTTATTATATTAATCAATATTAATGAATTATTTAAATTATATTTATATATTATTTATTTATCACTTGTTTTATAAATTCAAAATATATTTTTCTAATCCTAGTATAAGAATAAATCATGTATTATTATTAAAAATTTATTTTCTTAAAAAGAAAGTTTTGTCAAATTTTGTGCCCTGACATTAAAATTAATTTTTGAAATTTATACATATTTAATTAGATAAAATTTATTTCCCATTTAGAACCATGAAGTTAAAATTTCGTTATTAGGACACTTTTATTTTTTTTCATTATGAGTTGTAACTATAATAATATTTATCACCTCATTAAATAATAAATCAAGTAAATATTGATTAAAAATAAGTTATAAAGCTATAATGTTTCATCATAATTCTTATAAGATAAATCCAGTTCGACCCTTACCACCAAATTTTAGAAATTGAGATATTTAATGGACAAATTTCTATGAAAATAACTTATATATTATTTAATCCAAATGATGTGAAAAAAAATCAGTCTCCCAGTCATTAATATCAGTTATGTGTTCACATAATGACACAATGTACTTATAAATTAATATTAACTATAATTTTGGGACTAATGAAATTATGTTCACTATTTTAATTTATTTATAATTTTTAGGAATTAAATAATTACATTAAATAATTACTCAACACTGATGCAGTAACTATTCAATTAATGAAATAATAAAGCAAATGTTATTATATATTTTAAAATTATTATCATTTAAAATAATTAAGGTGATCCAAGAATTTTAAAGATCACTAAAACATGTTGGAGATATGTTAAAATAATTGAGTCAAATTTTTACTGTTTCCTTAATGTAATAAAATTTAATGTAATGAATAGTTTCAAAATTTTAAATAAAGATATTTTATAAAAAATTTATTTTATTAAATTATTTAAATTTCCTAGTTATGGTACAATTTAAAAAATATAAGTAAAAAATACAACCTTCAGTTATTGAAAAATTTGTTACCATAGATAAAATTTATATAAGTTAACTAAGGGTTAATCTAAATGATAAGGTTGAAAATTAGACCAAAACTTGTCTAAAATCTATTAATTGAAAGGATTACAACCCTATACAACCTTTTCTTTGAATTAAATAGAATTTGGAGGCACTACTAGAATAATGGGCTTTGAAGCACCCTTGACACGGGCGACAACCATTGACAGTCATTGTAGGTGGCCTATAGCGACTGCCTCTAGCGGTCAGTCGGGTTTGCAAAAAAAAAATCTGGGAGACTTTGACACCCCCCTCTCCCCCCGCCCTCCCCTCACGAAACCCTACTCCGCCCCTCACCCTCGCCGGACTCCCCTGTCGGCCTCTTGCCTCCGCCCTCGCCACCCTTCACCCATCGCCACCCTCGTCGCCCTCCGCCCTCCATCCTTGTCGGCCTTCACCCTCCGCCCGCCCTCCGCCCACCCTCCTCCCGCCCTCCGCCCTCTGCCCGCCCTCCATCCTCTACCCCTCCACCCTCTGTCCCCTCCAGCCTCTAGGCTCCAGCCTCCGGCCTTCCCCCTCCAACCTCCGGCCTCCCCCCTCCAGCCTCTACCCCCTCCAGCCTCCACCCCCTCTACCCTCCGGCCTTTTCCGTCTGGCCAGTTTCCGCCCTCCGGCCTCCGCCCTCCGGCCGGTCTCCGCCCTCCACCCTCTTCCCCCTCGGCCCTCCGCCCCCTTGTCCCTTAGCCCTCCTCCCCCTCATTGCCCATCCCCCGTCCCCTCACAGCCCTCCGCTCCAGCTCCCCGCCATCCCTCGTCCCCTCCCTCTTCATCCCCCTCCCTCACCGCACCACCGCCACCCATCCCCTCCCTTGCTGCACTACTGTCACCCAGTCCCCTACCTCCCCGCACGACCACTACTCATACCCTCGCCGCTGCCTCCCTCCAACTCCCTATTGTCCTCGACCCCCTCCCTCATCATCCCACCCTCGCTGCACCGTCGCCACCTCACCGCCTCCTCTGCTCCAGCTCACCACCACCACTGCTGCCCATCCCCTCCCTCACCGCACTGCCTCTAGCTCTAGATCCCCTCCACTGCCTCTCCTCACCATTGCAGCACCTCCTTAGGCTCCCCTCCCTTCCAGGTTTGTAGCACAATCAGGTATGACATGAACTTTCACTTACATTCCATTATATATTATCTTGTTTATTATTCAGAGATATAATTTGATTATTTTATTAATGGTATACAAATAATTGATTAGTATTTATTTTAAATATATTTGATATGAAAAATGCATATGTAATATGTCTCTTGTAAATGTTTGTTATACAGATATTATTATGGATAAGAGTTGGACTGATCTTCCAAATTGAATGTCTAGAGAATATTTCAATGGCATTATACAGTTTATTGACTTCACCAGAGGATTTGAAAGTGACTATATTAGTTGTCCATGTAGAAAATGTGCTAAAAGATATCAATTCACATGAGATACTGTGAGGGAACACCTATTCTTTAATGGATTTCTGAAAAATTATAAGAGTTGGACTCATCACGGAGAAGAATATGTTCATTGTCAAAATACGGGTGTAGTTAAGATGGATGCTTATGCAAGGATGAATGATCCAATGAATGAAATGCTTACTGAAATGGTAAATGGGTTGGATCCTGAATGCATTGACATCCAGAATCTTGAGATCGGTGAAACAAATCTTCGATCTAGTTCATATCGAGATTCGAGGAGGTTTTATGAAGCACTTGATGATGCAAAAACAGAATTATATCCAGGATATACTTCTTACAAGAAATTGTCATTTATCGTGGAGTTGTTGCATTTTATGACTTTGAATAAGTGGTCAGACACATCATTCAACATGTTGTTGGTGTTATTGAAAAAGTTTCTTCCTGTCAACACTAAGATACCCGACTCATATTACTATGCTCGTAAGTTGACAGAGAACTTAGGTTGTACATATGAGACCATAGATGCATGTGCAAACAACTATATGTTGTTTAGAATGGAAACTGCCCATTTGGATATTTGTACGGTTTGTGTCACTTTCAGGTGGAAAGATAATAGGGGAAATCAGACACATCAAAGTCAGATTGTGATATAGGGGAAACCAATTTCCGTAAAAAAATGCGTTACTTTCTGCTTAAACCGAGGTTGAAAATATTTTTTATGTCATCTAATGTTTCTAATTTAATGAGATGGAATGCAGAAGGAGTTCATGAAAGTGATATGTTAACCCACATAGCAGACTTTCATGCATGGAAGGATTTTGATAAGAGACATCCTAACTTAGCTAAAGATGTTTGTAATGTCCGATCGGGGTTGGCAGCATATGGTTTCAATCAATTCAAGTCTATGGTTGGTGCAACTCATAGCACATGGCCTGTGGTGTTGCTTCTGTATAATCTTCCTCTGTGGATTTGTATGAAGCAACAATTTATATTAGTTACCACTCTTATTGATGGACCTAGAATTCTGTGGGAAAAGATTGATGTTTACCTTCAGCCATTGATTGATGAGTTGAATGATTTTTGGGGCGATGGTGTGATGACTTATGATTGTGAAATGAATGAAATGTTCAAACTGCAGGATGCCTTATTATTATCAATAAATGACTTCAGGGCTTATGCAAATTTATCAGGATGGAGTAAGAAAGAGGAATTTTCTTTCCCTTGTTTCAATAAAAGTAAAAAATCTGTATGACTTAAACATTCCAAAAAATGGGCATACATGGGTAACATACGTTTTCTTCCCCCTCAGCACAGGTTCATAAAGGACAGAGTGGCATTTTATGGTTCTAGAGAGTTCAGACCAGCACCAAATATCATGATAGGGGTAAAAATGTTATCACAAATTGAGGAAGAAAACATCTGCACGGTATATGAAATTCAGGATTTGGTGGCTCATCCAGTTCGTAATATTCGTGTTGCGGGTAGGTAGTGCAGTCACAATTGGAAAAAGAAAATTATTTTTTATAGTATTTCGTATTGGAAAACTAACATGCTAAGGCATAATTTGTATGTCATGCACTTTGAAAAAAATGTTTGTGATAACATATTGTGGACCATTTTAGGTGTTAGTGGAAAATCAAAGGACCATGTTAATGCACATCATGATTTGGAAAAAATGGGTTTAAGGAAACAGTTGCATTTACAGTTAGCTAAGGGAAACAAGGCATATATGCCTACAACACAGTATATGATGACTACAAAGGAGAAAGATAAATTTCTTTACATTTTGAAGATGCTCAAGGTGCCTGATGGTTACTCTTCCAATATTTCAAAGTTTGTGAATCTGATGAGCATGACATTGCAAGGGTTGAAAAGTCATGACAATCACATACTATGTCAGCATTTTATTCCAATCGCAATTTGTGATTGTTTATACTCCAATGTTGTTCAGCCGTTGATTGAGATGAGTAATGTTTTAGACAAATTTGTTTAAGAAATCAATAAATGAGTGATTTAAAAAGTTTACAAGACTAAATTGTACATATGCTTTTTCACATTGAGAAACTATTTCTCCCCTCATTTTGTGATGTTATAGTCCACTTAACAGTGCACCTAACTGATGAATTAATGGATACTAGTCCAATGTAATTCAGGTGGATGTATCTTATTGAGCGATATTTGAGTACATTGAAACGATTTGTACGCAACAGAGCTCATCTGGAGGCATCAATAGCCAATGGTTATTTGATGGACGAGTGTACTACTTTTTTTGAAAAATATCTTACGGATGTTGAAATAAAATTAGAGAAGCCCTCTCGAATTCATGATGGTCTAGTTGGAGAAGGAACTATATTTGATATGGACAACATCAAGTGGATACAAGCACATTGATATATCTTGTTCAATACTCCATCAGTTGCACCATTAATGTAGTAAGTGTCTTATCACTTTTATTTTTTAACTTTTACATGTTTTTTTGTATAAGTTGATCATTTAAACATCGC
The DNA here is from genome assembly GCA_963277665.1 of Viscum album. Taxonomy (NCBI): domain Eukaryota; kingdom Viridiplantae; phylum Streptophyta; class Magnoliopsida; order Santalales; family Viscaceae; genus Viscum; species Viscum album. Next base: position 76,856,133 of record OY728159.1, read on the forward strand.
GTTATCATTTGCAGGAAACACATTAATGAGATAAACTAAGAGATGTATTGTGTGACTCAGTATCAAATTCAACAATCTCATTATGCATCATTTCATGATTGGTTCATGGATTATGTATGTATAAATTGATTTTCATTATGAGTGAAGTATTATACTAATTTCATTCTGCAGAAATAATTATTCAATTCTATGAATTATGTAGGTTCATTAGCTGAGGGAGTTAGGGGACCCCATGCTAACTGAAGAATTTATCCAAATGGATGAGGGTCCTTCTATAACTGCTCGTCGTTATAAAGCTATATATGCTAATGGGTTTCAATTTCAAATTAAAGATGTTGACGGCAAAATAGAAACACAAAAAAGTGGCATCAGTTGTCCATTCATCAATTTTGGTTATTACTATGGTCAATTGATAGAAATCATTGAAGTTATATACACACACGGGTTGAAGTACATATTGTTAAAGTGTAATTGGGTTGATCCAGTGTGTGGATGTAAATTTGATCAATATCAGTTTTCATTTGTGAATTTTAACTATATGTTATAAAAAAATGAACGAGTTGATAATGAACCTTTTATTTTGACATCACAAGCGGAGGAAGTTTTCTTCCTTAATTTTCCTTTGAATCAAAGTTGGCAAGTTGTTGTCAAAATGTCCCGATGAGGAGTGTTTTTATTTGAACAAGATGAACCCAAGACTATTCCATTTCTTTCACAACATCTTGATCAACATACTGTAGTTCAATGTGAAGAATATATGTATTGGGTAAGAGAAGCCGTTGAAAAAGAAACGGTCGATTTTCATGCTTAATGAAAGGTATAATTGTTTTCCCGCTATTCAGTATTGAATGTCATAGGATATCATAAATTATCTGACCATTTTATAAATCCTTGTAAGTTTTAATCCTCTCTTTTTGAAGTTTATTCATTTATAAATATTTAGGGTGATTTATCTTTTGGTATCTCCATGTTATTGTCAGTGTATCTTCCCATTGAGGTATTCTTAATTTGGTTCATGTGCTGCTTGAATTTTTATTAATTCAATCTGAAATTCGGCTATGCATTGATTGGTTTTTCACATAATTTGTATATCTATTTTGTTAATTTTCTGATTTTTTAAAATTCATTCACAACTAATTATTCAATCCCTCTTTATTTGATTAAAAAATGAACAGGTTTTATTTTTTAAAAAACAATCCAATTTATCTTTTGGACACTTTGGATAGTCCTCTTACTAATGGTTTCTATGATTGCAGGCATGTTAGGGGAAGAGACAGCAGATCCACATCATCCATCTGAACCAACTACGTCTTAGGGTCGAGGTATGTTTGAATGTCATTGTCTCTATTTTTTAGGTAACTGATAAACACACACACACACACACACACACACATATATATATTTAACATCTGTCAAACTTATATTTTTAAATTGTTTTCAACAGGATCAGACTCGACTGCTTATTCCTCTCACAAGAGAGGCCCTAGTCATGAAATTTTATCATGGAATTCTGACACGACATTTGATGTTTCCTTTTATGAGGTATTTCATCCTGTGGGATTGAATGAACCTGCATTTATTCATCAGCTGGGTCATATCATACGTGAACCACATCGATTTACATTGACCACATAGGACAAGGCTTTTATCCCTCAGGACACATTAGATCATCCTTGGAGGGAGGTTCAGGTAAGAAGACCATTTAACTTTCTTCCCTATGTATAAACAATACTAACATATGTGATTTTTTTATTTAATAGCAAAATTTTAAATTATGACCCGATTAGTTTCGCCCCATGTGTATGAGAAAATTTCATAAGATGTTGAAAGATTATAAAGTCAAAGTCAAGAGGGACAATTGGGTACCCAATGTGGGTGCCCCATACATTCTGGAGAAAGTCCTGAGAGGTGTCCTCCTGGCTTAGTGGCGTAACTTAGTTGCATATTGGTCTAATGAGGGTGTTTCGATTTGTAAATTTATTGTGGTATATATATTTTCAAGAATGTGTGATTTGTTTAAAATTAAAATTATTGAATGTAGGAGGTGTCAACACGCCATTCTGAGAATCGAGCGTTGCAGGGACCACCTCACAGGCTCGAGACTCGTCACATGTCTTAGATCCGACATGAGGTATTTATTATTCATTTTTGAATTTACTAATTAATATGGTTATGTATTCTATTCATATACAGTTATGGGAGAAAGGTGCACCGACTGATAAAATGTCGGTGTGGATAAGGACTCGTGATCGAAATGAGGCAGAGGCTTCAACATTGATAGTAAGTGCTTGTACTCATTACCAATACTTACATAAATATGTATATTAACATATATATGTATATATATTTAAATATTTCAGAGGCTCAATTTGAAGCTGAGTTAGAACAACTTCCATAGGACCAGCGACAGATTCCCATGCGAAGGGATGAGATCTTTCAACGCATTATTGGTTGGGACAGGAATGGATATATTTTGACCTATGGAATAGAGATTACTCGTTCGGTAGTATCACGTGTTGTGGTTGTCGGTCTAGCTGTTTCTCAGATGACACAACAGTTTTCAGATTTTGAGGCACGACTGCACACTTTCAAGGAGGTAAATGCGCAATTGATCGCTGAGGTTAGAGCACTGTGGAAATATGTGTGTCCAGTTGATGGTGCATGGGATCATACGAAGTAGGTTTATACCATATTTATTTATTTAATTTATATTATTTTTGTTATGAAAATATTCATAATTTTTATTTGTTTTTGGCCCCTGGCCCACCAGATGGAGGTAGCAGTCATGACCATGCATGACACATCATATTCATGAGGTGTGTTTCTTTTTTTATTGTTTGGGTTGTTATTGATGTTTAAGTTGGGTTTTTAGTGAGGGTTTTTGATATTTGGGGGTATCATGTGTGTTTTGACCTGATGCAATGTTTGTGTGCACAAATGGAGAATTAACCCTGAAAATGATTAATGATTTGGATATTTTTAATTCATTTAGTTCTTTAATGTTTTCAATTGCATGTTCTGTAATAGTTTTGAAAAAACCATGTGATTCCTAATATAAACCATGAAAATTGTTTTTGGGGACTGAGCTCAGGTTCACTATTTGTAGGCCTCAGACAGCCCCCCCGCACCCCGGACAGCCCCCTGCATCCCAGACAGCCCTCCCCGCACCCCGGACACCCCCCCGCACCCCGGACAACTTGGAATGATGTGTATACCGGATAAAAAAATGAATTACATGATGTGTAGTAAACACCCCACATGTGTATTAATAGTACACCACATGTGAATTAATTACATAATGTGTGAATTAATTACACAATGATAGAATTAATTAATTACAACACATGTTAATTAATTACATGTCATGTGTAAATTAATTATGCACCATGTGAATTACACCGTATGTGAATTAATTAAATAATCACCATGTGATTCCTAATATAAACCATGAAACTTGTTTTTTTGTGATTGAGCTCAGGTTCACTAGTTGTAGGCCTTGGACAACCCCTGCACCTCGGAACCCCCCCCCCCCCCCCCCCGCACCCCGGACATCCCCTCGCACCCTGGACAACCCCCCGCACCCCGGACAGCCCTACCCACACATCGAACAGCCTCCTCACACCCTCAATAGCCCCACCCCCAGACATCCCTCCCCGCCCCCGGACAGCCCCCCTACACCCCGGACAGCCCCCCCCCACACCCTGGACAGCCCAGAATGATGTGTATATCACATAAAAAAATGAATTACACAATGTGTAGTAAACACCCCACATGTGTATTAATAATACACCACATGTGAATTAATTACATAATGTGTGAATTAATTACACAATGATAGAATTAATTAATTATAACACATGTGAATTAATTACACGTCATGTGTAAATTAATTATGCACCATGTGAATTACACTGCATGTGAATTAATTAAATAATCAAAATGTTATTTTTATTAAATACACCATGTGTGTATTAATTACATGACCGCCACATTGTGTGTATTAAATAAACCACATGTGTATTGATTACACGATTGCCATGATGTGTGTATTAAATACACCGCTTTTGTATTAATCACATGAACACTTCATCATGTTCATTAATTATCATGTTTCTTGGATGTTAGTAAAACACATAATGTAATAAATTCATGACATGTCTTTGACCATGTAGATTCTAAAATTTATGCTGTGAAAATGCGTAGAGTACTCTATGTGTACACTGGATACATGTTGTGTAATTCAATAAGTCACATTCCAATTTGGCCAGTCAACATGCAACATGTAATAAGTACACCATGTGTTGAATCCATGTGGTGAGCTGTGTACCATGTGGATTTTTCAGATTCAATGAACTTGGGATGACACACCCATCGGATGTGCGGTGTGTGCGATACGACCGAATATGTCATTTTCAACAGTTCAACGCGCTCTAAAAGGGCGCGTTGGGTGGTCAAAACCAGACGAACGACCGCAGAATACCATGAAATCATACGAAAACAACCATGATTTGAATTGTGAAATGGTCGGGCAGATGACACGTAGATCGGGGGTGTCGTTTGATCGCAGTGACCAGAAATGCATTTCTGGAGGTATAAAACACTAAAACGGCATCTAACGGTAGAATTTAGAGAAAACGTGCTCAGAATGACTTGAAATCACATGAAAACAATAGGAATATTATTCATGACATGTAGGAGGAGACGAAATTCCGATCGGACATGCGGTGTACGTGGTACGACCGAATATGTCATTTTCAGCAGTTTAGCGCGCTCTAAAAGGGAAAGTTGGGTGGTCAAAACCAGCCGAACAACCTCAGAATGACAAGAAATCATACGAAAATAACCGCGGTGTGAATTTTGAAATGGACGGGTAGATGACATGTCAATTGGGGGTGTAGTTTGACCACAGGGACCAGAAACACATTTCCGGAGGCATAAAACACCGAAACGGCGTCTAATGGTCGAATTTAGAGAAAACATGCTCATCATGACTTGAAATCACACGAAAACAATAGGAAAATCATTTGTGACATGTATGAGGAGTTGAAACTCCCATCAGACATGCGGTGTGCACGGTACGACCGAATATGTCATTTTCAACGGTTCGATGTGTTCTAAAAGGGCATGTTGGGTGGTCAAAACCATCCAAAAGACCTCAGAATTCCATGAAATCATATGACAACAACTGTGGTGTAAATTTTGAAATTTCTGGGAAGACGAAACGACAATCGGAAGAGTCGTTTGACTGCAGTGACCGGAAACACATTTCCAGAGACCGGAAACACATTTCTAGAGACCTAAAACACCGAAACAGTATCTAACGGTCGAATTCAGAGAAAACGTGATCATAATGACATGAAATATGGAAAAAACAATAGGAATATTATTCTTGAAATGTAGGAGGATAAAAAATGCCCATCGGACGTGCGGTGTACATGGTACGACCGAATATATCATTTTCAGTAGTTCGACGCGCTCTAAAAGGGCGCGTTGGGTGGTCAAGACTAGCCGAACGACCGCGAAATGCCATGAAATCATACGAAAAAAACCGTGGTGTGAATTGTGGAATGGTCGGGTAGACGGAACATCAATCAGAGGTGTTTTTTGACCACGGTGACTAAAAACACATTTCCGGAGGCATAAAACACCGAAACAACATCTAACGGTCGAATTCAGATAAAACGTGCTTAGAATGAATTGAAATCACATGAAAACAATATGAATATTATTCATGACATATAGTAGGAGATGAAACACCCATCGGACATGTGGTGTGCACGGTACAACCGAATATGTTGTTTTCAGCATTTCGACGCGCTCTAAAAGTGCGTGTTGGGTGGTCAAAACCAGCCGAATGACCTTAGAATGCCATGAAATCATAAGAAAACAACCACGATGGGAATTGTGAAATGGCTAGGTAGACAACATGTCAATCAGGTGTGTCGTTTGACCGCGGTGACAGAAAATGAATTTCCGGAGGCATAAAACACCAAAACAGCGTCTAACGATGGAATTTAGAGAAAACATGCTCAGAATGACTTGAAATCACACACAAACAATAGAAATATTATTCGTGTCATGTAAGAGGAGACGACACACCCATCGGACAGACGGTGTGCATGGTACAACTGAATATGTCGTTTTCAGCAGTTCAGAGCGCTCTAAAAGGGCACGTTGGGTGGTCAAAACCAGTCGAACGACCTTGGAATGCCATGAAATCATACTACAACAACCGTGGTGTGAATAGTGAAATGGTCGAGTAGACGACATGTCAATCAGGGGTATTGTTTGACCGTGGTGATCGGAAATGAATTTCTGAAGGCATAAAACACCGAAACGACATCTAACAGTTGAATTTAGAGAAAACATGCTCATAATGACTTGAAATTACATGAAAAAATAGTAATATTATTCGTGATATGTAGGATGATTCGACGCGCCCATTGGACATGCGGTGTGCGCGGTACGACCAAATATGTCATTTTTAGCAGTTCGGCGTGCTCTAAAAGTTCGCGTTGGGTGGTCAAAACCATATGAACGACTGCATAATGCCCTTAAATCATACGACAACAACCACCGTGTGAATTGTAAAATGGTCAGGCAGACGACACATCAATAGGGGGTGTCTTTTGAATGCGGTGACTGGAAACGCATTTCTGAAGGCATATAATACCGAAATGGCGTTTAATGGTAAAATTATGAGAAAATGTGCTCAGAATGACTTGAAATCACATGAAAAAAATATTAATATTATTCGTGACATGTAGGAGGAGACATCACACCCATTGGACGTGCAGTGTGTGTGGTACGACCGAATATGTCATTTTCAGCAGTTCAGTGAGCTCTAAAAGGGCACGTTGGGTGGTCAAAACAAGCCAAACGACCTAGGAATGCCATGAAATCAAACAAAAACAACCGCGGTGTGAATTTTGAAATGTCCGAGAAGAAATAATGTCAATCGGGGGTGTCGTTTAACCGTGGTGACAAAAACGCATTTCCAGAGGCATAAAACACCGAAACAACATCTAACATTCTAATTCAGAGAAAATGTGCTCAGAATAACATTAAATCACACAAAAATAATAGAAATATTATTTGTGACAATTAGGAGGAGACGACATGCACATCGGACGTGTGTTGTGTGTGGTACGACCGAATATGTCATTTTTAGCAGTTCAGAGCGCTCTAAAAGGGCACGTTGGGTGGTCAAAACCAGCCGAATGACCATAGAATGCCATGAAATCATACGAGAACAACCGTGGTGTAAATTGTGAAAAGTCCAGATAGAAGAAATCTCAATCAGGGGTGTTGTTTAACCGCAGTGATTGGAAACACATTTCCGGAGTCATAAAACAATGAAACGACGTCTAACGGTCGAATTCAGAGCAAACATGCTCAGAATGACTTTAAATCACACGAAAAAAATATGAATATTATTCGTGAGATTTGAGAGGAGATGAAATGCACATCAGACGTGCGGTGTGCATGGAACGACCAAATATGTCATTTTCAATAGTACGACGCTTTCTAAAAGTGCGCGTTGGGTGGTCAAAACCAGCTGAAGGACCGAAAAAATCTATAACATAATATGACAAAAACCGTGGTGTGAATTGTGAAATGGTCAGGTAGACGACACGTCAATCAGGGTGTCGTTTGACCGCGGTGACCAGAGACGCATTTTCGTAGTCATAAAACACCGAAACGATATCTAACGGTCGAATTCAGAGAAAATGTTCTCAGAATGACTTGAAATCACATAAAAAGAATAGTAATATTATTTGTGACATGTATAAGGATACAGAACACCCATCAGACATGCGGTGTGCGCGATATGAATGAATAGGTCATTTTCAGCAGTTCGGCGCGCTCTAAAAGAGCTCGTTGGGTTGTCAAAACCATCCAAATGACCACAGAATACCATGAAATCATACGACAACAACTTTGGATAGAATTGTGAAATGGTCGAGCAGACGTCATGTCAATCAGAGGTATCGTTTGACCACGGTGACTAAAAATGCATTTCCGGAGCCATGAAACACCGAAACGGCATCCAACGGTCGAATTCAGAGCAAACATTCTCAGAATGACTTGAAATCAAACGAAAAAAATATTAATATTATTCTTGATATATAGGAGGAGACAACACACCCATCAAACATACGGTGTGCGCGGTATGACTGAATATGTCATTTTCAGCAGTTCAGCGCGCTCTAAAAGGGAGCGTTGGGTTGAAAAAACCAGCCGAATGACCGAAGAATGCCATGAAATCAAACGAAAACAACTATGGTGTGAATTTTGAAATTTTTGAGGAGACGACACATCAATCAGGGGTGTTGTTTTACCGCGGTGACCGGAAATGCATTTCCAGAGTCATAAAACACCAAAACGGCATCTAAGGGTCGAATTCAGAGAAAACATGCTCAGAATCACTTGAAATCACACAAAAACAATAAGAATATTATTCGTGACATGTACGAGGAGACGACACGCCCATTGGACGTGCGGTGTGCGTGGTACGACCACATATGTCATTTTTAGCAGTTCGGTGCGCTCTAAAAGTGCGCGTTGGGTGGTCAAAACCAGACGAACGACCTCAGAATGCCATGAAATCATATGACAACTATCGTGGGGTGAATTGTGAAATGGCTGGGCACACATCACTTCAATCGGGGGTGTCTTTTGACCACGATTATTTAAAATACATTTCTAGAGGCATAAAACACTGAAACGGCGTCTAACGATTGAATTTAGAGAAAACATGCTTAGAATGACTTGAAATCACACAAAAATAATAATAATATTATTCATGACATGTAGGAGGAGACGACATGACCATCAGACGTGTAGTGTGCACGGTATGACTGAATATTTCATTTTTAGTAGTTTGGCGCACTCTAAAAGTGCGCGTTGGGTGGTTAAAACTAGTCGAACGATCACAGAATTCCATGAAATCATACGAAAACAACCTTGGTATGAATTTTGAAATGGTCAGGTAGACAACACATCAATCGGGGGTGTCGTTTGACTGCGGTGAACAGAAACACATTTCTGAAGTCATAAAACACTAAAATGGCGTCTAACAGTCGAATTCAGAGAAAACGTGCTCAGAATGACTTGAAATCACACGAAAACAATAGTAATATTATTCGTGACATGTAGGAGGAGACGAAACACCCATCGGATGTGCGGTGTATGCCGTACGACCGAATATGTCGTTTTCAGCAGTTCGATGTGCTCTGAAAGGGCGTGTTGGGTGGCCAAAACCAGCCGAAAAATTGCAGAATGCCATGAAATCATACGACAACAACTATGGTGTGAATCGTGAAATTTTCGGGCAGAAGGTACATCAATCAGGGGTGTCGTTTGACCACGGTGACCGGAAACACATTTCCGGAGTCATAAAACACCGAAACGTCATCTAACGGTCGAATTCAGAGAAAACATGCTTAGAATGACTTGAAATCACACAAAAACAATAGGAATATTATTTGTGACATGTAGGAGGAGATTTCAAACCTCTCAGACTTGCGGTGTACGCGGTACGACCGAATATGTCGTTTTCAATAGTTCGGTGCACTATAAAAGGGCACGTTAGGTGGTCAAAACCAACCAAACGAACTCAGAATTCCATAAAATCATACGACAACAACCGTGGTGTGAATTTTGAAATGTCCAGGCAGAAGGCACATCAATCGGGGGTGTCGTTTGAATGTGGTGACCAGAAACGCATTTCCGGAGGCATAAAACACCGAAACAGCGTCTAACAGTCAAATTCAAGGAAAACACGCACAAAATGACTTGAAATTATACAAAAATAATAGAAATATTATTTGTGACATGTAGGTGGAGACGGAACACCCATCAGATGTGCAGTGTGCACGGTATGACTGAATATGTTGTTTTCCCAGTTCAGCACGCTCTAAAAGTGCACGTTGGGTGGTCAAAACCAGCTGAGCAACCTCAGAATGACATGAAATCATACGACAACAACCATGGTGTGAATTTTAGAATGGTTGGGTAGAAAACACATCTATCGGCAGTGTCGTTTGACCGCGGTGACCGAAAATGCATTTTCGGAGGCATAAAACACCGAAACAGTGTCTAACAGTCGAATTCAGAGAAAACATGCTCAGAATGACTTGAAATCACATGAAAACAATAGGAATATTATTTGTGACATGTAAGAGGAGACGACATAACCATCAAACATGCGGTGTGTGCGGTACGACCAAATGTGTCGTTTTCAGCAGTTCAACGCGCTTTAAAAGTGCGCGTTGGGAAAACCAGCTGAATGACCGTGGAATACCATGAAATCATATAACAATAACTATGATGTGAATTGTGAAATGGTTGGGTGGAAGAAATGTCATCGGGGGTGTTGTTTTAACGTGGTGACCAGAAACGCATTTCTGGAGGCATAAAACACCGAAACGGCATCTAACGGTCGAATTCAAAGAAAACATGCTCAGAATGACTTGAAATCACACAAAAACAATAGGAATATTATTTGTTACATGTAAGAGGATATGCCATGCCCATCAGACATGCGGTGTTCACGGTACGATCGAATATGTCCTTTTCAACTGTTCGATGCTCTAAAAGGGCACGTTGGGTGGTCTAAACCAGCCGAATGACCTCGTAATGCCATGAAATCATACGACAACAACCGTGGTGTGAATTGTGAAATGTTCGGGCAAACGACACATTAATCAGGGCTGTCGTTTGACTGTGGTGACCAGAAACGCATTTCCGGAGGCATAAATCACCGAAATGGTGTCTAACGGTCGAATTCCGAGAAAACGTGCTCAAAATGACTTGAAATCACATGAAAACAATAGGAATTAAATTAGTGACATGAATGAGGAGACTACATGCCAATTGGACATGCGGTGTGCGCGATACGACCGAATATGTCGTTTTCAGCAGTTCAACGCACTCTAAAAGCGTGAATTAGGTGGTCAAAACTAGCAGAATGACCTAAGAATTCCATGAAATCCTACGAAAACAACCATGATGTGAATTTTGAAATGTCCAGGCAGACGACATGTCAATCAAGGGTGTCGTTTGACTGCGGTGACCAGATACGCATTTCTAGAGGCATAAAACACCAAAACAGCGTCTAACAGACGAATTCAGAGAAAACGTTCTCAGAATGACTTAGAATCACACGAAAACAATAGGAATATTATTCTTGACATGTAGGAGGAAATTTAATGCCCATAGGACATGCGGTGTGTGTGGTACGACTGAATATGTCATTTTTAGCAGTTCAGTGCGCTCTAAAAGTGTGCGTTGGGTTGTCAAAACCAGCCGAACGACCTCAGAATGCCATGAAATCATACAATAAAAACCGTGGTCTAAATTTTGAAATGCCCGGGTAGACGGCACATCAATCAGGGGTGTCGTTTGACCGCGGTGACTGGAAACGCATTTTCAGAGGCATAATACACCGAAACAGTGTTTAACGGTCGAATTCAGAGAAAAAATGATCAGAATGACTTTAAATCACATGAAAACAATATGAATATTATTCTTGACATTTAAGAGGATATGGAATGCCCATCGGATGTGCGTTGTCCGTGGCACGATTGAATATGTCGTTTTCAGCAGTTCGGCATGCTCTAAAAGTGTGCATTGCGTGGTCAAAACTGACCGAATGACAACAGAAATCCATAAAATCATACGACAACAACCATAGTGTGAATTGTGAAACCTTCAGGTAGACGGCACATTCATTGGGGGTGTCTTTTGACCGCGGTGATCGGAAACGCATTTCGGGAGTCATAAAACACCGAGACAGAATATAACGGTCTAATTCAGAGAAAAAATTCTCATAATGACTTGAAATCCCACAAAAATAATAGTAATATCATTAGTGACATGTATAAGGATACGACACACCCATCGGATGTGCGGTGTGCGCGGTATGACCGAATATGACATTTTCAATAGTTCGACGTGCTCTAAAAGGGCGCGTTGGGTTGTCAAAACCAGCCGAATGGCCACAGAATGCCATGAAATCATACGACAAAAATTGTGGTGTGAATTGTGAAATGGTTGAGTAGACAACACATCAATTGGGTGTATCGTTTGACCGCAGTGACTGGAAACAGATTTCCAGAGTCAAAAAACATTGAAATTGCATCTAACAGTTGAATTCAGAGCAAACATGCTCAAAATGACATGAAATCACACAAAAACAATAGGAATATTATTCATGACATGTAGGAGGAGATGACACACCCATCGGATGTGCGGTGTGTGCGGTAAGACTGAATATGTCATTTTGAGTAGTTGTACGCGGTGTGTGCGGAGAACATTCCTTTTTAGACAACAAAACATTTTCACAAACTAAACCAAAGACTCCAAAACAAGGGAAAAAACCTAAAATGATAACATTTCTTAAATTGGGGGTTTTAAATAATTATAGTACCCATGATTTGATGTCAGATTTAATTTTATTATATGTATATAATAACTGAATAAATATGTCAAATTTACATTTGTTTTGTTTAGTTGTTTTATTTGTATCTTATTGTAGGTTTATTGAAGCAGGATTTAAATGGATGGGCCTGTTTGGATCATTGAATCACATCTATCATTTATAGTTTATGATGATTTTGATGTTTATTCTATTTGGAATTGTTTTCTATTTTTTATGAATTTTACCCTATTTTTTCTGATTGGGTACCATGAAATTTAAAAAAAAAACACTTTCTCCAGGATAAAGACCACCATTGGCAGTCGTTATAGCCCATTGGAGATCGTTCAAGCATTAGGACAACAAATTCCAATGGCGATCGCTAATGCTCGGCCGATCAATCCTTCAGCATCCACCATTGGCGGTCGTTGTAGGCCGGAATTTCAGCCACCTTCAGTGACTGCCATTGGCATTCACTATAGGCCTACAACGTCGGGCCTAAAGAGACCACCAATGGTGGTCATTGGGCAGTCTCTAGAGGCCTTTAGCGACTGACAATTTTGGTCACTAAAGGTCAAATTTTTAATAGTGAGGTATTTTAATTGTTAATGTATTTATTATAATTTAATCTTTTGATAGATTCCAAAAGTTCTCCTCATCTCAATTATAAAAAGGAATTTCCTCTTTCACTTCATTTAATTACCTTCAGCCTTCTAGATTGACCATCCTCTACCAAACTATATTCTCCACATCATTTTATTCTTTATTGTGTTTTTTATTCTCAAAATACCATATCTAGAGTCCTTGAGAGAATATTTAATGGTTTATTTCTATGAATTGCTAATGACCATAAAAATATCACTTTCATTTATTATTTTCTTCACATCCTAAAAATCTATCAAATTTAACATAAAATAATAACTTAGGTTTCCTAAATACTCTGATATTATATTATTAATATTATAAGGACTCCATTATACGCCCTTTTGTATATCAAATAAGAAGTAAAAGTATTAATCGTGTGTTTGTGCGACTTATCGTCTCCATGTTGTGATACAATTAATTTTTCCTAAACATTTTTTATAGATTAGAATTATGATGGGTTTAATACTTATATATGATATTTATATTAATATTATACTTATAAAGTAATAATATCATGTCTACTATTTTACCATCCAATCTTTTGGGTAATGATAACGTTGCTCGTGTGTGTGTATGGACTACTAACTCTATGATGTGATGTGATTTGTTTTTCATTTATATTTCACAAAGATTGTGGTAAAGAAGAATATGAATAATATATTTGATATATATATATTATAATAATAATTATTTGAAGGTTGATATTTATTGTCCTTTCTTTAATTTCATCATTTGAAAATGGAAACAACGTTCATGGGTACGTATGACCTACCGTCTTCATGAGCATTATAATTCACTTCTCAATATATAATTTTTACAAGTGATTATAAATATTTATATAATGAATATATATTATTTTTATAACATTATTAACTTCATGAAAATTATGGTATCATGATCAAATTATAACGATCAAAACTATAGTACCGGAACATGCTTGGAAAATGAAGGGTTATCATCGAGAATAATAATTTTAATAAGAAATTATTTAAATATGGGTTATAAGATGTTGTAAATAAATCCCTAATGTTTTGATAAATATTAATATGGATATTTAATACATTTATAATAAATAAATATTTATTATATAGGAGGTTTTAACATGAATAATGTAAGGTGAGACTCTAGGTATGGGTTTTTCATCTCACTATATATTCTATTGGACATTTGTTGTTAATACCACTTGTTTTTTGTGGTGTATATAAATTTCATGAATTTATTTTATGATTCTTATTATGAAAATTATGGGATATAAATATCCATATAATTTATTTTATTTCATTGGGATTATGATTCAAATTATACCAAAGTGGTAAGGGTTTATTTCACAATCTCATCATTATTCAAGATTGTTAATGTTGATGTCTCTATTAGGATTTTTTGATTAAATGTCCATGTTTTCTATAAAAATTCAAGACACATTTTACTATTCTCTTATAATTTATTAAAATAATTTTTACTCAAGTCTGAATTTTTACAAAATAGTTTGGAAGGAGTTTTTTTATTATTTTCTAAATGATTAATTTGTGTCTTTTCTAAAAAAATACTAAAGGAATGATTTTTTAACATACACAGTATTAGTGTATTTTCCTCCCACCATTTCACTTCAATAATTTGAAGCTTAATTTATAGGTTTAAAAATTTATCTTCAAGAAAAATGTTTTCATTTTTTAGTTCACACATTTTTAAAAATAAAAGTGATCTTAAATTGTTAAAGTTATTTTCCTCAATATTTATTCCAAGTGATAATTCAAAATCATTTTCAATGTAAGATGAAATAATTTCATGATACATAAGATTTAATGGGGATGTGATCCAAGGATACCATCATTAGTCTTTTCCTGGATGGGTTATGTTTATGAAGAAAAGATGGAATGTTTTTGGAACCCATTTCATTTCATGGGTTTTGATAGGGTGAATACATTATGATATTGTGCCACAAATATGTATGATTTTCATTATGTGGTCCGTGAAAACTATATATCCCTCAAATGAATTGTTAAAATACTTATATATTTAGAGATAAATAATACTAGAATTGGGAGTGAACATAGTTTAGCCTATGAGATTCTCTATTATGATAGTCTTGGGAGTGAACCAAGATTAATATAATGGTTTGGGGAGGGAATACATTCCACTAAGATAGTACAAGAAAATATCAAAGACTACCAAGGAAATTATTTTCTATTATTACATGTATTCCACAATTCCATGTCATATTCTAATGTTATTCTCTAATATACCATGTTCCTTTATTATTCATGTCCTTTGATCTACCATGATTTATTTCATGTTATAAGACTATAATATTTTATATTATGTGTATAATTTTCAAATGTAATATTCATTTTTATGAAATTATTCTCATGTTAAGATCATTTAATCTATGATATCTCCCATATTTACCCTTACAAAGAATTTTATATCACCCTTTTCTTATGTTTCCTTTCCCTAGGATATGAGTAATGGAAATAAGTATGATATGTTAAAAAGGGATGTAGTTATGAAGAAATGATCGGGATAAAATATTTATATTTTATGAAAAAGTATTTTATGTTTCCATTTTTTCAAAGGAAACACACCATTAGGATCCTCAAGTGTGTGTTTTACTAATGTAATGAATATTAATCTAAAATTTTGTGATATCTATATATTAAATGATCTTATCACTATAATTTTTGGATTGTCCATGCCCTGCTAGAATAGGTTCTTAGAATATCTCTACCCATTTTATAGATCTTTGTTTAGTAAGTATAAACACCTTAGGGGGATTAAGGTGTAATAAAAATAAGATTACTTGAAGAAGAGGTATAGTTTTTAACCAAATGTTCTAGTTTTATTTCGTCGTACACCTCCTTAAAATATTATTCAACCATGATAATATAATAACATAAGTATATCCCATATATTGAGATTTTATTATGTTAATTTGATTACTTATTTCCACATCAATTTTCCATTAAATGGTAAAAGACTCAATCATTAATGTGTACGGAAGACTATCAACTGGAGAAATAATGTAATTCATTCTAAATCACTACCTATCATAGATGGATATAATTATTTATTTAATAAATATGTTATATTTATGAAATATTTATCATAATTAAAATATAATTTCTAATGTATATTCTTACTTATCCATTCATTGAAATATGACAACATCATTTGTAGGTGTTTGTGAACTTCCACCTCCACAAAGAGATGCGATTCATTTTTCATCAACAAAATATATGAATTATATATATATATTTTCTTATTTAAAGAAATAATATTAAATATATGATATAATTATAATTATGTAAATTTAAAATAACACTTACCTTATTTCCATCCTAATCATTGAAAAATGAAACATTACTTATGCATACCCATAACTTCCATGATTATAACATTTAAATTTTTTCAAAATAATCATTATTGGTTGGTTTTAAAATAATAATTGATATATATATAAATTAAAATTATTTAATTATTATTATATTATAGATGATTAAATAATGTCCTCTTTGACCACATTCAACATACTGAAGTCATTTTGGACACATGAGTTGAATATTGTCAAAACATATGGCATAATCTTAATTTATAATCTAATTGAGTATAACAATTAATTAATTAAAATAAATGTTATAGTGAACTTGAAAAATGTTATTTATCATATATTTAGTTAACATATGTCTATCATTTATGAAAATAAATAAAATATGTAATGATTCAGACTTGAGGTAAGTTAGTTTATTTTAAAAACCCTCTTTTAATGTTTCCCTTCACACTATTTTTCTTCCACATCCATGATCTTATAAATGTTTGTATAAAATTATTCCATATTCTTCAATGGTTTCTAAATTTTATTTTGGTAAATATTTTACATTCATTATAATGTTTTACAGGGGAATATTTTTAATGTTTTATCTAAGGAACACTATTTTAAAAATGTCATTTTAAATATTTAATAGTTTATTTCCTAAATCATTCTATTACATGTCCATATATTCAAAAACAATTATATTTTAATTATAAAGTTAATTTAATTTTAATTTTTAATTTCCTTAAAATTATTTAAAATTGAATATTTATATATGTTTTATATATAATATTTTTACCAAAAAAACAAAAAGAATGTTCTATTTTACCATATTCAATTTCTATAGTTTTTCCCACCACTATAACTGCATTTTATGTTTGAACTTATTTATAATATTCCATTACTTTCTAAAATAAATACCCTTCATTTTTAAATTTTTATTATATTCAAAAAAATTAAATGGATTAGATAATTTAATATCCGGGAATGATTTTATATCGGTGAAAAGAAAATTTCTATGAGTATAATAATGAAAATGAAATATTTAAAGTTTTATGATTATATTATATTTCTTGGTAGTTGTATAAGATTATGGGTGGTTATGTTGTAAATCATGGACTTTTGTTTATTTTATTAACCAATTATTTTTTGTTTTAATATAATCCATGTATGGGTGGTTCCGTTATATCCCTACAATTCATTGAGTTCTATGGAGAATTATGGAAGTTGAATATATTAGTTTTTCAATTTGAAACATTAATAGGGAAAATTATGTCCCAAAATATATATATATATATATATATATATGATTTATTTATTCTTGATATATGTTTTTTATAAATCTCATGATTTCACATGGTATGCTAATGAGATTATGTTTAAAGGATAATATTTACTACTTCTTAAGGGTAAAAGGTATAAGACTGGGAAAACATTCTCATGAGCTATTAATTATTTCTAGGAAATAATTATGTGTTTTATTTTTTTCCTTTAATATTTTCTATGAAATATATTATGAAAACCTTTGGGTAGAGAAGTTGATTTTTTGGGTCAAAAAAAATTAATTTGGAACACAATATTTATAAAAAAAAGAAAATTCTTATTAGTTTTTATGAAATAATTGATTTCTTTCATTCATTTTATATCCCTAACTGATATTTTTTTATAATACCATGTAATAAAATTACATTCATAGGGTTTTAATCATGCTTTAAAAAAATGATGATGTCATCAAGAAAATTTTGATGAAGTTTTATGAAAATAAAAAATTATTGTATCGTAAATGTTTTTTCTTTTGTAAAAATGGATAATAAGTACAAGTTTACACTTTATGATGCAATATTTTTTTATTTAAGGGTGATAGAAAAATTATCAACAATTATAAACCATACAAATTATGAAATTTAAGACAATGAATTATTGTCTTTAAACTCAAGATTATGTAATGTTTCGTGCTGGGATCTTATAGAAATGACTATAGAGAGAGTGATCCTCATCCATTATGATACTGATCACTTGAAATTGTAGAACCTATGTAGATGAATATATTGGTTGGATGAGTGGACTAATATTGAGATGAATTTGGTTTATATATTAATATTTTTCATCTAATAATATAAGACCCTTTGAGGCTTTCCTTTTGAAGCCTGTGAGGTCATGTGATGACCCTCAGGAGTTTAATGGATGTATTTATCCATAGTGGATAGTTTCAACTCGATAAATAATAAGTGGATAAATAAAACCTCATGGGGTTTCTTCTATATGTGGTGACCTCAGGAACCTTGGTAGGTGCCTAGTTAATATAGACCCTAAATAAGTTTAGAACATGATATATAGGATTTTAATAATAGTCTTGACCCATAATTTTGTAAAATGGAAAAACCAGAAATTAAATGCTGAGTAGTGTTGTAAATTCTTGTGAAGCAGTAAAGAATAAATTGGAATTGTAATCATATTAAATAATTTTATAGGAATGTGGGATTTATTTAGGTTTCTATAAATCATTATATATGTAATTTTTGGAAGGGGATGAAACCTTCTCCCATCCATAAGTGTGTGATGGTTCCTCTTAGGGGATACAACCCCTCTAGTTGATGGATATATGCTTCATTGTTTGGTATATGACCCCCTAAATAAACTGGGATTCCTAAGATATGATCATTTGATCAATGGGTTGGAGATTGGACCCCCATACATTGATTTAGGAACTATGGACTACTATAATTGGAAGTTTGGCATTGAGCCTTCATATCAGGTGGGTCACCGTATGGGTTGTTATCTCATATATAATGGGTGGGTCAGCCCTCGATTGTTTATATCATTAATTGAAAAATGTTTACCCCCATGAGTTTATCTTAATTATACTTTATGGTCTATCCAATTGAGTACTAATATTCTATATACTGGGGTGAGTCAGACCCTGGGTGTTTATATTAGTTTACATGATTGTGAAACATTACCAAAGACACTTTGACACTCTATGAAGTTGGTTTGGTTCAATCATATTTTCATTAATGAACCTAAGAATCCAAAGGGGTTATTTTATTACACATATTCAATTTTTTTATAATAACATATATATTAATAAAATTTAATTTTTATGTATGAGAACATTCCGGTGTTTCCCTATTTATTTGTACTCACAAACATCCTATGCAAGCTAGGAACTTGCATAACTAAGAATCCACTACCACAAAGCTGGGAAAGCCCAGCGCCACCCCTTTATCTGCGCTAACGAAAAAGCGCTGATAAAGGGGGGGCCTTTATCAGCACTCAAAAAAGCGCTGATAAAAGTACCCCTTTATCAGCGCTTGTTTAGTAGCGCTGATAAAGGGGAGGCCTTTATCAGTGCTTTTTTTAAAAGAGCTGATAAAGGGTCGACTTCAAAAAAAAAATTAATATATAAATATAATTATATAGTTATATAGTTATATTTATATAAATATAATATATAATTTTAAATACATTTTAGATAGGTATAAATGGACATTTACACTTATTATACTTAATATATAAGATATTTAGTGAAAATGGCTTCTTAAAAAATTAAAAAAATATTTTTAATTAATAATTTTCTAATTATTATGGAGTAATAGTCATTTAATAACAATTTGAAGAGTAAAAAAATTAGAAAAATTAAAAAAAGATCCAAAATATGTTGAAAACACAACTCAAACTTCAAACGGCCATAACTTTTGATCCGGGTGTCCGTTTGAGCTCTACCACATATCAAATCGAAGCATGAGACGAGCTCTACGTTGATGTGACTAGGGCTGACCTTGGTCAATCGTTTTTCAAGGCCAAAATAGGCCCAGAAGGCCTCCAAAATTGAGTTTTTTGTCGGGGTACCCAGATTTTTTAACATTTTGTGGATTTTCAGCCTCGTTTAAGGGGGTATTATTGGCTTTTTTTGGTGGGGACTGAATTTATTCCAAGGTATTACATTCATATTGATATTATGTCTTTGAAATTTCATCCTTTTTTATAATTCCCTTCTATTTATAATCAAATATATAACTATATGTACATATTTTTTATATATTCACACCTAAAAATTAAATTTTTTAAATAAATAATTAAACATATTTACATATAAAATATATTATCTTTATCTAAATAATAACTAATATCCATTTTATTTAAAATACCAATATATGAATATTTATATAACTATTATATATTAATATAACTATACATATATTAATATAACTATATATATATTAATATAACTATATGTATATATTAATATAACTATATATATATATTAATATAACTATATATATTAATATAAATATATATTACTATATGAATAAATATAACTAAATATATATATAAATAAATAGATATATCATGAATAAGAGAACAAATCAATATAGGGTAGTGGAAAAGGCTTTAGGTGCGTAGGGGGGAGGTCTCGAGATCAAATCCTGGTGGAGGCATGGGTGCGCGCGCAAGGTTGATTTAAAGGGCTAGCACTGATAAAGGGTGTAGGCGGTGCGGGTGGGTGCTAGAGGTGTGGGAAAGCGCTGATAAAGGGGGGCTCAAGTGCTGTAAAAGCCCCCCCCCCCAAGATTTGCAGCATTTTTTTTATTTTTTTTATTTTTATCAGTGCTAAAAAAAAGCAATGATAAAAGTGGTCTTTTATCAGGGCTAAATGAAAGCGCTGATAAAAGACCCTTTTATCAGCGCTTCATTTTAGCGCTGATAAAAGACCCCTTTTATCAGCGCTTTTTTTAGCGCTGATAAAAGCGGTATTTATGAGCGCTTTTTGGAGCGCTGATAAAGGGGACCCCCCTTTATCTTCGCCAGCTTTATCAGCGCCTTTCTAGCACTGATAAAGGCCATTTTTAGCGCTAATAAAAGACGTATTTGTAGTAGTGATCTCTCACTAATTGTAGGATCGAGTTGGTAAGAGTCTTAGAGTATCTTGGTTGACAATGAAAAAACATACAGGATTTAAATATTATGATGAGTTGTGGACCCTGGAATATAGTACAACCAATGGTATTTTATTTTTGGTGTTTATTTGTATATATGATATGCCAAGTTGGTGATCGATGTTGTATAACTATATGATTTCAAATTAATTTATGACTTATTTATGGTTATGGTTATTTTCTCTACTTTATATTATTTATGTTTTGGATAATTCAATTTTGTGTTTGTATTATTGTTCTATATTATAGGGGGTATATTCTCCTAATCAAATTACCCTAGGTCCTCACTACTTATTATCAACCACTTGCATGTGGGGAGGTTCACCTGAAGTCCATTTGACCTCAATCTAGTTAATAGTCAATGTTAATTGGGCCATGATGTGAAAAATTTCTATTAAATAATTTTATTATGATAGATATCATAGAGGGTATCATATATTTATTATTTCATACTATTTGGGAGATGGTATAATAAAGATATATGGATATTTTGGAGCTTGATATGAAACCCAGACTCATGTGTCGTGATCAAATTCTTCCTATAGAAATCCAAGTTCCCATAGAAATGGGGTGGATGTTATTTTTGTTCAAATTAATTGTAATATGATATTTCAAATAGTGTTTTGGATATGTTTTTTTAGATTTATGATCTATGAGTTATGGTGTTTTTTGATCATGGATTATTGTAATGTGGCAAGTTACTATATTTTTTTTCTCTTGGACTATTGGCATGAGTTTGGTGTTCATGGATCTTATTCATCACATTGAATTCACTTGATATTTTTTTCTTGTTATTTTTTTATCACTGAAAATAGAAGGTTATGTTTTATAATATTTTGATAACATCTTATATGGTTTTTTCCAGTATAACTTGGAAGGGAATGATATTCAACTGTATAATGGTAAATGATTTTTTATTGATAGGTTATGTTAATTAAATGATGGTATGGACAAAAATGATTACTATGTACTCTCATAGAGTATGGGATGTGAAAAGACCCATATTAGTTCATAATATACACTTGGTTCTATGATGATATTTTAGGAAAGGATAATATGATATGTCATTTTAAGTATCATCAAATTTTATTTGGTGTTTTCCAATATAGTATACAGAGACTCGAATCTTGACTGTAACATCCCAAGTAAGTAATGAATAATAGATATTTTTATCTATTTCTATTAATGAATTAGATAGTGTTTTAGAGGCTTAAAATGAAAATAAATCCGATCTTAAGCATGGAATACACTAATATTCTTAAAAGATTGTTTTACTGCCTTTTGATGGCAAACCCTTTTTAAATCAATATTTTGACAATTTTATAATCTATATTTGTCAAAATAAACATATTCATTATGTTTGGGACATTGAATTTTACATTGGATAAATTTTTGGTATTTTTCTAACAATGTTCATTTTTTAATGAATAGTGAAAAATACTGCATTTTACATCAAAACTGCTTTTTAATTTAATTTAATTATATGATTAGATTGTATTTTTAATTGGTATTAAAGTGTAATCTGAATATAATTTTACCATTTAATCCAATGGTGGTCATTAGGAATAATTTCAATTTGGAATTGGTCATAAACTAATGCCAAACTTTTCATAGATATTGCTTCAAAAAAACCCGCTATTTGTCATGACAGCGGGAATTAATTATTAAATTAATTAATGTGACTTATATGTTTTTAATTTTGTAAAATATACTTAATTTTTGAATTTGGAATATCAAACATAGCTTAGGGTGAATTTTTGGTAATTTTCTGAAAAACTTCAATTTTTGATGAATAGTGAAACCACTAAGTGG
The DNA here is from genome assembly GCA_963277665.1 of Viscum album. Classification (NCBI taxonomy): domain Eukaryota; kingdom Viridiplantae; phylum Streptophyta; class Magnoliopsida; order Santalales; family Viscaceae; genus Viscum; species Viscum album. Next base: position 76,879,255 of record OY728159.1, read on the forward strand.
TACTTATAAAAACTGATTTTTTGTTTAAATGAAATTTTGCCATCTTTGTGTTTTTAATTTCAAAAATCTGACATACATGGTTTTCATTAAGATGTAAAATGTGGTTCAATGTGATTATAATAATTTTTTGGTGAATAGTAACTTATTAAGTTTTTAATCGTTATTAGAGGTAATTAGTGTAGTTTAAGGTAAGAATAATGTTTTAATAAAATGAAATGACCTAGACACATCTCCTACCCTTATTTTATGTGTCATGGCCGACCACGACAAGCCATGGGTCATCTTAGGGACCCCATGGAGCCACTTTGGTTGGGAAATGACATAAATAACTTTTTATTAAATGTTAAAGTAAAAATGACACAAACATGAGTTATGTTACTAAAACAATTTTTATATGGTGTTATACAAGTCAGAATTTTTGACTATAAATATTCATTAGAAATCTAAAATGATTTCATACATCATAGTATTTTTTTTATAATTTTTAGACATTAAATAAATTAAATTATTTATGACATCATGATGATGCAGCGATGACCTCATTATTTAATGATTTAAATAAAATGGAAAGTTAATGTAAACTCTAAAACCTAAACATGGACAAAAACAATTGGATGAGTGGATTTATAACCCTTATCACCTTATCCTCGAATTATATCAATGTGGGGCCTTTTGAATCCGAAACTCATTTTAAAATAGAGTAACTTATCTTTACTTTCCAAGAGTGCCCCTCCTCTCCTCTTATAAAGGGCCCCCACCTCTACCTCCTTACCCACACTCCCAAAGCCTTTGGCTCTGCCAAACCCTGCCCATTTTGTCTCTCCACATCCCTCTCTTACTCCTTGAAGCCTCACTTTGGGCATAAGTCTTCCCAAGGAAGCCTTTGAGCTCAAATCTAAGAGAGTTACCCGATTTTAAGGTAATGTCTTCTTTTGAGTCCTTTTGTTTTATTTTGCTTCTCAAACCCCATAAACTCTTTATTATTTTCTTTTGTAACAACTCCAGTATCATAAATATACTAGGATTTTGTTATAACATGGATTCGATCTAGACTTACACACACCTACATCTAATGGTTAACGAACATACTGTTTCCGTGGATGGTGAATTTATGCCTCCCGAAATGATGATTGTTCAACATTCTTTTAACACCATAAAAGGTGGACATTAAGATGTCACTATATTTATATATGATATATAATATGTTTATGTTTTTCTTAAGCTTCTGTTTTTTTCTTTTTGGTCATACCTTTATGGTTTCCATTATGGGTAAACGCGATATCTTCATTTAAGGAAGTGCGGACTACCGCCCCCTCAAAGTGATTTGATTCGTTAAATACCATATGTGGGACTTATAAAGGATGGAAATATGATATTATATATGATATTATACTAGAATTATAATATACCTTTATATCATTATGATTCCATTCTATAAATTACAAAATAGAAATGAAAGTAGCGTTCATGCGTACGTTCAGCTTACCGTCTCCATGAACGGTGCATTTCATTTATTACCACTAAATGATTATGTAATATTATAAATGCATGTATATAATGGATATATATGGTATATACATAATGATTATAATTCTGGATATAATGGATACATGAACAACTTGTAATTATAAAGGGTTTATTTTTGACTCAAGTACCAATGATCGTTAAAATGACCGTTATTAACTTAAATAAGTACATAGTGTTCATGACATGGTAATAAGTGATATAAAAGGAATAATGAACTTGAAAAAGGATATTAATCAAGTATAAATTAACTCAATTTTATTATTCAGAACATTAAAGAACGATCGAGTCAAGTCGGACCTGAGGTATGGGACTTCGTCTCAATCTCCTTTCATTGAGGCATATTTTGTTTTATACACAAACTTCATTTATACGGTGTATAAAACCATTTTACTTTTACGTTTATCCAAAAAGAATCTTTTTTATACGAAGCATTTTACTAAACCACAAAAGGGAATGTTTTTGTCGTACGTATGCGGCGACAACGACATTTCCGCCGCCGTGACTGTTATTTGAGTTTCGGCTTCCTCTACAAGCCATACTTTTTTTTAAAAGAAAAATAAATACCATGTTTTACTTTTCTTTTATTTTGGTATTGAAAATGGTTTTCATAATGTTTTTATATCAATGTGTTGTATTTATATCTTGTGATTGAAAGGTGGAAATGTTATGTCTCCTTTATGCATGTTTTATGTGATACGATTATGTTGAGGTTCTTGGGCATTATTATGAAGACGGGTGGTTCCGTGATAGACTAAGGGCGGGTGAGCCCGATATAGCTATCCAATGCATTGGGTAACGTGAAGGAGTGAAACGTTAAGGTTTCTCCGAAGATATTTAGGGAATATACTGTGATGGGTATTCCAAACATAACCAAGAGGGTTACTCCCTACGTAAGGATGTTATGAATGCCTCAAGTTACCTTTATGTCTTATGATTTCTATGATTTATTCATGATTTGATGAGGTATGTTAAAGTGCTTATGTTTTATGGGTAAAGTATGATCTCATTCTTATGTATATATGTACCCATGTTTCCTTTCCATATTTTTATACCCCTTACTGATCTTTTTATGCTCATCCCAAGTTTTTTTAAAATGTTTTTCATAGGTCAAGGGAAAGGTACATGATATGATGATAGTGTCAAGGAAGTGTCAAGAAATAATCCATGTTTTATTTTAAATATGTTTCCATTGATGGGAATGAAGAATACTATCTTTATGTAACCACTTTGTTTATTTGTGGAATGTAATGCAAGTTTTATGATCTAATTCTCTAAAAATCTAAACCCGAAAAGGTCCTCAATGTGTAATCTTGTAATAACTCAAGATTAATTAAGGTTTAAGGCTGGGGCCTTATAGTTGGTATCAGAGGTCGGTTTAGATAACTTTAGGAGTTAGAATTCTATTAAATGATTATCCAAAAATATTTTTTTTTCAAATGATATAGAATTTGAAGATTACTATGTTGCTTCATCTAAGACATGTTTGTTCAGAATGGTTTTCCGCAGAGGAAACAGGGAATCAGTGCTAGGAAGGCATACAGAAGGAAATAACCTTCCGAATCAGCATCCTGAGATGGTCGAAATTGGAACTGAACAGTTTGTTGCAGTAATGGCGCAGGCAGTTGACTCAAGCGATAAATGGCGGTGGTATCTATACACGAGATCAGCCAGATCAACCGCAGAGGAACATGTCAGTGGTGGAACATTTCATGAGGAAACATCCCCCATCATTCAGAGGATCATCTGACCCTGTGCTAGCTGAAGGGTGGATTCAAGCACTGGAGAATATTTTTGATGTCATGGGGTGTTCAGACAATAAAAAGGTTAGTCTTTCTATTTATCGTTTGGAGGGTGAAGCAGATTAGTGGTGATCGATGGTTAAAAATATCAGGGACGCTGATGAGATTGATGCTCTCGACTGGGTTGAATTCAAAGGTATGTTTCTTGAGAAGTATTTTCCTAAGGCTGTTCGACTTAGGATGGAAAAGAAATTCTTAGAATTTAGGCAAGAGGAAGACTCAGTGGCTACCTATGAAGAAAGGTTCACTCGATTGGCAAGGTATGCTCCAAATTTTATCTGAGACCTTGATAGTAAAATCAATCATTTTTACTCAGGATTAAAGCCAAAATATCGAAGGGCATTAGCTTCTCATGAGTTTAAAAGTTATGAAAAGCTTTTTCGATGTGCTGAGAAGGTGGAAATGGAGTTTGCCGATGATCAAGTGTTCTATAACAACCAACAGAATAAGAGACCGAGGTGGCATGAGAAAGGTAAGAATTATCCAAAAAAGTCTGATGGTAAGAAAACTAAGTTTCTAGTTTGTGATAAATGTGGAAAAAGGCATGCTGGGGAATGTATTCTGAATTCTGGAAAGTGCTACCGATGTGGTAAGATGGGACATAAGGCTCGTGATTACACTGAAAAGGATCAAGGTGAATGTAGGAACAAATTTGATTTACAGTTAGTGAAATGTTATAAGTGAAATGAGATGGGTCACTATGCAAACGAGTGTCTGAAAAAGAGCTTGAGTGATGGGAAGCAGTTAGACTACAAGCAGAAAGGGGTGGTGAAATCCTTTGAAACTACTTCAGCAGATGTCGGGCCATCAAATGAAGTTGTATCAGGTACTTTGTTTGTTTTTTTAGATTATACCAGTGTGTTGTTTGATTCGGGGTCTACACATTCTTTCATCTCTGAAACCTTTTCTAGTAAAATGGGAATACCATCTCAAGAAATGACTCCTGAACTTTTGGTAAAAACACCTGGGGGGAATGTTGAGGAAAAAAGAATTTATAAGAATCTTACTATCCTTATCTGTGGAAAGAACCTACTTGAAAACCTTATTGTTCTACCTCTAGTAGAGTTTGATGTTATCCTGGGTATGGATTGGATCTCTATTTACCATGATAAGATTGACTGTAGAGCTAAAGAAGTTTCTTTTCAGAAAGACTTTCAGTTTGTGTAAAAGAATGAACCCTTACTGTTGATAACTTATCAAGAGGCCAAGAAACTAGTAAAAGATGGAAATGAATGTTACCTTGCACACATCGTTGAAAATAAAGGAACTGTTCAAATTAATGATGTGCCAGTGGTAAATGAGTATCCTGAGGTTTTTCCTGATGAGTTTCCTGGAATAATACCAGATCGGGAAGTTGAGTTTACTGTTGAATTAGTTCCTGATGCTAATCCAATTTCAAAACCCCCTTATCGAATGGCTCAAATTTAACTTTTAGAGTTGAAGGAGCAATTTCAAGATTTATTAGAGAAAGGTTTCATTCGACCTAGCACATCACCGTGGGGTGATCCTGTTTTATTTGTTAAAAAGAAAGATGGTTCTATGAGACTTTTCATTGATTATAGGGCCTTGAATAACATCACTGTTAAGAACAAATATCCTTTGCCTCATATCAATGATTTGTTTGATCAGCTCCAGGGAGCTCAGTATTATTCAAAGATTGACTTGAGATCAGGTTACCATTAGCTGAAGGTAAAGGAAGAAGATGTTCTAAAGACCGCGTTCCGTACAAGATATGGCCATTATGAATTTGTAGTAATGCCTTTTGGGATAACCAATGCACCTGTTGTATTCATGGACTTAATGAATATAATTTTTCATGAGTTCTTGGATAAGTTTGTGGTGGTTTTTATTGATGATATTTTGGTGTTTTCTAAAAGTAAAGAATATCATGGAAGACATTTAAGGGTTATCTTGCAAACCTTAGAAGAAAAGAAATTGTATTGGAAATTTAGAAAGTGTGAGTTTTGGTTGCAACAAATTTCTTTCCTTGGTCACATTGTTTCTAAAGATGGGATAACTATTGATCCTGCAAAAACAAAAGTTGTGGAAGACTGGCCAAGACCCACAAATGTAACTGAGATTCGTAGCTTCCTTGGTTTGGCAGGCTATTACCGAAGGTTTGTTAGAAATTTTTCACGGTTATCTAGTCCAATGACTAAGCTAACTCAGAAGGGTGTTAAGTTTATCTGGACAAAAGAATGTGATGATTGTTTTCAGGAATTGAAAAGAAGATTGGTGAATGCTCCAGTTTTGGCACTACCTTCCAGGAATGGTGAGTTTGTTATATACAGTGATGCTTCATTGAAAGGACTTGGTTGCGTCCTAATGCAGAATGATCAGGTAATTGCTTATGCTTCATGACAGTTGAAAACTAATGAGGTAAATTACCCTACACATGATTTGGAATTAGCTGCTGTTGTTTTTGCTTTAAAAATTTGGAGGCATCATTTGTATGGAGTAAAGTGTGAAATATATACTGATCACAAAAGTTTAAAGTATATATTCACTCAGAAAGAGTTAAAAATGAGACAGAGGAGATGGCTGGAATTAATCAAGGATTAAGATTGTACAATTCATTACCATCCGGGAAAAGCAAATAAAGTGGCTGATGCTTTGAGTCGAAAAAGTAATGCTTCATTAGAAATGTTGCATTTGGAACGTGATCCTTTGGTTAAAGATTTGATGAACTTTGGCATAGAAGTTGTTGGTGCAAGAAGTTATTTTGTTTTGTTTCAGGTATCAGTGAGATCATCTCTATCAGATAGAATCAAGCAAGCACAGAAGTAAGACATTGAGTTGCAGAAAAAGGTAGAGCTGGTTCAGAAAGGTAAGTTGCCTGAATTCAACATTGATAATGATTACGTTTTGAGATTTGTGAAGAGATTGTGTGTGCCTTGTGATTCACAGTTGAAGAGAGAGTTGTTATGTGAAGCTCATAGTTCTCCGTTTTCAGTTCATCCTAGAAGTACTTAGATGTATAGAGATCTGCGGGAGTATTACTGGTGGGATGGAATAAAAAGAGATATTCCTGATTTTACTGTGAAGTGTTTGACTTGTCAGTAGGTTAAAGCAGAGCGGCAATTACCGAAAGGGATGCTTCAACTTTACCAGTGCCGGAGTGGAAATGGGAGAATATATCCATGGACTTTGTTGTGGGATTAAAGCAGACATCTCGAGGTAATAATGCAATCTGGGTTATTGTTGATCGCTTGACCAAATCTGCTCATTTCCTTGCTATACGAGATACTTTTTCCCAAGATCAACTTTCCCATTTTTATCTTAAAGAGATAGTCAGGTTACATGGAGTTCCTCTCTCCATTGTATCTGATCGTGATCCCAGGTTCACTCTTATCTTTTGGAAAGGCCTTCAGAAGTCGTTGGGTACTGAATTAAATTTTAGTACAGCTTTTCATCCTCATTCAGATGGGCAGTCATAACGAACAATTCAGATATTGGAGGATATGCTACGTTCTTGCTCTATGGATTATCAGGGAAGTTGGGACCAACATCTTTCTTTGGTTGAATTTTCATATAATAACAGTTTTCATTCCAGTATACAGATGGCACCATTTGAGGCGTTATATGGGAAGCGGTGTCGAACTCCAGCTTTCTGGGATGAAGTGGGTGAAAGGAAGTTGATGGGACCAGAATTGGTAGAAGAGATGGCCGAAAAAGTTCAGATGATTCAGAATCACATAAGAACAGCTCAGAGCAGGCAGAAGAGTTATGCAGATAACCGGAGGAAGGATCTATTTGTCGAGGTAGGTGATCATGTTTTTCTCAAGGTTTCTCCTTGGAAAAGTGTGATGAGATTTGGTAAGAAAGGAAAGCTGAGTCCAAGGTTTATTGGACCATATGAAATTCTGGAGAGAGTTGGATCAGTTGCATACCGGGTGGCTTTACCTCCAAGTTTATCTCAGGTACACAATGTTTTTCACGTTTCGATGTTGAGAATGTATATGCCAGATCCATCTCATGTTTTGAGTCCAGAGGTAGTTCAGCAAGAAGAGAACCTATCTTATGAGGAACAATCGGTCCAGATTCTTGACCACAGGGAGCAAGTGTTAAGGAATAAGGTGATTAATCAGGTAAAGGTTTTGTGAAAAAACCACATGATGGAAGAGTCAACATGGGAATATGAAAATGCAATGAGGGATAAGTACCCCCATTTATTTGATAAGTAAATAAATTGCGGGGACGCAATTTTCTAAAGGGGGGAAGGATGTAACATCCCAAGTAAGTAATGAATAATAGATATTTTTATCTATGTCTATTAATGAATTAGATAGTGTTTTAGAGGCTTAAAATGAAAATAAATCCAATCTTAAGCATGAAATACACTAATATTCTTAAAAGATTGTTTTACTGCCTTTTGATGGAAAACCCTTTTTAAATCAATATTTTGACAATTTTATAATCTATATTTTTCAAAATAAACATATTCATTATGTTTGGGACATTGAATTTTACATTGGATAATTTTTTGGTATTTTTCTGACAATGTTCATTTTTTAATGAATAGGGAAAAATACTGCATTTTACATCAAAACTGCTTTTTCATTTAATTTAATTATATGGTTAGATTATATTTTTAATTGGTCTTAAAGTTTAATCTGAATATAATTTTATGATTTAATCCAATGGTGGTTATTAGGATTAATTTCACTTTGGAATTGGTCATAAACTAATGCCAAACTTTTCATAGATATTGCTTCAAAAAAACCCGCTATTTGTCATGACAACGGGAATTAATTATTAAATTAATTAATGTGACTTATATGTTTTTAATTTTGTAAAATATACTTCATTTTAGAATTCGTAATATCAAATATAGCTTAGGGTGATTTTTTGGTAATTTTAGGAAAAACTTCAATTTTTGATGAATAGTGAAACCACTAAGTGGTACTTATAAAAACTGATTTTTCGTTTAAATGAAATTTTGGCATCTTTGTGTTTTTAATTTCAAAAATACGACATACATGGTTGTCATTAAGAAGTAAAATGTGGTTCAATGTGATTATAATAATTTTTTGGTGAATAGTAACTTATTAAGTTTTTAATCGCGATTAGAGGTAATTAGTGTAGTTTAAGGTAATAATAATGTTTTAATAAAATTAAATGACCTAGACACATGTCATACCCTTATTGGATGTGTCATGGCCGACCACGACAAGCCATGGGTCAATTTGGGAACCCCATGGAGCCACTTTGGTTGGGAAATGACATAAATAACTTTTTATTAAATGTTAAAGTAAAAATGACACAAACATGAGTTATGTTACTAAAAAAATTTTTATATGGTATTATAAAAGTCAGATTTTTTGACTATAAATATTCATCAGAAATCTAAAAAAATTTCCTACATAATAGTATTTTTTTATAATTTTTAGACATTAAATAAATTAAATTATTTATGACATCATGATGATGCAGCGATGACCTCATTATTTAACGATTTAAATAAAATGGAAAGTTAATGTAAAATATAAATCCTACACATGAAAAAAACCAATTGGATGAGTGGATTTCGAACCCTTATCACCTTATCCTCGAATTATATCAATGTGGGACCTTTTGAATCCGAAACTCATTTTAAAATAAAGTAACTTATCTTTACTTTCCAAGAGTGCCCCTCCTATCCTCTTATAAAGGGACCCCACCTCTACCTCCTTACCCACAATCCCAAAGCCTTTGGATCGGCCAAACCCTACCCATTTTGGCTCTCAACATCCCTCTATTACTCCTTGAAGCCTCACTTTTGGCAGAAGTCTTCCCAAGGAAGCCTTTGAGCTCAAATCTAAGAGAGTTACCCGATTTTAAGGTAATGTCTTCTTTTGAGTCCTTTTGTTTTATTTTGCTTCTCCAACCCCCTAAAATCTTTTTATTATTTTATTTTGTAACAACTCCAGTATCCTCAATATACTAGGATGTTTTTATAATATGGATTCGAGCTACACTTACACACACCTACATCTAACGGTAAACGAACATACTGTTTCCGTGGATGGTGAATTTATGCCTCCCGAAACGATGATTGTTCAACATTCTTTTAACACCTTCAAAGGTGGCCATTAAGATGTCACTATAATTATATATGATATATAATATGTTTATGTTTTACTTAAGCTTCTGTTTTTTTCTTTTTGTTCATACCTTTATGGTTTCCATTATGGGTAAACGCGATATCTTCATTTAAGGAAGTGCGGACTACCGCCCCCTCAAAGTGATTTGATTCGTTAAATACCATATGTGGGATGTATAAAGGATAGAACTATGATATTATATATGATATTATACTGGAATTATAATATACATTTATATCATTATGATTCCATTCTATAAAATACGAAATAGAAATGAAAGTAGCGTTCATGCGTACGTACAACTTACCATCTCCATGAACGGTGCATTTCATTTCTTACCTCTAAATGATTATGTAATATTATAAATGCATGTATATACTGGATATATATGATATATACATAATGATTATAATTCTGGATATAATGGATACATGAACAACTTGTAATTATAAAGGGTTTATTTTTGACTCAAGTACCAATGATCGTTAAAACGACCGTTATTAACTTAAATAATTACATAGTGTTCATGAAATGGTAATAAGTGATATAAAAGGAATAATGAACTTGATAAAGGTTCTTAATAAAGTAGAAATTAACTCAAGTTTATTATTTAGGACATTAAAGAATGATCAAGTCAAGTCGGACCCAAGGTATGGGACTTCGTCTCAATCTCCTTTCATTGAGGCATATTTTGTTTTATACACAAAATTATTTTATATGGTGTATAAACCCCTTTGACTTTTACCTTTATCCAAAAGGAATCTTTTTTATACGAAGCGTTTTACTAAACGACAAAAGGGAATGTTTTTGTCGTACGTATGCGGCGACAACGACTTTTCCGCCGCCGTGACCGTTATTTGAGTTTCGGCTTCCTCTACAAGACATACTTTTTTTAAAATAAAAATAAATACCATGTTTTACTTTTCTTTTATTTTGGTATTGAAAATGGTTTTCATAATGTTTTTATATCAATGTGTTGTATTGATATATTGTGATTGAAAGGTGGAAATGTTATGTTTCCTTTATGCATGTTTTATGTGATACGATTATGTTGAGGTTTTTGGGCATTATTATGAAGACGGGTGGTTCCGTGATAGACTAAGGGTGGGTGAGCCCAATATAGCTCTCCAATGCATTAGGTAACGTGAAGGAGTGAAACGTTAAGGTTTCTCCGAAGAGATTTAGGGAATATACTGTGATGGGTATTCCAAACGTAACCAAGAGGGTTACTCCCTACGTAAGGATGTTATGAATGCCTCAAGATACCTTTATGTCTTATGATTTCTATGATTTATTCATGATTTGATGAGGTATGTTAAAGTGCTTATGTTTTATGGGTAAAGTATGATCTCATTCTTATGTATATATGTACCCATGTTTCCTTTCCATATTTTTATATCCCTTACTGAGCTTTTTATGCTCATCCCAAGTTTTTTTAAAATGTTTTTCACAGGTCAAGGGAAAGGTACATGATATGATGATAGTGTTAAGGAAGTGTTAAGAAATAATCCATGTTTTATTTTAAATATGTTTCCATTGATGGGAATGAAGAATACTATCTTTATGTAACCACTTTGTTTATATGTGGAATGTAATGCAAGTTTTATGATCTAATTCTCTAAAACTGTAAACCCGAAAATATCCTCAATGTGTAATCTTATAATAACTCAATATTAATTAAGGTTTAAGGCTGGGGCCTTATATTGACGTACATGGAAAATACATTACTTTTTCGGAATACTTAATACATAAAAAAAGACAAAACTCAAGGATCATAATAGTTTAGTGTCTTTGGAAACTTGGAATATAAACTTGTAATCATGTTGAAAGATCTTCAACAAATCCCATAAAGATATTCCCCTTTTTGTTTCCTTTCCTAAAACCTTTATTTTAATCCTGGGGGAAAATAAAACATAAAAAGGGTGAGCTCAAATGCTCAGTAAGGGTAAGCATGGATAAAATAAAATTTACCGTTGTTACTATTCATAAATCCCAAAAATAAAAAGTAGTTTATTAATATAATTTGGACCCACTGATTCCAAATATGGAATCCATTTTTCCAAATTCAATACACAGAAGTTTCAGAAATTAAATTAAAATTAATCCCGTTGTCGAAAGAAAACATGTTTATGTTTAAAACATTGCAAAAGATTGAATTTATTTAACCTACGAATTCAATGTAAAATCAAGGATAATGACATACATTATATTAAATGGTAAAAATATATTCTATTTATACTTTAAAACCATTAAATATTATAATTTAACCACATAAGTTATTAGGATGAAAAAAGTTGTTTTTAATTAAAATATAGCGTGTTTTTACTATTCATTAAAATATGAAAGTTATCAGAATAATATGAAAAATTTATCCAAGGTAAAATTCTATATCTTGATTGCAAATAATAATTTTATTCTGTAAAATTGAACTTATAAACATGTCAAAAACTAGATTTAAAGTGGGTGCGCCATCAAAAGGCGGCAAAACTGCATTTTTTTGATAAATACTTGTTTTACCCGAAAAATTTATTTTATTCTTATACCATGTTCCAGAAAATGTGTAAGATGCATAATAATGTTATAAAATTCAAAATTTAGTTAATACTATTCATAATGGCTAGTTCATAATAATATTATAATAATATGTCGTTGTTTAGTAAAACCCGGTATTGCGTACAACACACGCTATCGAGGAAGGTCACGATTGCATGTAATGCAAGCCAAGTCAGGGTTGCGTGTTGTGCAAGAATCCTTTATTATTTCGTATAACAGAATCCAACCATATTTCATTTATACATTGAATATATATATATATATATATATATATATATATATACTCAAGGTTGCGTAGAATTACTATTATAAAACGAACTTGAAATTGTGTTTAACACAATCTAAGAATAGTGTTGCGTATACTTCAATCTAATACAATGTGGTGTATAGAACAAGATAATATTGTTGTACCATAAAACACATGACATCAAATAAATTAAAAAGAATACATATCATAAAATATCGGGTTTTTACATTCTACCCCCCTTAAAATGAATTTCGCCCTTGAAATTCGTCGGGGTTATACATGGTTTTCTACTTGAAAGTTTCTTTAATTACAACACACATCGTAAAATGAAATACCAAAAACATAACTTTAAAAACAAAAGTATGAAACATAATGGTTACCCAAATTAACTAATCACTGGGTTTCCACATAGGAGAACATAGGTGAAAATATGAATATGGAAGAAAAATCTAACCATCAAGTTCTGATGGAGAGTGGTAGAGGACATGGCTATGAAAAAGCCAACAATCACAAATCCATAAATTTGTGATGATCTAAGGTACCATCTGATTCCTCGGATATAAGAGCACAAGGAAAACATTTTTTGTTTTCAATATCATTTCCCTAAAGTTGAAAATTTTGAATTAGAAGAAATACTTGCTAGATTTTGGTTCAATCTCACTATTGTTCGTGCTTTGAACAATTTCCACTTCATCTCTTAAAGAAACGAAGTTGAATTTGTTATTCGTGAAGTGTTAATAGGTCATGTGATATAATGATGGGTCATTCCATCTATTTCAAACAAATGGTTAGAAAAAGTTATCAAATATACATAAGTCCATCTATGGTGAGGTTAATCATATACGATTCGAAAAATGAACTTATAATTCATATATCATACCGCTTAATAAAATAAAACTAGTTTCTACTAACCAGGGACTTCCTGTAGGACAGTGGTAGGCGATAAAGTCCCGTCACACTTTAGTTGTGGGTTCGATTCCCACAGCCTTGTCCGATGTGACGGGTTGTCGCCCGTCCTGCAGGTTGTCCTTTTCTTCTAAAATTATGACATTCCATCGATAATATCAAAAACAGTTCTGGACTTAAACTAACTTATGTTCTACATAATCCATTTCAAATCTTTAGGCTTATCCAAAATATTTCTATCCAAGCTTATAGTATAAAGAAAACAATTACTAGAAATGTCATCTACCGAGCATGTGAATACCATCATTTATCCCCGATATATCTTGTTGATCACATTCCAATCATGTGAATACCTTAATCATGTATTCTTTTGAAAAATGAATACCCATTTAAACTTAGTAAAAACATGAATTCTGTCAAAAGTTAACTCTTTCCACATACCAAAATCCCAAAATTTCTATATACTCAAACCATGATATCACTTAGTCCTTATATCAATCATGAGGTCATGAATAAAATCAAACATCTCATTATCTTCTTATCCCTTCATTATGCGCATATCATATACGGTCCAAAAATATCTGAATAACCTTTCATGGTTACCAGTACCATTCAACATATACTTTCAAATACTTTAGGAAAAGCAATAGTGTAACAATACTTAGATGATTCTTTATTCCATAGTACCATTAACTATACAACATAACTCTTGATAAACATACAATCATTCCACTACCTTCTTAAACAATTGACTGAGATTCAACACTTCTTTCATCTCATATATCATTTGTAGTATCCTCATCATCATCCACATAAATACTACACATATGACCATGCTGATTCTCTTCATGAGATTTTCCCTTAGGGCATTGGTTTGCATAATGCCCGTACATTCCACATTTAAAACATCTAATCATTGTTGATGTCGTAGCAATACCATTATCCTTGTCCATGGTGTTAACTGAACCTTTTCCTTTGCACTTACTGGATTTGTGTCCTTTTCAACACCCAAAGCATCTTCCAATTCCTTTGAAACATTCTCCCTGATGCCTCTTCCCACATGATTCACATGAGGGAAATTGAAGTTATTTCCTCTATGATGATCATGAAACTCCATCTTTCTCTTATTATCTGAATCGGGAAACTTACCAAAGTTGAGATTATTGATTATATTATGAGATTGTTGATTAGGAATAATAACGATGTTTGGACTTCCAAATCCCATTTGATTTGGTTTCTCATGAAGAATATCATTCCATTGTCCGTCATATCCTCCATTATCGTGAATCTTCCTCTATCCGACCATTTTCTAAAACCCAAAAAGAATAGTGTGAGAGGCAAAAATCATGCTAGGGAAAACAACATAGTAAAGGGGGAGTAACCTCAATATCTAACATCTTAGGTTAAATTCTAAGATCGTTACCGTAGTTCTAGGACTATATCCTATTCGTATACTTATCCTTAGGGACATCCCTATACGTACCTTAGAAATATCTCTAGAGATCTCAATAATGTTTTCGCATCCTAGTTTCCAAAGGTTAACTAAACCTTTCCTCTGATACCAACTATAGAGACCTGATGCTTGACGTAAATGGATAATACATTACTTTTTCAGAATACTTAATACATAAAAAAACAAAACTCAAGTATCATAATAGTTTAGTGTCTTTGGAAACTTGGAATATAAACTTCTAATCATGTTGAAAGATCTTCAACAAATCCCATAACAATCTTCCCCTTTTTGTTTCCTTACCTAAAACCTTTCTTTTAATCCTGGGGGATAAGAAAACATAAAAAGGGTGAGCTAAAATGCTCAGTAAGGGTAAGCATGGATAAAATAAAACATACCATATATGTTTTAACATAAAAACATGAACATAATGTTGAAACATCAAAATCTTGAGCAACGACATAAAAAATGGAAGTACATAAGGCATAGATCATAATGGATCATAAATAATGATAAAATAGCATGGGAATAAAACATGTAATTGTGGAAACCATTAAGCACATGATATGATTTCCATATTAGCCAAGGCATTGCTGCCAAGACCATCTTTGTGGACAAAGTCCCTTTCTGAATCGAGTTCACTCCTCGTTCCAGTCCTGTAATACTGAACCAGATTAACATACCGTTCCAGCCATGTCTATCTCATGAGATATAAATCTTTACCCAATGCATTGGAGGGAGATATAGGTCCCACCCATCTCATAATGAAATCATTCTTACTTGTGCCACAAAATAAACATACATCATTCGTAATAACCCAACGAATAAAATGGGTTTCAAAAACATCATCCCATCATCACATAATCCATATAAAATAAATGGATATCATTTCATAATAAGAAAAGTGAAACCATGTAAATCATAGATTCATTATACTTGAAATATACACATATGAAATAATGTCATCTTAGATGAAAAAATGGTTATGATAAAACACTTGAAATGAATTGTTGAGGAAAATATCCTTTCTTCTTCAAAATCAATTTCTTTTCAAAAAATGTCATGCAATTTTAAAAGAAAGATATTTTTTTGAAAATAGTCATTAAATATTGTAGAGTAAGCTTCATGAAAAAAAGCATTACGAAACCGTAAAAATCATTTAATGCCATAAAAGTTAAAAAACATTCTTCTCATACTTTTGCCGGAAAAGTCAAAAAGTACCTCGTAAAAGAAATATTCCAGACATACCATGTAGTAAAAGTCAAAAATGGGTAAAAAGGACATTAAAAATACATGAAATTTTTTTTAGAAACAAGTACATGGATGATAAATATAACCCCAGTAAATACTTACGAATAAACAATCTCGGATAAAAACGATATTGGAAAAGTTATCCCTTACCTTAGGTCCGATATGATTCGTATGGATCCGAACCTCCTGTATAATGATTTAAATAATGTCATTGACTTATTAAATAATCATATTCATTGTTATGATATCATATATGTTTCACTTATGACCTTATATTACCCGTTCTTTTGTAAATTCCATGTAAAAGCAGCGTTTTGGGTAAAATCATTTCATTTATCGTATGTGTTTCGACTTGTCATTCTTGATATTGTTAATTATATCCTGATTTACATAATTTCAGAATGTAAAACATGATTTATATATAATATATATTCATCATATACATATATATTATAGATTGATAAAAGGAATGAAATACACCATTCATGGAGACGGTAGGCCGTACATACGCATGAACGCTGTTTTCGTTTCCTTATTGAATTGAATGAAACTAAATAGATGACATAAATATATATATACATAAATACAGTAGAATTATTTTGTCATATATTTCATTATTATTCATTATATAAACTTTATAATCATTCATGTATGGTTAACATGGAGAATGAATCTCATCGCGTCGTGGAGACGGTAATCCGTACATACGCACGAGCGATGATATCGTTCCCATAATTATTGAATAGAATTGGAGTGGATGGTATAATATATCATAATTAGTATGATGTTATAATAACCATGTATAGTTATTCTTTACACCATTATACCCATCCAGGTAAGGTGTTGGTGGAAAAACAGATTACACCACGGCTTGGAGACGGTATTCCGTACATACGCACACGCGGTGATTTCGTTTTCTGTAGGATGGATAGATGGTGAAATATGGTTGTTTAATACTTATAATAACATATTAGTATATGAGTGATTCTGATGTTATTACTTCATAATGAAAAAACTAAAGAAGAAGAAGTTGAAGAAGAAAGAAACTTGAAAGAATCGGTAATGGATATTACCTCTTCTTTGACACGCCTATTTGAAACCTCCCCTTAGGGTACTAAAATTGGTATTTGAAGAAGACCAGGACCTATAGTATGTTTCTAGGGAAGTTGATAAGGGAAATGGGAAGGGGTTGGCTGAGCTTGAAGGCTCAAATTGGTGTGAGGAGGAGAGGGAGGAGGTGCCCTTTTATAAGGGAGGAGAGGGGCACCTTTGGAAATATAAGAAATATTAGTTTATATTAAATCAAAAACCCACATTAAAACTTCCAAAATGAATAATATCCGAATATTAGATGATATAGGGTTGTAATCTCATCAACCAATAAAATGTAGACATATTAGGAATTTATTTTAAACATTATCAACTTGATTTATCCTTATTTAATCAATTTTATTTTATTTTTGGTAATAACATTTTAAATTGTAACAAATAATTACTTATTTGTTTTGAATTTTCCATAATTGGATACTTTATAACATTTTAGACCATATAAATTTAAATTAAATTTTTTTAAATATTTTTGTGATTTTTAAACAATTTTATAATATGTTATTTTTATAAAATAACAATAGTGTCAATTTTGACACTATTAATTTATTTGAATTTAAATAAAATATATACAGAAGATATGTTAGAAATAAAAGCTTTAATAGATTAATAAAAGGTCATATGTATCTAGAAAAGTAGTGGAGAACATTAAATAGTTCATATAATATTTATTTTATTATTTTTAAAACCATTTATTTGGTTTATCTCTTAATAAAATAATTACTACAACATTTTTGTATAATTATTTAATATACTTATTTGTTGCATAAAAATTAAAAATAAAATCTTATTATAAATATAAATTTATTAACTTTCACAATAATACTTTTACTATAATTTATCATCTTAAAATCACAATATTTAAATTGTTATATTTATTAAATTATGAAGGTGACAACTTTGGAATCATTTAAAATAAAATAATATAGGTGTCATAATCGCCTTAATAAGGATGCAAATGGTCAACAATTCTTCCAGTGGATGATTAGGGTTTATATATACACTAATAATAAGTTTTGTTCAGATTTTGGGTCATTTTGTTTTGTATTAATATTTCAATAAAAACTATATTATTGATTTTTCACTAAATAAACAATTTCTGCATCATTAATGTATAAGATAATAAAGTAATTAAATAACTCTTAAAAATTACAAATAAATTACCATGAAAAATAAAAACATTTTATCTTTCAAATGAGCTTTTATAACCAAATTTATATTCTGTATAACTTATATTAAAAATACTTTAATTATTAAAGTTGAGTTAGACATATTTCACTTTCCTTTAAATAAAATAAACTAAAGGTCTTAATCACCTCCAAGTGGGTTCTAATGGATTCCATTTCGACCCAAATATGACTTAAGAAAAATTATAATCATCTAATTGTATTAAGACAAGTATTAGGATAATTTTATAATATTATATTTACCCTTAATTACCCAATTTACCTTTTACTATGGTAAATAAAATTTGCCGTTGTTACTATTCATAAAGCCCCAAAATAAAAAGTAGTCTATTAATATAATTTGGACCCAATGATTCCAAATATGGAATCCATTTTTAAAAATTCAATACACAGAATTTTCAGAAATTAAATTAAAATTAATCCCGTTGTCGAAGGAAAACAGGTTTTTGTTTAAAACATTGCAAAAGATTGAATTTATTTAACCTATGAATTCAATGTAAAATCAAGGCTAATGACATAAATTATATTAAATGGTAAAAATATATTCTATTTATCCTTTAAAACCATTCAATATTATAATTTAACCACATAAGTTATTACGATGAAAAAAGTTGTTTTTAATTAAAATATTGCATGTTTTTACTATTCATTAAAATAGGAAAGTTATCAGAATAATATGAAAAATTTATCCGATGTAAAATTTTATATCTTGATTCAAATAATAATTTTATTCTGTAAAATTGAACTTATAAACATGTCAAAAACTTTATTTAAAGTGGGTGCGCCATCAAAAGGCGGCAAAACTGCATTTTTTTGAAAAATACTTATTTTACCCAAAAAATTTATTTTGTTATTATACCATGTTCTAGAAAATGTGTAAGATAAATAATAATGTTATAAAATTCAAAATTTAGTTAATACTATTCAAAACGGCTAGTTCATAATAATATTATAATAATATATCGTTGTTTAGTAAAACCCGGTATTGCGTACAACACACGCTATCGAGGAAGGTCGCGATTACGTGTAATGCAAGCCAAGTCAGGGTTGCGTGTTGTGCAAGAATCCTTTATTATTTCGTATAACAGAATCCAACCATATAATTCAAGCTAATACAGTGTGGCGTATAGTACAAAATAATATTGTTGTAACATAAAACATATGACATCAAATAAATTAAAAAGAATACTTATCATAAAATATCGGGTTGTTACATAGTATCTTGGTGGAATAATACTTGTAAGAAAATTTTGGTTGTGTTTCACTTGATACATATCACCATATGGTGATGGAAGTTGAATATATATATATATATATATATATATATACACCACTGTATATGAACTAAACCTCAAGGGTGTAGTTTGACTTGTAGATTCTCAAAGAGGGTGTGTTTACTATGAGTTGGAAGTGATTTAGTAATGTCACATAGTTTTGGTGGTATTTAGAAACTTGGGATAAGTATGTTTTAATGAGAGTGGGGGTGATATCTTAGATAGCATTGTAGATGATGAATAATTAGTTTCTAACTCATGAGGTCAACTTTAAGGGCCAAGTGGGAAAACCTACAAAACCTTAAGTATAAATCAGTGTATTGGTGATTCAGATGGTTTGGATTGAGAGGGTAACCTAAGACACAAGGTTTATCTAATGATTATGAGTGCCTCAGGGGAAGGAGGCACACTTGATTTTAGAATTTATGAAATAAAGATAGTGTTGGATTTTAAATTTAGGAAAGGAAATTACTTGAGAAATTTTTATACAGTTGTGTTGTTCCTGGGTTAGATGCCTAGATCGAGTATGATATTCTTTAATTGATTGGATACCCTATGGGTTTTGAGAAGAGACATGTATAATTCCTTATGCATATGAGATGTGATGAACATAAACTTTTGTCTCAAGGATGATTTTCTGGGTGGGATCATTTGGATGCCTCTCCCTATTGTATTTTGATGTGGTTTATAATGAGATAGTTGATGTTGGCCCAATATTTTCTGAGTTAGGGTAGGCATAGAACTGTTCCATGCTTTAATTTTACAATTCTTTAAATTATGGAGGATGATTGTGTGTTTTCCCTAAAATGTTAAGTTTTTTTTTGTTTCTTTGTAAAGAGAATTAACCTAGACATGATGGAATTTGACTCATGGGAGTATGAGTTGGGTTATATGACTGGGGGTATGGAGGCATATAAACATTGAGTTTAGATCAAATCGTTGTAGTGTACATTTTCTATATATGTTTTCCACTATGTTATGAATCTACGAGTGATCATGTGTGGGCCAAGGGTCAATGGTTGTGATGAGGGGATGTGTTAATAATTTCCCAAGAGTTATTGTTAATTATAAAATTACCCTATTTGGTAGTGGAGGAACCATAAATGGATCATGTTTGATGGTATGGTCCTTATATTTGTTCATCATATTGGAGAATTGATAAGATGAGCATGGATTTGGAGGTGTGGAAAACATGTTTGGGATGATGAAGCTTTTTTAGGTTCCACTCAATGAATTTTATTAATAAATCTATATAGTGGATAGTGAAACATTTTATGGTTACGGGTATAACCCATGATATGAATGGGATTTATTTAATGTTCTGCATGTTGTTTCCATGATCTGGATACTTGAATTGTTCATTATTTTGAGTACAACTTGGGTACTAGAATAATTTTACATAGCTATTAAAAAAATAAGTGAAAGATATGGTATGGTCCTTGGAAATCATGATCAAGAAATATTTTAAATGTTCTAAGGGTGTTTCTATCATAGATTAACCAATGCTCTCAATATTAAAAGATGATAGGTATGGTTTATTGTGGATCAAATCATGAAAATAAAACTAGGTGGAAGATTTAGACTTCAGATAGTGTGTTTAGAATATCATTGGATACCTCTTGAATTTAAGGACTTATGGTCAAGAAGTTTAGGAAGAATCAGTGTGTCTATCCAGGAATCAGTCATGTAGGTTAGTCAGTGGAAGTTAAACTAGGTTTTTATATATAATTGTATAGGTTGGGTTAAAAAATGCACAGATCAAGTTGATGGAACACTATAGATTTTTTAACATATGCTTCTAATAGTAAGGATAACCATTTAATAGATTTTATTTTTATGATAAATGACTTAAAGTGGTAAGCATAGTGATCCTAATTGTTAACATGATGATCAGACAATTTTTTTTCATTGTGGATGGGCATTGTGGGGTATCATATTGATGTATTTTCAAGGATTGTGAGAGATAGTTTGGTATTCACTACTTAGATCACCTTACATATAATTCCTCATCCTAAAAAATTACATAATCTTGAGTTAATTACATACTTATCATTGAGGATCTTTTCCGGTTTAGAGTTTTAGAGAATTAGGCCACAACTATTACATTACATCTCAAATATTACAAAGCAGTCACTTCTACACTATCCATTTTTTTAAAAAAGAAAACATCCATAAATAAAAGAAGAATTATTTTTTTGATAAAAATATTCTTGAATTCTAATTTTCTCTTAACCTTCCCTATACCTTGTAAATTGTTTTTTAAAAAACATGGGATGAGCATAAAAAGATCAATAAGGGTTATAAAATAAAAAAAAGAAAACATTAGTCCATGAATACATAAAATCAATGAAATCATACTTTTCACTCATAAAATATAAGATATTTATTATACCTCATGAAATCATAATATTGATGAATAACTCATAGAAATCAAAAATCATAAAGGTAACTTGTGGCAACCATAACATACATAAATTATAGCTTTCACAGCTACATAGGGAGTAACCTTCATAGTTATGTTTGGAATACCCATAAAAGTATAATACCTAAATATCTTAGGATAGACCTTAATGTTTACCTCTGTCATGTTACCCAATGAATTTGAGATCTATCTCAAACTCACCTTCCCTTAGTTTATCATATAACCACTAGTATATGTAAACAATTCCCAAGAACCATAACATAATAATAACACATAACACAAGAATAAAGGAAAGATAACATTTCTACTTTGCAATAACAATATATAATTTCAAGACATTGACATAATAAATTATTTATCAAAACCATTTTTAATACCAAAATATGTAAAATGGGTATAAGGTAATTATTTTACTTTTAAAAACATTATGTCTTGGTAAGGAATCCAAATATCAAATAATGATCGCGGTGACAGAAAGGCCATTGTCCACGCGTATGTTAAAAATAACCATTGCTTTTGTCATTTAGTAAAACACTTAGTAAAAAAAGATTCCTTTTGAAAACCATTGAGTTAAATTAAAATAAAAAGGGATAACTATACACTGTATAAAAGAAGATTGTGTAGAAACCAAAATATGCTTCAATGAAAGGAGATTCAGACGAAGTCTCCTACCTTGAGTCCAAATCGTCATGTATGTTCCTTGTTCTTCCTAAATAATAAACTTAAGTTAATTTTATAATTGTTTCAGAAACTTTTTCATGTTTATTATTCCTTTTATATCACTAATTACATTGTTATTAAAAACATATAATCATTCAAGTTTATATCAATCGTTTTGTCGATATACAGTACTAGAGTAAAAAATGAACTTGTTTTGTTATAAAATGTTTAATTAGTGAAAAGTACATCATCTACATAATGATATTCTAGATTTAAGTATCATATATATCTAGCATATATTTATTTATAATATTCCATAACATTTGGAGGTAATAAATTAAATGCACCGTTTATGGAGACTGTAGGTCGTACGTATGCATGGAAGCTAATTTTATTTCTTTTTCATATTAAAGAAATGAAAAATAAATGATACATAGGTATGTTATAATTATAGTATAATAACTATGTTATATATGTTACATAATTTCATTAATTACATTATATATATATTCCATGTATGGAATGAACGAGTCATATCACTTTTAGGGGGTGGTAATTCGCACTTCCTCAAATAAAATTATTGTATTTACACATTTTGGAAAGAATAAAGGTATGCTATAAATAAAAAAAACAAAAGAATAGAGACAATAAAAATTTAATATATATCATATATAAATATAGTTCAATCATAATGGATACCATGAGAGGTGATAGGAGAAAATTGAACAGTCATCGTTTCTTGAGGCAGTAGTTCACCGTACACATAAACAATATGTTCCTATCCATTAGATGGAGTTGTATGTATGTGTAGTTCGAATCCTTATCATAAAAAATACTAGTATATTTAGGATACTATTTTTGTTATTCAATAAAAGAATAATAAGATCACAGGGAGTGGAGAATGAATATAAAGGAAAGAAACTTGAGAGAAGACATTACCTCTAAATCGGATTACTTCTTTTGATTTGATCCAAAAGGCTGTCTTGAATTGTCTTCTTCCCAAGTTAAGTCTTCTAAGAAGAAAGGAGGGATGTTTTGAGTATATTTGAGTATAAGTTGGATGATACAAGGGGCTTGATAAGTGTGACTTTGTGGGTAGAGGTGAAGTCGTTTTATAAGAGGGAGGAGGGGCATTGTAGATAATTCTTGAAATATTAAATTATTATAAATTCAATTTCTATTAAAAATAGTCCAAAACTCATTTAATTTGAAGATAAGATGATTTTGGCATGAAAAAAAACATTTAATCTATACTAAAATGTCATATTAACCTATAGAATTTTTTTATGACATTAATTATGTCAAGTTATATTTATTTTAATATTCATAATATTATTTTTTTGAATCCATTTTTTAATGAAGCAATCAAAAAATTATCATTGTGTCATAATTAAATTTATATATTTAATTTATAAAAATTATAAATAAAATATAATGATGTAGGAAATAGTTTTATATTTCAAATTACTAAATATATTCTAAGAGATCAATTATATAATCCCATATAAAGTTTTATTTAGTAAAAAGATACATGTTTATGTTATTTTTATCTTTAATTAAATTAATTATTACAACATGTCATTATCACTCACAAGTGGCTCCCAAATGCCAACAGTTTAGCCTAAAAATGATCATGGATGGAAATAATTTCTCTAATAGGATTAGTACACATTTTAGGGTAGTTTTATATTATTAAAATATTATTTTTTACCCTTATTTACCATATTTACCCTTTGACCATGGTAAATAAAAATAATTACTGAAATTATAATTCATAATAT
The DNA here is from genome assembly GCA_963277665.1 of Viscum album. Lineage (NCBI taxonomy): Eukaryota > Viridiplantae > Streptophyta > Magnoliopsida > Santalales > Viscaceae > Viscum > Viscum album. Next base: position 76,903,502 of record OY728159.1, read on the forward strand.
CAAAAAAATAAAAGGTACCTATTTACACGATTTTAACCTTATGATTCCAAATATATAATCTATTTTTCCAAATTCAAAACATAGACATTTTAGTAATTAATTTGAAATTAATTTCCGTTGTCCAAACCAGAAAGAGGGTTTTTATGAAGTAAAAACTTTCAAAAGATTGACATGTGTTTATGTCCAATTTGAATTTAAAATTACTTCCATTGATAAAAATTTGACTAAATTATAAAAACATAATCTAATTACACTTTTAAACCAATTATAATGACAATCTAACTGTATAAATAAATTAAATGAAAAGGTAGTTTTGAATAAAAATGCAGTATTTTTTCACTATTCATTAAAAAATCAACTATTTTTAATAAAATTACCAACAATTTTACCAAAGTAAATTTTGATGTCCTTTTTCTATAGAAGAAGTTTATTTTTTCAAATAGAACATTTAAAATTCACAGAAACTATATTTTAAAAGGGCTCTGCAACAAAAGGCAGTAAACATCCTTTTAAAATATTTGAGTATTTCATGCTTAAAATCGGATTCATTCTCATTTTATGCCTCTAAAATTTATTAGAGATATGTAAAAATATTTAACAAATATGTGTAATCATACTGTAGTTAGCTCTATTTATTCACTCCACTATAACGACTAGGTGTTAAAAACTATTTTAAAATAATAATAATATTACTGTATTATTTTCCAATATAACTCAATGTTGTGTGCAATGTAAGATCTCGGAGAAAATCGTTGTTGCGTGTCGATTACGCTATCGAACAGTGAATCAATTTAATGTAAAATTAATATATTATTCATAAATATTAATAGATAAAATCAATTATGATTCTATAAATACCTAGGATGCTACATCATTCCCCCCTTTTAGAAATTTCATCTTCACAATTTTATTTACATATCAAATAAGTGTGGGGGGGGGTGTATTTATCCCTTATATAATATTTTCATATTACCATGTTGCCTCTTCAACCATATGGGTTTTCCACAAAAAACATTACCTGATGAATCACCTTATTCCGCAACACTTGTTATCTACGGTCAAGAATCTGTGCTGGCTGTTCCTCATAAGAAATATTCTCTTCCAACTGAATTACCTTTTGACTCAAAACATGAGACGAATCCAGAATATAATTTCTTAACATTGAAACATGAAAAACATAGTGTACCTGGGATAAACATGGATGTAAATCCACCTTGTAAGTAGCTGAACAAACATTCTGCAGGATTTCATAGGGTCCAATGACCCTCAAACCCATATTTACCTTTTTACCAAAACACATCACACATTTCCATGGAGAAACATTGAGAAAGAAATGATCACCTACCCCAAAATAAAGATCCTTACTCTAGTTATACACATAACATTTCTCCTTACTCCGAACTATTCTCACATGCTTCTGAATCAACTGAACTCTTTCTACTATATCTTTTACCAATTCTGGTCCCATCAACATCCTTTATCATAATTCATCCAAAAAGCTTCAATTTGACGCACATTTACATATAATTATTCAAATGGTTACATCTATATAGTGGAATTAAAATTGTTATCATACGAAAACTAACCCAAAGAAAGATATTGGTCCAAACTTCCATGATAGTCCATTGAAAAATCACATAGAATATCTTCCAATTTTTGAATTGTTCATTCTGAATTCCCATCTGATTGTGGATGAAAAGCTGTACTAAAATTTACTTCAGTACCCAACAACTTCTGAAGTCCTTTCCAAAAGTTATAACTGAACCTGCGATCATGATCATATACATTGGAGAGAGGAACTCTATGTAACCAGACTATCTCTTTAATATAAAATTGATAAAGTTTATCTAGAGACAGAGTACCTCAAATACAAAAGGGAATGACCAAATTTAGTCAATTGACCAAAAATAACCCAGATTGCATTGTTACCTTGAGAATCTTTTGGTAATCCCCCTAAGAAATACATGTAAACATTTTCCCATTTCTGTTTTGGCACTAGAATAGGATAAAGCATCCCTTTTAGTAACTACCTCTCTTCTTTTACCTATTGACAAATCAAAAATCTTAGGGTAAAGTTAGAAATATCTATTTTCATTCCATCCCACCAGTAATATTCTGGAAGATCTCTATAAATCTTAGTACTACCAGGATGAACTGAAAATAGAGAACTACGAGCTTCACATAATAACTCTTTATTCAACTATAAATCACAAGGCACACATAATATCTTTCAAAACTTCAAAAAATAATATTTATCAATGTTAAATTTAGGTATCCTACCCTTTTAGAACAATACTACCTTTTTCTATGACTCGCTATCTTCTTTATATGCTTGCTTAATTCTGTCTGATTGAGATGATTTCACTGCCACCTAGAACAAAATAGAGAGATTACCTGCACCAAAAACTTCCAATCCAAAAATAATCAAATCAAAAACCAAAGGATCTCATTCCAAATGTAGAAAGGTAAATATAACATTAATATTTCGACACAAATCATCATCCACTTTATTTTCCTTTCTTGGATGTTAATGAATCGTTCGATCACAATCCTTGATTAATTTTATTAATCTTCTCTGTCTCATGTTTAATTCTTTTAAAGTGAATATATACATTAAAATTTTGTTATTAGTATATATTTCACACTTTATTCCATATAAATGATGAATCCAAATTTTTAATGTAAAAACAACAACAGCTAATTACAAATCATGTGTATGGTAATTTAGCTAACAAGGTTTCAACTGACGTAAAGAATAAGAAATTACCTGATCATTCTGCTTTAGGACACAACCAATTCCTTTCAATGATGCATCACTTTTCATAACAAATTCACCATTTCTAGAAGGCAGTGCCAGAACTGGAGCATTCACCAATCTTATTTTCAATTCTTGAAAACATTCATCAAATTATTTTGTCTATATGAACTTAAAAACTTTTCATGTGAAATTATTCAGTGGATAGATAACCATGAAATGTCTAGAAAAAACCTTCTTTAATAACCTACTAAACCATGAAAACTACAAATCTCGGTTATATTTGTGGGTCTTGGACGTTATTCAACAACTTTTCTTTTAGCAGGATCAATAGTTATGCTATATTTATAAACAATGTGACCATGGAATGAATTTTTTTAACCAAAAATCACACCTGCTAAAATTCCCATATAGTTTATTTTCTTTAAATATTTTCAAGACAAACCTTAAATAAATTTCTTACTCCTCTTTAATTTTAGAAGATACCAAAATATCATTAATAAGAACAACCAAAAACTTATCCAAGAACTTATAGAAAATTTTATTCATAAGATCCATGAATATAATAAGTTCATTGGTTAACCCAAAAGGCATAGATAAAAATTGGTAATGGCCATATCTAGTACGAAATGTGGTCTTCATAATGTTTTCTTCTTTTACTTTCAACTGATAGTACCCCGACCTCAAGTAAATTTTCAAAAAATACTAATCTCTTAGAATCTGATCAAACAAATCATTGATATTTGGAAAAGGATACTTGTTATTAACATCGATGTTATTCAAGGATCTATAATCAATAAAAAGAATCATTAAACCATATTTATTTTTAACAAACAAGAAAGAATCACCCCATGGTGTTGTGATAGGTTGAATGAAACCTTTATATAATAACTAGTGATATTGATTATTTAACTCTAAAAGTTATATTTGATCCATTCGATAAGGGGGTTTTGAATTTGGCTTAGCATCAGGAAACAATTCAACAATATATTCAACTTTTTTATTAGGTATTATACCAGAAAAATATTCAATAAAAACATCAAGATACCCATTTACCACTGGAACATCATTAATCTGAATAATTACTTTGTTCTCAAAAATATGTCGAAGGTAACTTTCATTTCCATATTTTACTAGTTTCTCATCTTCCAGATATGTTATCAAAAGTAAGGGTTTATTATTGTACAGAAAGTAAAATTATTTCTAAAAATAAACCTATTTAGATATGCAGTCAATATTAGCATGATAAATGGAAATCCAATCCATATCGAAAATAACATCAAACTCTACTAGAGGAAAACCAATAAGGTTTTCATTTATATTCTTTCCACAAACAAGGACATGAAGCTTCTTATACTTTATTTTTTTTTCAACATTTCCTCTAGGCGTTTTTAACAAAAGTTCAAGATTCATATATTGAGATGGAATCCCCAATTTACTAGAGAATTTCTCCGAAATTAAAGAATGTGTAGACCCGGAATGAAACAACACATTGGAATATTCTGAATAAACAAACAATGTACCTAATACTACTTTATTTGATGGCCCGACATTTGTTGAAGCATTTTCAAAGGATTTCACCACCCCTTTTTTCTTGTATTCTGGATTCCTTCCATCATTTGAGTTCTTTATCGGATAATAATTTTCATAATGACCAACTTCATTGCACTTAAAACATTTTACTGACTATAAATCTGATTTTGTCTTACAACTATTATGATCATTGCTAGTGAAATTATGAGCCTTAAGTCGCATTTTACCACATTTTAAGCACATATTAGAAATCAAAATTCATCTCCTAGTGTTTTTTTACCACAATTTTCAGAAATTGTAAACTTACGATTCTTCGCATTAGACTTTTTTGAAGAGTTTTTCCCTTTCATCTTCCACCTCAACCTCTTATTCTGTTGTTTTTCAAAGAACACCTGATCATTGAAAAACTCTATTTGAAACTTCTCTGCACACCAAACAAGTCTTTCATAACTTTTGGAACTCATGAGAATATAATGCCATTTGATACCTTGGCTTTAATCCTGAGTAAAAATGATTTATTTTACTATAAGGATCCCATTTGAAATATAGAGCATACCCTGCTAGTTGAGAAAATGTTCCTTCATAAGAAGACACTAAGTGATCCTCCTACCTCAATTCCAAGAATTGTTTTTCCATCCTTCGTTGAACTACATTAGGAAAATATCTATCAAGGAATATTTTTTTAAAAGCATCCCAATCAATAACATAAATCTCCTTACTATCCCAGATATTTTGAACCATCGACTACCATTGATCGGCTTCAACTTCAAAATGTTGAACAACAAGACTAACCTTTTTATGTTCTGAGAACCCCATGAAATCAAAAATCTTTTCCAGTGGTTTAATCCACCCTTTAGGTAGCACAGTTTCAAATGATCCTCTTAATGATGGGGAATGTTGCCTCATGAAAGTTTCCACTACCGACATATTCCTTTGTGGTTGATCGGGCTGATCATGTGCATGGATACCGCCACCATTTATAGTCTGAGTCAACTATTACATCACTATAATAAATGATTCAGTTTTGATTCTGACCATTCATGGTTTCTAATTTGGTAGGCTGTTTTTCTCTTGATGTTGTCCCATTATAGTTTCCCTATTTCCTATAAAGAAAACCATTCTGAACACAAACATATCTTAGACAAAAAAACATGGTAATACTCAATTTATATTTCATTTCTATTTGACCATAATGTAAAAATAATTTATGTATATTAATTTAACAATATCCTAACTCCTGAAGTTTTCTAAATCGACCTCTGATACCAACTATAAGGCCCTAAACATAAACATTACATAATCTTGAGTTAAGTTAAGAATTATCATTTAAGATCTTTTCAAGTTTAGAGTTTTAGAGAATTATCCCATAACTATTACACTACATTGCAAATATTACAAAGTAGACACATCTACTTTATTTAATTTTTTTACAAAAAAGTCTTTAAATAAAACAAGAATCATTTTATTGATAAAAATATTCTTGAATTCTTCCTTTATCTTATCCATACTTACACCCTGTGAAAAACATTTTAAAAACATGAGACGATCATAAAAATATCAGTAAGGGTTTTAAAATAAGGAAAGAAACATTAGTCCATGAATACATACAAATCAATGAAATAATACTTTTCACTCATAAAACATAAGCTCTTTAATATACCTCATTAAATCATAATATTTATGAATAACATGTAGAAATCATAAATCATAAATGTAAATTGTTAAAACCATAACATAATTACATTGTAGCTTTCATAGCTACATAGGGAGTAACCTTCATGGTTATGTTTGGAATACCCATCATAGTATATGCCTTAAATATATTAGGATAAATTTTAATGTTTACCTCTGTTACATTACCGAATGCATTGGAGAGCTATTTCGGGATCACCCACCTTTTTTTTATCACGGAACCACCTGTATACATAAACAATTCCCAAGAACCATAACATAATCATAACACATAAAACAAGCATAAATGAAAGATAACATTTCAATATTGCAATAACAATATATCATTTCAATATATTCACATAATCAATGATTTCTCAAAACCATTTTAATACCAAAATATGTAAAATGGGTATATGGTATTTAATTTCCTTTTAAAAACATTATGTATTATTAAGTAATACAAATATCAAATAATGCCCGTGGCAGCAGAAAGGTCATTGTCCCCATATACTTTTAAAATATTCATTCCTTTTCTCATTAGGTAAAATGATTCGTAAAAAAAGAATCTTTTTGAAATACATTTAGTTAAAATTAAAATAAAAAGGGTATAATTATACACTGTATAAAATAAGGTTGTGTATAAGCCAAAATATGCCTCAATGAAAGGAGATTCAGACGATGTCCCTTACCTTGAGTCCAAATTGTCATGTATGTTGGTTGTTCTTCCTGAATAATAAACTTAAGTTAATTTTATAATTGTTTTAGAACCTTTTTTCATGTTTATTATTTCTTTTATATCACTTATTACCTTATTATAAAAATTACACAATTATTCAAGTTCATATCTGTCATTTTGTCAATACACAATACTTGAGTCAAAAATGAACTTGTTTTGTTGTAAATTGTATATTTAGTGAAAATTACAACATCTACATAATGATATTCATGATTTAAATATCACTTATATCTAGTATATATGTATTTATATTATTACAGAGAATTTTGAGATAATAAATGAAATGCACCGTTCATGGAGACTGTAGGCCGTATGTATTCATGAATGCTATATTTATTTATTTCTCACATTAAATAAATGAAATATAAATGATGCATAGGTATGTTATAATTACAATATAAAAACTATGTTATATATGTCACATAATTCAATTAATTCCATTCTATATATGTTCCATGTATGGCATGAATGAGTCATATCACTTTGAGGGGGCGGTAGTTTTCACTTCCTCAAATGAAATTATTGTATTTACACATTATGGAAAGCATAAATGTATGATGTAAATAAAAAATACAAAAGAATAGAGAAAATATAAATATAATATATATCATATAGAAATATAGTTCCATCACAATGGATACCATGAGAGGTGGTAGGAGAACATTGAACAATCATCAATTTGTGAGGCAGTAGTTTTCCGTACATAGAAATAATTTGTTCATATCAATTATATGGAGGTGTGTTTAAGTGTAGTTAAAATACTTATCATAACAACATACAAGTATATTGATTATACTATTTTTGTTATTCAATCCAAGAATAAGAAGATCATAGGGAGTGGAGAATAAATATAAAGGAAAGGAACCTATGAGAAGACGTTACCTCAAAATTGGGTAACTTCTTTTGATTTGATCCAAAAGGCTTTTTTGAATTGTCTTCTGCCCAAGTTAAGGCTTTTAAAAGGAAAAGAGGGATGTTTGAAGTTTCTTGGAGTAGAAGTTGGATGATCTAAGGGGTTTGAGAGGTGTGAGTATGTGGGTAGAGTTGATGCCCTTTTATAAGAGGGAGGAGGGGCACTCTAGGAAATTCTTGAAATATTAATTTATTATAAACTCAATTTCGATTAAAAATTGTCCAAAACTCATTTAATTTGAAGATAAGATGATTTTGTCTCGAACAAAACATTGAATAAATCCTAACATGTCATATTAACCTAGATAAATTTTGTATGAAATTAATTATATCAAATTTTATTTATTTTAATATTTATAATATCATTTTTTGAATCATTTTTTAATGAATAATTAAAACATTATCATTGTGTCCTAATTAAGTTTATTTATTTAATTTATAAATTTTAAAAATAAAATATCATGATGTAGGAAATAGTTTTATATTTTTAATAACTATTTATAGTCTAAGAGATCACTTATATAACCCCATATAAATTTTTCTTTAGTAAGAAGATACATGTTTATGTTATTTTTCCCATTAGTTAAATTAATTATTATAACATGTCATTATCACTCCCAAGTGGCTCCCAAATTCCAAAAGTTCAGCCTTAGGATAATCATGTTTGGAAATAACACCTCCAATAAGATTGGGAAACATTTTAGGGTAGTTTTATATGATTAAAATATTATTTTTTACCCTTATTTACCATCCATCCGCCAATCATTAGATTTTTATTATTTTGAATAATAGATAACAAAAAAGGATCACCAAACCCAACAACTCAGCTAAGGAGGCTGAAAAAAATGGATGCCAAGGGCATCCCCTCAAACCAAATCCACCCCTCGGGTTTCATGGGTTTCTCATTGTGTATGAAAATAGAGTCAGATCCGGGGACATCAAGAGACACAAGATTATCTACAACTTGATTCCCCTCCTGCCAGGAATGAATCACTTTGGTATTGTTATTGAGGACACCTTTGCACTTTCGAATGATATAGGTAATCTACCAAGGGGGGTGAAAATGCCATTCATAGCATCAAGAAGGATCTTTGATTTAGTTTCCACTACCACCAGTGGAATGTTCTTCTGAAAGCACATGGTTAAACCCATAAGCCTAGCCTTCACCTGGACCTGTAGAGAGGAACCGTGTCTGAGATAGGAGGAAAATGAAATAATAATCGAACCATGTGAATCACGAATAGCCCCACCTCATCAGATCACCCCATACTGCAGGATCCATATGTGTTAATCTTAATGCCCTTCAAGAGTTGATTCCATCTTACCCAATGGCTACTGGAGTAGTTGGCACTGGTCTGGATTGGGTGGGGGGGAGGTCCCTTGAAGGCAACCTAAGGAGGTGGCTTCCCGCCAATTTTTGATGTGCCCAACCATGTCAAGAAGACGATTCTTGGTCCTGGTGATAATTAATCTTCCAGAGGAGAGGACCCCATCATGCCTCACCTTATTCTTGGCTTGCCAGATACACTAGCACCCTGCATGTAAAATCATGGTACGTGCCAACTTCTCAGGGCCCCTGTCACCCACACCATGATACCACATATCCAGAAATGGTAGGGTATCAATGTTGGGGTATAGGATAGTAGTAAAATCACCAAAGGATCTCGATACTAAAGCCACCCAATCACCCCTGAAAAATAGTTGATATACACTCTCCTCTTTATGATTTTTACAACAGGAGAAATGCGACACCAACTGGATACCACACTATTTAATGTTTTCAACCGTAGGCACTGCTCTATTTTTAATTATTCAAGATAGTAAGTTGTATTTTGAGGGGATGAATTTGGAACATAGGGTTTCATTCCAATTATCAGCACCCTCCTACAGGGCTTGAGTGTGATGGAAGTCCCTAGGGGTGAAGGCACACAAGTAATAAGGAGTATAAATACATTTATCAGGATTAGGGGACAATTCAATGAGGTTGAAAGAGTCCTGTGGGTTTTCGTCCAGCACTGCATTAGTGAACGCCGGGTAGAGGCTGGCTTCCAAAAATGAAATAGCAGGAATTGGACAACCTGAAAAATTGATAACCTCTCCAGCCCAATTATGAAACCATAATGATAACTCACCCCTCCCAATGATCCAATGCACATGCTTTTGAAGGTCAGAGATCAGAGGGGCAATGTTAAACTGAAACAAGGAATTGTGCCCCTCTATCCCCTTTAAATTTTCATGCTGAGGCCTTTTCATGGTTTTTACCCAATGGGTACGCTACTCCAGGACTTCCCATGCCAACTTGGTGTGCAGGTAGAGAAAGGTGTCCTATAGGCTACGGATGTTGATACCGCCATCCCTAGAAGGCATGACCATTCTCCGTCAAGAGACCCATCATCGTTTCCCTTCCAACATTGGATCACAGATAAATCTGGGTAAAACCTTGTCAATGTTTCTGATAACTCCCATCGGTGTTTTGATAGCAGATAGAGCATGGATGAGAATAGCCAATAAAACACTATTTATAAGAGCTATGCGGCCACAAAAGGAGAGGTATCGATTTTTCCATTTTAGGATTCTATCTATAATCTTGCTGATGAGGAAGTCGAAATCACATATATGAAGTCTTCCCAGAGAAATGGGGGCCCCGAGGTACTCCATGGGAAAGGCCCCTATTTTCATGTTGAGGTTGAGCTAAATCAATGATGTCCTGCTAGGTATACATCGATTAGAAATGTATAAATAGATTTTATCTTTGTTGATGACCTGGACACTCTATTGGAAGTATTCCTCCACTACCTTGTTCAACCTCTAATGGATCTGCTTCCAGTATTCATGAAGAGGAGGGTATCATCCACAAAAATAAAGTGAGAGAAGGATTGAGCTCTTATAATTTTTCTAAAGGGAATAATTTCCCCACTTTTGATGATCTTGTCTATTAGGCGGTTGAGGATATCCTGAGAGAAGATAAAAATACTTAGGGAGATCAGATCACCATTTCTTAGGCCCCAAATGGCCTTTAAAAAACCATAGGACTTCCCTATAAATGAAACTACCAACCATGGGAAGCTGAAACATCTGAAGATGAAATCAACATTCCAGGTTGAGAGGCCCATACTTGCCAGCACCTTATTAATGAATCCCCACTCAATAATACTAATTACTAGATTTACCCTTTGACCATTGAAAATAAAAATAATTACTGAAGTTACTATTCATAATGTCTAAATATAAAAGGTACCTATTTAAAAAATTTAAACCCAATGATTCCAAATATATAATCCATTTTTACAAATTCAAAACATAGAAATTTTGATAATTAATTTAAAATTAATTCCCATTTTCAAAACCAGACAGTGAGTTTTTATGAAGTAAAAACTATTAAAAGATTAACATGTGTTTATGTCTAATTTAAATGAAAAATTACTTCAAATACACAAAATTGGATTAAATGATAAAACCATAATCCAATTACAATTTTAAACTAATTAAATTTATAATCTAACTATATAAATAAATTAAATAAAAAGGCAGTTTTGAATTAAAATGCAGTATTTTTTCACTATTCATTAAAAAATATTTTTTTTTAGAAAATTACCAAAATTTTTACCAAAGTAAATTTTTATTTCATACTTATATATTAGAATTTTGTTTTTTCAAATAGAACATATAAAATTTACAAAAACTGTATTTAAAATCAGATCTACATCAAAAGGTGGTAAAACTTCCTTTTAAAAATATTAGAGTATTTCATGCTTAAAAATGACTTTCAAACCTAAATAAAAATTACAATTGCATTCATAAAATTATACAATCATTTATATTTAATAAAAATTACAATTGCATTCATAAAATTATACAATCATTTATATTTAATAAAAATTAATTTAATTTAACAATAATAATATTTTATTAAAATAATATTTAATTAAAAAATCCATTAATTCATAAAAATAGATTTTTTTAGTTGAATATTAACTAAAAATACTATTTGTGCTTTAAAAACCATCTACAGGGTAACAATAATAAAATGAAGGTATATTCATTATTATATAAAAAATAATGTATATGACTATAGTGCTAATGTATTGTTACATAACCCCTTATAACACCCATATAAGACAGAAAGGTATGGTGTGAGATGGTGACCGACTCTTGAGGTGGCTCAGATAACATTGCTCGGTTGGTAATGTCTATCAACTTCCACTTCTCTCGTAGGCGGTTCCATTCGAGCTTAACATATTCAAGCTCGGATTGGGATTGGTCATGAGAAAAGCCCAAATACGCAACCTCCTTTCTGAGCTTTGAAAAATGAGATTTATATGGGGCATGTTTACTGGATGAGGCTATCGCTTCCTTTGTCTGAGTAAATTGGATTTGTTAAAGCCTTATATTTATACTAATCATGTGATCACTGTTCAATGACTATATTAACAACGGTCACAATTCTTAACATAATTTTAAAATCCAAAAAAATAAAACTAAAGAATTTGACATTTTATATAAACATTTTACATAAAGATACATTTAATTTGGTCAAGAGGGATTTACATTAATGAATGTTTGGGTCGTTACAATATTCCCCCCTTAAAAAATTTTACCCTCAAAATTTTATTTTCCCACAATAAAACAGATGTGGGTAACTCTGCTTCATCATTTCCTCTGATTCCCATGTTTCTTCTTCAAACATGTGGTTTCTCCACAACACCTTGAAGAGGGGGATTGTATTATTTCATAGAACTTTTTCTCTATGATCTAAGATCTTCACTGGTTTCTCCTCCTAAGAAAGATCATCCTCTAACTGTGCCACCTTTGAAGTGAGTACATGTGAAAGGTATGGTATGTACTTCTTTAGGAGGGATACATGAAAGACATCATATACATTGTCCATGGTAGGTGGAAGTGCTAGTAAATAGGACACAGTCCCGACACGATCAAGAATCTCGAAGGGGACGATGTACCTTGGAATTAACATCCATTTCTTTCCAAACCTCATGATCTTCTCCTATGGAGATATGCGTAGAAATACCATGTCTCCAACTTTAAACTCAAGGTCTCATCGACGGTTATCTGCATGACTCTTTTGTTGACTCTAGGATGCCTTGATATGCTGTTGAATGGTTTTCAACTTCTACACCATTTCTTCGACCATTTATGGTCCAAGAATCTTATGCTCACCGACCTCATCCCAACATGCTAGTGTTCTGCACCTTTTCCCATAAAGGGATTCATATGGTGCCATTTGGATTCTCTATTGAAAACTATTATTATAAGATAACTCAACCATAGGAATATGTTGATCCCATCCTCCTTTAAAGTCCATTGAGAACGCTCTCAACATGTCCTCAAGTGTTTGGATAGTCTGCTGGGATTGGCCATTGATTTGAGGATGATAGGCCGTACTGAAGTTCAGGTAAGTATTCAGAGCATGTTGAAGACTCTTCCAAAACTTTGAGGTGAATCTTGGATCTCGATTGGACACAATAGATAGTGGTACTCCATGTAGCCTTACCACTTCTCTGATATATATCCGCGCCAGTTGATCCAATGAGAAATCCTCCCGAATAGAAATGAAGTGTGTAACCTTTGTAAGACAATCCAAAACAACACAGATTTCATTGTTTCCTTTGGATGTCTTCGGAAGTCCGGTGAAAAAGTCCATAGTGATGTTCTCCCATTTCCATTCTGGTATAGAAAATGGTTGCATCATCCCCTTAGAAATTTTCCACTCTACCTTCACTTTCTGACACACCATAAACTTTAATGTATATTCATCGATCTCCTTCTTCACATTATCCCACCAATAATTCTCTCAGAGATCTTGATACATCTTCGTGTTTCCTGGATTAATAGAGAAATTTGAACTATGTGCATCATCCAAAAGTTCCTTCTTCAGCTCCATACTTGATGGAACACATAGTCTTTTCCCAAATCTCATAATTCCTACTTCATTATCATTAAACTCCGAGGATTTCCCTTTTCTGATAGCTTCCACTTTTTCCTGAATTCCCACATCATATTTTTGAGCATCTTTTAACCTTTTAAAAAGTGATGGTTGAACAATAATTTTTGAAAGGATTGATTATGCTCCCTTCTTTATGATTCTCATGTCCATCTTCATCAAATCTAAGAAGATTGGATCCTTTTAAATTCTCATCAATGATAGAATCAATGGGTCCGTTCTAATTATATAATCCACCACCTTGTTCACTTTCCTAGGGTGGTAATGTATTGAGCAGTCATAGTCTCTGATCAGCTCTAAACATCTTCGCTGGAGCATGTTCAACTCTTTCTGTGTGAATATATACTTGAGGATTTTGTGGTCCGTATATATTTCACACTTCTCCCAAAAGAGATAATGTCGCCAAATCTTCAAAGAGAAGATCACTACAGCTAACTCAAGATCATGTGTTGGATAGTTTTGTTCATGAATTTTCAATTGCCTTGAAGCTTAGGTAACGACTTTGTCATTTTCCATCATCACACATTCTAGGACCTTCTTCGAAGCATCACCAAATACCACAAAAATTTCTCCACTTGTGGGTAAAGTGAGCACGAGTGCAGTGATAAGCCTCCTTTTCAACTCCTTTAAGCTTTAATCACATTCATCGGTCTAAGAAAACTTTACTCCCCTTCGAGTGATCTTGGTAAGAGGGTTGAACAATCAGGAGAAATTTCTCACAAATCGTCAATAATATCCAGCTAACCCCAAGAAGCTACAAATATCTGTTACCAATGTTGGCCTCAAACATCCCTCAATTGCATCTATTTTGGAGTGATCCACAGATATCCCATTGCTTGTGATGATATGACCCAGGAATGAGACCTAATTCAACCAAAACTCACACTTGTTGTACTTTTCATAGATCTTCTCCTTTCGCAAGGTCTCCAGTACAGTTCTTAGATGCTCATCATGATCCTCCTTGGTTTTGGAGTATATCCGAATATAATCTATAGAGACTACCACAAACTTGTTGAGGTAATATCTAAAGAATCTATTCATCATGTCCATGAAGATTGTTGGAGCATTAGTGAATCCAAAAGGAATTACTATGAATTCATAGTGCCTGTATCTTGTACGAAAAGCAGTATTGGAGATATCTTCTTTCTTCACCCTTACTTGATAATATCCCAACCGCCAATCCACCTTAAAGAAGTATTGTGATCCACACAATTGAATGAAAAAGTCATCTATTCGTGGGAGAGGATACTTTTTCTTTATCATGATTTTGTTAATCTCATGATAATCTATGCAAAAGTACATTGACCCATCTGTTTTCTTGATGAAGAGGACTGGTTCACCCCTTGGTGAAGCAATTTGGAATATAAAACCTTTATCTAGATTCTCCTGTAGTTGTTTCTTTAGCTTTTCAAGCTCCACAACATCTATTCTATATGGAGTCTTGGATATTGGAAATTACCTAGGTATAAGTTCAATTGAGAATTCAACATCTCTTCTAGGAGGAAAACCTGGAAATTCCTCAGGAAATATTTAAGCGAATTCCCTCAAAATAGACATGTCTTCAAGGATGGTTGATTCCTTGGACTCAATCATCTGATCCCAATATTCATTCTCATAGGGTAGTAATATACACACTTGAGATGATGGAGCTAAAGAAGTTTCATCTTCCTCCTTGCACTTGTAATGAATCGGGGGTCGATTCTCCACATGGAGAGTGATTTCCCTCTCACAACAATTTATGTTGGATCTATATAAGGAAATCCAATACATTCCAATAATTACATCAAATTCCACCAGAGGGAGTATGATGAGGTTCACTGGGAAGTTCAATCCACAGATTATAACAGGGGAGGATTTATATTGATGGGATGCAATGATTTCCCCATTTTCCATACTCACCAAAATCTTCACTTCCATGAATTGTGGTGGTGCTGGGATTGTTCTACTAAACATTATAGATATAAAAGAATGCGTAGAACTTGAATCAAAAAGTATGTTTTCTATTCTTGAACGAATAACTAGCTCACCTGTCACCACTTCATTTTCAGGGTTCACTTCGGTAGTAGTGATGGAAAAATCATACCCTTGCTGCCTTGGAGGTTGTTGGATGTCTCCGAAAACCCTTGTCTTAGGGAACTGATTTTCAATATTCCCTGGTTCATTGCAGTTGTAGCAATGAACAACGCGTTGAGGTTGGAACAGGGAATTACTCTCCTATATTGTAGCCATAGGTTTTTCTTGTCGGCAGTTTTCAACTAGGTGCCCTTATCTTCCACACCTAACGAATTTCCTCGCCCCTTTCAGGAAATTTTCAGGGTGCTTCTTTCTGCACCTTTGGAAAGTGGGGTGTTGGATCTTCTTAGCACCGTTGGATTTATCCATCAGACCTCTAGTATTGTAGTCCACCATACGCTTCATATCCCCATGATACCCCTGAGATTCTCCGATCTATATTTCGACCGTGAGGGAACATCAGACAATTTCCTCATAGCTTTCAAAGTCACGGATTGCCAGTGCTTTCTGCAGGCTAGGTTTCATCCCACCAAAGAAGCTGTCAACCTTGAATTCGGGGGTAACAATAATGCCGAAAGTGTATCTTGAAAGACTTGTGACGTTTTCCTCGTAAGCTCCAACAGATTCATCAGCTTTTTTCTTTAGGTAAATAAAGTCCCTTTCCATCTTAAGCTTGAGGGTGCGTGGAAAATATTTATCGAAAAACATATTTCGGAAATCCTTCCATTCCAACGCCTCGATATCCTCCTCAGACTTAGTATTTTTAATCAATGTCCACCATTGATCAGCTTCACCTTCCATATGACAAGTAGCTAGGAGAACCTTCTCTTGTTCAGAACATTAAAAGATGGAGAAGATCTTTTCAATGTAGTTGATCTATTGTTCAGTGATTGAGGGATCAGATGATCCATTAAAAGTAGAAGGCCTTTATCTCATGAATCTCTCGATAGAGAATTGTTCTTTCTTAGGGGGGGATGAATGTTCCTATTGACCCATGTTTCTATTCAAAGAATGAGTTAGCTAAGGGATAAGCATGACAAAGTTCGGGATTCCTGCTCCCATTGGATTGGGCATCTCATTAGTACCGTCATCACATTGATCTTCACATCAATTGTTAGCCCGAGTACTCCTATTACTGGCCATTGGCTTGAATAAAAGGAAAGTTTGGGGAAACACATAAAGGGTAATCCAAGGAAAAAACTAACGACTTATAAATAAATTTTATTTCCTTAACATAGGAATCTATTGGCTTCAGTCTATGTTATCCATGATCTACTTTCTAACATATATTCTTAGAGAATTTTTTTGTCCCTTTATAATGGTTCATACTAAGATTGTGAATTTACCAAAGCATTTCACCCTGGAGTTTTGTAACCAAGAGTGCATCAAGGCCCGTTTTCATGAACCATTTTCTGTTTGAGTCTAGCTCAAAGTGGTGTTTTCAGGTTTTACCCCTAGGATACATCTGTTCCAGAGTTGCCTCTACCTGCTCGTATCCAGACAGGGATATATTTTCTTGATAAACCACTTACTCAATACTCAACAAAACATAGGGATGTTTTTATTATACTTAGACTTGTCTATAAGGATTCACTAGGGTTTTTTAATCCTAATCCCAAAAATAACTAAACCACCCTTTGATACCAACTATGACAAACCTGCTTTTGATTACACAATTAAACATAATTTATTACATAAATATTATTTGATACAATATAGAAGATTGAGATTTCTAGTGTCTTTGGGGCTTAGGATCATTACATAATAACTTAAAACATAAAAAAACATCTTTATTGAAAATTTCCTTTACATGACCACTACATTATCTCGTACTTAGCATTGCATGGGATAAACTGAGGATATGAATAAGAAATGGGTGAGCTATAAATACCAGTAAGGGAATAAACATGGAGTAACATGAGGAATACAATACATGTTAGACAATAGGCATATAATTAGAGCATAATATAATCATAAAAATAAATGAATGATAAAGAATGATAATCATAACATGGAAATGTGGCAACAACACTTAACATGGAATTTGCATGAGCCAAGGCTCATTGCACATGGAGAATTAGTAAATCCTCATTTCATATGAATCATGAGTAAAACCTCATTTCACTTGAATTATCATGAGTAAATACCCATTTCACATGAGGTATCATGATACTATCCTTAACCCAATGCATTAGAGCGCTATAATGGCACACCCTTCTTAAAAACTTCATTTCATTTATAGGTGTGCCACCTGGATCATATAACATGGATTCATAAAACATAATAATTTATTACACGATAAAGGAATATGGAATTCATACATGGAACTTTATAACAAATAATTAAATGTTCATAAAGGTTAATACCCTTGATAGATAAATGATCATGGTATTCACTACACAATGACATTGGCTTAGAAAATCTGTGCAATTTTGGCAGTGTAACAGCGTGACATTAGAATTTGTTAAACTGGTTGATGAGAGAGAAAGGGGTGTCTCATAATATGTACACGAAATGGACAGTAAGGGGGTTATATTGATACTTTTACCACCTATTTTAATGGAATTTAGAGTAATGAAACAAAATAATTTCTTGAATGTAAAAGAAGAGAGAGAAATTTGTTTCAGAATTTTGGCATAGTAACGGGTGTACTTGGGAGGCATTTAATGAGAGAGAAAGGGATCTACCATTATTAAAACATAAATAGGTCTGTATGGGGGAGGTGAAAAACTATACCCCAACGTTTATAATTGAAATTAAAAGGGCATAACAACATTAATAAAATTGGACAAAAATGAGAAAGGAAGAAAAAAACCTTTACTTGGAAGTGTGATTCCAAAGTCTTGAGAGAGGCTTCTTGGGAGATTGGGGCACCTTGGGAGGATTTTAGAGAGAGGAGGGAAGAGGTTGGACGAACTCCAAAGGATTTTAGTGAGGATAAAGTGGGATATTTGGTGGGTTTATATAGGAAAGGTGAGGGAATTCTTTATTATTTAAATTTGGGACATCTCACATTAAACTAAAACAAACCACAAACCATCCCATGGTTTTTGCCCATGGTTCTTGGAAAAGGGAAGTGGAATTTTTTTTATAAGGAAAAAGTCCCAAATTCTTAAAATAATTTGGTTTCTTATGTGGAGGTGAGTCACACTCCCATGGAAATCAATTTAAAAAGGAAAGATGTTTAAGAATCCTTGAAGGGTCGATTAATGTTTTTTAAAATAAGTCAAAAAATCCAAAATCACATTATTTTAATGGTAAAACATATATTGGCTGAACATAAGGCTTATAATATTTTATTACATCACTATTGGGTCATTATGATGTCATAAAACACATAATATATTTAAAATGTATTTAATTTTTATCCAAAAATTTTACTATCTCAGAAAATTATGAAAAATTCACCATTGGATAGCTTCGACATCCTGGTTCCATAAATAATATTCATTTTATCTAAATAATTTTCTAAATATGTTAAATTTCACTTTTAAAATAAAAACTGTCATTTATCTAAAATTCATGGGTTTTGACAAAAAATGGCTTTCAAACTATAATAAAAATTACAATTTCATTAATAAAATTATACAATCATTTATATTTAATAAAAATTAATTTAATAATAATAATAATAATATTTTATTAAAATATTATTTAATTCAAAAATCTATTAATTAATCAAAATAGATTTTTTAGTTGAATATTAACTAAAAATACAATTTTTTCTTTAAAAACCATCTACAAGGTAACAATAATAAAATAAAGGTATATTCATTATTATATACAAAAATAATGTACATGACCATAGTGATAATGTCTTGTTACATAACCTCTTATAACACCTGTATAAGACCTAAGGGTAAGGTGTGCGATAGTGACCGGCTCTTGGGGTGGCTCGGATAAAATTTCTCGGGTGGTAATCTCTATCAACTTCTACTTCTATCGTATGTGGTTCTATTAGAGATTAAAATATTCAAGCACAACTTGGGATTGGTCAAGAGAAAATCCCAAAGATGCATCCTCCTTTCCGTGCTTTGACAAATGGGCTTCGTATGGGGCATGTCTACTCGATGAAGCCATCACTTCCTTTGTCTGAGTAATTTGGATTTTTTAAAGCCCTATATTTATACTAATCATGTGATCACTGTTAAATGGCTATATTAACAATGGTCACAATTCTTAACAGTATTTTCAAATAAAAAAAAAACCAAATAAGTTGATATTTTCTATAAAAATTTTACATAAAGAGACATTTAATTTGATTAAAAGGGATTTCCATTAATGAATGTTTGGGTCATTACATACATAAGTATATTATAAATACACAAAAATATATATGTTATATATGTTACATAATTTCATTAATTCCATCCTTTATATATTCCATGTCTGGAATGAACGAGTCATATCACTTTGAGGGTGCGATAGTCTGCACTTCCTCAACTGAAATTATCGTATTTACACTATATGGAAAGCATAAAGGTATTCTTTAAATAAAAAATACATAAGCATAGAGAAAATATAAATATAATATATATCTTATATAAATATATTTCCGTCATAATCTCCACCAAGAGATGTGGTGGGATAAAATTGAACAATCATCGTTTCATGAGGCAGTAGTTCACCGTACACAGAAAGAGTATGTTCATATCCATTAGATGGAGGTGTGTGTAACTATATTTAAAATCATTATCCTAAAAAAATCATAGTATATTTAGGATACTATTGTTTTTATGTAATAAAATAATAATAATATCATATGTAGAGAAGGAAAATAATGGAAATAAAATTGATAGAAGATGTTACCTCTAAATCAGGTAACTTCTTTTGATTTGCGACAAAAGGATTTCTTGAATTACCTTGTACCAAAGTTAAAGATTATAGAAGGAAATGAGGGATGATGTAAGATTATTTGAGATGAATTTTCTTGATCCAAGGGAATTTATAGTTTTGAGTAAGTGGGTAGAGGTGATTCCCTTTAATAAGAGGGAGGAGGGTCACTTTAGGATAGTCTTGAAATATTAATTTATTATAATTTCAATTTCGATTACAAATGGTCCAAAACTCATTTAATTATAATTTAATATGATGTTGGTTTGAATAAACATTATAAAATAATTTTTATATAGGTTTATAATATTTTTTTATCTATATCTTTTTGGTTAAACCCTTATTTAACCCTTTTTAATCTTAGAGTGATATCATGTTATTTGAACATTGTGGGTTAATTTGATTACCATAGCTTGTCAAAAGACAAAAAAAAGTAATTTATGAAATATTTGGACTTATACTTACTATTTGGTAGAATATTAAATTTTTAGGATTTCAATATGATTAATAAACTATTATATATTTTAAGTTATGAATTATGTTAATTTTGGACACTATTCACACTTGACTTTTTTACAAATTAATCACAACATTATTCCTTTGAAAAAAATATTGAATCAATAATAAGAGGTTATATACACATAGAGAATTCTTGGACGACACTAATTATGTCAAATAATATTTATGTTAATATTTATGTTAATATTTATAATATCATTTATTTTAATCCTTTATTAATGAAACAATCACAACATCATCATTGGGTCATAATTAAACTTATTTATTTAATGTCTAAAAATTATAAATAAAATATAATGATGTAAGAAATATATTTATATTTATAAATAACATTTATATTCAATGTGATAACTTATATAACCACATATGATTTTTTTAGTAAGAAGATACATGTTTATGTTAATTTTCTCTTTAAATTAATTATTATAACATGTCATTATCACTCCCAAGTAGATTCTAAATGCCAAAATTTCAGTAAAAGGATGCTCATGGTAGGAAATTACTCATAAAATATGATTAGAACATGATTTAGGGAAGTTTTTTATTATTAAAATATTACTTTTTACCCTTTTTTACCAGATTTACCCTTCAACCATGGTAAATAAAAACAATTACTGAAGTTACTATTCATAATGTCAAAAAATAAAAGGTACCTATTTAAAAAATTTGAAACATATGATTCCAAATAAGGAATCCATTTTCATAATTAAAAACACAGAAATTGTAGTAATTAATTTAAAATTAATTCTTGTAGTCAAAACCAGAAAGAGGGTTTTTTAGAAATACAAACTTTCAAAAGATTGATATGTGTTTATGTCCAATTTAAATGTAAAAATACTTATAATAACCCAAATTGTATTAAATGATAAAAAATAATATAATTAAACTTTTAAAATAATTAAAATTACAATCTAATTATATAAATAAAATAGATAAAAAGGAAGTTTTGAATTAAAATGTAGTATTTTTTTACTATTCATTAAAAAATGAACTTTTTTAGAAAATTACCAAAAATTTAACCTAAGTAAATTTTGATGTCCCTATCCAATAGAAGAAATTGTTTGGTCAAATAGAACAAATAAAAGTAAAAAATACTAGATTTAAAAAGTTTTCTCCTACAAAAGGCGGTAAAACATCCTTTTAAAAATATTAGAGTATTTCATGCTTAAAATCAAATTCATTATTATTTTAAGACTCTAAATTTTTTGGATATTTATAAAACCATTTAAAAAACATTTGTAATCATATTTTAGTTGTTTATGTTAATCCACACCAATAAAATGGCTAGGCGTTAACTACCATTTTAAAATAATAATAATATTATTGTATTATTTTCCAGTATAACTCAAAGTTGTGCACAACATAAGATTTCCGAGAAACCCATTATTGCATATTGAGTACGCTATCATACAAAGAATTATTTTAACATAAAATTAATATCTTATTTATAAATATTAATATATATATAAATTATGATTCTATAAATATCTGGTATGCTATATTATATTTAGTGTTTCATGATAGAAGCACATTGAGAATTCAATGATGGAATGTGGGCTTCAGTGTTAAATAAATAACTCATATAAATCAGGATATATGATTAGATAACCAATGAGAATTATAAAGTAAGGCCAGTTTTATAGTGGGGAGGTTTTAAAACTCATTGTATATATGGATTTCGATAAAATTTAAAGAATTTCGATTTTCCATTTGATTGATGGTTTAATTTTAGAAATGATATTCAGATATATAATATGAGATTTATTAAATCCTGAGATGATGTGATTTTGAAATTTTTTAAGGATAGAGATGTGGATCAGGAAATCAGGTGAATCATGGGAGGTTTTGGTGGAATTATGAGTGTATTTTTGGATTCTACTTAGGTTGAATGGTTGTTGTTAATGGATTAAAAGAAAATCATGTGTCTCTCATAGAATATGGATGTTTTCTGTTTAATTTATA
This sequence comes from Viscum album, assembly GCA_963277665.1. Taxonomy (NCBI): domain Eukaryota; kingdom Viridiplantae; phylum Streptophyta; class Magnoliopsida; order Santalales; family Viscaceae; genus Viscum; species Viscum album. The sequence goes on from OY728159.1 coordinate 76,926,398, forward strand.
TAGTTCATGGTTGTAAATTATGGTTGTCTTGTGGTTAAGTATCGATTGGCCATGTTTCAAAAAAATGTGAAATTTTCTTGGACCGGGGATATAACACAAGATATTTGTATGATTTTAGACAAACCATGTGAAATAATACAGACCCATATATTGATGATTTTCATGGTTTCCACATGGTTCGGTAAACCATGTGTCCCAACCATTTAAGAGGGATTTACTTGGAAAGTTTTGATTTCACTATTAGGAAATATTTTATTAAACATGTTTCTAACCCATATAGATCATTGAAATGGATTTTTTTACCATTCAATATTTTAAAAAATAAACTAGGTCCACCATTTCTTATCTATTGGACATACTATAAAACCCTAAAAATTCTAAAAGAGGATATTTTATTAGAAATCATGTAAGACATGAAACACCAAATATATAAAAATAATATAACCTCCAAATACTTTATATTATATTTATCATTTTAAATAAATCTATAACTTTTAATTAATGAAACATTATGTTATCTTGTGATATATACAATAATGAAATCGTTTATTAGTTTGCATTACATGCAAGACTGGGCTTTAACAAATAATAATATATTATTAATATAGAATATAATATGATAAAAAATAACTATTAAATTGATGGTTATAAAAAGGAATAAATAATTTATAAATATATTGTTCAATTCAATGGTTAACAACAAAATAGTAATGAATATAAAATCCAATTGAATATATAGGAAATGTTTTTCTAAAAAAGTATTTTTTATCCGTCAAATGTTGTTTAAATATAATAAATTAAAATAATTACTATTATAAAATGATATTAATGAAATATAAATATTTTATATTCCATAAATTATTTTTTATCCTCATTCAATTGATTTTTTAGGAATAATATAAGAATAATTCAAATTTTACGCTTAATTTTTTCTTTCAAAAAATGTAATTTTTCAGGATTTTAATGGTGCATCTATTTTAAAAATTAATTTCGGAAATTTTATAAACCTTATATGTAAAAAAATTCAATTTTTAATTTTTAATTTCATAATTTTCTTTGGGTGAATTTGTTGTATTTTTTTTGTGATGTTTCATTTTTAACGAATAGTGAATAATATAGAATTATTATATAAAACTTCTCTTCCATGTAATTTATTTTTTTAGTTAAATTATATTTATAATCTGTTTTAAAGTACATTTATGTCAATTATACATAAATTAATTCAATTTATGTCATTTGAATCATTTTCAAATTGAAATTTGAAATCAAAACATTTCAATCTTTCGATCAGTTTTATTATAAAAACCCGCTTGTCGTCTCATCTATGGGATTGAATTTAAATCAATATCAGACAATTATGTGATTGTAATTTGTAAAAATGGATTAAATATTATTAATAAGCATAGTTTATTATTTCTAGTAAGTTTAACTCAATTTTTTTACCAAAAATATTCATGAATGCGGTTAAAATTAATTACAGTGGTTAAGGTATAATTAAGCTTTACAAGAGAATAAACCTCAAACTTAAAAGAAAAAATCACCTAGACACATGTAAAAAACCTAATTTAATAACATATTTAGACAATTTATTCCCTTTTTTCTAATTTTTATCATTATTGGAGTCACATGATGTAAGGTACAACTCTCAATTTCTTTTTACATTTTCATGTTTAGAATAATGCCACTCTTCCTCCATTGTAAAAAAGAACACACCCATTCCACATTTTCGCACCTATAAAGCCTATTTTATCTTCTGAAATATGAAAATATAAGATCCCATAATCCATCCCCTAATTCTAGATTCCTCACTTTATTAATAAATTAAACCAAGGAATACTTTTTTGTATAAACCAAAAAGAGTTACTTGAATAAGAAGTAACGTTCTTCAACGATCACTTTTGTTTCATTTATATCTCCACCCCTTAAATTATTTTTATATCATGATTATATAACAACTTTAGGATAATAAATATACAAAGATGATATTTTCTAATATTTTGACCTACACTTCGACAAAAATTTAGGAAATGGGATACAAAATCATTTTTCATGTGTACAACGGACTACCGCCTTACAAACTGATATCATTCGTTCTTACATTACCACCTTTCAAGGTTTGAATAATAATTGAATTATAGTTTATATGTGATATATATAATATTCTTGATTACTTTATGCTTCTATAATTCTTATACAACACTTAACTTTATTCTTTCCATTTCTGTGGGAATATGATAACATCGTTTATGGACATGTGGACTACCGCATCCTCAAAGCGATGTGATTGGATGATGCTATATATGGAATGTATTAAGTATTTTTTTAATAAAAAATGTGAAATATATGAAATATATATGATAATTTTATTATAATATAATATATTATTTACGTTTTATTCTTATAATATGAAAAGTAAATGGATGTAGTGTTCATGCATACATGCGGCCTATCGTGTCCATGAACGATTCATTTCATTACCTATCTAAAATTTTATAGATTATTTTAAATAAATATATATTGAATATTTATAATATTTAAAAAATGGTTTAAATTATATGTATTATAAAATCAAAATTTAATTAATATGAACTACAAGTAACAATTCATAACATACTAAAAAACTAGGCAATTAACACATGAAATAGTGAAAATAATAAAATATTTTTTAAAAAAGGTTATAAGATGTTATAACAAGTCATTATATGATATTATAAATATGATTGTGGATATGGTATATGTTTATATTATTCTTAAAACCAACATAGAGGTGGATAGAGTATTTCCACTTAAAAGGAAATAGAAGGTAAGGGATTCTTGGAGCATTTTTCATTCTATGAGGTATACATCATTTCAACCGCTTATTTATTTAGTGTGATGAATATAATTCCCTTATTTTATTTAATATCATCAATAAATTTAATCTTCATGGTATTTAAATTTTCATTTGAGTTATTTATTTTTTTGGGATAATAAATTCATAAGTTACCAAGTGGTAAGAGATTTTTTCTCAATTTACATTCCATTGAGACTTATTTGTTGTATTTTACCAATTAAATTTAATGTGGTGTATATACTACCAATTTCTAATTTAATATAATTATATATTCATAATTAATGTTATTTTAAGTTTACCTTAGAATTATCACCCCCAAGGGGGTTATCTTTAAAATTACCAAGTGGTAAAAGTTATCTTTGTAATCTCACATTCTATTTTGATTGTAAATTTATCTTAAAATAATTAATTTGTTGAATTAAATTTTCATTGGAAATTTACTTAAATATACACATTTTTTGGTGATTGATATTATTATTTCTAAAACCACATACTATTTTTATATACATTCTTTACTTTGAGAGTTATTTGATTATCTAGGGAAATATTGATAAATCTTTACTCTATACTCAATACAAATATTTGATATGGCATATTATTTAGTAATTAAATAAATTACTCAAAATGAGAAATAATAAGGGATATAAGTGATGGGTTGGGAAAAAAAATTCATTTATCCCTCTTCATACATTGATGGGTTCTTATTAAAAAAATACATTTTCCAAATAAAATGAGTTTCTACCTGTGGTTTTAAACCATATTCGGAAAGGTCCTCATGGTATAGGTTTTCATGTTCCTTAGACATCACACCCAATAATTAAAAATTTAATTCATATATATTTTATCAATTATTGTTATTATCCAACATATTTTCATATGTTAAAATATACGGATGTATTACATTCCTAGTTTATTGATTAAATGAAATGTGTTTTAGTTATTTACATTTCTATATTGATTATTACTTAACTTGTTATTTAAATATAATGTGTTATATATTACATACCTTTCCATGTTGATTTGTTCTTGTTGATTCATTATTTATTCTTCTTTACTTACCCTTGCTGAGCGTTTTATCTCACCCTTATAATGTTTCCAATCCCTATATTATAAAGAGGAATCATTTTATTGAGTTTCAAGTATTCTGATCTTTTACTTAAGTTATGCATTATTTTATTTTCCTAATTTATTATTGGTATAATTTATTTAATCTGGTTTTTTAAAACTTATAATCTATTTAGTCCTTCGGTAATTTATTCCTTATAATCATGGCAATGTAAAAAAGTAATGCACCAACTCCAGGCTTATGGATTCGAGGTGCTACAGTTGGTATTAAAGGATTCTTAGTAACATATTTGGAGAATAAATTTAGAAAACCTAGATTATAGAACATAAAACTAATATATACCTTGGGGATAATTAAAGAAGGACATCCAAGAATTTTTTTAAGTTAGATATTTTGTGGGTCTTCCTTGCGATACATCTATGTCTGGAAACTATAAGTGGACTTGGTTATTGCACATATGTACCTAGGGGTAAAAACTCCAAAAAGGTGTGTCTGGCCAGACTCGGGCATAACTTGGTATATGAAAATAACCCTTACTGCACACTTAGTGTGTCACTCCTAGGGGGTATTATTTGGATAAATCACATTTCTTTACAATCCATTATGATATATTTAAAAGTAAATATACCCCCAATGAAACAAAAGTTTGTGATTCTATGACTTAAGATGCATATATTTTTAATTTATGTTGAATTCTATATAATATTTGGAATTATACATTATGATTTAAAAATAAATATTTTATCATCTAATCTAGTATATTCCATTTTTTAGAAATGGAACCTATATTGAAGAAGTGCATAAATACTCATGGAAAATTTATAAGTTTTCCTACTGAGAAATATGATATAGCATATTTTAGAACTAAGCATGTTATGGATATATTAAGGAAGCTTAATCAGTATTTGATAGATAACCTTTCCATGACTGAGAAACATGTTCCACCATGAGATTCTCTAAAGGTGGACTGCTTTATACGACAGTGACCCCCATCATTTTGTAGGAATAATCATCCAATGGAACCTGAGGACTGGATTAAGCCTTTGGGGAAGATATTTTTATATTTGGGATGTGGTGAAAAGGAAAATATTAAAATTGCAATGTATTGTCTCAATGGTGATTTGTGTCAATGGTGATTTTTGATCCAACATACTAGTAAGAAAGAATAAATTGTAATAATGGAATTGAGAACTTTTAAGGGGTCATTCCCTAATAAATACTTCCTTTATGAGTAAAAACATAGATGGAGATAAAGTTCCTTAGTTTAATGAAAAAGGGGGATGAAAGTTTTAAGGAGTATAAAACTTCCATTTCAAGGTTAGTAGGGTATGTTTGGGATTCCATATGAATCTTGGAATTCAAGATTATCCTTTTAATGGATTAAGAAAATTCTCTAAAGGGTGTTGGTGTCTCAAAACTTATCTTCATATAATGAAAAAGTTTTATTTTCTATCAATATAGATAAATAATTATAACATTATTATGTCTTTAAAGGAAAGGAAAATAATAAGTGGACAAAATAGAAAATAATAGATAAAGGGAAGAATATAAAGATGGATTTTTTATCATGTGATAAATGTTTAAATAATCACTTTGGTAACTACTTGAATTGATTGGGAGTTTGTTTTTTGTGCGGAGAAAATGGACACCAGGAAAAAGAATGAAAAGGGAGGAAGGAAAATGCTTTCATTCAGTGGTACAACTACAAGGATATGGGTTACTATGAAAACTAATTCACCAATCATCAAGAGAATGTACCTCTGAAAAAGGTAAGGGGTCAATGAAAATATTATGTTATTGATAAAATTAATATGTAATGACCAATGTGATCATATATTTTTATACATGAAATATGTTGTAAAAGTATTTTTTTGATGATTTTCTCATCATATGATTTATAAAATATATAGGTATTTTAAAACAATACTTTTCCATTAAACATTTTAGAATATATGTTCAATGGTACCAATAAAAGTGATTTGGTAGAAAGTTAAAATTTTTGGAAAACACATGGTTGAGGGAAAGATAACACTTAATATGATCTTGATGTTGGGAAAATTATGTTTATAAAAAGAGATGATATATATGGATAAATTAAATTGGATACTAATAACTACCATGTAAATGATTATAATGTTTTTGATCATTATATATAGAAGGGTCATAAGGATAATCACTTATGAAACGGATTATGTTGAGCTTTGCAAAGGGTTTTAGATGTTATTGTATTACTTCACCATATGATGCAACCTATTCTAAGATATGAAGTATAAATAGTTTAAGGCACAACTAAAGGATAATATTGTGTTTATGAAAGACTAATGTACCAGGTAAGTATATTTACTTATATTCATAGAGAGTGAAAGAATTTATCAACACTAGGGAAAAGGACTTGAAATAAAAATATTTTCCTATTATCATCATTTTTGATGATATAAATGTCCTTTTTAAAACATGTGGATTATGTCTTTATGGCCAAAATATTTCTCATGAATAGTTTATCTATCACATTCCATTATAACTTGATAGATAGATTTCCCTTCTATATCCATATATTCACTAATGTTTTCCTATTTTAAAGCCTAGTTTTGTGATGAACATCACATTTCCCTTTCCTTATTATTAATTAGATATGTTATTGACCCTATTTATGATGTGGGTTTTTCAATAATTGTTTTTAAAATATCAACCCCATGATTAGGGAGATCAAGTTTAAAATTTCAAGATATCAATTTAATTAATGTGGGGAGAATTTGACACCATAAAAAATCTAAAAGTGTAAATTTTATTTGATAGAGTTCATGACATGAAACACCAAGAGCATAATGAAATATAACCTCTCGATACTTTACAATATATTTTATATTTTAAATAAATCTATATCGTATAATGCACGCAACACTATGTCCTCTTGAATTACACATAAGAACAACTTTGTTCGATAGTTTGTGTTACACATATGACTGAGTTTTACAAAACAATAATATATTATTAATATTTAATATAATATTATACAACCTATCCATTAAATTTGTGGTCATAAATAAGAATAAATAATTTATAACATATTGTTGAATTCATTGTATAATAACTACATTGAAATTAAAATCAAACCCAATTGAATATATAGAAAATGTTTTCATAAAGAACAATTTTTTATACTTCTAAAGAAGTTTTATCCTAATAAATTAGAATAATTACTATTATTGAATAATATTAATGATATATATATATATATTATATTCAATCAAATATTTGTGATGTTCGTCCAATAGATTTGATAGGCATAAGATAAGAATGAATCAAATATTACGCTTAGAATTGGTATATTTTAGAAAAGAAAAATTTTCCTCTTTTTAATGGTGAACTTATTTTAAATCTGAATTTTTGAAATTTTATAATTTTTTAGTAAAGTTTCCTTTTTTAATGAGTAGTAAAAATACTGAATTATAATTGAAAACTGATTTTTCATGTAATTTATTTATATAGTTAAATTATATTTCAATTTGATTTTAAAGAATTATTAGCTCAATTATACATCAATTAATACAATTTAGGTAATTAGAATAAATTTCATAGAGTTATGGGATATAAAAACATTTCTGTATTTTTAGCATTTTTTCTTTAAAAACCTCATTTGTCCTTCTATATGAAGGATAAAATATAAATTAATTTCTGTCACCTTTTTTTGGAATTTTAAAAATTTATTCTATATTTTGAATCAAAATAATTTATAATTTATTGAAAAGTTTCCTTAGTTTTTGATTAAAAATTTTAGTGAATGTAGTTAAAATTAATTACCATGATTAAGGTAAAATTAGTCTTAAAAAGGTACTAAACATTAAACTTAAGGATGATAAAGACCAAGAAACATATCCAGAACCTATTTTATGGAAATATTTATACCATATCCTCCCTTGATTATAATGTTAATCATATTTTGAGTCACATGATATAATAGAGACCTCTCAATTGTTTTTACCATTTTAAATTTACAAGAATTCCACTCCTCCACTACAAAAATCCACTCACCCCTCCTAATTATTCAAACCTATCAAGACCTTTGGATCATCCAACCACTTATCAAATAAGATCCCAAAATAACTCCCCTAATCCTATTATTATCAATTTGGTAAGAAAGAAATCAAAGGAATTATTTTGTGGTAAACCAAACGGAGTTATTCGAATAAGAGGTAACTTTTTCTGTAATCGCCTTTGTTTCATTTACTTATTCACCCCATAAATTATTTTTATAACACGATTATATAATAAACTAAGTATATTCAATATATTGATATGTTTTTATCCTAATATTTCAACCAACTCTTTCATACACAACCATCAAATGGGATATGAAATCATCATTTGTGTGTATAGCGGATTACGGCCTTGGAAACTATTGTCTTTTATTCTTCCATTACCACCATTAAAGGATGGAATAATGGTGGATTTATAGTTTATATATTATGTATATGATTTTGTTTTATTTATTTATACTTATTTAATTTTTATATATTACATAACTTTATTATTTCCATTTTTTGGGAATACAACATCATTTTTTGTGAATGTGTGGACTACCGCTTCCTCCATGCGATCTCATACATTCATGCTCTACATGGAATATATTAAGGATTGTTTTAATAAACTTACGTGAAATATTTGACATAAATATTATTCTATAATTATAATATAGACATATATCATTTAGTTTTCATTATTTTAATATGAAAAATAAATAGAAGTAGAGTTCATGTCAACATACAACCTACCGTCTCCATGAACGGTGCATTTCAGTTCCTATCTCCAAATTTCATTGATTATTATAAATACATATATAATGAATATATATGATGTATAAATCATGTTTTATGTTATTTATATGATGGAATCAAGATCTAATTAATAGTAAAACAAGTTACAAGTCAAAACATACTAAAAAAACTACGTTATTAATACCTGAAATTTGGAAAATAAAGAAATATTGTTAACAAATATGAAGTAAAATATTATAATAAGTTAATATATGATATTATAAATAATATTATGGTTATAGTAGTAGTTAATAACTTGATTAAAATTATTATAAAAAAGGATAAAGGAATTTTACAAAAATGGAAACTCAAGGTAATGGGTTCTTATCTAAAATTTCTTTTTTGTGAGGAATACATCATTTTAACAAAATATTTCTTTTGTGTTGTGTATATTATACCCATATTATATTTCATATCATCCATAAATTTATTATTCATGTTATTTATGTCTCATTTTATGTTATTTATTTTATGGGTCATATATATTTGATAGTTTCCAAGTGCTAAGGCATTTCGTCTCAATTTACATTCCATTAAGACTTATTTGTTATATTACACCAATTAAATATAATGTGAGCTATATGATAACCATTTTTAATTTAATATTATGATTTACTCATAATGAGTTATATTTTATATTTCAATTTGAATGATCAAACCCAAGGAGTTTATCATGAAAATTAACAAGTGGTAAAAGTTATCTTTCCAATCTCCCATTTGTTTTTGAATGTTAACTTTCTCTTGAATTTTTTTTTTTGTAATCATATTTCATTTTAAATTTCCACGAATATCCACATTTTTGAGTGATTAATATAATTATTGGATAAACTGAATACCATTTTTACATACCGTGATTACATTTATAGTTATTTTATTTTAGGAGGAAATGTTGATAATTTTTTATTCATTACCCAATAAGGATATTTGATAAGGAATATTGTTTATTAGTTAAATTCATTACTCGATATGGGGAATTATTTGAAATATATATGAAATTTTGGGGCCGGAATTTATATATCCCCTCGATGAATTGTTATGTTCTCATGATACAAATTAGATGGACAAATTAAACGGGTTTCTACCTGTAGTTTTAAACTATCTTGGGAAATGTATTGATGGTATAGGTTTTCATGTTCCCTGGACATGACACCCAATAATTACACATTTCCTTCATAGATATTTGAGTTATTTTTTTATTATCCAAAATATTTTTCGTATTTGAAATACTATGGATATATTTCATTCACATTTTTTTGATTAAATAGAATTTATTTCAGTTATTTACCTTTCAATATTGATTATGAATTATCCTATTATATAATGGAATGTGTTATCCATGATTTACCTTTACATGATAATATATTTTTATTGATTAATTATTTCTTCTACTTTACTTACCCAACCTGAGCATTTGAGTACACCCATATTATGTTTCCATTCCCCTTGTAATGAAGATTAAACATTTTAATGAGTTTCAAGGATACTCAGTTTTCACTTATATTATGATTTATTTTATTTTCACAATGTATTATGGGTATCATGTACGTAATCTAGTTTTCCAAAACTACTAAATTGGTTGGTACTCTAGGATTTGATAACTTTAAATTAATCCAATGTAAAAAAGTTATGCACTAGCTCTAGGCTTTTGGGGTCAGGGAACTACACATGAACAGATTGGGAGGTCAAACATCCTCTCCCTCCATTATTCCCTTCATTTTGGGTTGGTTTTATGTTATTTTAAGGTGATTAAATGTATGTTTCTTTTTTTACCATCTTTTCATTCTATCCTTCTTCTTACTATGATTTTTGTTTCCTTTTACTTACATTTCATGGATGATTACACTAGATCGTGGTGGGATCTTCCTAAATTGATGTATATTTTTTTTTTGAAATTGGAAGAGGGTATCCCAACACTGTGTCTTTAGATTATCACGTGATATTTTATAATATATATGGTTTAACAGGTTTCTTTAGTGTTTTTATAATAAATTATGTGAAATTTATTATTAAACATGTTATTGTTGTTATATATTTGATGCAGGTATGTTCCTGGACCATGCCATAACATGATGAAATATTTTTGGTTGTGGTTTCGATGTTACCGGGGAACTAGGTGAGATTTTGGGTGTTATTCTCCATTGTAATAAATCAATGTTAAATTGTTAAAATAAATTTAATAATTGATTATAAATATTTTGTAATTAATTATTTTTTGTGTTTTTCTGGGTTATGGAATTGGGTGGTTTGAGGATGGCTATTAGACATAGATAAGACTCAATGAGGATTTCTAGGTGGTTCTTAATGAGGGAATGTATATATATATTTTATTATGGTAAGTGGTCATTTTGAATCTTCCCTAGGAAATTAAATTGATTTTATTATGTTTGAATTTTATATGATGTATCACCACTAAGGGTAATTGACCTAATAAATTTAAATATTTATTTTTTAATTATAATTAATTACTTTGATGAAATTAAATAATGTGAGATGGGACATGATAGACCCTTAAACATTGGATTTATTTCTGTCGCCACTAATGATAGATGTGTAGATTATAAATGTTTTTACTTATGAAATATGTACCCTTAGGGTTATAAACTAAATAATATAAAATTAATGAAATGCAACATCCCTTATATACCTCTTGGGGATGGTCACTAATGAGTTGATATAGATGAATTAGGTATTACCCATGTGAGGAAATTGAAATTTCATAAGGCCCTTAGGCTATAAGGATGACCATGTGGTTTTTGATACCACTCCACTAATATAGTGATTACATGGGTAGGTTTACATTTTAGAGATGAATAGAAAGGTTGGATGAGTGGACTGACCTAAGAATGAATTAGTATTGGATAGATAATTTTCATATATCTTAGGAGTAGAAATAGAGAGTCTTGCCTTATGAGACTAGTGAGGTAGTGTGAGGATCTTGATGGGTAGAATGGGTTTATTTCTACTATGTAATAGAAATCAACATGAGGAATGAGAATTGGATAAGGAAACCCCCATGGGGTTTCTAACTTATGAGGCAACCTATGGAACCTCGGTGTCTACCTAGCTGATGAATACCCTAGAGAAAGGTAGTGTAATAGATCTAGGATGTTAATGCCCAGTTTAACATATATTATGGAAAAATTTCAAAGTATAAACTTAAATTAGAAGTATTATGGTAAATGATTATAATGTGATTGTGATTAAATAAAAATAAAAATTACATTACCATATGTTTTTGGGATGTTGTATTCCTCTGGGCATATATATTTCTTTATAAATGTGATTCAATGTAGGTGTTGGAATCCTCAGACTGTGTGATAGATCTGGGATGTGTATGTGACCCCTTGAGTTGATTTATTTGATATTTTAGGATAATATATGTGAGACCCCACCATATATCATGGAATTCCATAGATATGATTCTTGGTGTCACTAGTAAGGGATTAAATCCCCACATCAAATTGGGAAATTTGGATAACATTGATTGGGATTCCACCATTCATCATGTATACTATTCTGATAAAGGACAAGGTTGTTTTCTCATGTTTATCGAGTGGATAAACCAATTTATATTTATCTCATATATATCATGCGGTTCAACCCTATCTATTCATCACATGTATACCAAGTGTTTCATCCAAAGAGATTCAATATTATATATACTAGGGTGATTTAAACACTTAGTGATTACATTGGTTTCCATAATTGTACAATTTTCTCAAAAACACTTAGGTACCGGTTGAAATATTTTTATGTCAACCGATGTTCCTTAATATAACACAAGGATAGATAATTCTTATTTTATTATGATTCCATATTCTGTTTATATATACTGGTCATACCACATGTATAAAAATATTTTTATGGTTATTTAAAACACAATACTGGTGGTTCCATACTAAGTTTCACACACAATTTTCTATAGAATACCTGACACTCAGTTACATGGGTAGCCCTTCAAGATTTCATGTTTAAGAAGGGTAAATTCATGGAGTAACTCGATCAATCATGATAACATGGATGAGATTGGTAGATTAGGGTGAGGTGATGCCCAATAATTATAGTAGATCCAAAAGTATTTTATTTTAGTATTTTATTTTTATTTGTGATTATGGTAGTGGGAGAACATTGTTTCACGTCTGTATATTGCCACATTCACTTTTTATTTGTTGATGATTATTTTAATTGGATCTGATTAATCAAGATGATTTAAGGATTTTTATAATTTATTTTTATATTATTATATTCAATTTAATGGGGGTATATTTTCCCCATAGTACTACCTTATACCCTTACTAGTATTCAAGAACCTCTAGTGCACAAGAAGGCATTCCTGATCTCTAGTTTTTCTCGATCTAGTTGTTGTTTATAGTGAAATGGGCCCGGGCAGGAATGTAATAGATTACACCTCAAATAAATTAATGAAATATTATAAATTTTATTTGATATATCATATGAAACTAGATACCAAAATTTTTTGAATTTAAAATTTTGCAAAAATAACATTATATTTAAAAGTGTGATAAATATATAGATTATTAATCAATAAGTATATATTCACACTGAAGGAGTAGAAAACCCACCAAATATGATGGTTAGAGAAATTAAAAGTCTATATCTATGAAAAAATAGGTAATACTAGAAATAAATAAATCCTATGATTTATACATATTAATTTTAGGGATTTATATTAATCATAGTTTAAGAAATAATGTTATAAAATTTTTCTATAAGAAAAGAAATATTTTTATTTAACTAAATTATTTTTATGGTTAAATTTTAAAATTATATTTATTCGTTTTAGAATTTTAAATTGTCAATGTGGAAGTTATTTATTACATAATCATTTCATAATAAACTTATGATTGATTTATTGTATTTTTCTAAAATAATTGATTTTAGAGTGATTAGTGGAACATAAAAATATGAAAACAACCATCATTTTTATGAAAATATCATGATATAAGAATAAATTTAATATTTTTAATACATATTTCAGAATATATATATATATATATAAATTAATATAATTACTTTTAAAATATAATTTTGAATATAGAAATCTATGTCTGATATTTTGGAAATCTTGTTATTGTTTTTATACAAATTAAAACTATTTTTGGTTCTTCCATTTTAATAAAATTTTCAAAATGTTAAATTAGGATTTTGTTTTTATGGAATTAAATTAATTAACCCTTTAATTATTTGAATATAATCATTTCCATGGGAATCATTATTTTACATTATTTTTCTAGAAAAAACCTTTTCTGCATAAAAAGGCATTTTTAAAAAAAATGTTTTTTATTGAATTTTGTAAGATTATATTAAGAAATTTATTTGAAAATTTTTGAAATTGAATCTTAGAAAATATATTTCATATTTGAGATTAGAATTTTAATATATTTTAATTAGTTCAATTTTTTTATCCATAATGAATTGTAATGATGGTTATATTTTTTCATCGATGAAAGGGTTTAAGGGGTTATAGAGTAGGGAAAAACTATGATGTAAGGATTAAAATATTTATATAACATTACTAAATATGATTGGATGAGAGTATTTAGGATTAAAAATATATTATCAAAGAAATGAGACTAAATTGGATACACTTACCATGATAATTTCATTTATTATATTTTAAAATTATTAATATTTACAAGGGTGAAAATCCAAACACGTATAAAAGAACCCCTCATATCATCAATTATTCACAAAAATTTGGCACCATATTTTGAACAAATTCTACCTAAATATCTCATAAAATATCCTCTCAAAATTCTAGATGTTTTTGTCTCACCAAAATTTGTATCCAATAATTCTTATGTTGTTACCCAAATATGGATATCCTTAGAGGAGGTATAATTTATAATTGAATACTTTTATGTTTATTTCTTATTAAACCTTAATTAAAATTATTATAAAATTAATAATTTAAATAAATTTTTATCTTTACTATACATATATTTTATTATACTTATGTTACAACTATTTTATTCATCCTTCCCATTCTATGGGAAATGAAAATTTCAATTGTGGATACCTGTTCACTACCTCCCCCATGAAGCAATGTGTTTCATTTTTCATCACCATATAAAATGGCTGGTAAAATGATAGATTTAATGGGTATGTATGATTTTTATAAAATAATTTCTATTATAAAAGGTTAAATATTATCTACCTTCTTATCCTCCCATCCATTTTAAAATAGAAATGTCACTCCTCTATATATGTGGACTATCACCTCTATGAAGTGGTGTAGTTATTATAATTAAAACCTCATATGGAGTGTCATAAGGATGGATTTATTGGATAAATATTATATTTTTAATATTATATTTTTCATAATAGAAAGGTAATCCATCATATAATTTATTTATTATTCCTTTATTTGAAAATTGAAAATGTTGCTCATGTGTATGTGTGAATTTCAACCTTGAGGAAATAATGTATTTAATTATTCATCACCACATTACATGAATATTTTAAAAGGTTTATTTAATGTTAAAAACAATTATAACATGTTTAATATTATATAGAGTATAGAACCATAATCCATTTGACCATGGTTAATACACAAAAGATATTTTGGACCGAACAACCTAAAGGTGTCTAATGTAAACATAAATGGTTTAAAATATAAAAGAAACATGGTTATAAATGGAATAAGTAGAATAATAATAATAAAATAAACATTATTAAATTTTTTAAGAAAAAAATAATTAATATAATTTTATTTTTATAAGTTACAAAATGTACAAAGTAATATAGAAGACAAGTTAATGGATTTTATTTAAAGCATCATTTTCAAATGTTTTAATGATTTATTTTCAAAACATTCCCTTACATGTCCATATTATTAAGAATTTTTGGAATTGTCTACATTATAATTAAATAATGTTTTAAATTCATTAATATATTTCTTTACAAATATTTTAAAATTAATATATTAAATAATTTCTAAACATTTTATTTTGAATTATTTATAAATGTGTGAAATGAATATTTTCTAGGTTTTACCGCATGAATTTATTTTCCTATGATCATTTACATTTTTAATATCATTGTTCATATATAATTTTATATATATTCTTAAATAATATACTATTCCTTTTTTTGGGAAATTTTTTATTTTTAAAATAAAATTATATTTATCCTTTTTTATTAGATAATTAAAATTTAATCTGATTATTGGTTCAAATGTGTGGTATATTGAAAAAATGAAAATCAGTATAATGTTTTTTTCATTTATTATTTCATGTAAATTATATATTATTATGGGTGGGCCTAGGTTATCTGCCTCTAAATCCTTAGGTAATGATTTATTAACTATAGAAATAATAGATGGAATGAGATGATTATGATCTATTCTATAAAATTAAAACATAAGTGATGAAAGAGGATACATATAGTTTACCAAGGTTCCTACAAGATTTTTAAATGTATATGATGAGTTTTAATGAAAATATTATTATTTAAAGAAGATTTTATACAAGGTTTTAAATTTATTTTTTTTGACATAAAAAATAATTTTTGGTGGTTATCATGTTTTCCTGAGACACCTTCATTGATTTTACATGCATGATATTAGATTAAAAGATTTTATTTTATAAATGTTTATTTTTCACATGTTTCTATGATTTACTGATTATGATCATTTCTTATTGTAATAAATTTAATGATTTTTGATTTTATAAAAGTTTATCTATATTGATGGGTTTTTATATCACTTACTAATCTTTTCTTATCCAACATTTTTAAATGTTTTTAACCTGATATAAAGATGTAAATGAGCTCGAGAAGGTAAATATTTTTAATATGGTGATGTAAGTTAAATATGAAAATTCTTTGCATGAATCAAGGGTATAAATTTGAGAACATACTTTTGTGGAAAAACATATACACTATGTGGAAATGTCAAATTTTTATATAACAGTTTTCCAGATTAAATAAAACACTAAACATAGAAGATCATGGGAATTCATGAATGATAAATAATTAATTTTAAAATCATAATTAAATATGAGTTAATACAGGGTTACTATAATTCGTATCAGGTAAAGGGTTTAAATAATATATAATATTGGATGATGCTAAAACACACTTTTTAAATATTCAAATGTATAATTACAATGAGATATATTTTAGGGATTTTTATTTAGATTTATCTAACTCTAATATACTTATAATGGGTTTACAAAGATCAAATAAGTAATTTAAGGTTGGAATGATGCAAAAAGATAATATAATTTCGAATAAGAAACCAAAAGTTATTGGAGTTAGAGAAATGAAGTTTACTTCTACGTAAAGTCAATTAATGATGGAAAAAAATTGTAGAACCCATTTCAGAAAGTACCATAATTATACAAAGACTAATATACTAATAGTAGAATAATTCATGAAATAACACCATTATTTATTTGAAATATTTTTGTAACTAGTGAAATATAATGGATAGATCAATTATTTAAAAAAGTAATTTTATGTTTTGGGATGTTTAGATACAAAGTAGGTAACCCTTGATGTTTAAATTTTTAAATTGAATAAAATAAGTGGTGGTATTTAATTTCGATTATAAAGAAGATAAATGATATTGATACCATGGAAATGATGATCATTAGAGATATTATTCATTATAATTATTCCCCATTTTTTTTTCAAATTAGATGGGAAGGGAAATTTATAGAATCCAAGAAAATGGTAGAGGAATCTATTTCAACATATAAAGAAACATTCATTAGAGATGATATGTATTATCTATATTTCATTGATATAATGAAAATAAAATTTATAGAATTTACATAGTTCTAGAAAAAAATTTATAATTATATTTTTCCTCCCATTAATTTAGAAGAATTAAGGATGTTGTTAGACGTGATGAAAATGTTGAGATAAAATTTACTAATACTTATGGACCTCATGATAAGAAGAGTAAGAAGTGGTCACAATATAAAGTAATAGAAATGTTTTAAATAAATAAAATCTATAGTTAAGCCTATAACTTGTTCCAAATGTGGTAAAATAAACATTAATTAATATTTGATAGGATCATGGATTCTTTTCTCACAGTGGTAAGTTCCAACATTGGGATCATTAATGTATCTATAGAAATTAATGTAAATCATTAGATTAATAACGATAAACCACTATTAATTTTTTTCATTATAGCGAGATGAGTAAATTTATTAATATGTGTACAAATAATATCCTTATGTATTTAAATCATCAAAAATTTAATAAAAAGGGGTTGTGAAAATCATTTTTTACAACCTTGTTGAATATTGGATCATCAAAAAAAGATTTAACTGGAACAATTCTTTTATATTCTCTTTGTGATATTATCTCCTTTGATTAAGGGTCTATGTATTTTTTTATTTTTGGGAATTTTTCTAATTAAATGGAAATATCACCTCAAGAATTTAACATATAAATTTTAAAAGAAACTCCAGGTGGATTAAAACAAAATGGTTTTATTGGGTCCTTTTTATTATTATATGTGCTATGGTTTTTTATAAATTTTTTTTGTCTTACCCTTATTGGAGTTTTATGTTATTATAGGTATGTATAAGATTTTATATTATCATGATAAGATTGATATCAGAGATAATGATGTTATATTCAATTTTTAGATTATGTTTCGATTTATATATTGGAATGAGTTCGTAACAATGATAACATATCAAGATGTTAAGACATTAATTAATGATAGGAGTAAATGTTACCATTCCCATATTTATAAAAAGTAATGAAATATTTATATTAGTGATATCTCAGTGGTATATGAATATTTTTATGTATTTATAGCTGATCTTCATAGTTTAATACCTAAGATAGTAGTGGAGTTAAATGTTGTCTTAGTACCAAATGCTAAGAAAATTTCAAAACTCTTTTACCTTATGCCATCAACAAAACAATTATATTTTAAAAAAATATTTTTTTTTGATAATGGTTTTATGTTCCCTAGAATTTTTTTTGGGGTGCCCCTAATTTTAAAAAACTAGAAGTATTGTTCAACGAGAAATTGTATTAAATATAATTTACTAAAGAACATTAATTTCAAGAAAAATTATTTGTTCAATCATATTGATGAATTATTTTATTAGCTTCATGGTGCTCATCCTTTTTCAAATAATTTCCCAAGATCTGGTAACCATCAACTAAATGTGAAATGAGATGAAATTCATAGGATGGTATTTTAGACTACATATATAAATTAAATGCTTTTAGTTATTTCATTTGTATTACCAAATTCACTTGTAATATATATAGATATTATGAAAATATTTTCCTATGTATTTGGTTAAATTTATGGTGGTATTCATCATGATGAAATTTTGATATATTATTAAATATATAAATAGCATGAAAATAATATATGATTTATTTTGATGAACTTCAGTGAAAATAATTTGTATCAAATATTTGGTAGATGTGAATTATGGTTAAATAAAATTTCATTTTTTGGGAATTATGTTTCTAAATGTTGAATACTTTTTATCCCACTAAAACTATATTGGTGGAAGAGTATTTAAGGACTAAAAATTTCATTGAGATTAAATTATTTCTTGGATTAGTAGGTTAATTTTGATGGTTCTTTAAAATATATCTTAATTACTCAGGCCACTAAACAACTTAACTCAGAATAGAGTAAAATTAATTTAGATGAAGGAGTGTCAATAATGTTTTCAATAATTTAATGTAATATTGGTTAATTTTTATTTTTACCATTTCTATCATGAAATGGGGAATTTTTTATTTCTAGTGATTCTTCGTGGAATGGGCATTGTTGTGTTTTAAATCAAAATGATCAAGTACTTATGTATACATCTTGTTAATTGAATCCCAATGAGAATAATTATCATATTTCTATCCTTGAGAAAGTTGTATTATTTTATTAATTAAAAATAGGTGGAATCATATATATAGGGAGAAATGTGATAAATATATTGATCATAACCATTTGAAGTTTATATTCAGTTGAATTCAAATAACCATGTGGATTATTAGTTTCATTTTACATGATGGTTTGGTTTTTTGAATAATTAATTTCATATATCTCAATTAATGATGTTCCATCCTAATCATGACCATGTTATTCGATATGAGAATTATATATTGAACTATATGCTACAATGAATCATGCGATGATACATATTTTGGATAGAAAATAGAAGTTTTTCTTTGGAGAATAATATGTTTCTTGTGAATTTTAATACATCATGTTTAGATTAATAAAGAGACATGGGAATGATAAAATGTAAAAGTATGATTAGTGGACCAAACTCTTTCAATGAAACATCAGTATCTCATATTCTGAGGATGGAAATTCTAATGTGGAGATAATGTAACATCCTAAGTTTTAGGTACATTACCCTTTTATTATGTACTTTTACTATATATAATTATTTTTTCTTGTTTAAATAGTTTCGGGATGGCTTTTTAATGATTCGAATTTGTTTTTGGAGGTCCATGGTTTTGGCACTGTTAGTAGAAACTATGCTCTATCCCCAGTAAACCATGATTCATAATGCTTGGTGCCACTAGGAATGCACACAATTGGAGGATAGTTTGTCCAAACCTTGTTCATTACAATGTAAATTATATTGATGGAGATATTGTAAGAATAATGGTTAGAACAAAGTTTTCAAAACCATTCCAGTCAGATATATGAGGGGATTTCATTGAGACTATAGCACTGCATGGTTATCACACATTTTTCCAAACTATGTGTCATAGACTGTGCAACTCTCTATATCTTATCCAGGAGAACTTTCACATTTGGAGCACAATTGAAAAAACTATGTGACTAAACCAAGAGACATATAGTTAATGATATGAAAATTAAGTTTTAATTTTATTAAGGCACAAAGTCCCTCATTTATCTAGTTATCTCATTGGTTCTCAAGATTCATTCCTCTTATAGGCTCCTTTTTCATTCCCATTTGATCTGGAAGAAGCTTTTGGATGAATCAATATGTGTCATAAATATAGAATCAATGGTATATCCTAATTTTTCTTCATTATTACCATATCTACTCTTATACTCTCTCTAGTAGCCATAGATCAATTCTATTTAATATTGATCTATGTGCTTGTATTTGAATCATAATTTGATCATGTTGGATATATTGAAGAGAATGTGTTGTTAGAAAATAACAAAAATTTCCTCTATTAATTCTTTATTTTCATCACTTTCTGAGAGGTGAGTGGATTATCTCTTACTATATTTGTTATAAAACATGATTTCTTGGCCTGTTAATTCAATTTTCTATGATTTTATAAAAAATGATCTTGGATAGAACTAAAATAATTATTTTCGTATTGATTCTCACAAGTAATTTGTAATAATTATTAATGGAAAATGGTTTTTGAAATGAAATTATTCATGTGGAATTTTTATATATGATAATTTTGAATATATGGTAGTGAGTATTCATATTCATTTGGGGTGAAATAATGGATTGAAATTACCTCTATAAAAATGGGATGGAATAATGGCTTAAAAGTACCACCATAAAAATAGGATGGATACGAGTGTGAGGGAACCCTGAAAAAAATTTCACTAAGAGATGACATGGGGGATAGATTACTCACCAATAGAGAGTATAGGGAGGTTCATGGTTTCTTTCATTGGGAGTTTTTTTATGGTTCTTGAACTAGTTAGGTCATGTAAAGTGATAGGAAATGGTTTTTATTCTTTGTTAAATTCCTTATATGGAACTATTTTATGATTTTGACATAAGCCCTTTACTTGCTTCTCCAATATTTTATTTAATTGTGATAAAATGTTCTTGTATAAGTGGAATGTGATCAGAAGTCTCTAGGGACATGCTAATGAATTATACTAATTACTTTCTTGGGAACTAACTTTTGTCTGTAGATGTCATGTTTAGAGAAATAAGTAAAGTCATGATGTCACATTTCTCTAGTAGATCATCCTGATGTTTCATCCATTATTGGTGCTCAAATTCTAGAGATATTTCTTTATCTCATTAGATTAATTCCAAATTGGTGTCACAATATTTGGGATGTCTTTTACTTCCTTGTTATGACTTTATAATTTTATTAAATATAATATAAGGTTTTGGTCGTTGGTGTCTATTGGGTAAGCATTATTGTCACTCATGAATCATATAGTTGGTTTGTTACTGTATATGTCATTGTTTGGGTTTTTAGTTCTTTAATGAAATTATCGCCATTATTTCAATTAATACTTTAACTTTTATTATTGGCCATTGGTGTCTTAGTTATTTAACCAAAGGTTAGGGGAACTCCATCTCTTCTCAAGCCAATAAGATTGGGGAATAATGTTAAAATAAACATATAGTATGAAATTTCCACTAAATACATGCAAAGATTCCCTTACACGCAACATATTAATAATGTGAAAATTGACTTATTTTATTATGGTATAAAATTAAAACCTAAATTTAAATTCAATAAAAGAATGTTAATGAAATATAATTTAAAAAATTATAAAAGGAATAAAATGAAATGAATATAAAAATATGACAGGATTGAAATATTTCTAATCCAGAATTATTTTGAGGATTATACAAGCAATGATAACTATAGAAAGAATAAAACAAAGAATAAATATTATATACACATTTAGAAATTAAATTAGGAGATGTGATGACTAGTTTTGAGGATTTTTGTTAGGTTATATATTGGAATGTAATATGACAGTTATATATATGGTCATTGAGATTATATAGTCAGTAGGATAATATAGTATATGAGATATAAGGTATTTTATTCCATAATTGGATATATGAATAATTAATATGATAAATCAGAAGTATTTTTTATTAAAATTTTACTAGTATCACATATATATTGATTTAGTGGGTAAAAATATAAGTAATTGCAATATAGAATCTATGTAAAAGGAGAAGTAATTGCATAAAGTTATATAATTAATCCTTATGAGGATCACTTTTCTGAATTTGAAAAGAAATTAGAATATTTATAATTTTCACTATACTAATCCCAAAATAATATTGAAAAATAATGTCTTGAGTGAAATTATATATGGGAAAAGTTCAAGCTCATTGAAATCATAACAAGAACCTTACTAGCTGAATCAACACCTACAACTAATACTATTTCTTATCCCTCCCTTAAGTCTGATATGGTTGTACTGGGAGGATTTTCATAGTGTTTAGGCTGATATAAATATTTACTATTTAATGTGAAAAACAATATTTTAATGAAATTTATATTTTCTCAATATGACTAGTATTTATATATATTTGGTTGTATTATAAAATGTAAATCTAAAAATGCATTTTGTTATATTAGATAAGTTATTTATATAACTAATTTATTTGTGAAGTTCAATTAATTTTATTTAAATAAAACATAAATTTTAATAATTAAGAATAAAATCATTCAATGTTAAAAAAGTGATATTTTCAAAGAACCTTTTTGTATACAGAATTTTTTTAGCTTCAATAAATTAATCACCAGAAAAGTTTTATTTTGAATAAATTTATTGATAATATATAAAAAATTAACATTCATCTAAATATTATCACTTTGTAATAAGTAATAATAAATTCACTTTTATGATTATAAATACACCTTTCAAAAAAATATTTTTTATAAATTAAATAGTCTAAAAATATAATAAAATTTGTATCACCATTAGAAATTTGTTACAATCAAATGGATTTTATATTAGAAATCTCTATACCCAAATTATATAGTAAGATCGATTTCATATTGAGTTATAAAAATGAGTTATATAGAAAGACATTATGTTACCACAATTAAAGTAAAATGATGTAATATGGTTAGATAAAGGCATAATATCCTAAAATATCACAAAATCATAAATATAAATTTTTGGACGAGTTCAGGATCGACCGTACCTTATCCAATCTCAATTTTTTCCATGATTTTATTCTGATTCCATTAAAATTACATTATTATTCATTAAAGTATTGGTATTTTTGTAAATACCACTTAAACACACATATAAAATGACCCATCCCCTACCCACATCAACCCACCCATTTAATTTTATTTACACTTATATACCTAAGAAAATTTATCTACCTAGATTGCACTAAAAACTATTTATAAAATACAGTCCCAACAATCTATATGAAATCATTCATTTTCTATATGATATCTTAGAAAAATAATCAAAACACTAATGTAAGTGGTATCCTATCCCAATAACATTTTCCTTTTCATTAATTAATTATAACATGTTCTTATTTGGGTCGGTTCTACCACCTATATAAATGTTGAAATAAAGATTATATCTTAAATGAATAAAAAACATATATACTTTTAATCTGATGTAATAATGTTGAATTTAGTATTTTTTAATAATTAAATCACGGTAATTGAAATTATCCCTGGACATATAGACAATTAATAAGGGTTGGGATGAATTTGTGGTTGTTTCCCTTTACGATTTTGGTTAATTAGAAATAATACAATGATATCTGTTAATACATGATCCTCCTATCCTTGCCGGTATGAAATAAAAAAGTAAATAAGATAAGGAAAAAACAATTCTTACAATTTTAGGACCCAGTTTGGGTTATTACTCTATGTGTTTTCGAACCCAACTAAGAAAATGTTATACCACAAAATATTGTAATATTGTTCATGTTTTTTTCTTGTTCCATTGTAGATCCTTGTTCATATTGATCCCAATAGAATTTATAAAGGATCTCATCAGTTAAAATTAATCTTATTGAGATAATAAGTATCTTTTGACATCCTGACATTTCTAAAAAAGACAATTTTCTATATTTTATATGATACACAGCACCAAGTTTAAGTGAACCCCAATATAAAATTAATTTTTTTAATTAATGTAAGATTTATCACCATACTAATAAATTAGTGGATATGAATAGGATTATCCAAATTATTAAATATATATAAAGGTGATAATAAATAAATATTTGTTGATTAATTCTTAGGAAACATGAACTATATTTATTGTAATGTCATTTTATTCTTAAAAATTAAGTGTTCTTCAAAAATGAATTTTTTATTTTTGTGACAAAATATTAAAATAAATTTCTAGAAATTTTAAAAAATTCATTTTATAAAATGTACTCAATTTTTTAAATTATAATATCGAAATTATTTAAGGAAGAAATTGGGTACTTTTCTAAAATTACTTATTTTTAGGTTAATAGTGAAAAATATTATTTATTCAAATAATGTCATTTATTTCATTAAATCAAAAAACAAAAACTTCCAATTATTTTCTTAATTTTTAAATAGGTTCAATTTGATTTATAGAACACTAATATGAATAAAAAATAGATTAATTTTATATGAGTTAATATTTATGCTTAGAAATGTTTTTTTTTCAAAAAAATTGTTTTTCATTAGGTTTTATGTTTTTCTCTTAAATTAAATTATAACACTTCTAGGAATTAAACATTTTATAATGGGTTAAATATTTACTATTAGGTGGATAAGTTTTTTAAAGAAATTATATATTTTTTAATATTAATAATAATAATGGTAATATTAATCACATTGTTAAATGGTAAATCAGGTAATTAAGTTTAAAAATAATATGGTAAGGTGGTAAAATTCAACCCAAACACATTCCATAATTAAATTGAATGAATCTATTTCATCAATAATTATACATAATTCTAATATATGACCTTTTTTGAAATTTTACTTTGATTTTTATGATTATATTATTTTATGTAATGAAAAGTCATTAATGTCACACTGTATTTTTATAAACTCCATATTATTTAAATAAGGATAAATAAATATTGTAGTGACCCAAATTTAAACCAATTTAATTGTTTATATTCCAATAATTATGTTATATAGTATAAAACACTTTCATAGAATGAATATTCCAAAAAAAGAATCATTCTTATAAATGTATAATGAAATAAGTATTATTCATAGAAATTAAGGAACCTAAGCCAATGGAATAGTAACTTTATCCTTAGAATTGTAACATACAAATTAGGAATATTAATATGGCCAACATAATAATAACCTCTCTTATGAAATTATAAATACATTTTATGCATCTTATAAATGAAAACATGATATAATTATATCATAGTATATGTAAATAAATGTTTCAAAAATGACAAATTAAGTGTTTTTATTTTTATAAAACATAAATTTCCATTTACATTTTTATAATTAATACAGGGATTTAAAATAAAATTTATTTTAATAAAATTTATTCATAAATTAATATTTTTTTCTTATTATTAGAGGATAATTTTATGAGGCCATAATTAAATTTTCAAGTGTTGTAAATTTTATTATAATATTAAAATCAATATTTTTCAAATAAATAATGATTTTAACTAAATATTGAATTTATCATATTTATAAAATTATTTTAATAAAATTAAGTTTATTTTTTATTTATACATTCTGAATAATGGTTAAGGTGAATTTTTTGTATTTTTCTAAAATAGTTGAATTTTTGGTGTATAGGGAAATACTGTAATTTACGGTATTTAAAAATTACATGAAATATTGAGTCCTAGATGACGTATAGATGATGTAAGTCCATAATCTATAAATATAAATCATTATTTAATATATGTAGGGATATGATTCAATCTATTAATATTCTTGAGCCAAAATAATAACGTAGCGAATAAAATAATAAGAAAACATCCCCTCTTTCTCTATAAATACCACCCCTCATCACCTATTATCCTCACACATTCTAAGAATTTAATACTATACAAATTTAACTAAATACTATTTAAAATACTATTACCTACATATAATAGCCTTTGGTCAAAAAAAATACCAAATCCTATTTCCTTAACTAGGTTCTCAAGAAGAATAAGTTCAAGAGGTTAAATCTTCTACCATATTCTTATAATTTCTTTTCCATTTTGATTATTTCTTATTCTATCCTCACCTAAAATTATAAAAGTTTAATGATAAATAAAATATTTTTATATACTATAATGTTATTATATTAGTGGAATAATCCATCATCTTCCCTCTTCTACTCTCCCTTTTATTCTAAAAATTAAAACATCAACCATGAGTTGTTGATTTATTGCCTTTGAGGATGACGAGTTTTCATTTTACTTACTGCCTTCAAGGCTGGTTATAAAACATCCATGTTGGTTGAAAAATATTTTAAAATATATGTTATAAACATTTTTATGTTATGAAACTAATATATGTATATAATACTAAATAATAAAGAAACCAGTTTGGGCTGATAAAAAACCACCCAATTAATGTAAATGATTATCATTAATGTTTTATCTAATTAATCATACTCGTACATGATATAAATATAAAATATAATACCAATTAAACTAAATTAAGTTGAATAATGACATATAATTTCAATTATGGAGAATTATTATCATCTTACATGAACTTTTATACTTGCATACAAGCGAACCGATCCGAAAAAACAAGCAACGAACACCCTCAGAATAATAGAATTGAACTCTATAACTCATTATAATGGAAATAAATGAAGTTAATAAAATTATAATAAATCAAATAAATTTATAAGAAGTTATTTATTTATAAATTAAGGAATATAATTTGATTATCTAGGATATTAATGTTAATGAATCATTCAGACATAAGTTAAAGGGATTCACAAACACAATTTCCTTTCCTTGGGTTATTCCTCTTTCATGCCAAATTTTAGTGTTGATATGATATTAATACTCCTTGAATATAATTTATTTTTTATTACTCTTTATATGCTAGGATATACTTTATTTTAATATAGTTTTATAAAAAATATACTGATTTTCTAAAAGAACACCTCTTTCCAAAACACTCCTTTAATCCTCTCAATATTATTTCATCTTTAATCATGTGTGGTTATTATTATACAAAATATGTTTTTACATTCATAATTAGTAAAACCCAGTGTTTATTCATGAATTTATTCTCTATGAAATGAAACCCATTCCTTTACATGGGTAATTTTATGTCTATGATTGAAATATTTTTTAGGTGGTATGCATGATTTTGTAAATGTTATGATGTGATGAGTGCCCCTAAAATTATATAGTTCTCCAATAAATTGGGTAATTTGATTTATCTCACTATATAATGTGCAATATCTGTGAACATGATTCTATATTTGTTCAAACTGATTATGTTATGATTATTCACATGTGTTATGTGTGAACATGATTCTATCTTTGTTCACAACTATGTGTGGTTTTTGAACACTAAGGTATGATGTTTCATTTTTATGCAATTCCATATTCCATGTATTTATATAGTTCTTACTCTCATGATTATGATGATTATAACACACTTATGTAATTATTATGATGAATAGTCTCACACATTGATTCATGTTTTTATCTATCATATTACTTGGATTTTATCTCACCCTTTTCATTGATGTACATCCTTTGTTGACTACTTATACTATGGAGTACATGAGGGCCACTAAGAATATAGAAAATAACGAATTAAATAATTTTTATGTTTATTATGTATATTTTATGCATTTTACTAATTTTCCCATGATGCTAATCCTTTTACCTTTTTTTTGAAATGATTTTATGTTGTTTATCTCTAAAATGATGTAATAGTCATGAAATAATAGAGTCACTTTAGTTGGTATCAAATAATTGTTTTGTTAATTTGGGAATTATGATTATAGAAAATTAGTGAGAACCCTTATTATGAGACTAAGTATATATAAGCACCTAATAAGAAAAAATTTACAAAAATTATAAACATATAGATCCCCCAAAATATGAATTTAGAGTTAATTTCACAAAGGAATAAATTATTCATTCCGGAATTGTAAAATTATATATATTTTTTTTAAAACATTCTATTTTAGAAAATGGTGGGAACTTGAAGAAACCAGAAAAACAATCTGTGTGAGGGACAATCCAGAAAATGGATGATGGATATCCCCAATTTCTTTAGAGGTGGAATTTAAATTTTTTTGGTGATGCTTAACCAGTTGTCTCATGCTATAAACAAAAAAATAAATAATGGGGAACATCCTACATTAACTAAGAGGGAGTAACTGTCTGTTGAGTATTTTATGTAGAAAAAATATCCAACATTTAATGGATCTTCTTATCCACTAGTCATGGAATAGTGGGTCAACTCAATGCAGAAGATATATTTTATGCTTCACAATTTTGAGATGGAGAAGGTGACTCTTGATGTTTATAGTTTAGAAGGATAGGTCGATCAATGGTGGGAGTTGATTAATAACACAAATCCGAAGGATTAAATTGAAGATATGGACTGGGAAATACTTTAATAAAATATTTCATAACAATTATTTCCCTCAAACTCTTCATATGAATAGGGATATATAATTTATAAAAATGATGAAAAAGGAAGGTAAATCTGGCATGACATTTAAGAAAATTTCACTAGGCTTTCAAGGTACACCTTAGGTATTGTTATCAATAATGATATATATATATATATATTATTTAGTGGTTTAAAACCACACCTTCAAATGGTTCTAGTAATTCTATAAATTGGGAGTTATGATGTAGTTGTTTGATGTTATCTCAAGGTGGAGACAGAGTTTGGAGAGTGGTACCATGTCTATAGTGATATGAAAAAAAGATGAAATTTCATGCTAGATGATCTAATGAAAAAGTAGAAATAAAACTCAACCACTCACATTTCAAAAATGTTGGAAGAAGAATCATGGTAATTGCCTCAAAGGGATGAAGAAATGGTTTAAGTATGGGAGATAAGGATACCAAGATCATGAATGTTAGAGAGGCATAAAAAATCCAACCAACATGATTGATAGAAGGAGAGAACCACCATTGTTTCAATTCATCAACTTTCAGGAGAAAGGGAACCATGAAATATAGTGCACTAAACCTAGAAAGATTTTGGAAATTGAATTTCAGTAGCCACCAAAGTCAAAATAGATAGGCAAAGATTATACCATCACTACTTCTGAGGTGGAACCCGATAATGATTTGGTGACAGGTATGCTGGTTATTTATTCAAGGATAAAGAATGTACTAGTTGATTATGGTTTGACACATTCTTTCAAGTATTTATTGTTTAGTAGAACTATTCAAGAACCACCTCAAAATATGGAGCCTGTGTTATCTATGATAGGTGAATATATAGAAATTATTGCATCCAAAGTTCATAACTCCTCTACAGTTAATAGTTGTGGAATGAACCAAAAGAAATATTTTCTTACATCCTTTTATAGAGTTTGAACATATATTGGGCATGGATTGGCTATGTTTATACAAATATAACATCAATATTTGAGAAAGGGAGGTCACACTTCACAACCCGAGGCATCTTCTAATTTCATGCAATAGTAAGGATGAGGATGAATATCCTTCCAATTTATCAACTAAACTATGGATATTATTTCATTATGAGAAAGTATATCTAGATAAAATTAACTTTAAAATAGAAATAATCATTCTCGAGGACAGGCCCATTGTGTTGGAATTCACTAATGTGTTTCCTAAAGAATTTCCTAGTCTTTCTCTTAACCAAGAGGTTCAGTTCTTGATTGAACTTATTCTGAGATATTTTTTGATATTCAAGACTCCTTACAGAATGGACACCATTGTGTTAGAATAAATAAATATCCAGTTGTAAGAGAATCTATACAAGGGTTTTATACAAGAGTACTTTGTCATGGGGTGTGTGAGTCCACTTTTTTCAGATAAACGATGGATCAATGTGCCTCTTCATTAATTATTAAGAAATCAATAAAATCACAATAAAGAAAAAATATCCCCTAACAAGGATAGAAGATGTAGATACCCGAAGCTTGGAGTACATAGATATTACATTACTTTTGCGGAATACATAATACATAACAAAAACAGACACACAAGGATCGTAATAGTTTAGTGTCTTTGGAAACTTGGAACGTAATCTCCTAATCGTTGTGAAAGATCTTCAACATCACCCATAAATATCTTCCACTTTTTGTTTCCTTACCTAAAACCTTTCTTTTAATCCTAGGGGAAAATAAAACATAAAAATGGTGAGCTCAAATGCTCAGTAAGGGTAAGCATGGATAAAATAAAACATACCATATAAATTTGAACTTAAAAACATGAACATAATGTTTAAACATCAAAATCTTGAGAAACGACTTAAAACATGGAAGTACATAAGGCATAGATCATAATGGAACATAAATCATGATAACATAACATGGGAATAAAGCATGTAATTATGGCATCAATTAACCACATGTAATGATTTCTATAGTAGCCAAGGCATTGCTGCCAAGACCATCTTAGTGGACAAAGTCCCTTTCTGAATCGAGTTCACTCC
Organism: Viscum album; assembly: GCA_963277665.1. Lineage (NCBI taxonomy): Eukaryota > Viridiplantae > Streptophyta > Magnoliopsida > Santalales > Viscaceae > Viscum > Viscum album. Next base: position 76,957,389 of record OY728159.1, read on the forward strand.
TCGTTCCAGTACTGTAATACTGAACTAGATTAACTTACCATTCCAGCCATGTATATATCATGAGATATAAATCTTTACCCAAATCATTGGAGGGAGATATAGGTCCCACCCGTCTCTTAATGAAATCATTCTTACTTGTGCCACAAAATAAACATTCATCATTCATAATAACTGAATAAATAAAATGGGTTTCGTAAAGATCATCCCATCATCATGTAATACATATAAAGGAAATGGATATCATTTCATAATAAGAAAAGTGAAACCATGTAAATCATATAGACATGTTACTTGAAACATACACATATGAAATAATGTCATCTTAGATGAAAAATGGTTTTGATAAAACACTTGAGATGAACTCTTGAGGAAAATATCCTTTCTTCTTCAAAATCATTTTCTTTTCAAAAAATGTTATTAAATTTTAAAAGAAAAGGATTTTGTTGAATATAGTCATGAAATCTTTTGGAGGAAGCTTCATGAAAATAAGGCTTTATAAAACCATAAAAATCCTTTCATGCCGTATTAGTTAAAGAAAACATTCTTCTCGTACTTTTGCTGGGTAAATCAAAAAAGTACCTCGTAACATAAACAAAAGAAATATTCCTTACATACCATATAGTAAAATTCAAAAAATGGGTAAAAATTACTTTAAACATATATGAAAACACTTTTATAAAACAAGGACATGGATGATAGAAATAACCCCAGTAAATACTTACGAATATGCAATCTTGGATAAAAATGAGATTTGCAAAATGATCCCTTACCTTAGGTCCGATATGCTTCGTACATATCCAAACCTCATGTATAAGGATTTAAATAATGTTATTGAATTTTTATAGAATCATATTCATTGTTATTATATCATATATGGTTCACTTATGACTTTATCTTACCTATTCCTTTGTAAATTCAGGTTAAAGTAGCGTTTTGGGTAAACTCGTTTCATTTTTTGTTCGTGTTTTAACTTGTAATTATTCATATGATTACTTAGATCATGATTACTTACATTAATAATGTCAAACATGATTTATATATAATATATATTCAGAATATACATATATATAATAGATCGATAAGTGGAAAGAAATACACCGTTCATGGAGATGGTAGGCCGTACGTACACATGAACGCTGTTTTCGTTTCCTTATTGAATTGAATGGAATTAAGTATATGACATACACATATATTTACATAAATCCAGTAGCATTATTATTTCATATATTTCATTATTATTTATTATATATACTTTATAACCATTCTTGAATTTTTAACATGGAAAATGATTCTCATCGCGTCGTGGAGACGGTAATCCGTACGTACGCACGAGCGATGATATCATTCCCATGGAATTGTATTGGATTGTATGTTTACTATTTAAGAATCAATATCAATTTACAATAATCATATATAGTCATTATTTACACCATTATACCCATCCAAGAAAGGTGGTGGTAGAAAATAGATTACACCTCGGCGTGGAGACGATATTCCATATGTACGCACGCGTGGTAATTTCATTTTCCATAGGATGGATAGATGAGGGAATAGGGTTGTTTCATACATATAATAACATATCAGTATATTAGTTATACTGATGTTATTACTTCATAATGAAATAACTAAAGAAGAATAAGTAGAAGAAGAAATAAAGTTGAAAGAATCGGTAATGGATATTACCTCTTCTTTGAAGCGCCTCTTTGAGACCTCCTCTTAGGGCACTAAAATTTGTCTTTTAAGAAGACCAGAACCTCTATGATGTTTCTAGGGAAGTGGGTAAGTGAAATGGTAAGGGTTTGTCCGATATTGAAGGCTCAAATTGGTGTGAGGAGGAGAGGGAGGAGGTGCCCTTTTATAAGGGAGGAGAGGAGCACCTTTGGAATTCTTAAAAATATTAATTTATAATAAATCTAACCCCACATAAAAACCTCCAAAAATGACTTATATTAGAATATTAGATGCTATAGGGTTGTAATATCATCAACCAATCAAATTTAGACATGTTTTGATCTTATTTTAAACCTTATCATTTTGATTTATCCTTATTAAATCTATTTAAGTTTATTTGTGGTAATAAAATTATAAATTATAAATGGTTATAAATATTCACTTATGTGTTGTTAATTTTACATAATTGGATACTTTTTGACATTTTAGACTATATAAAATTCAATTTATAATTTTTAAAATTTTTTGTGATTTTTTAAAAATTTAATAATATGTTATTTTTATAAAATAACAAGTGTCAATTTTGACACTATTCATTTATTTGAATTTAAATAAAATCTCAACAGAGGATATATTCGAACTAAAATATTTAATAGATTTATAAAAGGTCATATGTATATATAAAATTAGTTGAGAACATTAAATAGTTCATATAATATTTATTTTATTATTTTTTAAACCATTTATTTGGTTTATCTCTTAATAAAATAATTACTACAACATTTTTGTATAATTATTTAATATACTTATTTGTTGCATAAAAATTAAAACTAAAATCCTATGATGAATATAAATCTATTAAATTTCACAATAATACTTTTACTCGAATTTATCATCTTAAAATCACAATATTTAAATTGTTATATTTATTAAATTATGAAGGTGACAACTTTGGTATCATTTAAAATAAAATAATATAAGTTTCATAATCGATTTTATAAGGCTCCAAATGGTCATAAATTCGACCATTGGATGATTATGGTTTACATTTATATGAAAAATAATTTTTGGTCAGGGTTTTGTGCATTTTATGGTCACTATTAGTTTAATAAAAACTATATTCTTGATATTTCACTAGATAAACAAATTCTGCATCACTATTGTGTCATAATTAATGATAATTTTTTAATCCCTAAAAATTAGAAATAAATTCATATGATGTAGATAATTTTATTATATTTCTGGAGACTATTCATGTTCAAAGTTTCATGAATTTTATCACAAAATTAAAATTATTATACTTATAAGATTTAAGAGAGTGACATGTTGTCACTTTCTTTGGTTTTAATAATAATTAAATTATTTTCATGGAACAAAGTCCATTAAATGAATCTAATCTCACCCTTAGGTGATATGGGTCGACTTTTATTCATCCAATAGAATTTTGGAATGTTTTAGGGTAATTTTATAATATTATATTTACCCTTAATTACCCGATTTACCTTTAACTACAGTAAATAACATTTACCGTAGTTACTATTCACAATTCCCAAAAATAAAAAGTAGCCTATTAACATAATTTGTACCATATTATTCCAAATATGGAATCCATTTTTTGAAATTCAATACACAAAAGTTGCAGAAATTAAATTAAAATTAATCCCGTTGTCGAAAGAAAACAGGTTTTTGTTTAAAACATTGCAAAAGATTTAATTGATTTAACCTACGAATTCAAGGTAAAATTAATGATAATGACATACATTATATTAAATGGTAAAAATATATTCTATTTATACTTTAAAACCATTCAATATTGTAATTTAACTATATAAATTATTACGATTAAAAAGTTGTTTTTAATTAAAATATAGCGTGTTTTTACTATTCATTACAATATGAAAGTTATCAAAAAAATATAAAAACTTTATCCAATGTAAATTTTTATATCCTGATTCAAAATAAGAAGTTTATTTTGTAAAATTGAATTTATAAACATGTCAAAAACTAGATTTAATGTGGGTGCGCCATCAAAAGGCGGCAAAACATCATTTTTTAAAAAATACTTATTTTACATGAAAAATTTATTTTGTTCTTATACCATGTTCTAGAAAATGTGTAAGATGAATAATAATGTTATAAAATTCAAAATTTTGTTAATACTATTCATAATGGCTAGTTCATAATAATATTATAATAATATATCGTTGTTTAGTAAAACCCGGTATTGCGTACAACACACGCTATCGAGGAAGGTCGCGATTGCGTGTAATGCCAGCCAAGTCAGGGTTGCGTGTTGTGCAAGAATCCTTTATTATTTCGTATAATAGAATCCAACCATATTTCATTTATACATTGAATATATATATATATATATATATATATATATAGACACTCAATGTTGTGTGGAATGACTATTATAAAACGAACTTGAAATTGTGTGTAACACAATCTAAGAATAGTGTTGCGTATACTTCAAGATAATAAAGTGTGGCATATAGCAAAAGATAATCTTGTTGTATCATAAAACACATGAAATCAAATAAATTAAAAAGAATATTTTTCATAAAATCTTGGGGTGTTACATTCTACCCCCTTAAAATGAATTTCTCCCTCAAAATTCATCGGGGTTATAAATCATTTACTATTTATAGAAACCCACATCGTAAAAAGGAATAAAAAAACTTGGCTATAACAACTATAGTATGAAACGTTACGGTTACCCAAATTAACTCATCAACAGGTTTCCACGTTGGAGAACATAGGTGAAAATATGGATATGGAAGAAAAATCTAACCATCAAGTTCTGATGGAGAGTGGTAGAGAACATGGCTATGAAAAATCCAACAATCACAAAGCCATAGATTTGTGACCATCTAAGGTTCCATCTGATTCATCGGATATAAGAGCACTAGGACAACATTTTTGGTTTTCAAGATCATTTCCCTAAAGTTGCTGAAATTGGAATTAGAAGAAATACTTTCCTGATTTTGGTACAGTCTCACCGTTGGTCGTTCTTTGGAAAATTTCCACTTCATCTCTTAAAGAAATGAAGTTGAATTTTTCATTCGTGATGTGTTAGCAGATCATGTGATAGAATGATGGGTCATTCCATCTGTCTCAAACAAAAGTTTAGAAAAGTTATCAAAAAAATACATAAGTCCATCTATAGTGAGATTAATCATATATGGTTCCTAAAATGGACTTATACTTCATATATCATACTGATTAATATAATAAAACTAGTTTCTACTAAACAGGGACTTCTTGTAGGCCAGTGGTAGGTGATAAAGGCCAGTCGCACTTTGGTTCTGGGTTCAATTCCCACAGCCTTGTCCGACGCGATGTGCTGTCGCCCATCCTGCAGGTTGTCCTTTTTCTAAAACTACATTACTATAACATCCCATTAATAATATTGAAAAAACTTCTATCCTTAAACAATGCTAACTTATGTCAAACATAATCCATTCCAATCTTTAGGCTTATCCAAAATACTATTGTCCAATCTCATATTATAGTGAAAACGATTACCAAAGAGTTCATATAACAAGCATGTTAATACCATCGTTGATCCCCATATATCATGAGATATATCTTGTTGGTCACATTCCAAACATTCGAAGGCCTTAATCATATATTCTATTGAAAAATGAATACCCATTGAATATTAGTGAAAACATGAGTGCTGTCAAAAGTTAACTCTTTTCACATACCAAAACCTCAAACCCTGATATAACTATTTCCTTATATCAGTCATGAGCTCATGAATACTGTCAAACATTTCATTTTCTCATTATCCCTTCATTATGCACATATTATCTTTTTTTCCAAAAATATCTCAATCACTTTACATGGTTATCGGTACCATAAAATTATTGAAAACCACAATAAACCAATACATAAATATTCCAATATTCCATGATACTATATACAACATTATTTTGGAATCCTATTATATAAAAACCTTAATCATTCCACCACATCATTGTCATATTCAACATTTCCAATAGTGATCGAATGTGACTTCCCTTTGTCCTTTGCCTTAAGTGGTTTCTCATGACGACCATCACTAACCCTTGGATTAGGGCATTTATTAGCATAATGCCCCATTTCGTTGCACTTTATGAATTGAAGTGTTGGTGGTGCATTCTCTGCAGTATTTTCTTTATTCACATCATTAGAAACCCTATTTCTGATAATTTGACACTTAGCTGCTCGATGACCTTCTTTTCCACACTTAAAACATTTTCTAGTCCCTTTAAGACAATCTCCACCATGCTTCTTTCAACACTTTGAGCATAAAGAAACATTCATCTTCTTTTCACCATTATTCTGAGATTTCTCCTTGAACTCCATATTTTGTTTCTTGTCAAAACTATGAGATGGATAAGTAACACCATCTTCCATTTCTACCTTGATAGCACAACGTAAAATTTCTTCATAGCTATTGAAGTCTCTTATAGCTAATGCCCTTCGAAGATTTGGTTTTAAGACACTGAAGAATCGATCAACTTTACTTTCAGGTTGGATGATAAAGCCAGATGCATACCTTGCAAGCCTTGTAAAATTCGCTTCGTATACACCAATATATTAATCATCCTTTTGATTTAGTTCAAGAAACTCCTTCTCCATATTTTTTCGAAGAATACGAGCGAAGTACTTATTGAAAAATAAGTTCTTGAACTCGTCCCATTCCATGGATTAAATTTCATCTCTTGGACTCATATTCTTGATAAGATTCCACCATTGATCAGCTTCACCTTCCAAATGATATACTACTAAGATGACTTTATCATGTTCAGAACATTGAAGAACTGAAAATATCTTTTCAGTGGTACTGATCAATTGTTCAGCAAAAAGTGGATCAGAAGACCCACTGAAAGAAGGTGGATGTTGCCACATGAAGGAATCAATAGAATATTGTTCCCCTCTCTGCTCATTTGGAAGTCCATAATGATTCATAGCTTGTATAAGTATAGCAATAAGATTTTGAACTCCATCTCCCAAAACATTTGTTTGTCCAGGAGGACAATCATTGCATTGATCAACACGGTTCCTTCGTGTTCCAGCCATCGTCTAAAACCCAAAAAGAATAGCGTGAGAGGAAAAAATCATGATAGGGAAAACAACATAATAAAGGGGGATCACCTTCAATATCTAACATCTTAGGTTTAATTCTAAGATAGTTACCGTAATTCTAGGACTATAACCTATACTTATACTTAACCTTAGATACATCCCTAGACATACCTTAGAAATATCTCTAGGGATATCACTAAAATTCTCGCATCCCAGTTTCCAAAGGTTGACTAAACCTTTCCTCTGATAGAAACTGTAGAGACCCGAAGCTTTGCGTACATAGATATTACATTAGTTTTGCAGAATACATAATACATAACAAAAATAGACACACAAGGACCGTAATAGTTTAGTGTCTTTGCAAACTTGAACGTAATCTCCTAATCGTGGTGAAAGATCTTCAACATCTCCCATAAAGATCTTACACTTTTTTTCCTTACCTAAAACCTTTATTTTAATCCTAGGGGAAAATAAAACATAAAAAGGGTGAGATCAAATTCTCAGTAAGGGTAAGCATGGATAAAATAAAACATACCATATACATTTGAACTTAAAAACATGAACATAATGTTTAAACATCAAAATATTGAGAAACGACTTAAAACATGGAAGTACATAAGGCATAGATCATAATGGGACATAAATCATGATAACATAGCATGGGAATAAAGCATGTAATTGTGGAATCCATTAAGAACATGTAATGATTTCTATAGTAGCCAAGGCATTGCTGCCAAGACCATCTTAGTGGACAAAGTCCCATTCTAAATCAAGTTCACTCCTTGTTCTAGTCCTGTAATACTGAACCAGATTAACTTACCGTTCCAGCCATGTCTATCTCATGAGATATAAATCTTTACCCAATGTATTGGAGGGAGATATAGGTCCCACCCGTCTCATAATGAAATCATTCTTACTTGTGCCACAAAATAAACATACATCATTCATAATAACCCAATAAATAAAATGGGTTTCGTAAACATCATCCCATCACCACATAATCCATATAAAAGAAATGCATATAATTTCATAATAAGAAAAGTGAAACCATGTAAATCATAGAGACATGTTACTTGAAACATACACATATGAAATAATGTCATCTTAGATGAAAAATGGTTTTGATAAAACACTTGAAATGAACTTTTGAAGAAAAAATCCTTTCTTCTTCAAAATAATTTTCTTTTCAAAAAATGTCATTCAATTTTAAAAGAAAAGGATTTTTTTGAAAATAGTCATGAAATATTTTAGAGGAAGCTTCATTAAAATAAGTCTTTATAAAACCGTAAAAATCCTTTCATGCCATATAAGTTAAAGAAAACATTCTTCTCGTACTTTTGCCGGAAAAATAAAAAAAGTACCTCGTAAAGTAAACAAACGAAAGATTCCTTACATACCATGTAGTAAAATTCAAAAATGGGTAAAATGGACTTTAAAAATACATGAAAACACTTTTATAAAACAAGGACATGGATGATAGAAATAACCCCAGTAAATACTTACGAATAAGCAATCTTGGATAAAAATGAGATTTTCAAAATTATCCCTTACCTTAGGTCCGATATGCTTCATACGTATCCAAAAATCATGTATAATGATTTAAATAATGTCATTTAATTATTAAAGAATCATATTCATTGTTATTATATCATATATGGTTCACTTATGACTTTATATTACCCGTTCTTTTGAAAATTCATGTTAAAGTAGTGTTTTGGGTAAAATCGTTTCATTTGTCGTTCGTGTTTTAACTTGTAATTATTCATATGATTACTTAGATCATGATTAATTACATTCAGAATGTCAAAAATGATTTATATATAATATATATATTTATAATATACATATATATAATAGATTGATAAATGGAAAGAAATACACCGTTCATGGAGACGGTAGGCCGTACGTACGCATGAACGCTGTTTTCGTATCCTTATTGAATTGAATGGAATTAAGTATATGACAAACATATATATTTACATAAATCCAGTAGCATTATTATATCATATATTTCATTATTACTTATTATATATACTTTATAATCATTCTTGAATTTTTAACATGGAAAATGAATCTCATCACGTCGTGGTGACGGTAATCCGTACGTACGCACGAGCGATGATATCGTTCCCATGGAATTTTATTGGAGTGTATGTGTACTATTTCAGAATCAATATCACTTTAAAATAATCATATATAGTCATTATTTACACCATTATACCCATCTAAGTAAGGTGGTGTTAGAAAATAGATTACACCTCGGCGTGGAGACGGTATTCCATACGTACGCACGCGCGATGATTTCATTTTACATAGGATGGATAGATGGTGAAATAGGGTTGTTTCATACTTATAATAACATATTAGTATACGAGTTATAATGATGTTATTACTTCATAATGAAACAACAAAAGAAGAATAAGTAGAAGAAGAAATAAAGTTGAAAGAATCGGTAACAGACATTACCTCTTCTTTGAAGCGCCTCTTTGATACCTCCTCTTAGGGCACTAAAATTGGTCTTTGAAGAAGACCAGAACCTCTAGGATGTTTCTAGGTAAGTGGGTAAGTGAAATGGACAGGGTTTTTCTTAGCTTGAAGGCTCAAATTGGTTTGAGGAGGAGAGGGAGGAGGTGCCCTTTTATAAGGGAGGAGAGGGGCACCTTTGGAATTCTTAAAAATATTAATTTACAATAAATCTAGCCCCACTTAAAAACCACCAAAAATGACTTATATTCAAATATTAGATGATATAGGGTTGTAATCTCATCAACCAATCAAATTTAGACATGTTTTGATCTTATTTTAAACCTTATCATTTTGATTTATCATTATTTAATCTATTTAAGTTTATTTATGGTAATAAAATTATAAATTATAAATAGTTATAAATATTCACTTATGTGTTGTTAATTTTCCATAATTGGATACTTTATGACATTTTAGACTATAAATTTCAATTTATAATTTTGAAATATTTTTGTGATTTTTAAAAAATTTAATAATATGTTATTTTTATAAAATAACAATAGTGTCAATTTTGACACTATTCATTTATTTGAATTTAAATAAAATCTCAACTGAGGATATATTCGAACTAAAATATTTAATAGATTAATAAAAGGTCATATGTATCTAGAAAATTAGTTTAGAACATTAAATAGTTCATATAATATTTATTTTATTATTTTTAAAACCATTTATTTGGTTTATCTCTTAATAAAATAATTACAACATCATTTTTGTATAATTATTTAATATACTTATTTTTGCATAAAAATTAAAAATAAAATACTATGATGAATATCAATCTATTAACATTCACAAAAATACTTTACTCGAATTTATAATCTTAAAATTACAATATTTAAATTGTTATATTTATTAAATTATGAAGGTGACAACTTTGACATCATTTAAAATAAAATAATATAAGTGTCATAATCACTTTTATAAGGCTCCAAATGGTCAAATATTCGACCATTGGATTATTATGGTTTAAATTTGTATGAAAAATAAGTTTTGGTCAGGGTTTTGTGCATTTATGGTCACTATTAGTTTAAGAAAAACTATATTCTTGATTTTTCACTAGATAAACAATTTCTGCATCACTATTGTGTCATTATTAATGATAATTATTTAATCCCTAAAAATTATAAATAAATTAATATGATGTAGATAGTTTTATTAGATTTTTGGAGACTATTCATGTTCAAAGTTTCGTGATGTTTATCACTAAATTAAAATTATTATACTTATAAGATTTAAGAGAGTGACATGTTGTCACTTTCTTTGGTTTTAATAATAATAAAATTATTTTCATAGAAAAAAGTCCATTAAATGAATATAATCTGACCCTTAGGTGATATGGGTGGACTTTTATTCATCCAATATAATTTTGGCATGTTTTAGGGTAATTTTATAATATTATATTTACCCTTAATTACCCGATTTACCTTTAACTATGGTAAATAAAATTTACCATAGTTACTATTCATAATTCTAAAAAAAGCCTATTAACATAATTTGTGCCCACTGATTCCAAATATGGAATCCATTTTTTGGAATTCAATACACAAAAGTTTCATAAATTAAATTAAAATTAATCCCGTTATCGAAAGAAAATGGGTTTTTGTTTAAAACATTGCAAAATATTGAATTGATTTAACCTACAAATTCAAGGTAAAATTAATACTAATGACATACATTTTATTAAATGGTAAAAATATATTCTCTTTATACTTTAAAACCATTCAATATTATAATTTAACCATATAAATTATTACGATGAAAAAAAGTTGATTTTGATTAAAATATAGCGTGTTTTTACTATTCATTAAAATATGAAAGTTATCAGAAAAATATCAAAACTTTATCCAATGTAAATTTTTATATCCTGATTCAAAATAATAAGTTTATTTTGTAAAATTGAATTTATAAACATTTCAAAAACTAGATTTAAAGTGGGTGTGCCATCAAAAGGCGGGAAAACTACATTTTTTGAAAAATACTTATTTTACCCAAAAAATTTATTTTGTTCTTATACCATGTTATAGAAAATGTGTAAGATGAATAATAATGTTAGAAAATTCAAAATTTAGTTAATACTATTCATAACGGCTAGTTCATAATAATATTATAATAATATATCATTGTTTAGTAAAACCCGGTATTGCATACAACACATGCCGTCGAGGAAGGTCGTGATTGCGTGTAATGCAAGCCAAGTCAGGGTTGTGTGTTGTGCAAGAATACTTTATTATTTTGTATAACAGAATCCAACCATATTTCATTTATACATTGAATATATATATATATATACACTCAATGTTTCATGGAATGACTATTATAAAACAAACTTGAAATTGTGTGTAACAGAATCTAAGAATAGTGTTGCGTATACTTCAAGATAATACAGTGTGGCATATAGCAAACGATAATCTTGTTATAGCATAAAACACATGACATCAAATAAATTAAAATGAATATTTTTCATAAAATCTTGGGGTGTTACAGATGACATGCTCGATCAACTATGTGGTTCCATGTATTTCTCTAAGGTGGACCTTCAATCGGGATATCATCAATTAAAGGTGATGAAAGAAAATATTCTCAAAACTTACTTTCAAACTATGTAAGAACATTATGAGTTCATAGTTATTCCCTTAAGACTCAATAATTCTCCAGAAACATTCATGGAAATAATTAATGATTTTTTTAGAGATTACCTCAACAAATTTGGGGTCTTCTTTCTTGATAATATTTTAATATACTCTAAGATTAATGGGGAACATGAGGAGAATTTGAATATTGTTCAAAATACATTGAGAAGGGTAAAACATTATGAAAATTACTTTAAATGTTATTTTTATATGGAGGAAGTATCATTCTTGGGACCTGTTATCACCAACCAAAGAATATATGTGGAACCTTCTAAGATAAATTAAATCAAAGAGTGGACTAAGAAATAATCTATAATTAAGATCCATAGTTTGTTTGGTCTAGATGGTTAATATAATACCACAATACTTTACAATATTTTTATTTTTAAATAAATTTAATTTTGTTACTTGATTTTTTTATGCAACACCATTTTAATATTACTGTACACACAACATTTAATTGTCTTGAGTTACAAGAAAGACCTAGTTCCACCGAACAAAAATATACTAAGAAATATTATTATTTAATATAAGATAAAACTATATGTTAAATTAGCAGTTATGAATAGTATTAACCACATTTATAATTTTATATCTTTCATATAATTTTAATATTCATCTTATGTATTTTATAGACATGATGTAAGAAATGATTCCATTTTTTAGATAAAATAAGTATTTTACTAAAAACTGATGTTTTTTCACCTTTTGATGCTTCAATAATTTTAAATATAGTATTTGAAATTTTATATATTACATTTAATAAAATAAACTTCTTATTTTGAAGTGGGCTATAAAAATTTACTTTGGATGAATTTTTATATTTTTCAAATAGGTTTTATGTTTTAATGAATAGTAAATTTATACTAAATTTGAATTGAAAACACATTTTTTCATCGAATTAATTTTTGTGGATAAATTATATTACTTAAAGGTTTTAATGTAAAAATAGAATATATTTATATTATTTAATATAATTTTTTCTGTTGGAGTTAATTTTACCATTAAGTTTTATATAAAAATAATTTAATTTTTTGAAATGATTTAATTTTTAAAACCCTATTTTTCATCCAGACAACAAGATTAATTTTAAATTAATTACTAAATTTTTTGTTTTTTTTTTGAAAAATGGATTCAATATTTTGAATTAGTGGGTCCAAATTATGTAAATATATTCCTTTTATTTCAAGGAATTATGAATAGTAACTTTACTAATTTTTTTATTTCTGCAATTAAGGGTAAATCAGGTAATTAAAGGTAAAAATAAAATAACAATTACCCTAAAAATTGTAATAATTTCATTGGGTAAGTGTGAGTCGATTTTGGGACCACTTGACCAAATAGCCCAAAGGCATTCTATTTATTTGATTTTGGATAATCCATCTTTTAAGGGTTGAAGGGGAACCCTTGGATGACCTTAATATATTTATAATATTATATTTAATTAAAATCAAATTTTGTTATACTTTTATTTTTAACAAGTAATTTTTTTAATACAATGTTATATAAGTGATATGGTCAACTATAAATAGTAAATATAAATCCAAAATTATTATCTACATTATGGTAATTTATTTATAATTTTATAAATTAAATAATTAATTTAAATGTTTACATAATGATGAAGTAGTAATTGATTTTTTAAAGGAAGAATAAATTAAATGATATTAATAATATAAAAATAAATATAATTTTACTTAATCAAAGATATCAAAAATTTTTATTAATAACATAAACTTGTTAGTGACATATTTTAAGTACTGTTTATTTATTATCATATGGGTTTTATATTTTAAAAAATAAAAATATTTAATAGTATCAAAATTGAAATAAATGATACTTTAAAATAAATAATATTTATTAAATTATATAACATTATTAAAAATATATAATTCCCCCAAAAAATTAGGATAATTTAAAATATATCATAATGATCAATGTTAAATCATTTAATTGACACTTTCCCTTGAAAATGACATAGATATTTTTAAAATCTAAGAATGTGATCAAATGTCACGCTCTTGTTTCTTTTGAGTACACTAATTCTAATATAGTGATAACCTGGAGATAAATTTGATAATAAATAGTATTTATAAATATAAAAGAATTATATAAATCATATAAATTTATTTTTAATTTTTAGATACTAAATAATAAGCATAAATTATAACACAATAATGAAGAATTAATTATTTTATTAATATAATTATCAGATAAATGATATTAAATATATTAAAATAAATATAATATTAAATAATTGAGGTGATTCACTAATTTTTGAGTTGACTATGTCATGTTAGGAGTATATTAAATAGTTTTGTTCAAAGTTATCATTATGTTATAATTTTAATTAAAGTCAAAGTTCTGAATAGTTTCAAAATTGAAAGTATTGATATTTTATAAATATAACATAGTATTTAATTTTTTAAAATTCATAAAAATATTTAAAAACTAAAAAGTTATAATTATATTTTCCAAAATTATAAAATGTTTCCATTTTTGGTCAATTGACCCCATATAAGAAAATAATTATAACCATTTAATATTTACAATATTATTACAACAATTAAAATTTAATAGATTAAATAAGGATAAATTAAAATGATAAGGTTTAAAATATACTCAAAAATGTATAATTATTTTTTTTGAGATGATTTCACCCCATATTCTTCTTGTATTCTAAATAATTCACTTTAAATCCATTTTGAGTTGAAAATTAATTTAAATTAATTTAATAATTTGATAGTTTCCTAAAGTGCCCCATACCTCTCTTATAAAAGGGAACCTATACTTCTATTTTATTCACACCTCTAAAGTCCTATTTCTCATCCAACCACTATCCACATCTCCTCCCAACTTCCCTCACTTAATCCTAGAGGACATAATTTTGGAATGAATCTGACCTAAGGAGTCCTTTTGTTCAAATCAAAAATTGATACATGAAAAAGACACAACGTTTTTATCAACTCTTTCAAAGTTCTTTCTTACTATACATCCTCTTACAATTTTTATTGAATAAAAAAGTCATAAAATTAGTATCATATAAATTATAATATGTTATTATAATTATGGGACAACTATTTTCTTATTTTATCCACCCTACTAATAATACTATCAGTATGTGTGAGTGCATACGACTTACCTTTTCCACGCCGTGGTATAATTTTTTATTCAACAATACTTTATTTGGATCGGTATAAAGATGATTATAATGTATATAAATAATGAATATAACATTATAATTATTTTTTATAATTAATATATCATCCAATTACATAACATTTAACCATCAAGGTAATGATACCATCACACATGCGGACATATGACATACCATCTCTACGATGCAGTGATATTCATTATACACATTGACCAATGAATAATGATTATAAAATTTATATGAAGATTAAAAATAATAATTATGAACTTAATATCATTTTGTATTTTAATAAAATACATCCTATTCATAAAAACATAACTTAGAAGACAAAACAACAATTGGAAAATGAAGCAATTAACACCCGAAACAATGGTAATACTGAAATATTATTAACAAAATGAAATAAGAGGATCATGTATGACATCATAAATATTTATATAGTTCTATTATAATTTAATAACATGATTTAACCATTATATATGAGGTTAAATCACCATCAACTAAATTAAAGTACAAGGTAAGGGTTAATTTCACAATCACATTATTATCCGAGGTTGTTTATACATAATTATCTACTGGGACATCGTTTTCATCCATGCCCATGTTTCTTAAAATATATTTCAAAATATTATAAAAAAAAATTTAAAGTCATTTTCACCGAGGTTTTACTTTTTATAAAACATTTTTAAAGGAATCTTTCCATCATTTTCCAAACGAGGTACTTTATGGTCTTTTCAAAAAATTAAGGAAAGAATATTTTTTTAACTTATATGGTGGGGGAGAATATTTTTTGCTATTATGATTCCTTAAAATTTTTAATCTTCCCTTAAAATCATATAAGGTTATTTTTAGAAGAAATTATTTCTTTTATAATTTCATGGATTTAAAATTATTTAAAAGTAAAAAAGGGATATTTCTCTCAAAGAGTTTTAATGTTTTTATTTGATTATTTTCATCTATGTCAAAAACCTTGGTTAAGTTTTAGGCTTAATTGATGTTGATTTAGTATGATAAAATCTTCTATATTGTATTGAATGTTTTATGATGTGTTTGACTATGGATGTTCTCTTTTGACACCATTCATGGTTTATGGTTAAAGTATTAACTTTTAGTATACCTATTTTAATATTAATGTTTATGTTATGTTTCACCATTTTCATATGAGGAATGCTTTGGACATAGTGAGTGATAGGAGGGGCCCGATATAGCCCCTAGATACATCATTATGTATCATTAAAAAACTAGTGTCTTGGCATGAGTCTTTAATTGTATGGTTATGTATGGTCTTGTCACAAGTCCTTTATGATGTGGTTATGATGTTTGAAATTATGAATTCCCTCAATATGAGATTAGTTATTGATATCACATATGATTATTCAAATAGTAGAATATGTATGTGTATGTTTAAATGGAATTATATGATTTATTATCACCAAATCATGTTAAAGACTTTGTTAAAAGGATTTGTGTTTCAATTTTATACCTTGTGTTAAAAGTTTATGCTTATTTATGATATCTTAATCTTTATTTTTTACCCTTAATGAGATTATGAGAACACCCCTTTTTTATGTTTTATTTCCATAGGATTCCAATAATTGTTTTTTGATTGATATTCAGGGTTTATCTAGGAGAATAATTGCATTGTCAAAGAATTATATATGTTGAATATTATGTTTTGAATTGAAATGTATTGTTCTTATATGTAATATATTTTCCAAAAATGCTAAACTGATTGGTCATTCGGGACATGATTCCTTGTAATCAAGCTAATGTATTAAAATAATGCACCGACTCTGGGCTTCTGGAGTGGGGTAGTTACAGTTGGTATACTAGTATGTTTAACAACAACCTTGGAAACTAGATTTAGGAAACATAGATTTGGGAACATAACCATAAGATAGACTTTGAAAATAAGAATAGAATAATGTCCCAAATTTTAGGTAAAGTAGAGATAATGCGTTTATTAATAACAATACATCCATTTCTAGATGCTAATAGTGGACATGATTCTAGTACCAATGTACCTAGGAGTAATAACTCAGACTAAGTGTTTTGGGCTTGACTCAGGGTAACCTTGTACATGACAACGAGCCTTACTAAGCATCTAGTTTGATACTCTTAGTATATATTCTTATGGTAATTCACATTTTCTTTAAAAATTGTTATGAAAGATTTATGAAAAAATACATACCCAAAGAAGCATTGTTTATGGTTATGAGATTAAATATGAATAAAATTTTCAATTTATGTTAAGAATTTTTCTAGTTTTTGGATTATACATTATGATATAATATAATATAGTATGTTCCATTTTTTAGAAATGGAACCTAGTGGAAGAAATATAAATCCTATCAACACACATAATACATGTAGGGATTTACCTCATATTCAAGATAAATATGTTAGGTAAGGAGACAAAATTTGTTCTGAACAACTTATAACTATACTGGAACAACTGATTTGGGTTATAAAAAATAACCTTACCCTTATGGAGCACCCTGATTCAGAGTGTGGTGGATAAATGTTATACCGCTTCATGAGAAAACAACCTGAAACATTCAATGGGACTATAAATCTATTTGTATCTAAGTAATGTATATGTTTCTTAGAGGAAATATTTCTTGCTTTAGTGAGTAACAAAAAGGAAATGTTTTCATTTAAGTTTATCATCTCTCTAGAGATGCAGATTAATAGTGGTCACTGATTAAAAATAATAAATATGAGTAATAAATTTTATTTATAGAATGAAATGATTTTAAGGAAATTTTATTGGAAAAGTATTTCCCTTATGAACATAGAGAAGATATGGAGAGAAAATTATTAAATCTGAGGTAAGTAAGGGATGAGATTATTGCAATGTATGAGGAAAAATTTACATGGTTATAAATACATTCTACAAACTACATATGTAACCCAAGGAGTAATATTTACCATTTCATTGATGGGTTAAAAATATTTCTATGAAAGGAATTGGTATCCCAAACATCCCCATCATATGAAGATATCACCTCATGTGCTATCAAGGAAGAGGAAAAATTTTCTAAGTCTTATGATATTAAGGGAAAGTAAGAGAAGAAGTGAATGGTGGAGCAAGAGATAGATAAAGGGGAAAGGTAAAGAAGGATTTTCCAATATGTGAAAATTTTGGGAAGAAACACCCCAATACATGCCTAAAAAGAATCTGAGTTTCTTAAAAGTGTTGAGATAAAGGTCACGAGGCTCATCCTTGTAAGGGAAAGGAAGAAGTTGTAAATGTGTTGTTCAATAGTTTTAATGAGATATGACATTATGAAAATTATTATCTGAAATTTCAATAAAATATATCTTAGATTAAGTAAATGGATCATGGTCAACCATATGTTGTTACTATAATCAAAGAGGAATAATTATTGTATTTGTGTTTTTGGATTCAAGAATTATGTTATTATATTCTAGTTATAAGAATAATGTATTTTATTAGGATTGTACTGTATTAATTATTCTTTAATTATTTTAAGGCATAGACATTTTCATTAAGGTTTTTAAGGTGATAAAATATTTGGTATGTTACAATAAGTACAACATTATGTTGTTTGGGGAATATGATGTTAAGATAGATTTTTTGAATATAGATAACTTTTTGGATAGTCAATTTAGATAAAAGTATTTTGGTCAAGTCTTAACATTGGAATAGATTATATAGAGGTTAAAGAATGATTTATTGGATACTTTGGCCTAACTTTTTGGTTTTATTAAACATTTAGAGGATGAAGGAAATAATTTTAAGCCTTACGATTTATAAAAATCTCTTCAAGCATGAAAAAACATTTTTGAACTATCATTTTGAGGTGAATAGGATGAAGTGAAAATATATCAAATCACAAACAAATTATGAGATAATTCTTATTACATGGCCTGAAATGAAGTTATTTTTCTAGAGTTCCTATCTGAATAGTAAAATGATCCCCCATATCCTAGAAAAATTATATACAAAAATGTCTTAAACTAATAGATTACTTTTTATTAAACCAATGATATTTTAAATCTTCATATATTTATGGGTTTGATGCCCTCAATTTTCCATTTATCATTTACTTTTTTATGATGGATGACTTCAATGACTCCCTATAAATATTTATTTTTTCCTCTAAGTACATATCTATACTTTCCACTAATATTCTCATATTGGAAAGCCTAATTTGGTGGTGAACTTCACATTTCCCTTTCCCTCTTATTAATATTATAGTTAATAAACTGTTATTCCGATGTGGGTTTTTCATGAAGGTATTTCTTTAATTTTCTAAGTGCAATTTCAAATTACAGGGACGAAATTTATTGGAGGGGAGAATGTAACACCCCAAGACATTATAATATTTTAATTTCCAAATAAATTTAATTTTTTTATTTACCTTCTTACATAACACCATGTTAAGCATACATTTCACACAATAATGAATTGTCTTTCATTACATACATGGCCCAATTCTACCGAACAATAATATATTAATAAAATATTATTATTTAATATAATATATAAACATGAAGTTAAATTAGAGGTTATGAATAGTATAAACCATATTTTTAATTTTATTTAATCTATATAATTTTAACATTCATCTTTTATATTTTATAGGCATGACATAAGAAAAGATTACATTTTCGGATAAAAGAAGTATTTTTAAAAAAATACAGTTTTGTTGCCTTTTGATGGTACACCCATTTTAAATCTAGTTTTTGAAACTTTTAAATATTCTATTTAACAAAATAAACTTCTTCTTTAGAAGCTAAATATAAAAATTTATTTTCGATGAATATTTTATATTTTTCTGATAAGTTTTATGTTTTGATGAATTGTAAAAATATACTAAATTTTAATTGAAAACAAATTTTTCATTGAAATAATTTATGTGGATAAATTATATTATTTAATGGTATTAAATTAAATATAGAATATATTTTTATTAGTTAATATAATTTTGGTCACTGGCATTATTATTACCTTGAATTTGGATTTACAAGAATTTCAATCTTTTACAATGTTTTAACTTTTAAAAACCCACTTTTCATTTAGACAATAGGATTTATTTTAAATTAATTACTACAAATTATTTGTTTTGAATTTTAAAAAAATAATTCCATATTTATATTCAGTGCATCTGAATTATTTAAATATATTCTTTTTATTTTTGGTCCTTATGAAGAGTAACTTTAGTAATTTTTTTATATCTGTAGTTAAGGGTAAATCAGGTAATTAAATGTAAAAATAATATTATAATTACCCTATCACTAGTCATAATTTCATCAGGTAAGTTTTTTTCAACAAAATGAATCCTTAATTCAATTTTGTGACCACTTGGAGCCACTTGGCTGACTTTAATATATTTATGATATTATAATAAAAGAAAATCCAATTTTGTTATACTTCAGTCTTTAACAAATAAAATATTTTAAACATGATTTTATATATGTGATATGGTCGAATATAAATAGTATTTATTAATAAATTTTTTTATCTATATTATGGTAATTTATTTTTAATTTCTAAAAAATAAAATAAAATTAAAATATGACCCAATGATGATGTAGCAATTGATTTATAAAAGGTATAATCAATTGATTAATATTAATAATATTAAAATAAATTTAATATGAGTAAATAAATGATATAAAAAAATTGTCTTGATGACATATAAATGTTAGTGACATATTGGAAGTATTTTTCTAACATCATCATGTTGGTTTTATATTTTTAAAAATGAAAATATAGAATAGTATGAAAATTGAAATAAATGAGACTTTAAAATAAATAATATTTTATCAAATGTTATAGAATTATAAAAAAGTTTACCTAAATAATTATTATAGTGTCAAATATATCATAATTATATTTTTTTAATCATTTAATGGACACTATTCCATGAAAATTACATAGATATGATTAAAATCCAAGAATGCGACAAAATGTCACACTCTTATTTCCTATAACTAGCATAATTTTAATATAGATATAATCTGGAGATGAATTAGATAATGAATAGTATTTGGAAATAGAAAAAATTATCTAAATTATAATTATTTATTAATAATTTTTAATGACTAAGTAATTACCATAAATAATGACACAATAGTGAATAAGTAATTATTTTATCAATTGAAATACAAAATAAATGAAATTAATTATATTCACATAAATAAAATTTGTCCTTAGAGAGGTGATACAAAAAACTTCTTGGTGAATATTACATTTTAGGAGTGTTTTAACTAGTTTGGCTTGAGGCTATCTTTCTTTTTGAATTTTAATTAAATGCAATGTTTATTAATTGTGTCAAAATTGACACTATTGATATTATATAAAACTACAATTTTATTAAATTAGTTAAAAATCATAAAAATATTTAAAAAATAAAAATTGATCATTATAAGGTATAAAATTTCATAAAGTTTCTATATCTTGTCAATTGACACCATATAAGTAAATACTTATAACCATTTATTATTTAGAATATTATTACCACAATTAAATTAAAATATATTAAATAATGATTAATCAAAATGATATGGTTTGAAATAAAAACAAAACTTCTCTAATTTTTATTGGTTGATAGTATTCCTACCCATCGACGTCTTACCTTCAAAATAATTCACTTTGGATCCATTTTAAGTTAAAAAATAATTTATATTAATTTAATATTTTTATAGTTTCGTAAAGTGCTCGTACCTCTCTTATAAAAGGGAACCTCTCCTTATATTTTATTCACACCTCTAAATCCATTTTATTAGAAATAACCTAATTAAATCTCCTAAAAAATTTCCTAACTTCATCCTAGAGGCTGTAATTTTATAATAAATCCAACATAATGAGTCATTTTGTTCAAATCAAAAGGGGATACCCGAAAAGGTGGTAATTGTTTTATCAAATCTTTAAAATTTCATTCTACTTATACATATTCTTCCTATTTTGTTTTAATTTTTTTTAATAAAAACAGTATCATATACCTACTAGGATATTATAATAATTACGGGAAAATGATATTCCTCCTTTCATCCATTATATGAATAATAATATCACCATGTGTGCGTACGTATGACTTACCGTCTCCACATCATGGTGTAATTTTTTATTCAGTACTAATTTATTTGTATGGGTATAATAATAAGTGTAATAGATATAAATAATGAATATAACATGAAAATTATTCTGTATAATTAATATAGCATCCATTTCCATACCATTTAACCATCAAGGGAATGATATCGTCGCACATGCAAACGTACGACCTACTGTCTCCAAGATGCGGTGAGATTCATTCTACACATTGACCAATAAAGTATGATTAAATAAATTATATCATGATTAAAAATAATAATTCTGAACATAGTATCATTCTTTATATGAAAAAATAAATCCTACACATAAAAAACATGACTTACATGGAAAAAATGGAATGGGAAAACAAACCAGTTAACACCCAAAAAATTTGTAATACTAAAATATTATTAACAAAATGATATAGGATGATCATATATGATATTATAAATATGTATATGGCCCTGTTATATTTTAGGAACATCCTTTAACAATTATATAGGAGGTTATAAGACCCTCAACTAAAGGAAATTTCATGGTAAGGGTTAATTTCACAATCTCATTACTATTCGATGTTGTTTATATATAAGTATCTACTGGTACATCTTTATCATCCATATCGATGTTTCTTAATATATATTTCAAAATATTGTCAACAATTTTCTAAATTCATTATTACCCATGTATTAATTTTTGTAAAATGTTTTGAAATGATTCTTTCTATTATTATCCAAACGCTGTACTTTATAAACTTTATGAAAAATTAAGGAAAGAATGTTTTTTTAACTTATATGGAGTGAGTGGATATTCTATGCCATTATGACACCTTAAAATTTTGAAGCATTCCTTACAATCTTACGAGGTTGTTTTTAAAAGAAATTTTTTCTTTTATAATTTCATGTATTTTAAATGATTTCAAAGTAAAAAGGTATATTTCTCTCAAAGAGTTTTAATGATCTTATTAGATTATTTTAATCTATGTCAACATCCTTTTTTGGATTTTAGGCATAATTGAAGTTGATTTAGTATGATAAAATCTTCCATATTGTATTGAATTTTTTATGATATATTTTACAGTAGATGTTCAATTTTGATACCATTCATGGTTTATGGTTAGATTATTAACATTTTATATGCTAGTTTTAAATGAATTTTTATGTTATGTTTCTCCATTTTCAAATGAGGAATGCTTTGGACTTAGTAAGTGACAGATGGAGCTAGATACAACCCCTTGATGCATTATTAGGTCTGATGATACAAACTAGTATCTTAGAATGAGGCCTTGATTGTTTGGTTTTGTATGGACTTTCTAGGAGGCCTTTACGGTGTGGTTATGATGTCTGACATTATGAATTCCCACATCCTGAGATTAGTTATTAACATTACATGTGATTATTAGACAAGTAGAATATCCATGTGAATGTTTAAAAGGAATTATTTTATTTATTCTTGCCATATTATGCTGAATATTATATTCAAAAACCCTGTGTTTGAGTTTTATACCTTTCCTTAAAAGTTTTTTCTCAATTATGATAGCTTCCGTTATACTGTTTACCCTTATTGGGCATCTGAGCTCACCAATTCCTTATGATTTATTTTCCCAATATTCCAAGAAGTTTTTATTGCTGTGAAGGGTTAAGATAGGAGAATAATTGTGTTCTCAAAGAATTTTCTATGTTCCATATTATATTTTTAATTGTAATGTAATGTTATTATATGTACTCTATTTTCTAAGATTGTTAAATTGGTCGGTCTTTCGAGACTTTATTCCTTGTAATCAAGAAAATGTATTAAAATAATGATCTGACTCTAGGATTCTAAAGTGGGGGAGTTACATATAATACTATATATTTTTGAGCAAATTATCGTGATTGTCAAACCCACTAACCATGATGAATCGGATGGGGGAAAGGTTATCTAGACTAAGGAATTTGAATACTACTTCAAAAGAGTTAAAAAAGAGGCATAAAACTGCACAGGTACCCAACCTTCCTACAAGTGGGGAACTCTTTTTCATGCACTATGATGCTTCAAATAAGGACTAAGTATGTTCCCTGATAAAAATGATAAAGTTATTGCCTATGACTTATGGTAGTTGTAAATTAATGACTAAAACTATCCCAAGCATGATCTAGAGTTTTTAGCTATGGTCTTTGCATTTAAAATCTAGAAACATTATCTTTATGGAGATAAGTGTGAAATATATACTGATCATAAGAACCTGAAATATGAATTAACATCAAAATATCTTAATAGGCACCAACAAATATGGTTATAGATCTTTAAGGATTGTGACTCGTCAATCCACTAACATCTTGGAAAAGAGAATAAAGTGTCAGAAGCTCAAAGTAAGAAAGAATCCTAAAACATTATAAATTATGATAATTGATAAGGATATAATATTATTATATTTTCAATGAATGAAAATAGTAATTATTAAGGAAAAAATAATCAACAATCCTTTCTCAAATGATTTATCAACCATCCATCATGGAGAATATAAATAATTATCAAATTAATGATGTGGAAATATAGATGAAGGTGGAATGTATGAGAAAGGGGCATCGTTAGTGTTCAAAATTGATAAGGAATGAGTTTTAAGATTTGATTCATGAATATGTGTATCATCCATTCTAGAGAAAAATAAAGCGATTTTGAGTGACACACATAGCTTAACCTTCTCTATTCACCCATGGAGCACATAGATGTATCGAGATCTCTGAGAGAACTATTTGTGGGATAATATGAAGAAGGATATTGATGAATATACATCAATGTTTCTTATATTTCCTCATGTGAAGGATGGAAGGGAAAAGTATAAGGGGGTGATAAAACCATTACCCATACTAACTTAGAAATGGGAAAACATAACCATGGACTTTGTCACCAAAAATCCAAAGAAATCCCGAGAAAAAAATTCTATATGTATTGTAGTGGATCCTCTTACAATGACATATCACTTTATCTCAATTCGAGAGGAATTCTCACTAGATCAAATCACATGGATATACATCATATAAGTGGTAAGGGTTTATGGAGTCCCCTATCGATTGTATCTAATTGATATCTTCTACTCACCTCCATGTTCTAAAAAATTCTCTGATATTCTCTAAAAACTTAGTTAAACCTAATTATGAATTATCTTCTTCAAACTGATGTCTAATCAAAGAGGAATATTCAGACACTAGAATAAATTTTGAGAGAATGTTCTATGTACTTCAAATGAAAATGGTACCAACATCTTCATTTGGAAGAGTTCACGTGAAACAACAATTTCCACTCAAACATACAAATAGATCCATGTGAATCCCTTTATGGTAAAATATACAGAACAATTACATACTTGGATGAAGTCAATGAACATAAACTGTAATGACCTAAAATGGTAAAAAAATGGAGGAAAAGTTGAAAACCATTCAAAATCACACCAAGGAATCCCAAATTTGATAGAAGAGATATAAATACAATAATTGACCGGTCTTAGAGTTTTAGGTTATATACTTTTTATTTCTTTACATATATCCATGGAAGATAATCATGAGATTTGGGAAGAAAGGAAAGATGTGTCCCAAGTACATCTTCCCCTTTATGATTCTTGATCATGTCAGAGAAATAGAATATCTACTATCACTTACACCCACCAAATCTTAATTACATGACATATTCTATATATCTATATCGAGGAAGTACATAAAATATCCCTCACATGTACTAAATCCAGATGTGGTACAGTTTGAAAATAATCACTCTTACAAGGAATAGTCATTGAAGATCTTGGACTATAGAGAAAAAGTTCTACATAACAAGAATACTCACTAGGTCAAAGTAATATGTCAGAACTATACATATGAAGAGGAAACATGGGAACTAGATTAAGTGATGATGGAGAAATACCCTCACCTATTTGTGTAAAATGAAATTTTGAGGGAGAAATTTCAAAAGGGGGGAAGAATGTAATGACCTGACATTTTATAAATGGAAGTGTTTCCATTTTTAAATTACATTATATATTATAAAACACTTACATATCATTAATATCATAATAAAACATCATTCTCATAATTGATGAATGAACTAAGTAAGATTCATAGAAATTAAGAAACCTACACCAATAGAATAGTACCTTCACACTTGGAATAGAAACATGACCATGACAAATAGTATTCCAGCCAACAGAATAGTAAACCCACTTATGAAAATATAAATAAAATTTACGTATCTTATAAATGAAATTATGATATAACTATATAATAGTATAAGTAAATAAATGTTCTAAAATTGAAAAATTATGTTTTGTTATTTTTTAAAACATAAATGTTTATTTACAATTTTATAATTTATATAATTATCTACAAGAAACATTATTTTAATTAAATGTATTCATAAATTAATATTTTTTTGTCTTATTATTATAAGATAATTCAATGAGACCTTAATTAATTTTTTAAATGTTTTAAAATTGATTTTGATTTTAAAATCAGTATTTTTTTGAAAAAATTATGATTTTAATTTAAAATTAAATTTATAATATTTCATAAAATATTTTCAAAAAATATTGATATTTTTTGAATTCTACATGTCAAAAAATAGTAATGGGGAATTTTTGGGATTTTTCTAATATAGTTGAAATTTTGGTGAATAAAGAAATACCCTAATTTATGATATTTAACAAATAAATGAATTATTGAGTCCTAAATTATGTTTGGAAGATGGAAGCCCGTAATACAAAACAGTATATCACTAGTTATTTTGTTTGTTAATAGTATTCATACTGTTAATAGTCTTGGGAGAAAATAAGAAAATAGTGAATAAAATAATAAAAAACACCCCATCATCCCCTATGAATACCACCCCTCATCACCTATTCTCTACACGCCGTTAAATATTTGAAGCTTGTCTAAATTCTACCCAATTATCGTCCCAAGAATATTCCATAAGTCCAGTAGCCTTTTTTGTCAACAAAATACTAAATCTAATTTCCCTAATGTGGTTCTCAAAGAGAAGAAGTTGGAGAAGTATAATCCTCATCCGTTTTTCTTTCAATTTCTTTTTAATTTCCATTATTTTATTATTTTCCACTAACCTCCCCTTATCCATGATTATTGATAAGTATGATATCTTATATATATTGTAAATTTATTATGTTAATGGAATAATCCATCATCAAACCTCTTATCCTCTCCCTTTTTCTTAAAAATAAAGACATCATCCTTGAGTTGTTGATCTATTACCTTCAAGGATGACATGTTTTTTATTTTCCTGTACACATTAAAGGTGGGTTATAAAACAATGATAATAGTCTAAAAACATTGTAAAAAATATTTTTGGCACTTTTTATGTTCTGTAACTAGTATATAAATACAATACTAAATAATAAAACAAAACTAGTTCCTGATGATCAAAAACCCACTACATTTATCTATACAATTATTATTAATGTTTGATCTAATTATTCATCGCAATATCTAGAAAAAAATAATTTATAAGACTAATTAATGTTCTATGTGCTCACTAATAACATATAATTTAAATTATTTATATCTATTCTCATCTTACATGAACTTCTATACTTGTATACATGCAAACAGATCATGAAAATAAAGAAAAGAACACTCTCAGAATGATATAATTGAACCCTATAACTAATTATAATGGACATAGATGAACATAATAAAATTATATAAAATAAAATACATGTATAATAGGTCATTTAATTATTAGTTAATTAATTAAATTTTATTATCTAGGATATTAACGTGAATAAAGTATTTAGACATAAGGTAAGTGGATTCTTGAACCCAATTTCATTTCATTGGGTTATTTTTATTTTGTACCGAATTTCAGTGTGGATTTGAATTTAATACTCCTCTAATATAATTTAATTTTTCTTAAATTTAAGGATATATATGTTTTTAATATGGTTTAATTAATAACATAAATATTTTCCAAAATAAACATTCTTCCCAGAATATATCTTAAATCCTCTTAAGACTGTTTCTTCTTCAATCAGGTGTGTATATTCTTATACAAAATATGTTTTTCCCTTTATCATTTAGGAATTAAAAATTTTATTCATGAATATATTATATATAAAATGAATCCATTTAATTTATACTATTTATTTTATATCCATAATTGATATACGTTCTATGTGGAAAGAATGATTAAGTAAATTCTATGATGTAACAAGTGTTTCTAGAATTATATAGCCCTCCAATGAACCGTGTAATGAAATATATCTCATGAGTTAATGCTATATATGTCTAAAAATTATTCTATAGTTTTTCAAAATGTTTATGTAATTATTATTTACATATTTTATGTGTGAACATGATGCCAACTTTGTTCACAGCTATGTGTTGTATTTGACAACTAGGAAATGATGTTTTATGTTTATACATTTCAACATTCCATGCCATTGTCTAATGATTCCACTAATTATTATAATTATGATACAATAATTATTCTATGATGAAAATGATGATTATTCTCACCCATTGATTCATATTCTTATCCATATTCTTTACTGGGCATTTAACTCACCCCTTTCATTGATGCATATCCTTATGTGATTACTTATATTAAAGAGTATATAAGAGATAGTAAGAAGCTAGAGAATAAGAAATTAAAAAAAAAATATGTTTTATTATGTAAATGTTATGTATGGTCCTAATTTTCCCAATAAATTAAACCTTTAGACCCTTTATTATTAATGATTTTATGTTTTTTATCTTTATAATGATTAAATAGTCATGAAATAAAAGTATGTTCTCTTATAAGGATATGTTTAATTATAAATAGTTTTTTAAAATATAAATTATTATGATTTATCATTGTAATTTATTTCTATTGTTATTTATGAGCTAATTAACTGAAAGGCTTACCTAACACCAACAGATTATTATTTCAATTAACAGAAAAATATATAAATTGTTTTGAAAATATTAAAAGTGATATATTTTTAAGAAATTATTGTGTTCCAAAAAATCAGAAGAATAATGTAATATAATATGTTTATTTTGTTGTATTTTATTTTAATTATATATTTTAATTCCATATTTTTGGGACTTTGGGCCACTGATTTGGTCCCTAAGTCTATTAAGACCTTCAGGTCGCTCAGGCCTTCGAATCTGTAAGGCCTTAGGGCCAACTCAAGGCATTAGAACCACATTAAGTGCAGATGTAAACTAGACAACCTATAAGAAAAAACCTCTAGAAAGAGGATGAGAAAGAAGATTTCACCATAGCAGAAGCTAAATGGATTGCAAGAATGAGAGGGTATGACACTTTCCATCAGTAAAATCCTATGCATGCATGGGAAAGCCTATCTAAACAGCCATGAAAAGGTGGAGAGCTGATTTCACGATGAAGATGATGGGGAGGAGCAGATCCAATTAGTTATTCTAGGTTGTATGTAATGTTTGAAGACTACAGGCAATGAATTTCTCTAAGGCCTACGGGCCATGTAATAATTATGCCTACGAGCCTTATAAGGGTTCCACCTCACCCCTTGAATGGTGTATTATCAATAATAAATAAAAAATGAAGGCCTTCAAGTCATTGGAGGTAGTAATTTTAAAAATTGTTAACATAAGGTTAATAATAAATTATAAGGGTGAAAAATTAACCAAACAATTTCTTAATTTTATTAAAAGATATTATTTTTAATCCTCCTCATACTATATTCTAATTATTTTAATTGGGATCCATTTTTATAAGAATAATATTTCATATTAATTTATACTTTAAGAAAACCCAAAATTACCCATCCTCACACTTATAAAATGATATCCATTCTCTAATTTATTTACATCACATTGAGAATCCTATCATGACCGACGAATGAAAAATTCCATTATAAACATCCTTATCTATGTTTTTTATTTTATTCTATTCTCAAGAGACCTACCCTAAGCCCTTTATTATGATACTGATGGAGAACTTTCAAGTAAGATGTAATCATCTTCACTGAGAACTTTCATTTTTCTTCTTCTTACCACTATCTATTTTTTCCTAACTATTAAAATATAATAAAAACGGTTTCTACCTTATATATAGATGTTATTATTTTCATGGAATGATAATTATCCATCACCTTTCCTATCAAAAGGGTAACAAACCATTGCTTATATGTACAGTGTACCACCACCTCACAAACCGATGATATTTACTTTCCATTACCACCTGACATGAATTTTCATAATGACAAAACTAATTAATATATATTATATTTCTTATATAATTATTCCTATTAAATTATATTTTCGTATCTACCTTCTTAAATTCCAATCTATTTGAAGATGATAACATCACTCATGTGTACGTGTGGAAAACCACCTCCACGATGCATTGCGATACATTTTTAGTTCACAATTTAATTGTATGGTAATAAGGATATATTTAATTAATATATATAATATATATAATATACAAACTATTCTTTAATAGTTAATTATTATTTAACTTTATTTCATTCCATTTTTCGAAAATTGAAAACAACTTTCATTTGTATATATGACTTACCATATATAGGAATGGTGTAATTCATTTTTCAATATATATATATATATTTATGTATGAATCTTAATAAATATATAATTAATATATATTACATTTAAATAATCATTAAAATTATTTATATTTTGGATCCATGATCGATTTACAATCACAAAATCTACCTAACCAAAACATATTTGAAAAATGAAGCAGTTATTACCCGAAATATAGATTTTAATAAATAATTATTAATAAATGGGTGAGAAAAGGTTATAAATAAGTAATATTTTTTTATATGTATGATTATTTTTCTTCAATGGATTTATAATAAATATATATTTATTATACAATTGGGTTGAACACAAACAAAGGATATTGGATGAGTGTTATGGGTTCATTTCATAACCTCAAAATTATATAGGATTGTTTATGTTTAAGCCTCGCCTAGGAAAATTATTTGATAATTCTATCAAAATATCATTTATTTTTGTTGTTTTCCATGTCTGATAAACAATTTTATGATTTTTGATATGATTAATTTTATCTAGTACCAATTTAATAATGTAAACACTATATATAGGATATTGAGGTTTGGATCATCATAATTGGTATCTTGTAAGGTTTAGTAAAAACCATGGAAAAAGGATTTATGAATGCATATATTGGGGAATATGACCTCATAGTTAACTTTTAGCATAAGTGAATGTATATGATAACATCTGAATGTTTCTTATAAGGTAGTTATTAGGAGTCTTTCCCACAAATATATTTGTGTTTTGATACTACATTTGGATGTGGTTTTGGATTAGATGTATCTAGGTGTAATAACCCTGAAAATATTATGTCAACATTTCTCAATCATCATTTTTATACACGATCAATATTCCATTACTACACACCCAGATTCTCACTTCTATGTGATATTAAAGGGTAAAATCTAATTTTTATGAAAAAATATAAAGTATTTTACAAGAAAATAACCAAGGATAACCTATGTTAAACAAAAGCTTTCATATTGTAAGAAAGAGGTATTCATGATTTATACATCATATGAATAATATTCCATGAATTACCAATATGATTATTTGATTGATACACTATGGTTTTTAGATTTAGTCAATGGTTGGATCTAGAATAAACCACATTAACATAGAATGTTATGGAAAATATTGTGATCATGAGATTGAGAATTGAATGGTGACTTAAGTGAATGATATTGTTATTATGGTTAATAATTTATTATGATATATGATTAAAAAAATTACACCTTAAATAACATACAGAATCACAAAGGAAGGGAAATATAATGTTCTCTAAGATCTTGGGTGGGGGAGACCATGGATGAAAGAAGGAATAATTTCATTCATGCTAGATATATTGAATGAGGAACCACATAAAATGTCTTAAAGGAATGGGAAAATGTTTTATAGCCTGAAATAAAGTGACCATGTCGATGAATTTTAGAGGAAAAAAATAAAAGTACAATAGAAAGAAATAAATTACCTCTAATGAGACCATTTAGAGTTCAATGTATTATTTGTGTAGAATATGTCAATATTTGAGTAAATTAATTAATCCAAGGGATAATTCACAAAAAAAGGAAGGACATATGTTTTGGAAATAATTCAAGTAGAATGATTCAAGTGTTTATATATTAGTATTTTAGAATTATATTGTAGAATTATTATATCTACGATACTATTGATATAAGAATCATGAAACATATAAAGATTATTCATTTTTTTTGTATTTAGAAATATATGTTAGATGGTATTAATATCCAAGAGAATTGTTTTAATGGAAAGGTGGTGATTGGAATTGATAAAGTAAATGAGGTAGTATTAGTGACCTTAAAATTGATTAGTGATTTGATGAAAAAGTTATTTAGGTCATTTTTAATAAATCTTATTACATTTTTTGGATTTATGAGAATACTCTACAATTTTATATGAGAAATAAAGATTTTTTTAAATCATATTTTTTATTGGGTTGATATATGAGTTATGGTAACCATAATTTGATCATAATTTTATGATTTTCATAAGTTCAAAGGCAGAGATACCCCTTTTTAGGTGTTATGCGATATGATTTTTAAGGTGATTTGAAGCATTTAATGGGTTAAAGGAAGAACACTCTATCGAGGTATAAAAACCCCTTTGGGTAAGTATATGATTTTATTTTATGTTAATTATAGTATATTGGATTGTGGAATATAGATAATACTTATGGTTAAAAATTTATTCATTGAAAAGATGATATTTTTAAGAATATTCACGGTCAAGTTAAGGATTAAATTTTAGGTTAGTTTTTAAATTTTATTATTGAAATTTTGGTTAATTTAAAAATATTATAAGATTATAGAGTTATTTATCATGGTTAGTAATGATATTTTTGGGATGATTTATTGGGCTGATGAATATGTAACCTTTTGGGTTAATATGTGCTTTAACATAATTAATTATTTGGGAAGAATGTAATTAAAATTTTAAGGATGTAAATTAAAAGACCTGAGATCAAATTTGAGGTAAAAAAATTATTTAATAGCAAGTTTATTAATTTTAATTATTATTTGTGGTTATTTAGTTGTGGAATAATCTTTGTTAAAACATTGAATTTATATAAAAATTTTGTGGTAAAATGTATTATTTATTCATATAAATTCCTATAAATTTTTGATATTATCTTACCTTATGGTAACCATTTTAGTTATTGTTAGTATTTAAAGACTATAGGAATAGATTAATATCCTTTTCATGATTATGTGATCTTTTAGACATAGATTTCAGTTATTTGGGTATGAAAAATCCATCTTATATACTTATTATTTGGAGAAAAAGAAGGGATTTTTGTAGGAATTGATTAAAGGTTGAAATTTTACTGGTAAAGTAAGTATATTTATTTATAATAATAGTTTAAATAGTTTAGTAATTCCCCAAACTTAAGAAATGATTCATGAAATAAAAATGTTTTATATTTACCTTCATTTTTGATGAATTGATGGTCTCTTCACACCTCATTGATTTAGGGTGTTGTGGATGTTATGTTTCTCATGAACATCTTATTTATCCTTCTATAATATTCATTGGAAGATATTATCATATTCAATGTATATATTTTAACTTTCCACTATTTTTATCTCTATCTATGAACTTGAATACATGATATTTTAGGTAACCTTTATTGTTCTCACTTTTCCTTTTTAAAATAATTTTTATAATCCGTTTATATAATGTGGGTCTTGAATAAAGGATAATACATTAATGTAAGATAAAAAATTATGATGGTACATTTTATTTATTGGGGTAGTATTTAATATCTCTATATTTTAAAATAATCCTATCCTTCATATAATATTGGATATGCAACATCAAGTTTCATTGAAGCATGAAATATTATTAAAAAAATGATATATTTGTATAATAGTTTTCATCTAGAAATTAAACTTGTGTGTGTGAATAATATAAACCATGTTATAAAATATATATAAATAATATTCTCAATAAAAATTAATTATTAATTGTTTGGAAAAAAATCAATCTATTTATAGTAATCTTATTATATTCTTTTATATTACGATTTATTAAAAAAGTTATTTTTGGGTGAAAAATTTAAAATTAATTTATGGAAAATAATGAAAATTTGTTTGATAATTTTTTTTTCTAATTATCATATCAAAATTAAATTTGGAAAAAAATTATGTGATTTTTTTTAATTAAATGATTTTTCATTAAATAATGAAAAATACTAATTTTTCAAATACTATAATTTCTTTTCATTATATTGGGTAATTTTAAATTACAATTATATTTAAAATTTAAAACATGCAACATTTTTTTTAAAATAATCTAATTTGATTCATAAATTTTCATGATTTTAATATCAGTTAATTTTTATGCTGAAAACACACTATTTTTTAAAATTTGGTTTTCATAATGTTTATCATTTTTCTATAGAATTAAATTATTATACATATATAAATTGAATATATAAAATTCATTACTTATTTAGAATAATTTTTTTTTTAATTTATTAAATTATAACCTTTTATTTTTTGTCAATTTGAATAGTAATAATGGTAAAATTTCCTACCTTAGTACATGGTAAATCAAATAAATATTGTTAAATATATATGAAAAGGCTTTAAAAACAACCCAAATACATCAAATAATTTTATTAGATGATTCTATTTCATTTATATTCCACCAAAATGTTAATATATGACTCTTCCGTTTTATTATGATTTGTACATTTATATTATTTTATGTATGGAAAAGTTAAAAATATAATTCCTTCTTTTATTATCTTTAGTCATTTTTACAAAAGGATAAACATATGATATGTTTAGTAAGAAATATTTATTTGAATAATAAATTATAATTTTGGTTATGGTAATTTATTTTCAAATTTTAGTGAAAAATTATTACCTTAAATTCCTACGCAATATTGATACAGTTTTTGTTCAGTTAATATAAAAATAAAATAAATTATTTTAAAACTATAAAAAGATTTATAATTAAAATGATTATTGTCTTCCATGAATATTATAGATTGATATATTATATCAGGATTAACTTAATGGATTATAATATAATTACATATTTTTATTCGTGCCTTTAAGATCAAATATAATGAATTGTCCCAAAATTGACTTTAATGTTATTTTATAATAAATAATATTTTCTTAAATGTCTTAAAATTTATAAAAATAAAAAAATCATCCAAATTAATATTATATGGATTAAAAAATAAAAAAAGTTTCATTTATGGGTCATATTTCCTTTAATTTTAACACTCATGACCATTTAAGAGTATAATATTTTAATATTGTTGTATATGTCAAATGAGTTAACTAGGGTTTAAATGTAAATGATAATAGTGAAAAAATTACCAAAACATGTTCAAATTTTATTATTTGAGAGGATTTTGGATCATCTTTATATTATCTCCTAAATATATTAATTTAGTACCACTTGTAAATGAAGAATAATTTATATTAATTTAATACATTATGAAATCCCAAGACTACCTCTCCACACACTTATAAATGGAAACTCATTCTCTCTTTTCATTAAATATCATTGAGCATACTAGATCAACCAACCCTTTTCAAATTCCATTATAAAAATTCTTGTACAATTTTTGGAGTTCCTCGTTGTCATATCCCGTCCCCTGGGGCCTGTGCCTTGACTACCACAATCCCGCCTTCCATAGGTTAGGGGTTGGAGACTAACACTAGAAACAAATTTCCCTAAAATGGGAAGGCATTTCCTCAAAACCTGTCCACACATAGACAGGGTACGCTCTGCACACGTAAAACACAACAGAAGAAGAAAGGTGAAACCACAACTAAAAACCACCACAGAGTGTACAAAGTTAGTACTGAAGTAAAGGGGCCATAATACAATCACAACCGAAATGGAAATACAAAAAAATAGGAAAATAGTTCCTGAATTCGTCCATGAAGGATCCTACATGAAGGGTAGGTACAACCCTCCACATCAACCAGTCACCTCCATACACTGCCAAGTCCTGGATCCTCAAGACTCAATCAGAGATTCCTGTCATCTGTACTAGACACAATAAGGTGCGGGTGAAGCCCGTGTAGGGGTGAGTATAAAAATACCTATTAGGGACCCCGAGACCCCTGAAGGTCTCTCATATTTCCACAAAGAAAAAACCACAAAGCATGATCTCAATCACAAAGCCCAAAGTAAAAGACATCTCAGACCTGATTTAACATAAGTTAAGAAGTACATATGTATAGTGATAAAGCTAGATCATATTATTCATTCACGAGGTTTTATTGTTGACCCACACAGGATTTCTTGGTGATGATCCACACTGGATCACTCAGTGCTAATCCACATTGGATTACTTGGTGCTGATCCACACATGATTGCTCGGTACTAATCCACGCATGATCACTCGGTGCTGATCCACATAGGATCGCTATTCATTCTTCACATCCCAGCCAACCACTGGATTCCCACATAAAGAACACATGATTTTGAGAGGATCCTATCCTCAAGACATCAGTTGTATTTAATCCAGCACGATGGCCCATGAATAAGTAACTCGATGAACTTCCATGTCAAAAGGGTTCCAACACAACAAACAGTGCGTCAACCAGACTCCTGGTCTGTAAGTTATAGGCATTTTAGTGCCGAGGTCTCAGTTGAATTCCAGTACAATCCAACCCAACTGAACTCCAAATTTCTATGAAACTCATGTGGAGTATCTCAAAAGGGACACCTCTTCATAAGGACCCCAATATTGTTGACGACACGTCAAATATATTCTTGGTATGTGAGACACGCCCGTTTTAGTGGAACGAGGCCAGTCGAGTTTGGATTTGGTAGGGGTATCGCCCGTTGGGCTCGTGGGTCCAGTCCATCCAATGGGTCCAGACTGGCTGATGGGTCCAGCCCTGCTCACAGTCTGGCTGGTGGGTTTGACCCGGCTCGCAGTCTGGCTGGCAGGTCCGACCCAGCTCACGGTTCGGCCCGCCTAGAAGAACCTGGCCCGCAAGTGGGCTGGTTGATGGTGCACTGACCGGGCGCAGAGTGTCCGATGTGGCTAGCCGGTGGTACCAACGGGTTCCACCCTCTCTCCCAAACATCCATCTCAGCTGACCATTTTGTCCACGCAGCTCCCGGAGCAGGCCGCTCCTCCTTCTCCGCGAGGCGCATCGGGACCACGTTCTTCCACCGCCGCAACCTAGATGGTTGCAGTTCCTATTGCCTCAGCGCCTGCAGGCTCCACTCCTCTCCGCGACTGGCTGGGCCGACCACCGCCGTGTAGGTTTCCGTCACCGCTGTGGCGGTGGTGTCACACCGGCAGTTACCTCTACGATCCATTGAAGATGCTCGGATGGTCTATTCTTCTTCCTGTCTGCGCCTACAGGCCTACCAGTTTCCATATTCACTGTATATACCTCAAATACACCTTGTTGCTACGTTCATTGTTCTGTCACTAAGAACTCACAAAGGAAAAGTTTAGCAGAGGGTACGAGCCTTGTTGGGTTTGGCCCAAACCCTCCATGTTAGCGTATTAAACACGGGGTAGGGCTCCACATCATTAAAGGAGATGAAACAATTTAACTCTTAAAACAAAACTCCTACCTCAAGCTCATTAGAAGTCACTACAGATGAGGAAGGAGTGTCCACGTACGAGGGTGTTGCGAACGAAGGAGAAGATTCAGGTCCTTTGGCTCTCATCGTTGAATCCTCCAACAGTCATCGAAGCCTCATTCTAGGTTGGTGGAAGACACCACGACACTTTGTTAGAGGTTCCTCTCTTGAGTGCCACAAACCCATGCCCGAGCATCATTTAAATAGAGGGGAAGGTGGAGATTAATGCATCACGCAATTAATGAGGTTTATTAATGAGTTTAATTAATGAACCTCTTAAATCTATCAAGGGTGCGGTTACCCAACCCATCATTTCTCCGAACGGTGTGATTACACAACTTAAGAGTCAATACATTAAATGGTTTGACATTTCAATGCGATCCCACCACAGTTTTTCCAATGGTTAAAAAAATAAAAATAAAATAACAATTAGTTATTTTATTATTTTTTTGTAAAGTCCAAGAAATTAACTTTTTTGTCCGACCCTTTCCATTCAATGTTAAGTTTCCATTATGTGAATCCCGGTGCTACGAATTCAATGGTTCCCTCCTATTTTTAATCCGAGCACTAGTTCAAAAGATATAAAACTATGCCCACATGTTTAATGAATGTACTGTAAAAAAGATAAAAATTATGTTCCAAGATCTCCAGGCCTCAGAATCACATGCCGTCAATTTTCGAAGACTCTTAATAATCCCAAATAATTTTAAACAAATTATATGGAAAATCAGAGTTATACATTTTCCCCACCTTAGGGATTTTATTCCCCGAAATCTATAAAAAAAGTGAGACAAATGGGGGTACTGAGCACACATCTGAGCCTCCCGCTCCCATGTGCTCTCCTAGAGGTTCCTGTGCTGCCACCAAACTCACAGCAGTGGAATCGACCACCCATGAAGGACTCTCTCTTTTCGATCCTCTATCTCTACCAGGAACTCCACAAACTTCACCCCATCATCGATGTCTAGCTCACCCAGTCGATAACATGCGATCAGTCATACATGTACCTCCTTAGCTATGACACATGGAAAACATTATGCACCCAGTGCATCTACGAGGGAAGAGTTAGACGAAATTCCACCTCACCTACTCTTATAAGGATCTTGAAAGGTCCAATGAACCTCAGAGATAATTCACCGCCCTGGACAAATCTCTGCAATCCTCATCAGGGTGAGACCCATTGGAAGACATGATCTCACTCTTCAAACTTCAAGGGTCTCTATCATCTATCGGCATAAGACTTATTACATCTCTGTGCTATCTTCATCTGCTCCTAGATGATATATACCTTCTCATTGGTAGTTTGTACCAACTCTGGACCCATAAGTGAAGATTCCCCTGGGTCTTTCCATCATAGAGGTGATTTTCATGGTCACCAGTACAAGGCCTCAAATAGATCTATGTTGATGGTGGAGTGATAACTATTATTGTATTCTAACTCCACCAGTGGAAGATGGTCCTCATAACTATGACCAAAATCTTGTATATTCAAGCACGAAGAATTTCCTCGAGTGTCTGTATGGTCCACTCTATCTGACTGTATGTCGGAGGATGAAAGGAGGTGCTCAAGTGTAGCTGAGTTCTGAACACCTCCTATAATCCCTTCCATAAGTGGGATGTAAAACAAGTATCATGATTTGAGACGATCATTGATGGAACTCCATGAAGCCGTATAATATCCTTTACCTAAAGGCGTCCCAAGCTCTCTACTGATCCATACTCTCAGATCGGTAGGAAGTGGGCTAACTTGCTGAGTTGTTCACTGATCACCGAGATGGAATCATGGCCCCTGGATTTACATGGTAGCCCTCTCATGAAGTCCATGGAGGCACCATCCCACTTCAATTATGGCACCTCAAGTAGATGAGCTAAGCATGATAGTACGTGATGCTTGACCTTTAATTGATGACAAGTGAGGCATCAAGATACAAACTCTACCATGAATTTCTTCATCCCTAGCCACCAGTACTGACACTGGAGGTCCTGGTACATCTTCACCACACCTAGATGTACCACCAAATGGGATGTGTGGAACTCCCTCAATACCTCCTCTCGTAAAATCACTAGTACCATGGTTCATCCTATGAAGAGAATGATTTTCTCCCCACATTCATAAAACCCTTCAGGATACTATCTTGAGAATATCTGAGCACGTCAGGCCTCGTAATAAACATCCCCAAGCTGCGCCTCTCGAACTCAATGAAGGAGTGGGTGTGTGACAGTCATAGATTATAGGTAAGATACTCTTTCTCTAACCATGAAGGATATCTACAATGCAGCTAGATGATCTATCACCTCACTCATAAACTGTAGACCATACCTCTTTCTGATTGCGTCTGCTACTAAGTTCCCCTTCCCAAGAGTGTAGACTATCTCAATGTCATAGTCCTGGAGGAACTCCAACCATCACTGTTTTCTGAGGTTCAAGTCCTTCTATGAGAAGATATACCTAAGACTCTTGTGATTGGAGTAAAAATTAAACCGCTCACCCATAAAGTAGTGCCACCACATATTCAATGCAAAAACCACTGTTTCTAACATTAGGTCATGGGTAGCATAGTTCTGATCATTCTATCTCAACTACTATGAGTGGTAGGTGATCACTGCTTGCTCCTACATCAAAACAAATCCTAGTCCTACCTTGATTCATCACATTAGACTACATAACCAACAAACGCTTCTAGTAGCCTCAAGATGGGGAAACTCCTTAGTATCTGCCTCATCTCCTGGAAACTCTAGTAGGACTTCTCCATCCACAATAAAGGCTCTCCCTTATTTTTTTAAAGCTATAAAGGGTGCCGCTACCCTGGGGAAGTTAGGTAAAAATCTATGGTAGTACCCAGCCAATCCTAGGGAACTCCACACCTCAGTCACACTCCTGGATGGCTCCCAAGTAAGAACTGCCTTTATCTACTCTAAATCCACTGAAACTTAATCCTCTGAGATAATTATCCCTAGGAATTGAACTTTACTTAACTAGAACTAGAACTTTGAGAACTTTACATAATGATGGTGCTCTAGGACTGTATCCAGAACAATCTGCTGGTGCGTGGAGTGCTCCTCCTCCGTCGTCGAGTACACCAAGATGTCGTCAATGAAGACCACCATGAAGTGATCGAGGTAAGGCTGGAAGATCCTTTTCATGAGTCCCATGAATATTTCCAGAGCATTGGTCATGCCGAAAGGCATCACCAAGAACTCTTAATGGACATATCGAGATCTGAAGGTTGTCTTTGGTACATCCTTATCCCATACCTTGAGCTGGTGATAACCTGATATGAGTTCTATCTTTGAAAACCACCGTGATCCTTTTAGCTAGTCAAAGAGATCAAAAAGAAACACAAAATTTTCAAAATACACGAAATCAATGTTTTCGTGTACTGAGTCGGAAATCAGAATTCAGGGTCCTGGTTTATGGATACATCGACTGCTGCACCAACACTGAACTCGCTGAACTGAAACCTGAACTCAAGACACTTAACACTATTGATCCTTTGAAAACATAGACTCTAAGTTCTTTTGGTAGAACTGAATCCCTCTAATACCACATTTTCACAACCCGTCCCCTGGGGCCCATTCCATGAATACCCCAAGCCCACCTTCCATAGGCCACGGGTTGGTGACTAGCACCAAAAAGGAATTTCCCTAAAATGGGAAGGCATTGCCTTAGAACTTGTCCACACACAGAGAGGGTACACTACACCCAAGTAAAACACAATAGAAAAAGAAATGTTCAACAACAACCAAAAACCACAATAGAGTGTAAAAAGTAAGTATAGAAGTAAAGGAGCCATAATACAATCCCAATGGAGATGGAAATACAGAAAAACGGGAAAATAGCTCCTATGGTCATCTGCCAAGGATCCTACCTGAAGGGTAGGTACAACTCATCACTGTGGCTCTCCACGCCCACTATTCACCTCTATAAACTACCAATTCCTGGCTTCTTAAGACTCAGTCAATGCTGTTCTTCATCTGCACAAGACACAACAAGGTGTGGGTGGAGCCTATGCATGGGTGAGTTTAACAATACCCAGTAGGGACCCTGAGACTCCCGAAGGTCTCTCAGAATTACATAATGAAAAAACCACAAGTCATGATCTCAATCAAAAATCCCAAAGCAAAAGACAGCTCACACTAGGTTTAACTTAAGTATAGAAGTACAAATGCTTAGTTATAAAGCTACATCATATTATTCTGTCTTGAGGATCTGCTACTGACCCACACAGGATCGCTCGGTGCTGATCCACAAAGGATCACTTGGTACTGATCCACATAGGATCGCTCGGTGCTAATCCACACAGGATCACTATTCATTTTTCACGTCTCATCCAGCCACTTGATTCCCGCACAAATCAAGAATGATTCTGGGAGGATCTGATCCTCAAGCCAACATTCATATTTTAACTGGTACGAAGTCCCACGAAGAAGTAACCTGATGAACTTCCATGTCATAAGGGTTCCAATGCAATAGATGATGTGTCACCTGGATGCTAGGTCTATAAGTTATAGGCATTTTAGTGCAGAGGGCCTAGTTAGATTCAGGTACAATCACACCTAACCAAACTCCAACTTTCTCCAAAACTCATGTAGATTATATCAAAATGACCGATTCATCCTAAGGGTCCCCACTTCCTTGACAATGCATCAAAAAGATGCATGGTATGCGTGATACACCCGTTTTAGTGGAATGAGGTTGGTCGGGTCCGAGTTCGGTAGAGGTCCAGCCTAGCGGACCTAGTTTGGCTGGCGGGTCTAGCCCGACATGTGAGTCCGGCCCGACTAATGGTCTAGACCACCTGGAAGAACTTGGTCCGTAAGCTGGATGGTTGATGGTGCACCGAATGAGCGGCCCAAGCAGGCCGCTCCTACTTCTCTGTGCAATGCATCAACACCGCACCCTTCCACTTCCGTATCCTGAATGGACAGGGTTCCTGTCGCTGCGGTGCCTATGGGCACCACTCCTCCACGTAGCTGGTTTCGCCAAACACCGTTGCCTATTTCCAACACTACCGTGCCAGTGGTGTCGTACTGATGATTACCTATACTGGCCACCGAAGATGCTCTGGTGGTCCGTTATTCTTCTCATATGTGCCTATGGGCTTATCAGGTTGCAGTCTTCACTATGCAGCCCTCAAATACGCCTTTTTTCCACATTCGTTGTTCTTCCAGGAAGAACGCACCAAGGAAAAGTTTAGTAGAGGGTTTGGGGATTTTTGGGTTCGACCCGCATCATCCGAGTTAGAGTATTAAACATGGGGTAGGGCTCAACATCACCAAAGGAGATAGAACAATTTAACTCTTAAAACAAAACTCCTACCTCGAGCTTGTTGGAAGTCACTGCAGATGAGGAAGGAGTATCCACATTTCAGGGTGTTGCATATGAAGGAGAAGGTTCACATCCTTTGGTGCTTGTTGTTTAATCCTCCAACGATCATTGAATCCTCATTTTAGGTTGGTGGAAGATAAAACAAAACTTCATCAGAGGTTCCTCTCTTGAGTTCTAGAAACCTATTCCCAAGCATTGTTTAAATAGAGGGGAAGGTGGAGATTAAATCATCGCATAATTAATGAGGTTCATTAATGAGTTTATTTAATGAACCCATAAACTCTCTCAACGATACAGTTACACAACCCATTATTTCTCCCAATGGTGCAGTTATAAAACTTAAGAGTCATGCCATTAAATGGTTTGATGTTGCACTACGGTCCCCCCACTATTTGTCCAATGGTTTTAAAAGGAAAAATAAAATAACCTTCAGTTATTTTATTATTTTTTTGAAATTCCAAGAAATTAAAATTTTCATCTGACCCTTGTCAGTCCAATTTAAGCTTCCCTTTAGTGAATCCTGATGCTACAAATTCAACGGTGCCCTCAGATTATTAATCTCAGCACCGGTTCAAAAAATAGAAAATGTGGCTTGCACATTTACTGAACGTACCTTAAAAAATGTTAAAAATTCCGTTTTGGGCTCTCTAGGCCCCAGAATCACATCCCATCAATTTTCACAGACTCATAATAATCCCAGATAATTTTAAAAAAATTATATGGAATTTCCAAGTCTTTACACCCAAGGTAAAATCCTAGTTTTTCTCTAAGGTATGAAACCAGTATATTTTATTCTTAATTTTTAGTTTATTCTTATAAATAAACCAAAGAGTTTATAGAATGGTTTGGGAGAATGTGATGCCTATTCAGA
The DNA here is from genome assembly GCA_963277665.1 of Viscum album. Classification (NCBI taxonomy): domain Eukaryota; kingdom Viridiplantae; phylum Streptophyta; class Magnoliopsida; order Santalales; family Viscaceae; genus Viscum; species Viscum album. Next base: position 77,001,344 of record OY728159.1, read on the forward strand.
TCCCAGAACTACTAAGGTTGGACAAGATATATGAGGCACATAGTATGAACATAGTTAATATTTACCTTGTGGCTCAACCATTCAACCCAAATATATGGGATCATGGTTTCAAAAAAACCTGCATGGGAGGCTACTTAGCTATATGGAAAACTACAAACCTATTACAGAGGTTACTTGCACAAGATGTGCACCATTTAGAAAACAATGCTCCTATAATTTATCTTTAGTTCCACTTAGGTAGTGACCCCACATGGTCAGTTCACGGGTTGTAAAAACTATTTGAGATAGTCATTTGAGTGGTGCCCATGGATAATGAAAGTTGCATGGTTGACACAATGTTTTCCGAGATGTGTGACCAAACCATGAGACCTCTTAATGTTAGGTGAAAATATTATTTTTATAATACACCCTTATAAAGAAACCCATATTTTCCCTCCTCCTCACAACATGTATTTCCCACTTCTTCAAATGATTCTATTCCATGATTCTAAGATAATATTTGAGGTTTTTTCCTTAATCGGAATCTAAATCAAGTTCTGTATATAACATTATATTCCCCTCTTTATGATCTTTGATCTGTTACCCTCACTTATTAGTTTATATTTTCATATTCATAACTATTTAGGTTCAAGATAACATGCCCTAATTTGATGTAATTTTTCTATTCTTACATTTTCTTCCAATTCACACAAAACCAAAGACCAGTATTGGATTATAATTCATAAATATCTAAAAGGTAGGTGGTCTATGAATTTTCTCTCATGTATCATTGAATTATAATTATCATTGTTGTAACACATTTTGGTTTCACCTGTGATTTTCCAGTAAAATGAATTTTCCTCAAATTTATTATTAAATTTGAAATTTAAATTCTTTATTAGACTGAATTATTATCACTGTATGTCAATGAACTCAAATTTATCAATGAAATTTTATGTGTTCCATCCATAAGATTATATTCCCTTTCAAAAATTGACAATCAAAAAAGCAATTGGTGTGTTTGGTTTGACATCCTCAGATGCTTTGATTAATTTAATTGCATGAATCGATGCTTTTTAAGTTTTCAATAATATTTAGATTGGGTCCTAATTATTAAATTAAAATGATAAGTGATATGAATCATGAAATAGAAAATTTTCATTATTGAATGAAAATGGAAAGACATAGATTATATAATTTGAATGAATAGTCATGGTTATCCCACTGACATGTTTATTTAATTAAATTTAATATTCCTATTAATATCATGGATCATTTTTATATTATTAGAGTGGTCAAACTTGATCTATCATTTTATTTCTAGGGGGAATTACTTTATCACTTAGAGGATACAACTCCGATTCATTGGACCAATTTTCGAGGAAGATAACCTACTTGGAATTTATTTAATATCTTACTTATATTTTAATTCTATGGCATTATATATATTATTCTATAGAATCATATATGGATATTATAATTAATTGAACACACATCATGGATTCATATGATGTCATTGGGCTAGAGGTGCATTAGATTATTCCATTGGTCCTCAGTCATGTTTATCCATGGATTTAATATAGAAATTCTCTATAGACTCAGTTATAAATTATACCAATTGAATTACTCAGGTGTAGCCTAATGATTAAATTTAAACCCTCATAGATAGGCTACATGGTTTATGTTCTGTGACCTATATTGAATTTCCATGGTCGAGTATGACTTTTTCCTCTTGAAACCGTTATTTTTTTTAAAAAATATGTTGCTAAAGCCTCTTTTTTATTGAAATAAAGGAGCTATTTTATTGTACAAGAGTCCCATTACATGTACCATAGACCCAGTGGGTATTAAATCCCAAAACATTGTTTTGAAGGCCCATAATTGTATCCCAAAGGATCTTCAGTGAATATAATTTCTACATTACCCAGGTTGCTACAATGATGCCTCCGCTATAGTTCCAACAACAGTTATCGCCACCTATATAGTATCACCAATCCTACAAATCCACCTATTTTATGATTAATTGGACTAGTGTACATTTTTATAAATACTAGAATTATCCTCTTATTGGTCCCTTATTTAGACATTATCGACATCAGAAAAAGTATGTATGGTCAGTGAGGCATCCCATAAGGAGTCTCAAACTGACATGATTATTATTTTATTCATGTTAATAAAAATTCATATTTTTATATTTTTACAACTGTGATTTTATATTCATAGTCTAGATTTGTGTAGACACCATTGGTGGTGTCCTAATAAGTATATCTCACTCCCAGTTTGGGATTCCATTTGGTACCTCAACAAACATCATGGATGTTGGTATAGACAATGGAAATCACTTGGTCATAGATACTTGATTGATTATAGCATGGGATATTGGGAGAGTAGAAGCAACAATTGGAATGTGATTCTATTAAAGGTGTCTTTTTTTCATTTATTTATTTTTGATATAAATTGTTACACGTATGCCCTCTTTTAATATATCTCTCTTACATACTCATAACTGTCATATGGTTCTACTTTTATCTTGATGTATTATTACTGGGTGGATGATTTTACCTCATTTATTTATTTTTCATCATTATTTATTCATTATCTCACTATAATTATTCAATGATTATGTGGGTATAGTCCCCCCACCACATCACCATGGACCCTTGATTTTAGTTGGTAGCCTCTGGCTTAAGGGGAGGCATGCTTGAGCCCCAATGACCAATCAGGGTTGGTTACTTAGGTGTGATCCATGTATGGAATATTAAATAATGGTATCAGAGGCATATTTTACTTCTATCTTATGATTTGGGTTATTAGACATGAGACTATGCTGTTTCATAATTTTTTAATGAGCCTATGCCTTGGAGTAGCTAACCCATATATAGGGGGAAAGAAAAATTCCATGGGATGGGAATTGATGACTGGGATTATGACTTCTACAGTTATACTAATTACACCATTTGGTTATGTAAATGGATTTTTTCTTCTATTATTATTTCCAAATTTAATTTTACCCTTGGCCCAGTATAGAAAAGAGGTAGCATCTCATGCATCATTATAAGAATGTAGAGATGTATATGTAATGCATTATTCCATGCCACATTTATTTATTGTGTGCATTGTCGGATGCATATCCCTTGTTCCTTGGTAGTCATATTTGAGGTTGTGCTAACGTTTCATGGAGGGATAAAATAATTAGAATAATTAAATTATCTATGTTAACCTAAATGTTGTTCTCCCATAGAAATTTATGATGGAACAAAAATTTTATAATTATAGAATGTTTAATACAGAGGCCGTTGGTCACACAAGATGAAACATTGGTTGGTTTCGATTAAATGTATTATAATTATAATTTAACGAAGGTGTGTTCCTTTATAAATTGAGAATGGTGATCCATCTTATTGAGCCATTGTAAAATCCTAGTTATTGTTACTTGTAGTACCATTTGAAAATTATAAATTATATTACATTATAACATGGGAGTGATAGAAAAATTTAACTGGACCATGATATATATATGGATATACATAATGATTTATTTATGAAATGTTGAGTTCTAAATTTAAATGGAAATGGTTTCTATAAAATAGTGATTCCAATTGCAAAAAATAGTATTTTCCTATATAGCTTGAAACTGACACATTAAATACTGGAACACCTATTATAAAATAGGGAAATTGATCTCGACCCAAACGAGTAGTGAGAGGAAGTTGTTATCTTTATCTATTAATTGTAGTTTTATATGTCTCCCAGACTTAGATTTATGAGAAGGTAGAGGGGTGTGAATCTTATATAGGAAGGGTTGTACCTATCCTATTATTATATTTTCAAATTATATTAATGTAAAATCTAATTTGAATAATTTTATTGGAATTTTGAGATCTATTCCACCCCTACGTGCTCATGTTGAGTGTTGGGAAGGTTGTGACGACCATATTCCAAAATTGGTCGAACCTGACCCTACAATAGTTCCACCTGTGACACCTAATGATATACCTGAATTGGGAATTGATTCCCAGTTTTGAGTGGGTTTACTATGGTTTAAGAAGGATATTCAGAGAGCCTTGTGGGATTCCCTTTCTATTTAATATATGATTCAAGATATTCTACACCTCCATCTTAACTCATTTTTCCATAGGCTACTAATACATATCTAGAGGCCATGTTGTCTATATTTGACCACCTAGAGACCCATTTAGAGAGGAGTTTAAAGATAACTTATTATATGATTCATAGATCTACCAATATTTTGTAGGAAATTAATACTCATGAATATTAACATCAAGATATGGTCTGGAGATATTTTTAGGATGAATTCTATGACTATTCATTTATGAAGAAGCTGAGGCGTGACTGAGCTAGGGATTTTTGTTCATCTAGAGAAATAATCCGAATCAATTATGGATAATTCAACTAGATTTACTATGCTTCAATGTTTTTACATTCCTTTGTTTCTAATGATCTTTATAGAGTGATAAATTTAGAGGATAGACCCAAGTATGTCATCTGGTTTTTTATAAATGTTTTCCACCTGACTAGAGTCTCATGAAATATGAAACAAGCCCTTATCATTGAGCTCATTTTAGGGGAATTCGATAGTACAAGGAATGATAATTTAGTATTGAGATAGGGTAGTAGTTCAACTAATGAAAAGAACCATCATTTTTAGGGTTCTCAACAGAGTAGTGGCATCAAAGGTATCTTCACCGGTAATTGTATAATTTTCCATCAGTGTGGGAGGTATGATCACATAAAGATTTATTGCGATTGATACCCTGTTGAGTGTTGTGCATGTGGCCAAATAGAGAATCTTCATAGGTTTTTCTAAACCATTACCTTTCCTCATAGTGGAAGAGGATCTGAAATAGCTCCACTTTTTAGGGTAGAATTTCATGCTCCATATCAGGCCGTAATCTGTACCACCACTAACTATATAGGCCATGTAAGTAGACATGGTCATGGATCCCATTCAAAGGATATTCAATGTCAGCTAAGTTTTCCCACTCTGGGTAGTCAGGTTATATCTCATGGCTATAGATCAGACTAGATATATGAATTATATCCTACAATTTAATAGTGGTGTGTCATGATATTTATAGTATGAGGTATGATTCTTTTAAAATATACTATAGTATCTTACCTTTTTAATACAGGGGCTTCACATTATTTTCTCTCCATATATATTTTTGGAAGACATTGGCATGAGATTAGATATTCATATTGTTTGATGTCACATGATACTCCATTAGGAATTTTATTAAATTGTGTACACATATACATGGATTTACTCTTTAAGGTGGGTAGCTTTAATTTCTTATGGGAACAATTCATCCTAGAGATAAAGGGTTTCCATTTCATTCATATAATGGATATATTGGTTACCTATCATGATTATTCATAATGATAGCATCACTGGGTATTAGTTACATCACCATTGCGTGATAGTAATTGTTGTAATGGTGAATGAGATGTATAGGAAAGTATATTTGTACTACAATACCAGGGGATGGGAAGTGTGATAGAATATAATGATAGCCTATATATAGATGATCTGGGGACATGTTAGTCTGATTTATCTATTTTCATATGTCTTTTTTTGGATGTTATCCAGGGAAATTTTTTGAGATTACCTCTTGAGAGAGAGATGTACAGATTACTCTCTAACTATTTCTAAGAGCAGCAATGGTATCCATTACTCCTTACCAGATACATACTATTGAGTTTTTGGAAATTAAGAGGCAGTTATAGGACATTGAAGCCATGATTTTTATAGACCCTGGTAGTTTAAATTGAGGTTTACTTATCCTTTTTTCCAAAATATGGATTGTATCCTTAGGATTTTCCTGGATTAACATCAATTGAACCTACTTATTGTTTAGAATTTGTATCCACTACCTCGTATACATGAACTATTTGACCAGATTTGAGTAGAAAGGGTTTTTATCTAAGTTCTTTTTGATTTTGGGATACCATCAAGTATGATTTATACTCATACATTCATTATAATTTTTTTCCTAATTGGTATGGTATTTATGATTATCAGGTTATTCCATTCAGTTTGACTATGTGTCTACTATTTTTATGGCTTTGATGAATTGGGGTTTCCACCCATATTTGGATTCATTTGTGTTAATTTCCATGGAATTCACTAGGGTGTATTCTCATACTCGACATGACCATGTAAAAAAACATGAGATCATGATGAATACACTAAGAGAGAATAAACTATTTTCTAATCCCCCAAAAAATCCACATTTGGATTGATAAGGTGAATATCCTAGGTCACTTTATTTCATATATAGGAGTGTCATTTAACCAAGAGAATGTTTGATCCATTGTCTCTAGGGTGTAACACCATGATTTTTTGGATATCTGTAGATTCTTGGGGTTGGATGTCCATTTAAGGATATTTATCAGGGTATTTTCACTCCTAACATCAGATCTCACAGGCTTGATGAAATTTTTTTTTATGTTTTTATGGTCTAATGCATGTGAGGAAACCTTTCAAGAGTGTAATGGGAGACTGAATTTATTCCCCATTCAAATTCTACCAGATCCAAGAAGAAGTTATGAAGTTTACTATGATTCATAATTTATTGGGTTGTGATTAGTTATGATACAAAAATATTTATTCATGGAATATGATTCTCTTCATTTGAGGATACAATATAGTAATTATTCAACACACGATCTCAGGTTAGTAGCTTTAATTCATGAATAGAATTATTGGAGTCATTATTTGTGTAGAGAGAGTTTTTTTATTTACTAACCACATTAGCCTCAAGTATATCATTACACAACATCATGTAAAACATCATGTAGATATGGGGGGTGAATACATACAATCCATTGATTTTGAGATTGCTTATATGCTTGAGAAAGGTAATTTTTTTTGTAGATGTCCTAATCTAGAGGACTCAAACATAGGTAGTTCAAGAGGCTAGTATTCACTTGCAGATGATGGTCGTGTTTTCTGAGATGCACTTATAGATATACGAAAACCATGGGCAGAATATACTTAAAAATTTTGTTTTTACCTCTTCACTTTAAGATATAATGAATTTGAAGCAATTATTAGATCCTAAGGGAATATTACTATGGGAGAGTGTTTCTTTTGAGGTCCCATGCTTGGATGAATCATTGAAGAGGATGAGGTCTTATGCATCCATGGGTGTATCTGGGTTCCTAGAAAAATTCAAGAGGAATTAATTCGAGAGTATCATGGTTCTACTTGGGTGGTACACCAAGGGATTACAGAGTTATATCAAGATTTGTATGGCCAATATTGGTGGCTGGGTATGTAAAGGGAGATAGCTAGCTTTTTTTACTTAGTGTTCCACCCATCAGCATATAAAATTATAACACCAGTGACTAGTAGGGATTCAATATCCATTTCACATTCTTGAATGGAAATGGGATGATGTTTCCATGAACACTGTAACTAACTTACAATGGCCACCTTGAGGAAATGATGCAGTATGGGTGAACATCAATGGGCTCATGAATGTCTCTCAATTTTTCCCTATCTATGGGACCCTTCTTATGGATGATATTAGTACTACCAATGTATGATAGATTATACGACTCCATTGATTCCCATTTGGAAATTATATGGGATAATGATTTTTATTTCTCTTCTTAGATCTGGAAGGGGTTTCAAAGGGTATTAGGTATATTTGTAATTTTGAGTAAAACAAACCACCCTCGTACCGACATACATTCTAAGAGGACAATGTAGGTGTTTGAGGATATTCACAGAGCTTGTGTCCATTATTCTAGAGGTTTTTAGGAAAAAATATACCTCTCACTAAATTCATATATAATAACATATTTTATGTGATGATTTAGATGGATCCTTATGAGTTACTTTATGATAGGTTATGTTTTTCACCTCTGTGATGGTTAGAGTTAGGGGAGAAAGTATTATTTTGGTCTCACCTAATTTAGGAAACTTCAACAAAGGTTAAGCTAAGCATGAAGTAAATGACTATATCTTAATCTAGACAGAAGTCCTATACCAATATTTGTTGAAGACATTTAGAGTTTGACGCGGGGGATTGATTATTTTAGTGAGTATCAACCAGACTAGGGAATAGATGGTTCAAGAGGAAAGGTAAGTTGTTGGATCATTTCTTTGTAACTTTTTATGGTTTGGAGAGGGTTATACTAGTTTCTAATCATATATAACTCCCTGAGAGATACATAGCTATGCATGATGTGTTTCATGTTTCTCATTTATGTCTCTACTATTCATTACTATTTCACATCTTTTAACATAATGAGGTTTTGTTATATGTAGAATTATCCTTTGAGGAGCACCCAATATGTATCATTGAGTTGATCTTGAAGTCCCTCCATGGACGGTTATTTAAATTAGTCAAGGTGTTTTTACAACATGACCTTTTATATAATGAGACATAGGAGTGAGAGGTAGATGTACATTTTTAGTGGCTTGAGATTCTTTTAGATAGTGCTTTATTTCACTTGGTAGGGAAACATGGGGATGAGTTTTCCAATGTGTGGGAGGTTGTAACAAACCAGTTTTTCTTTATGGTGAAACACCTATCAATTTCATTTATATCATTTTGTTTTATTCTTATAAATGTTTATTTGAGTTTAAGGAAGTTTTCAATACCATATAGGGTGTGTTCAGATACTATAGTACTTAATTTTGGAGAGAATTTATTGTGAACATGGTTAGTTTACCATTTGAATTAAAAATAAAAATCAACCACGTGGACCATATATATGGGAGAATAATTTGTAAAATTATGTGAGGGAGGCCACATGGCCTTGTGTAGGAATTTAAGCCCTATTGTACTAGTCACCCACATAGGCAACAACTGGTTTGGAAAATTGATCACCTAGATTTCACCCTTTGAGCCACTTAGGCAGTGACCTTGTATGGTTAAATAGTATTTTTTACAAACAATTCAAGATTTCCTTGAGATGAGTGCCCAAAGATGGTGAATTCTACATAGTTGGCACACTATTCATCCAACCATGCAACCAAACCATATGACCTATTAATTTTGGGTGAAAAGATGGGTTTTACCTTTCACGCTTATAAATTAACATCTAATTTCCCTCAATATTCCCTCATGTAGTACCCCCATATCTAGTTGATGTTACTCCATGACTCTAATATATAATTTGAGGTCCCTTCCTCATTTGGTGTACAAATAAATTTTTTTCCATCACATTGGATTCTTCTCAGTAAGAGCTTTGATTTGATAGTATCTTTTCATGGATTATCTTTATATCATTGGAACTATTTAGGAAAGAGATAATATGAAATATTATCAGGTAATTTGTTTATTCATTACTTCTATTTATATTCAAACCAAACCAAGGTATGATATTGGATGATTGATCATTTAACACCATAATTTAGGCAGATTACGACACTTCCCTCAAGTTTCATAAATTTATAACTCCTAGACCCCAAAAGCTCAGATCCGATACATTATTTTATTACATTGTCATGATTACAAGGAATCATATTCGAAAGGACCAATGAGTTTAATAGTCTTTGAAAACTAGATACATACATTAGTCTAATATTAAAAATGAATACACTCATTACAAAATAATTTTTTTTCGAAATAACATCAACGATAATAACTTTTTCCATCGATTATATACATGCATGTTATCATGCTTATTGGATTCTAAGGGAAAGGAAACATAATAAGGGTGAGATCAAATGATCAGTTAGGGTAAATTATATTAGAAGAAATAATGAATCAATAAGAATAGTCAATATGGAAAGGTAATAACTAAACATAAATTCCATTTAGTATATAAATTAAAAATAAAGTATATAAACTATATATAAAGGTAAATAAATTGAAACCCATGCCATTAAAATAACTAGATATAGAAAAATCAAGATGACATTGTAAGAAACTAAAAGCATGTTCCATTTAACCAATTAAATGAAAATGAACGTATCCATAGATATGTTGATGATAAACCTCTTGTATGAATAATAATTGAAACTAAAAGAGGGGAATGATTAAGTATTGGATTCCATGTTTCATAGTTACATAGAAATAATACCATCAAGACCATTCAAACACATTTAGGCATATCGAGATGAAATAGATCTATTATACTTGGAAACAAACTCAAATAGTTCTTACAAATTAATTTACTTTCATTAGACTATCGATGCATCAAGGGGATTTCATTAACTGATCCCCAGCACATACGACATACCTTAAATGATCCCCAACCTATGTGTTACCTATCCAAATCATTCCTCATCTCAAATAAACAGTATGAAATATCAAATATATGTATTGAATAATAGATGTTGGTTTATCAATATTTTCCCAAATAATCAAATAAAATTAAAATTAAACACTATTTGAAAAATGGTATACAGTTTAGAAAATAATAATATCCATGAAAAATGATATGGATATTTAAGTGACTTTAAATTTCAAATGATCAGAGGAAGTTAAATATTTAAAGGGGACTAAAATGTAACAACCCAAACTTTTATAAATGGAAATTACTCTAGACACAATTAAATGTATTATAATGTAAGATGGTTATATAACATATGCACTTCTTTGGTTTTATGATTTTGTATTTTTAAAATACCATTATGAATTTTGACCGTAGCTAATATAGTCTCTGAATAGTGATCACATGATTAGTATAAATATAGGGTTTTAAAAAATCCAATTTACACAGAAAAAGGAAGTGATGGCCTCTTCCAGCAGACTTTCCCCATAAAAAGACCATTTTTAGGAGTTTGGAAAGGAGGTGGCATCATTGGGATCCACCCTTGACCAAGCCCTAGCCAAGCTTCAACACGTGAAGCTTGAATGGAATCGCCTACATGAGAAGTGGAAGTTGAAAGAGATTACCACCCGAGTGATGTTATCCGAGCCACCCCTGGAGTCTATCACCATTGTACACCTTACCCTTTAGGATTATGCAGGTTTTATAAGGGGTAATATAACAAGACCATATCACTATGATTATGTGCATTATTTTTGTATATAATAAAGAATATACATTCATGTTATTATTGTCACTTTGTAAATAATTTTTCATGTACAATTAGTATTTTTAGTTAATATTAAACAAATAAATCAATTTTGATAAACTAACGTATTTTTTAATTAAATAATATTTTAATGAAATATTATTATTATTAAATTAATTTTTATTAAGTATAAATGATCGTATAATTTTTATGAATACAATTGTAATTTTTATTGAGGCTTCAAAGATGTTTTTGTCAAAACCCATGATTTTTTTATAAATGTTGGATTTTATTTTAAAAGTAAAAATTCACATAATTAGAAAATTAATTGGATACAATTCAAATTATTTTTGGAATCTGGACATTAAAATTATCTAATTGTGTATTTTTCATAATTTTCTAAGATAATCAAATTTTTTGGTAAAAATTAAATACCATTTAAATATATAATGTGTTTAATGACATCATAATGACCCAATAGTGATGTAATAAAATACTATAAACCTTATTTAAGTCGAATATAGGTTTTAACATTAAAATAATGTGATTTTAGGTTTGTTTTATTTATTTTACAAAGCCTTAGAGGACCCTCAAAGACTTATAAATCATTCTATATTTTTAAATTGATTTCCTTGAGAGTGTGACTCACCTTCACATAATCAACCCTATTATTTTAAGAAGTTCGGCCATTGGACTTAAAAATATTGTTTTCCACTCCCCTTTGGAAAAAACCATGGGCAAAAACCATGGGATGGTTTGTGGTTTTGAATAGTCTAATGTGTGGTGTCCCAAACATAAATAATAAAGAATTCCCTATCCATTCCTATATAAACCCACCCAAGATCCCACATCATATTCACTAAATTCCTTTGGAGGTAGAAAAACCCCTACCTTCCCCTCTCTATAAATCTCGTAAGGCTCCTCATGCTCCCAAGAATCCTATCTCAATCCTCTCCCAAGCCTTTGGGATCACACTTTCAAGTAAGGGATTCCTTCTTTTTTCATTTTATCCAAGTTTCTTAATATTGTTATTCCATTTTTAATTCAATTATAAATTTTGGGGGTATAATTTATCACCTCCCCTAGACTTTACTCTTTATTTTTGAATGATGATATAACCCTTTCTCTCTCATCGTTTCCTTCCATGTATACCTGTCACCATGCTGAAATTCTGCAAGGGATTTCTTTATTTCTTATTTTTTTCCAAATTTCATTATGTTGTTATTCTATTTTATTTTCATTTATATATGTTTAGGTATTATTTAAAACCCACATTATACAACCCTATTTAATTATAATTATGAGAGACCCCTTTATCTCTCATTAATTCCTCTCATGTACACTCGTTACCATGCTGAAATTCCGTAAGGGATTCCTTATATTCTCATTTTATCCATGTTTATTAATATTTTTCATGTCCTTTTATTTTCAAATAAAAATGTTTGGGTATGGTTTCACACATCCCCCATACTTCCCTTATAATTTATTTCATGATTAGAGACCCATTTCTCTCCCATTAATGCGTCCCATGTATACTTGTTAACATGCTAAAATTCCGTAAGGGATTTCATACTTTTCTTATTTTTGTCCAAATTTCATTATGTTGTTATGACATTTTATTTTCAATTAAAAATGTTGGGGTATGATTTTTCACCTCCCCCATATATCCCTCTTTATGTTTTAATGATTATAGACCCCTTTCTCTCTCATTAATTATAGCACCCCAGGTAAATAAAGAGTACGAAATTTTCACATTTATCCATATTTGTGAATAAAATATTAATATAACTTTAAAGGTGACGCTATGCTCGATGGCATACCCAACACTCAACAATGAGTTTCTTGGGAATCTTACGTTGCACTCTAATAATAAAATAATATTATTTTAAATGGTAGTTAACGCTTAACTGTTGTGATGGAGGGAATGAATAGAACTAACTACAAAATTATTATATATGTTTGTAAAATATTTTTAATTTTTACAATAAATATTAGAGGATTAAAAATGTGAATGAATCCAATTTTAAGCGTAAACACTCTAATATTATTTAAAAGATCGATTACCCGCCTTTTGATGGCGAACCTCTTCTAAATCCACTTTTTGAAAATTTTATGTGTTATATTTGTAAAATTAAAATACTTTTTTAGAATCGGGAAATCAAAATTTACTTTGTGTAAATTTTTGGTATTTTTCCGATAAAGTTCATTTTTTAATGAATAGTGAAAAATGTTGTATTTTAATTCAAAACCTCTTTTTAATCTAATTTATTTATATGATTAGATTATCTTTTGAATTGGTTTTATAGTGAAATTAGAATATATTTTTACCATTTAATCAAATATTGGTCATTGGAATTAATTTCACTTTGAAATTTGACTTAAACTAGTGTTAATCTTTTGATATATATTGTTTCATAAAAACAAGCTATTTGTTCTGACAGCGGGAATTAATTATTAAATTAATTAATTTAACATATATGTTATGAATTTTTTAAAATATAAATCATTTTTGAATTCGGAATGTCAAATATAGCTTTGGGTGAATTTTTGGTATTTTTCTGAAAAACTTCAATTTTTGATGAATAGTGAAACCACTAAGTGGTAGTTAAAGAAACTGATTTTTCGTTTAAATGAAACATTTCCACTTATGTGATTTGATTTTCAAAAATCATACATACATGGTTTTCATTAATAAGTAAAATGTGGTTTAATGAGATTAAAATAATTTTTTGGTGAATAGTAACTTGTAAGTTCTTAATCACGATTAGAGGTAATTAGTGTAGTTTAAGGTAAAAATAATGTTTTAATAATATGAGATGATCTTGACACATGTCCTACCCTCATTTTATGTGTCATGGACGACCAAGACAGTCCATGGGTCAACTTGGGGACCCCATGAAGCCACTTTTATTGGGAAATGACATAAATTACTTTTTATTTAATGTTAAAGTAAAAATGACACAAACATGAGATGTTTTACTAAACAAATTTTTACATGGGGTAATACAAGTCAGATTTTTTACTATAAATATTCATTAGAAAGATAAAAAAGATTTCCTACATCATGATAGTTGTTTTATAATTTTGAGACATTAAATATATTAAATTATTTATGACACCATGATGATGCAGCGATTACCTCATTAATAAAGGATTTAAATAAAATGAAAAGATAATGTAACATCTATGACCTACACATGTACAAAACCTATTGGATGGGTATATTTATAACCCTTATCACCTTATCCCTTAATTATATCAATTTCTGACCTCTTAAATCCGAAATCTCATTTTAAAATAAAGTAACTTTTCTTTACTTTCCAAGAGTGCCCCTCCTCTCCTCTTATAAAAGGCCCCCACATCTACCTCTTTACCCACACCTCCAAAGACTTTGGATCTTCCAACCCCTGCCCATTTTATCTCTAAAAATCCCTCTATTACTCCTTGAAGCCTCACTTTGGTCAGAAGTCTTTCCAAGGAAGCCTTTGAGCTCAAACCAAAGGGAGTTACCCGATTTTAAGGTAATGTCTTCACTTGAGTCCTTTTGTTTTATTTTTCTTCTCCACCCCTAAATTATTTTTATTCCTTTCTTTTTTTAGAAAACAAGTATATTAAATAAACTAGGATGTTTTTATGTTAATAATTCGAGCTACACTTACACACACCTTCATCTAATTGTTAAAGAACATACTGTTTCTGTGGATGGCGAATTACTGCCTCACGAAACGATGATTGTTCAATCTTCTCTTAACACCTTTCATGGTGGTCATTATGATGTCACTACATTTATATATGATATATAATATGTTTATTTTTTCCTTAAGCTTCTGTATTTTTCATTTATGGCATAAATTTATGGCTTCCATTATGGGTATACGCGATATCTTCATTTTAGGAAGTGCGGACTACCGCCCCCTCAAAGTGACTTGATTCGTTAATACCATATTCGGTACGTATAAAGGATATATTTAATGATATTATATATGATACCATACTTGAATTAAAATAGTATTATGTATCATTATGTTTTAATTCCATTAAATATTAAATAGAAATGGAAGTAGCGTTCATGCGTACGTACGGCTTACCGTCTCCATGAACGGTGCATTTCATTTCTTAAAACTAAATTTTATGTAATATTATAAATGCATGAATATACTGGATATATATGTTATATATGATATCTAAATCATGAATACAATTCTGGATATAATGGATATTTTTCCACATGAACAACTTGTAATTACAAAGATTTTATTTTTTACTCAAGTACCAATGATCGTTAAAACAACCGTTATTAGCTTAAATAATAACATAGTATTCATGACATGGTAATAATTGATATAAAAGGAATAATGAACTTGAAAAAGGTTCTTAAGGAAGTATAAATTAACTCAAGTTTATTATTCAGGAGATTAAAGAACGATCGAGTCAAGTCGAACCCGAGGTAAGGGATCCTACTCCTCTCTTTCTTTTTAAGTACACTCTTTTATGTCATTTATTTTAAGCCCATATTTCTTGTGATTGGGATTTTATTTTATATTACTCTTACTTTAATTTTAATGTTCATATGATGATAGACCCTATTCTCTCTCATCAATCCATTTTGGAAGTTTTGAGTGGCGTCGTTAGGCTGCCGATTTTTGTAAGAGATCCAACCACTCTCTTTCTATTTAAGTACTCTCCTTTATGTCACTTTTTTAAAGCTCCTCTTTGTTATGTTGGGAGATTTTATATTATATTCCTCTTTCTGTAAATTTTATGTTAATATTTCGAGAGACCCTATTTGATCTCATTAATCCATTTTTGGAAGTTTTAAGTGGCGCCGTTAGGCTGCCGTGTTTTCATAAGGGATTTTTCATCTCACTTTTATTCCCGTGAGATTTATGCTACATTTGCCACAATTTCCTTTGAGTGGTGTATGTACTACCCATTATTTTACTCATTGTGTAATATACTTTCATTTATGAGTATTTACATCAATGTTGTATTGTCCGTCTTTCACGGGGTGTATGTTTCGAAAGATACCCATGTCGGTAAGGGGACCTTTCACCCTCCTCTTTTTAAAAGACTTATTTTGTTATGTCTTTTAATTCACATACTATTATGTTGGGATATGTTCTTATATATCCTTATTGATTTAAATTTTATGTCCATGTGATGAGATACCCTTTTTATCTCTCATCAACTCTTTTTCTAAATTTTGAAGTGACACCGTTAGGCTGTCAAATTTTTTCAAGGGAACTTCTTAACCCAATTTTGATTCTTTGGGATAAACTTGTACACCTTGAATATGTTGTTCTATGATTATGTGTGAATGTTCTTTGATTGTTTTACACTTAATACCCACATATATTTCGTGTATTTGTTTTACACACATAATTATGTAACTGATTTATCCTTAATCCAAAGATACCGTCTTTGTATGGGACTTCGTCTCAATCTCCTTTCATTGAGGCATATTTTATATTATACACAACCTTCTTTTATACAGTGTATAAACACCTTTGACTTTTACGTTTATCCAAAAGGAATCTTTTTATATGAAGCTTTTTACAAAACGACAAAAGGGAATGTTTTTGTCATACGTATGCGGCGACAACAACTTATCCGCCGCCATGACCATTATTTGAGTTTCGGCTTCCTCTACAAGCCATACTTTTTTTTAAAAGAAAAATAAATACCATGTTTTACTTTTATTTTATTTTGGTATTTAAAATGGTTTTGATAATGTTTTTATTATATCACTGTGTTATTGAAATGTGGAAATGTTATGTTTCCTTTATGTATGTTTTATGTGATACGATTATGTTATCGTTCTTGGGAATTATTATGAAGACGGGTGGTTCCGTGATAAACTAAGGGCGGGTGAGTCTGATATAGCTCTCCAATGCATTGGGTAACGTGAATGAGTGAAACGTTAAGGTTTCTCTTAAGAGATTTAGGGAATATACTGTGATGGGTATTCCAAACGTAACCAAGAGGGTTACTCCCTACGTAAGAATGTTATTAATGCCTCAAGTTACCTTTTATGTCTTATGATTTCTATGATTTATTCATGATTTGATGAGGTATGTTAAAGTGCCAATGTTTTATGGGTAAAGTATGATTTCATTCTTATGTATATATGAACTCATGTTTCTTTTCCATATTTTTATAACCCTTACTGAGCTTTTTATGCTCATCCCAAGTTTTTTTGAAATGTTTTTCACAGGTCAAGGTAAAGGTACATGATATGATGATAGTGTCAAAGAAGTGTCAAGAAAGAATCCATGCTTTATTTTTAAATATGTTTCCGTTGATGGAAAAAAATGAATACTGTCTTTTATGTAACCACTTTGTTTAAATGTGGAATGTAATGAAAGTTTTATGATCTAATTCTCTAAAACTCTAAACCTGAAAAGATCCTCAACATGTAATCTTGTAATAACTCAAGATTAAGTAAGGTTTAAGGCTGGGGCCTTATAGTTGGTATCAAAGGTCGTTTTAGATAACTTTAGAGGTTAGGGTATTCTCTAAGCATAAGTGACATTACCATAATGGTTAGGATTTCCGAAAGAGCCCTAGTTTTAGATAAAGTGAATGAGTAAGTATATCTTAGTGTTTATCTTCCTCATTAAGTACATGATGGTTTTGTTGATATACTCACACTGACATTTCTGTTTTTAGAATGGATGGATCTAGCCGGCACCAAAGTGATAATAGGTTTGAAGGAAACTGTGGTGGTTCTCTGATTAAGAGACTAGATGAAATGGGGGATTCAATGAGGAAACTCGTGGATGTACTAAACCAACTATCATGGAGTCATGATCAACCACTTGAACCTTGGTATGTTCTATAATGCATCATTTAAGAGATGACCAATCGATTTGGATGTTCAGGTAATAATTATAAAGGTAACCATTAGGGTTTATATGATCCTTACTTTTGAGGTAATTATGTGTTATTATATGTTATGATGGAAAATGAAAGGAATGAGATAAACATGAGGTTAAGATATGTTATGATTATTTTTGAAGATTTTAGCTCGTTTTGTGGAATGTTTTAATAATTATATAGTTTTGGAAAAAGGAAAACACGCAGACCGTGTGACAACCCGTCGCATCGGACAAAGCTGTGGGAATCGAACCCACAACCAAAGTGCGAATGGTATTTATCGCCTACCACTGGACTATGTAAAGTCCCTGGATAGTTTGACTAATTATTTTTAGTTAGATGATTTTAGGAATCAAGAGTAAGTTTATTTTGGGTTATCTATGGAAATTATTAACCTATCATGGAGGATATGTGATTAGGTTAATTACTTTTCAATATGAGAATTTAAGAGCAACTAATGTTATTTGGATATAAAAGATAATTTGTACCTTGGAAGACTATGTGATTAAATCCTTCAAATATTTGGGTTTCAATATTAGTTTGGTTTACTTTGAAGTTTTTTATGGACAGTTGTTTATCGAATTGTCTTCGTTGAACTTTGGGTTTTTTTGGACAAATTTTGGATATTAAGAATATATTTTCTTTTTATAAAGGATTATACTTTTGTGGATTATCTGATCTCATACTAACAATTTTGGTTATGGTTTGTCTAAATACATGGGAAATATATAGTTCTCTATTGTGGATTAGGCGATTCTAAAGAAGTTGATTATAGTACTCATAATGCGAACAAGTCTTCCTAAATACTCGTCTTTTGGAGAAAATATGAGTTTGATTAAGGAATCTAGTAAAAGTTGAAAGTCTGCCTGACAAGTAAGTATGTTTCATTATGATTTAGTTAAGCTCCAAAATAAATTCCTCAATGAAAAGTAACTTAAAACAAAAATGTTGTCTGTTAACTTTTCCTACTGGGGAATCGAATACTGTTTAACCCATCACAAGTTTGTGATTTTCTTATGGTTAACTTTCTCCTAGACATGTTTACTATCACTCTCCATCAGAACATGACCCTTTGTTTTTTTCTCTATATCCATATTTTCATACTTGGAATCCTAGTATGGGTTAACTCGGGTGACCTTTGTACTTATCTTTCTTTATTTTAAAGTGATTTTTTTACTGACCCTTGTTCCGATGTGGAATTTTCAATGATGTTTCCAAGCCCAATTTTAAAATTGCGAGGACGCAATTCCCAAAAGGGGGGAAGGATGTAACACCCCTGGTAAATAAAGAGTATGAAATTTTCACATTTATCCATATTTGTGAATAAAATATTAATATAACTTTAAAGGGGACGCTATGCTCAATGGCGTACCCAACACGCAACAACGAGTTTCTTGGGAATCTTACGTTGCACTCTAAAAATAAAATAATATTATTTTAAATGGTAGTTAACGCCTAGCTCTTGTGATGGTGGGAATAAATAGAACTAACTAAAAAATTATTAGATATTTTTGTCAAATAGTTTTACTTTTTACAATAAATTTTAGAGGATTAAAAATGCGAATGAATCAAATTTTAAGCGTAAACACTCTAATATTTTTTAAAAGGTCGATTAACCGCCTTTTCATGGAGAACCTCTTTTAAATCAACTTTTTGACAATTTTATGTGTTATATTTGACAAAATAAAATACTTTTCTAGAATCGGGACATCAAAATTTACTTTGTGTAAATTTTTGGTATTATTCCGATAAAGTTCATTTTTAATGAATAGTGAAAAATGCTGTATTTTAATTCAAAACCTCTTTTTAATCTAATTTATTTACATGATTAGATTATCTTTTGAATTGGTTTTAAAGTGAAATTAGAATATATTTTTACCATTTAATCAAATAGTGGTCATTGGAATTAATTTCACTTTGAAATTTGACTTAAACTAGTGTCAATCTTTTGATATATATTGTTTCATAAAAAAACGCTATTTTTTCTGACAGCGGGAATTAATTATTAAATTAATTAATTTAACATATATGTTATGAATTTTTTAAAATAGACATCATTTTTTAATTCGGAATATCAAATATAGCTTAGGGTGAATTTTTGGTATTTTTCTGAAAAACATCAATTTTTGATGAATAGTGAAACCACAAAGTGGTAGTTAAAGAAAGTGATTTTTAGTTTAAATGAAACTTTTCCACTTCTGTGATTTGATTTTAAAAAATATGATATACATGGTTTTCATTAAGAAGTAAAATGTGGTTAAATGAGATTAAAATAAATTTTTGGGGAATAGTAAGTTTTAAGTTCTTAATCGCGATTAGAGGTAATTAGTGTAGTTTAAGGTAAAAATAATGTTTTAATAATATGAGATGAGCCTGACACATGTCCTACCCTCATTGGATGTGTCATTGCCGACCAATACAATCCATGGGTCAACTTGGGGACCCCATGGAGCCACTTTGGTTGGGAAATGACATAAATGACTTTTTATTTAATGTTAAAGTAAAAATGACACAAACATGAGATGTTTTACTAAAACAATTTTTACATGGGGTTATACAAATCAGATTTTTGACTATAAATATTCATTAGAAATATAAACAGATTTCCTACATCATGATATTTTTTTATAATTTTTAGACATTAAATATATTAAATTATTTATGACATCATGATGATGCAGCGATTATCTCATTAATAAAGGATTTAAATAAAATGAAACGATAATGTAAAATCTATGACCTACACATGTCCAAAACCTATTGGATGGGTATATTTATAACCCTTATCACCTTATCCTAGAATTATATCAATGTGGGACCTCTTAAATCCGAATCTCATTTTAAAATAAAGTGACTTTTTTAAACTTTCCAAGAGTGCCCCTCCTCTCCTCTTATAAAAGGCCCCCAACTCTACCTCTTTACCCACACTTCCAAAGCCTTTGGCTCATCCAACCCCTGCCCATTTTGTCTCTCCACATCCCTCTCTTACACCTTGAAGCCTCACATTGGGAAGAAGTCTTCACAAGGAAGCCTTTGAGCTGAAACCAAAGGGAGTTACCCGATTTTAAGGTAATTTCTTCACTTGAGTCCTTTTGTTTTATTTTGCTTCTCCACCCCCATAAACTATTTTTATTCCTTTATTTTGTAACAAAACCAGTATCTTCAATAAACTAGTATGTTGTTATGTTAATTATTCAAGCTACACTTACACACACCTTCATCTAATGGTTAAAGAACATACTGTTTCTGTGGATGGTGAATTACTGCCTCACGAAACAATGATTGTTCAATCTTCTCTTAACACCTTTAATGGTGGCCATTATGATGTCACTAAATTTATATATGATATATAATATGTTTATGTTTTCCTTAATCTTCTGTATTTTTCATTTATGGCATACCTTTATGGCTTCCATTATGGGTATACGCGATATCTTCATTTTAGGAAATGCGGACTACCGCCCCCTCAAAGTGATTTGATTCGTTAATACCATATGTGGTACATATAAATGATATATTTAATGATATTATATACGATACCATACTGGAATTAAAATACTATTATGTATCATTATGTTTTAATTCCATTAAATATGAAATAGAAATGGAAGTAGCGTTCATGCGTACGTACGGCTTACCGTCTCCATGAACGGTGCATTTCATTTCTTAACTCTAAATGTTATGTAATATTATAAATTCATGAATATACTGGATATATATGATATATTTGATATCTACATCATGAATAAAATTCTGGATATAATTGATATTTTTCCACATGAACAACTTGTAATTATAAAGAGTTTATTTTTGACTCAAGTACCAATGATCGTTAAAACGACCGTTATTAGCTTAAATAATAAAATAGTGTTCATGAAATAGTAATAAGTGATATAAAAAGAATAATGAACTTAAAAAAGGTTCTTAAGGAAGTAGAAATTAACTCAAGTTTATTATTCAGGATATTAAAGAACGATCGAGTCAAGTCGGACCCGAGGTAAGAGATCCTACTCCTCTCTTTTTTTTAAGTACACTCTTTTATGTCATTTCTTTTAAGCCCATATTTCTTGTGATTGGGATGTTATTTTATATTAATATTACTGAAATTTTTATGTTAATATTATTAGAGACCCTATTCTCTCTCATCAATCCATTTTGGAAGTTTTGAGTGGCGCCGTTAGGCTGCCGAATTTTCATAAGTGATCCAACCTCTCTCTTTCTTTTTAAGTACTCTCCTTTAATTCACTTCTTTCAAGATCCTCTTTGTTATGTTGGGAGATTTTATTTTATATTCCTCTTGCTGTAAATTTTATGTTAATATGGATAGAGACCCTATTTGATCTCATTAATATATTTTCGGAAGTTTTAAGTGGCGTTGTTAGGCTGCCGCGTTTTCGTAAGGGATTTTTCATCTCACTTTTATTCCCGTGAGATTTATGCTAAATTTTCCACAATTTACTTTTAGTGGTGTATGTACTGCCCATTATTTTACTCATTGTGTAATATACTTTCATTTATGAGTATTTACATCAATGTTGTATAGTCCTTCTTTCACGGGGTGTATGTTTCGAAAGATACCCATGTCGGTAAGGGAACCTTTCACCCTCCTCTTTTTAAAAGACTTATTTTGTTATGTCTTTTAATTCACATAATATTATGTTGGGATATTTTCTTCTATATCCTTATTGTTTTAAATTTTATGTCCATGTGATGAGATACCCTTTTTATCTCTCATCAACTCTTTTTCTGAATTTTGAAGTGACGCCGTTAGGCTGTCGAATTTTTGCAAGGGAACTTCTTAACCCAATTTTGATTCTTTGGGATAAACTTTTACACCTTGAATATGTCGTTCTATGATTATTTGTGAATGTCCTCTGATTTTTTTACACTTAATACCCACTTATATTTCGTGTATTTGTTTGTCACACATAATTATGTAACTAATTTATCCTTAATCCAAAGATACCGTCTTTGTATGGGACTTCGTCTCAATCTCCTTTAATTGAGACATATTTTATTTTATACACAACCTTCTTTTATACGGTGTATAAACCCCTTTTACTTTTACGTTTATCCAAAATGAATATTTTTACTCAAAGCGTTTTAAAAAATGACAAAAGGGAATGTTTTTGTCATACGTATGCGGCGACAACGACTTCTCCGCCGCCATGACCATTATTTGATTTTTGACTTCCTCTACAAGCCATAATTTTTTTAAAAGAAAAATAAATACCATGTTTTAATTTTCTTTTATTTCGGTATTTAAAATGGTTTTGATAATGTTTTTATTATATCACTGTGTTATTGAAATGTGGAAATGTTATGTTTCCTTTATGTATGTTTTATGTAATACGATTATGTTATGGTTCTTGGGAATTATTATGAAGACGGGTGGTTCCATGATAAACTAAGGGCGGGTGAGCCCAATATAGCTCTCCAATGCATTGGGTAACGTGAAGGAGTGAAACGTTAATGTTTCTCCGAAGAGATTTAGGGAATATACAGTGATGGGTATTCCAAACGTAACCAAGAGGGTTACTCCCTACGTAAGAATGTTATGAATGCCTCAAATTACCTTCTATGTCTTATGATTTCTATGATTTATTCATGATTTGATGAGGTATGTTAAAGTGCGTATGTTTTATTGGTAAAGTATGATTTCATTCTTATGTATATATGAACTCATGTTTCTTTTCCATATTTTTATAACCCTTACTGAGCTTTTTATGATCATCCCAAGTTTTTTTCTGAAATGTTTTTCACAGTTCAAGGGAAAGGTACATGATATGATGATAGTGTCAAGGAAGTGTCAAGAAAGAATCCATGCTTTATTTTTAAATGTGTTTCCGTTGATGGAAAAAATGAATACTATCTTTTATGTAACCACTTTATTTAAATGTGGAATGTAATGCAAGTTTTATGATCTAATTCTCTAAAACTCTAAACTTGAAAAGATCCTCAACATGTAATCTTGTAATAACTCAAGATTAAATAAGGTTTAAGGTTGGGGCCTTATATTAATACCACCCATGTACATCCATTACCTTGCCAAAATTCCATAATGGATTTGTCTCTCCTCATTTACATCCAAGAAATTATTTTGTATTATGAGTCTCAATTACATTAATTATGTTGGGAAATGTATATATATGACCCCTTTACTATAAATTTCATGTAAATATAATGATACTCCCCTTTATCTCTCATCTACTATTTTTATGAATTTTAATGTCACATCGTTCTACTATTGAAATTACACCGCGATTTTCCAAGAAAAAGTCATTGTGTAGTGAATACCATGTCCATTTCATAATCAAGGGTATTCACCATTATGAACATTTACTTATTGACTATATATTTTCATGTATGTATTCCAAATTCCTTTATCTTGTAATAAATGATGATGTTGAACGATTCCATGTTGTATGATCCATGTGGCACACTTATGCATGAAATGAAATGTTTAAAAAGAGTGCACCATGATATCACTATAATGTATTAGGGAATGATTAGTATCATGATGAATCAAGTGCAATGAGGATTTACTCAAATTAATTCAAGTTTAATGAGGATTTACTCATGCTAATTCAAGTGAAATTTGGGTTTACTCATGCTCCATGTGCAATGAGCCTTGGCTCATGCTAATTCCATGTTAAGTGTTGGCACATTTTCATGTTATGATAATCATTCTATATCATGACATTATGTTCATGTTATTTTATTCTCTATCTATATTCCTATTTCCTAACATGTATTGTATTCTTCATTTTAGGCCTTGTTTACTCTTTTACTGGGATTTATAGCTCACCCTTTTCTCATGTATGTCTTCCGATTATCCCATGCAATAATATGTATGAGGGAATGCTGTGGTTATTTAAAGGATGTTTTCAATAAATATGTTGTGTGTTTTATGTTTTAAGTTGTTATAGAATATTCCTAACCCTCAAAGACACTATACCTCTCAGTCTTCCATGTTATAATAAGTGACAGATTTATATAATAAAGCATGTTTAATTGGGTAATAAAAATCAGGATTGTTATAATTGGTATCAGAGGATAGGTTTAGTTATTTTTTGGGATTAGGATTAGAAAACACTATAGAAAGCCTTAGGGATAAGAATAAGTGTAATAAAAACATTCCTAAATTTTGATGAGTATTGAGTAAGTGGTTTATAAAGAAAAAATAAATCCCTATTTGGATACGAGTAGGTAGAGGAGACTCTAGTACAGATGTACCTAGGAGTGAAAACTATGACAAGGTGTTTTGGGCTTGACCCAGGGTATCTTGGTACACAATAATGGGCCTTAATACACTCTTGGTTATGACTCTCCCAGGGGGATATTCTATGGTAAATTCAAAATCATGTTATGAACCATTGTTAAGGGAATAAAAAAATGTCCCTAAGAATATATGTTTGAATGTATATCATGGATAATATATATTTAGGCCAATAGATTCATAAGTTAAAGAAATAGAAGTTATTTAAAAGTCATCCATTTATTTCCTTGGATTCCCCTTTATGTGTTTAATAGTTTAATGTACTCATCCAATGTCTATATCAGATAATTTCGAACCATAATAGAAAACTGAAAGGTAGGGTTATCATTCATAGTTCTATGCATTCTTTTATATCCTAAAAGTTTAGAAGAATAATCCCAACACCACAAAAAATCATGGAAGTAAAGATGTCGGTGAGTACGGAAAATGGGGAAATCATTGCATCCCATTAATATAACTCCTACCCTATTATAATTTATGGAGTGAAATTCCGAGTGAACCTCATCATACTCCCTCTGGTGGAATTTGATTCAATTCTTGTCATGGATTGGCTTTGCTATTATAGAGCCAACATAAATTGCTGTTAGGGGGAAACCACTCTCCATGTAGATAATAGACCCCTGATTCTATACAAGTGCAAGGAGGAAGATGAATCTTCTTTAGAACCATCATCTCAAGTGTGAATATTACTACCCTATGAGCATGCGTATCTTGCTCATATGATTGAGTCCAAGGAAGAAACCATCTTGGAAGACATGCTTATTGTGAGGGAATTCATTGAAGTGTTTCCTGAGGAATTTCCAGGTCTTCCTCCTAGAAGATATGTTGAATTATTAGTTGAAATTATACCTAGGGTGTTTCCAATATCTAAGGCTCCATATAGAATGACTTTTGTGGAGCTTGAGGAATTGAAGAAAAAACTACAGGAGAATATGGATAAAGGGTTTATACGCCCATGTACTTCACCATGGGGTGCTCTAGTCCTCTTCGTTAATAAGAAGAATGGGTCAATGCAACCTTGCATTTATTATCATGAGCTCAACAAAATCACAATAAAGAACAAGTATCCTCTTCCCTAAATTGACGACTTGTTCGATCTTCTATGTGGAGCACAATACTTCTCCAAGGTGGATTTTTGGTTGAGATATTATCAAGTAAGGGTAAAGAAGGAAGATATTCCAAAGACTGATTTTCGTACAAGGTACATGCACTATGAATTCATTGTAATAACTTTCGGACTCAATAATGCTCCATCAATCTTCATGGACAGGATGAATAGAGTCTTTAGAGATTACCTTTAAAAATATGTGGTAGTATTCATAGAGGATATTCTTATATACTCCCAAATCAAGAAGGATCATGAGGAGCATATAAGAACTGTACTAGAGACCCTACAGAAGGAGAAGATATATGAAAATTAAAGCAAGTGTGAGTTCTAGTTTAAGGATTTATCATTATTGGGTTATATAATCAAAATCAATGGGATATCTATGGATCCCTCAAAGAAAACTGCAAAAAGGTTTAGACGAGGCCGACATTGGTAATGAATATCTATAGGTTCTTGGGGTTATCGGGTTATTATCGCCGATTTGTGATAAATTTATCACATTTTCCAAAACCTCTTACCAAGATAACTCAAAAGGGATTCACGTTTTCTTGGAGTGATTAATGTGAAGAAAGCTTCAAGGAGTTGAAAAATACTCTTATCACTGCGCTCGTTCTCACATTACCCATGAGTGGAGAATATTTTGTGGTATTTAGTGATGCTTCAAATAAGGGACTAAGTTGTGTGTTGATTCATAATGATAAAGTGATAGCCTACGCCTAAAGTAAGCTTAAAATGAATGAGAAAAACTATCCCACACATGATATGGAATTGGAAGATGTGGTCTTCTCATTTAAAACCTGGAGGTATTATCTATTTGAGGATAATTGTGAGATATATACTGATCAAAAGAGACTCAAATATATATTCACAAAAAAAGTGTTTAATATGTGACAATGAAGAAGGATAGAACTAATCAAGGATTATGACTACTCAATCTATTACCATCTCGGTAAGGAAAACAAGGTAGTAGATTCTCTAAGTATATAGAATCCTGCATCATTATCAATGATGAGAATTGAAAAGGATTCAATATTATTAGATTTTCAATGGATGGACATGGGAATCATTAAGGGAGGGACATCATCAATCCTTTCTCAAATGATTTCTCAACCATCCCTCATGTAGAAAATAATTTATGATCAAAGAAGTGATGTGGAAATTATAAAAAGGGTGGAAGCTATCAGAAATGGGAAATCCTCAAAGTTTGTGGTTGATAAGGATGGAATTGTGAGATTTCAGTCATGATAATGTATACCATCGGATCCAGAGATAAAGAAGGAGCTTCTGAATAACGCACATAGCTCAACTTTCTCTATTCATCTAGGAGCACAAATATGTATCGAGATCTCCACAAAAATATATGTTGAGAAATATGAAAAAGGAGATTGCTGAATATACATCAAAGTGCCTGGTATGTCAGCAAGTGAAGGCTAAGAGGAAAAAGTCTAAGGGGATGATGCAACCACTACCTATACCAAAATGATAGTGGGAAAACATTACCATGTACTTTATCACTGGAATTATAAGGAAATCCAAAGGAAAGGAGGTGGTTTCATTGGTCTTCTCTCTTAACCAAGCCCAATATGAGCTTCAACACGTGAAGCTTTAACAGAACCTCCTACGGGATAAGTGGAAGTTGATAAAGATTACCACCCGAGCGATGTTATCCGAACCACCCCAGGAGTCTGTCACTATAAGACACCTTACCCTTCAGTATTATGAGGGTGTTATAAGGGGTTATGTGACACGACCATAACACTATGATTATGTGCATTATTTTTTAATATAATAAATAATATCCATTTATTTTATTATAGTTACTTTATAAATAGTTTTAGAAGCACAATTAGTATTTTTAGTTAATATTAAACTATGAAATATATTTTGATAAATTAATAGATTTTTTAATTAAATAATATTTCAATAAAATATTATTATTAATAAATTACTTTTTATTTATTATAAATGATTGTATAATTTTATGAATACAATTGTAATTTTTATTATGGTTTGAAAGTTGTTTTTGTCAAAACTCATGAATTTTTGATAAATGTCAGTTTTTATTTTAAAAGTGAAAATTAGAATTTTTAGAAAATTATTTGGATAAAATTAATATTTTTTTTGGAATCAGGATGTAAAAATTATCCAATGGTGATTTTTTCATAATTTTCTCAGACAGTCGAATTTTTGGGTAAAAATTAAATACCGTTTAAATATATAATGTGTTTTATGACATCATAATGACCCAATAGTGATGTAATAAAATACTATAAACATTATTTTTGACCAATATTTATTTTAACATTAAAATATTGTGATTTTAGGTTTGTTTGATTTATTTAACAAAGTCTTAGTGGACCCTCTAGGACTGATAATACATTTTAGCTTTTTAAATTGATTTACTTGAGAGTGTGACTCACCTCCACATAAGAAAACCTATTATTTTAAGAATTTAGGACATTTTATTTATAAAATATTATTTTCTACTCCCATTTGGAAAAAACCATGGGCCAAAACCATGGGCTGGTTTGTGGTTTTAATTAGTTTAGTGTGTGGTGTACCAAACCTCAATAATAAAGAATTACCTCTACTTTCCTATATAAAACCATCCAATATCCCACTTAATCTTCAATAAAAGCCTTTTGAGTTTGACCAAAATCTAATCTCCTCTTTTTATAATCCTCCAAATGCACCCCAAGATCTCAAGAAGCCTATCCCAAGCCTTTGGAATCACACTTCCTAGTAAGGGATTCCTTCTTTATCATTTTATCCAAGTTTCATAATATTTTTATGCCATTTTATTTTCAATTATAAACGGTGGGGTATGATTTTGAACCTCCCCTATACTATAGTATTTATTTTTGAATATTTATATACCCCTATCTCTCTCATCGATTCCTTCCATGTATACTGGTTACGAGGCCAAATTCCGTAAAGGATTTCTTCCTTTCTCATTTTGTCCAAATTTCATTATGTTGTGATGCCTTTTTTTTATTAAAAAATGTTGGGGTATGATTTAAAACCACCATTATACTATCCTATTTATGTTATAATTATGAGATACCCTTTTATCCCTTATTAATGTCTCTCCTGTACACCCATTACCATGCCAAAATTCCGTAAGGGATTCCTTCTATTCTCATTTTATCCAAGTTTCTTAATATTGTTATGTACTTTTAAATTCAATTATAAATTATAGGGTGTGGTTTAAAACCTCCCCCATACATACCTCATTATTTTTTAATTATGAGATACCCCTTTTTCTCTCATTAATTCCTCCCATGTACACCCGTTACCATACCGAAATTCCGTAAGGGATTTCTTCCTTTCTCATTTTTTCTAAATTTCATTATATTGTTTTTCCCTTTTATTTTCAATTAAAAACTTTGGGGTATGATTTAACACCTCGCCTATAATTCCCCATTTATGTTTGAATGATGAGATACCCCTTTCACTCTCATTAATGCCTCCCATGTACACCTGTTACCATGCTAAAATTCCGTAAGGGATTTCTCTCTCCTCATTTACATTCAACCTACTCTTTTTTATTATGAGTCAAAATTTCATTTCTTATGTTTGGACATGTATATATATGACCCCCTTACTTAAAATTTCATGTAGATATGATGAAACACCCCTTTCTTTATCATCAACCATTTTTATGAATTTTTATGTCATGCTGTTCTGCTGCTGAAATTGTACCTTGATTTTCAAAGACAAAGTCATTGTGTAGTGAATACCATTCCAATTTCTCTATCAAGGGTATTCAAATTTATGAGAATTTACATATTTACCCTACTTCTAATGGCCCCAAGGCCTTCATTTTTTATTATTTTTTGATAATACATCTTTCAGGGGATAAGGTGGAACCCTTACCAGGCCCAGAGGCTCAATATGACCCGTAGGTCTAGAGAGAATCACCCAGACTAGACAAATTGGAACTACTCCTCCCCAGCATATGTCATTATGATCAGAACTCCACCTTCACAGGGATGGTCAGATATCTATCCTATGAAATGATTCATAGGCCTAGTACCGATAGAAAATCCATACCCTCTCGTTCTTCCAATTCCGGTTAGCTCTTCTCTAGTGAAATCCCCTGCCTTGAATCCACATCTTGAGCCATGTCCCTTGTAGTCTGACTGGTATGTCTGCATAATATGGTGTCCTAAAGGCCTTAGGGTGGCCTAAAGTCTTTAAGGTGTACTGAAGGCCTTGAGAGACAACTAGCCTGAAGGCCTTGGGTGGCCCGAAGGCCTTACAGGACCCGAGGCCTAAATCTGTGGCACACTTATGCCTGAAATGAAATGTTTAAAAATGGTGCACCCTGATAGTGCTATAATGCATTGGGTAAATATTTTTATCACGATACATAAATTAAAATGAGTATTTACTAATGATAATTCAAGTGGAATGAGGATTTAAACATTTTAATTCAAGTTCAATAAGGGTTTACTCATGCTCCATGTGCAATGAGCCTTGGCTCATGCTAATTCCATGTAAAGTGTTGTTTCCACATTTTCATGTTATGATAATCATAAAATATCATTCCATTATTTTCATGTTATTTTATGATCCATTGATATTACTATTGAATAACATGTGTTTCATTCTTTATGTTATGCCTTGTTTACTCTCTTAGTGGGATTTATAGCTCACCCTTTTCACATGTATGTCCTCAGGTTATCCCATGAAATACTGAGTATGAGGGAATTATGTGGTTATGTAAAGGATTTTTTCAATAAATATGTTTTGTATTTTATGGTTTAAGTTGTTATGTAATGTTCCGAATCCCCAAATAAACTAGACCTCTCGATCTTTAATGTTGTATCTAGTGAATAGTTTATATAATAAGTCATGTTTATGTGTGTAATAAAAAGCATGGTTGTTATATAAAAGGAATAAAGGAAGTGAATTTAAATTCTATCCTTGTCCCAATAATTCATAAAACATCTATAGTAAGAGTAGGGTTGGTATCAATACAACATACCCCATGTGGAGTGGAAATAAACAGTTGTTTTCATTGATAAATATAATTACTATAGAAATGTATTTATATAACATTATTGAGGTAAATATTTTTCTGTTTTGAAAAAACATTTGAAAAAACATTTATTTGAAAATAAATTTGGAAAAAAATGACTTTAAAAATTATCCTTTTAAACATTCAAAAGATTCATAAATAAATTTTTGAATTTAAACATTTACATGTCGTATGAGGATAAAAGAACATTCCTTTTTCATGGTAAAAAGGTTTGAAAATTTTCTTCATTTAAAAAGAAAGAAGAAGATGACTTTGAAAAAAATCATAAAATAAAGAAAGGATAAAATTATCTTTGATATATAATTTTATAATGGTTATAAGAATTTTTGAAAACCTTTTTATAAAAAAGGGTTTTTAGAGGAAAATTGGTTTTCCGACTAAAGAGAGAAATGATGCCGGGTTTTAATAAAAATATTTTCTAAAACATTTTGAGTACCAAATAATGGAATAACGGTGGTAACAATAAAAAAAGGTCATGAAAAAAGTTGAATAAAATTAAATGTTTTTATGAAAAATGGTCATATAATTTCATTGAATGGAAATACCTTTAAAAGATCATTAAAATTATTCTTATGGAAATTAATCATTAAACATTCCAAACTGTCCCATACCACCATAAATAATTTTAGATCATAATCCTCAAAAATGAATAAAATAAAATGTAAGTTATATTATAATTATATTAAGTAGATGCATGATATATAATTTAAATTGTTTTTATATACACCATATAAAAGAAACTATACACATAACAAAAAATAAGTCTCAATGGAATATAAATTGAGACCTAATCCCTTACCTTGCATTTAATTTCAGTTTAAAATGATTTAAAATCATTTATAATGGGTTTAAACCTATTAATAAATTATAATATAACCATAGTAATATTTTTAATATCATATGTTATCTTCTTATAATATTTTATTTCCCATTTGTTAAAAACCATTCATTATTTTAATTATTTCATGTGTTAATTTCTTAGTTTTCTGGAGTAAGTTTTGACTTTATATATGTTGTTGATATTAATTATATCATGGTTTCATCATCTAAAGAATTTAAAATTTTATTTTGATATCATATATATTCAATATGTTTGTATTTGCAATAATTTATAATGTTTAGAGATATGAACTACAATGCACCGTTCATGGAGATGGTAAACCATACGTATTGATGAACACAACTTCCGTTTCTTTTTCATATTAAAAAAATGAAACATAAATGATATATAATTATATTATAATTAAATTATCATATTAATGTTATATATTTCACACATGTTTCTGAAATCCTTATTTTATACATTCCATGTATTGTGTGAATGAGTCACATCGCTTTGAGGGGGCGGTAGTCCACACTTCCACAAACGATGTTATCGTGTTATAAAATAATTACATAAGTATAATGAAATTATAAATATTATATATAAAAAAACATAAATATATTTTCCATCATAATCCCAACCATGAATTTTTTTAAAGGAAAACACGAACAATCATCATTTCGTGAGGGGGTAGATCACCGCACATATAAACATTATGTTTGTTTCCCATTAGATGGGAGTGCATGTAAGTGTTGGTATAAAACATAACATAAAAACACTAGAATATTAATTTTAATGTTATATAAAAATATAGCTATGAGATTTTATGGTTTTAATAATAGAAATAAAACAAAATAGATTAAGAAAATATGTTACCTCTTATTAGGGTAACTTCTTTTGGTATACACCAAAGGGATTCCTTGGAAGGATTTATGAAAAAGGTAATGATTGTAGAATTAGGGGAGGTAATTTTTAGAGATATTTTCGAAGATTTTGGCCGAGATAAACTATATTGGGAGGTTTGAGGATGTTGGAGGAGAGGAGGCCTTTTTATAGTTAAGGAGGAGTGAAACTCTTGTAAATTTTGGAACAGTGAATTCCACTAAGATTTTTCCATGTAAAGTGGATCCCATAATATTTATGTATTAATAAAAGGGAGAATATATTAACACTATGTCTATAAAATGTCTCGTGAATAAGTTTCTCAGTCATTTAGGCACTTAATATTATGGTTTAGTCCCATATTAAGCTTAATTTCACCTTGATGATGGTAATTCATTTTAATTACTTTCAGTAATCGTTTTGGTAAGAAAAATTAGTTGAACTTATTAAACATTATAAATTATTCTGATTAAAAATATGGAATCTATTTTTTCCAAATTCAAAGCACATAAGTGGAAGAAATTTATTTAATATTAATCCCAGAGACATGTTGATAATACAGATTTTTAAAGTAAAAACCTCAAAACATTTTCTATGTTTTTATATCCAATTTTAGTCTAAAATTGATTCACATGAACTACATTGTATTAATTAATAAAAATTAATGTAATTAAAATTAAATCCTAATTTTTATTAAAATTTATCCTTATAAGTAAATTATATTAAAAAGCAGTTTTGAATTAAAATTCAATATTTTTCACTATTCATTAAAATATTAAACTTCACAAAAAATATCAAATAATCACTCTAACATAATTTTTATGTCTCTCTTTTAAATATGGATTTTTTTTGACATATAAAATCAATAAATTTAATAATAATTGTATTTCAAGTAGGTTCTCCATTAAAATATTGTAAAAATGCATTTATAAAAATATTAGTTTTTATATGAAGATTTGGGTTCGTTATTATCCTATGTTTATCAAATTTATTGGATAAATATAAAAAATATTAAATATAATATATAATATATGTATTTCATTAAAATCATCCACTAATAGTAATTAATGTAATTTATTAAGGTAAAACACCTTTGGGTGTATAAAAATATGTCTTTATAAAAACATTTCCATTATATTCATTTGGTTTCTATATTTGCTTCTAATTAATTTGTAAACAATGAATTAATTTTATGTTTTGTGTAAACCAAACATTTTCATAAGCTAGTAAATAATATTCATAACTACTAATTAAACAGATTAGTTCAATCTTATTATATTAAATTATTATATTTTAATAAAATATTATTGCTCAGTAAAACATGGTCTTGCATGTAACACATCCATTAATGAATCACATTATTTCATGTGACGTATGATAACTCAGTGTCTGATTTATTTAAAATAGAAAATATGTTGAATTTATTTAAAATATTAATTATATTATAAATTTTCCAGATATTATATTCCATTACATGCTTGGTGTTGCGTGTCAAACATGCTGTAAATGCAATGCTTCTACTTTAGATTCACTAAGCATTGCATTCTCCTTGCCTTAATTAAATCACATCCTCAAAGTTGAAAATCTATCTTGGTGACATATATATTGAGATTTATTTTGTTTTAAATTCCACATCCTAAGAAGTGTTTGTAAGATTTATTCACGAATAGAGGGGACTGGAAGTACAAAGGTCACATGGACTAACATGTAACTAGTTCACTAAGTAGGATAAAATTAGTTACAATTAGAGATATATACCTTGAGGAAAAATGTAAATATTTATATGAGTGCATGTGGTAATCAATCACAAACAAGTGACTGATTAATGGAAATTTTAGGACCTCAAATCCATATATCTACAATGAGTTAGAAGACCATCAGTTCAACAAAAATTATGGTATTAGAAAAAAATTTGAGTTATCTTCCTAATGTTTTGTAATTATTTTACAAAATATGCATACTTAGTTGATATATTTATATAAATAGAATTTCATCTTTTTGATGTTCTTCGATAAATTTTCCAATTCATCCAAAAATTAATTTTGATGCCTGAATCACAAAAATACATTTTTAAAGAATCTTAAGGCCCATCAACGAGTGAAAAGTATAACTATTTGTATCTAAATATTTTTCAAAACTAATATGGTATGGACATTAATCTCCAAACATATAAAGTTTCACTACTTGTTCATCATTAATATTTATTCATCAAATTGTTCAACTAAAAATAACAACATATTATAAATGAAACTATATAGGTTAGTGGCTGGCATTAAACCCTTATCATCTTTTAGTCATGGGTTCAAGTCTTGTGGCCTTTCCAGACATGATTAGTTTTCACTCGACATACATGTTGTCCTTTTCTAAAACCATGTAAAAATAATTTTCAAAATAATTATGATTTACATCAATGAGATATTGTTATTCAATAAATATCCTTTTTATTAATGTTTTAATACAACAGTAATACTTTATGCATTTTATTTATACATATATTCTTCCATGGTTGTGGGTTTGTCCACAATATTTTCTAAAAGATTTCTTAATAGTGACTCCTTTTTTCAATATAAAATACCTTAGGTTTAAACTGGGTTAATAATTTTCATCACATATTCAAATCCTTCATAAAGGTTTATAAATATTATTTGAATTATCCAAAGAATATCCCTTGGGAGTTTCAACGTAGGTTCATAGTAAGGATCGTTTCCATATACTAGGTTATGGAGAGTCTGGACCGACAAACCTTGTTGGAGTTGTTACTACTAGGTACATCTCTTCCAAAACTACATCCACTTGTATTATCCATACATGTCTTTATTTATAAGAAAAATAAATAATATATATCTTATTAAAATTTCATGATGTTCTTCTATACTTATCCTCAAATTATACCTTAGGGTTATGTTCTCTAATATATATTATTATAAATCTAGTTCTTGACTTGGCTACTAAACTTCCTCTGATACCGACTATAATAAACCAAACATAGATGCTTGAAGATGGTGTCTAATACCATTACATTGGAATGATTACAAGGAATTAAATACCAATAGACCAAAGAGTTTAATATTGTTGGTATACCTGATATATACATGAGTTTTGTATTAAAATTATACACTTATTACCACATAATTTTTCCAAATAAATTTTAAGATACTAAATTAATTACATCTAATATATCCCTGAAAGTCTTTCATATTACACTGCTTAGATTCTCAGGGAAAGGAAACATAATAAGGATAATATCAAATGATCAATAAAGGTAAAGTATAGTGGAATCAATAATTAGACAATGAGAATTGTCAGTATGGAAAGGTAATAAATGAACAAACATGCCATGAAATAAATAAATTTTGAAGAAAGTACATAAAAATATAGAAAGGTAAATAAATGAAAACACACTCCATTAAAATAAATAAATACGAAAAATAAATATGGCATGGTAATAAACTAAAAACACATTCCATTTAACCAATGAACTGAAAATGAAATGTATCCATATGTATGTAAATGTAAAATATCATAGATGAATAATAACTAAAACTATATGTGGTAAATGCATCATTATTTCTTGCAATTTTTCCTAGTTACATAGAACTAGTACTGTAAATACCTTTTAGAAGAAAATTCATCATATCTAGTAGAAATCCATCTATTCTAATTGAAAAAAACTCAAAGGGTTTGTTTCCAACTAATTTTTTCTCATGAGACAACGAATGCATTGAGGTGATTTCATTAACTAGTTCCCAACCCATAGGTCTTGCATTAAAAGGTCCCCAACTTATGTCGTTTGTAGAGATCCAAAGCATGATGTACATGGACATTACATTACTTTTGAAGAATACTTAATACATAACGAATACAGACACACAAGGACCGTAATAGTTTAGTGTCTTTGGAAACTCAAGAAATAATCTTCTAATCATGGTGAAAGATCTTCAACCTGTCCCATAAAGATCTTCCCTTTTTGTTTTGTTATCTAAAAACATTCTTTAAATCCTGGGGAAAAGAAAGCATATAAAGGGTGATCTCAAATGCTCAGTAAGGGTAAGCATAGAGAACAAAAAACAATCCATAAACATTTGAATGCAAAAACATGAACATAAAATCTAAACATCAAAATCATGAGCAACGACATAAATCATGGAAGTAGAAAAAGCATAGATCATAAAGGAACATTAGTCATGATAAACTAGAATAGTAATAAAACATGTAATTTTGGCATCCATTAAGCACATGTTATGATTTCCATAGTAGCCAAGGCATTACTACCAAGACCATCTTAGTGGACAAAGTCCCTTTCTGAATCGAGTTCACTCCTCGTTTCAGTCCTGTAACACTGAACCGGTTTAACTTACCGTTCCAGATATGTTTATCTCATGAGATATAAAATCTTTACCCAATACATTGGAGAGAGATATAGGTCCCACCCATCTCATAAGGAAATCATTCTTACTTGTGCCACAAAATAAACTTAAAAGATTCATGATAACCAAAAAAATAAAATGGGTTTCATAAACATCATCCCATCATCACATAATCCATATAAAACAAATGGATATATCATCATAAGAAAAGTGAAACCATTTAAATCATAGAGATACTATACATGAAATATACACATATGAAATAATGTCATCTTAGATGGAAAATGTTTTTGATAAAACACTTGAAATGAATTCTTGAGGAAAACATCCTTTCTTCTTCAAAATCATTTTCTTTTCACAAACTTCCATGCAATTTTAAAAGAAAAGTAGTCATAAAATCTTTTAGAGTATTATTCATGAAAATGAGGCATTATAAAACCGTAAAAATACATTCACGTCGTATAAGTTAAAAATAACA
Organism: Viscum album; assembly: GCA_963277665.1. Classification (NCBI taxonomy): domain Eukaryota; kingdom Viridiplantae; phylum Streptophyta; class Magnoliopsida; order Santalales; family Viscaceae; genus Viscum; species Viscum album. Next base: position 77,039,182 of record OY728159.1, read on the forward strand.
TTCTTCTCGTACTTTTGTCAGAAAAGTCAAAAAGTACCTCGTATGGTAAACAAAAAAAAGATTCTTTTAATACATTGTGGTAAAAGTAAAAAAAGGGTAAGAATGAATTTAAACATACATGGAAGAAAAGTGAACATTTTATGAAAACATTTTGAGAACATATGGACATGAATAATAAACATAACCCTAGTAAATACTTACGAATAAACAATCTCAGATAAGAATGAGATTCGAATAATTATCCCTTACCTTATGTCTGATATGCTTCGTATGTATTTGAAACTATTGTATAATGATTTAAATAAAGTCATTGAATTATTATATAATCAAATTCATTGTTATTATATCATATATGGTTCACTTAGGTATTTATATTACCCGTTCATTTGTTAATTCCATGTTAAAGTAGCGTTTTCGGTAAAATTGTTTCATTTATCGTACGTGTTTGGACTTATTGTTACTGATATTATTATTACTTATATCATGATTTACTTACTTAAAAAATGTAAAACATTATTTATATATCATATATATTCAGTATATATATATATAATATATATATAAATGAAATGAAACACACCGTTCATGGAGACAGTAGGCCGTACGTACGCATGAACGCTATTTTCCTTTCTTTATTAACTTGAATGGAAGTAATTAAATGAAATATATATATATATAGTAGCTTAATTATGTCATATATTTCCTTATTATTCATTATATATACTTTATAATCCTTCTTGAATGGTTAAATGGAGAATGAATCTCATCGCGTCGTGGAGACGGTAGTCCGTACGTACACACGAGCGATGATATCATTCCCATGATCGTGGAAATGTATTGAAGTTTATGTATAATATTTCAGAATCAATATAACTTTAAAATAATCATATATGGTTATTTATTTACACCATTATACCCATCTAAGTAAGGTGGCGGTCGAAAACAGATTACACCACGACGTGGAGACGGTATTCCGTACGTATGCACGCGCGGTGATTTTGTTTTCCATAGGATGGATAGAAATTGAAATAGGGTTGTTTCATATTTATAATAAAATATAAGTATATAAGTAATACTTATGTTATTACTTTATAATGAGACATCTAAAGAAGAAGTTGTAGAAGAAGAAAGAAACTTGAAATAATCGGAAGAAGAGATTACCTCTTCTTCGACACACCTCCTTTAAGCTTCCTATTAAGGAAGTAGAGTTGGTCTTTTGAGAAGAGAAAAACCTCCAGAATGTTTATAGGGAATTGGAGAAGAGTAATGGCTAGGGTTCGGACAAGATTAAATGCTCAAAAGGGGGTGAAGAGAAGAGGGAAGGGGTTCCCTTTTTATAAGGGAGGAGAGGGGCACAATTGGAAAAACTAAAAATATTATTTTATAATAAAGTCATATTCGGTTTATAATAGCTCAAAATTAATTTATTTAGAAGATAAAGTGGGGATGTGTCGAAATAATCTCAACTAATAGATTTTAGACAAGTTTAGGTCACAATTTTAACCTTATCATTTAGATTTAACTGTAAGTTATATAATTTAACTTTTACCATGTCATCTTGTTTTCTTAAAATATATGGTTAATAAAATTACTATAACAAACCAAACGAACCCCAAGTGGTTTATTATTAATATATATATCCTTATATAAGTCATGTGTCTGAACATTAGATTTTCAGGAATAAAATAACAAATAATAATAGAATATTTGTTTTAAAAACTATTTTATGTCAATTTTGACACAATTTGGTAATTGGTTTTTGTGAAAATCATAACCGCATGATTAGTTCGAAAAAAGTAATTTAAATCAATACTAACATGTCATATTAACCTATAAAATTAGTTTAATTCATAAAAAGTCTCAAATTACAATTATTTGGGTATTTATAATATCAATTATTGTAATATTTCATTATTTAGGTAATTATTGCATCACTATTGTGTCATAAATAACTTAAATTATTTAATTTCTAAAAATTATAAATAAACTAACATTAGGTATAAATCTTTTTATCTTTCTAATGAATATTTATAGTCGAATTTATCTTATGTATAACCCTACATTAAAAATGAATTAGTTATTAAATTTTGATTTTAACTATTTTAACCCTTCTTGAAATAAATTAATAATAAATGTCCTAATCTAATCCAAGTGGACCTAAATGGTCATATTTTATTCCTAAGGTTGTTTCTGGTCGAATTAAACTTATCCAATAGAATTAGTACATGTGTTAGGGTAATAATAATATCATTTTTACCCTTAATTACCATATTTACTTTTAACCGTGGTAAATAAAACTAAAAAGTTACTATTCACCAAAAATTATTTTCATCTCATTGAACCATATTTTAGTCCTTGATATTAGCCGTGTCTCTCAGATTTTTGAAATTCCACCGACAGAAGTGGTAAAATCGTGTTTTATGTGAATTTCCAAATTCTTCTAGGAGGTGGGTAAAAGACGGTGAAAAGTACAATAAAATTTTTATATATCTAAAATTATTATAAAATGACTCCGATGAATTACATTGAACTTATATAGGTATTATGTATCAATTTTGACCTAAAATAAATTTAAATAAAATAACTAATTATTTAAATAAAAATTCGGTTTTTAAATAGTAACCCAGTGTTTTCACTATTCATTAAAAATTGAAAGTTTTCAGAAAAATACCAAAAAATCACCCTAGGCTAATTTCGATATTCTGAATCCAAAAATGAAGTCCATATTGAAAGATAAAACAAATAAAAATTTTAAAAAGTGGGTATTACTATTCATAACGGCTAGTTTATATAACATATCTGTTGACGCTCCTTTTTCGTCACAGAGTCCAAAGGAATGTAAAGGGAAATGACTTAGCACAAATTGATCCATCCTTTGAAGAAAATATCAAAAATCGACAGAGGGATGAACAAGGAGAAGATTTCTCATAAGTCGCGCAAGTTTCTTCATAGTCGCGCAAGTCCACTTGCGCGACGCATTATGGTCGCACAAGTGACTTGCACGACCTAAGAGATTACCGCTCGGGGTCTTCTCCCTACATATAAATAGACCCTGTGGGCCCCCCATTCGGAAGAGGAATTTTTCCAGAAACTCAGATTTGAGCTCCTGGCGCCCTAGTCTCTTCTCAAAGCTTCCAGAACACTTCTAAGGTAAGTTCTTACCTAGAACGGAAGGTCTAAAGAGGGGGAGGAAGGCCTAAGTGTTGAAACTCATCAACACTTGCGCACCTAGGTGGTCAACCCTTAAGGGAAATGGCCACACTTGTGCGCCGCCTTACTCCTTCAATAGAACCTGCGCGCCCCTCTCCTGGAATAACCTCAAGAGGATTCTAAAGGCATTAAACAAAGGTCGCTCAAGTATTACCCTGCTGGTTGAACACCGCGCAAGTACCAAACGTGTCGCGCAGGTATACCTGCACGACCAAGACTTGCGCGCCCACGTAGTACCTGCGCGCCCTACCTTTTTGGGTTCCCTTCTTTCCTATTTCACCCCTCTTAATCCATTACACCTATCCTATTCAAGATTCAGTCTTCAAGACACTCTTCAAATCCATTTATGGCATGATTTCTGGATTTGACTTCTTTATCTGAAAGGAATTCTGTATAATATCTCTCAAAACCTCGTGATTTACACATCATTATGTCACAAAAGATTGATATTTCATTCATTCAACCTAATCCTTTAAGATGAGAAAATCCTTAACCTGGGTCTCCTTTTCAGGAATAATCCCCAGTCATAAGTCCTCAAAATTTGGGCATCCTCTTAGGAGTAATCCCCAGATCCCCTAACCTGGGCCTCCTTTTTAGGAGCAAGTCCCAATCATAATTCTTAACTTGGGCATATTCCTTAGGAGTAAGCCCCAATTGTTAATATTCATTTAACCTGGGCATCCTATTTAAGAGTAAGTCCCAATCATAATTCTTAACATGGGCATCTTCCTTAGGAGTAAGCCCCAATTCTTAAAGTCCCCTAATCTGGGAATCCTACTTAGGAGTAAGCCCCAATCCCCTAATCTGGGAATCCTCCTTAGGAGTAAGCCCCGGTCCCCTAATTTGGGCATCCTCCTTAAGAGTAAGCCCCAAACCATAATCCTTGACCTAGGCCTCCTTTTCATGAGTAAGCCCCAGTCTTAATTTCTCTTAACCAGTCCTAATTTACCTTTGATCTGGGATTCCTTTTCAGGAGTAAAACCCAATCATAAGTCTTCTCCTAATTTTGGCCTCCTTTTCAGGAGTAAGCCCCAAGTTAGAGTATTCAAAATCTCCATGAAGAACATATACCTTTATGGACCCTATTCCTGGATTTCTTCCCTAAAGTAAATCCTAACCTTCATTTATCTGGGAAGTCATACATACATAAGCCCCACATTATTTCTTATGATTGCATCTTTCATGGAACAATTGTCTAATTTTTACCAATACCTCTTGTTTCTCACATCGAGCTTGACTCACGTGAGCTTAGAGGGTAAAAGTAATTATGACATCCTTCTTTGAGCTATCAATAATAAACATCATACACTCTTACTCGAACTACGTGGGTTCTGATTCCTTTTCTAAACAAAGGATACCTAGGTAGCCCGTCTACGAGTTTGATCCCAACTCTAAAATAATCCATGTCGTTCTGAATGAAAATAAACTTCAAGTGCCCCACTGAGTGGATTTAAAACCATCATGGTCATCATAATGACCAAGAGACTTCTGTATAAATGTGTCGAAGTGTACCATTGACCAAGAATATCTAATAAATATAGATGATTCTCTATCGATGAAGAACCTCGAATACATACAAAAGATTCTCTAAATTTCCTACATATTTAATCATTGATTGTCAAATATGAAGGAAAGATCACTTTATACTTGGTAATGTAAAAAGGATTCACGAACATAACTTAAATCTATAAAGAGAGTCCCGGAGTAGATAATAATTCCCCTCAAAAAGGTGTGATGAGTCCGACCTCCCATACTCTCGACCAATGAATATTCCTAAGCCTCATCAGTCCACAAACTAATGAGCACCTGCCTTTGGAAAGTAGGTCCAAATGGATGTGGAATCATTGGATGTTTCCGCTTCTACAAACTAACCTGTTAGAAACCGATCAGAACATTTGAACCTCCAATCAAAGGCGGTCATCCCCGGATTCCGAGGGAAACAAAAATGGTGAACCCGACGTGAATCCTTAACCAAGATAAAATGATGTTTTACCTATTTGTTAGTCTCATATTTAAAACTCAATGCGAGGGCAAACAAAAACAATCATTGACATATGTGCTCATCCAAAAGATGTAGTAGCGGAATTTATCTTGATTGCGTCTGTTATATCAAACGGGAACTCTTTTCCCAAGATCTTCTGCATTTGTAGAATGGCTGCTCTCATGTTCACACCTGTGAATACTGCTGCTGCAAATGCCACTACTGCTACTCCTGCTGGATCATCGTCCTCTCTTAGGATGATATCACCTACTCAGAGTCTTCAACGCTGGGTATCAAACACACTGGTTAAGGAGTACCGTCAACACGGTACCATCCCAACTCTGGAGGCTGCCCGACAAGCCCTCCAAGTAAACAAATCACATCGATCGTCTGGACAATGATGACCAGTGACCAAGAAGCAGGCGGTGCTGACTACCGTCTCCAACAGTTTCGGGTCGTTATCCCCGGAACGCAATCACCATTCCCTCCCTTATTCTGGGGAGGTGAATGAGCAGGTCCCTCAGGACCTTAATTCAAACAGACAGGAGTCCTTCCTGAGGGCTCCCCCCAACAATTGCCGCCATACTCGTGCAGCAGTGCGCCCTCAACATGATGAGGGTACCAACTCTAGGCGTTCGTCTCAGGTTCCTCGAACCCGAGGAAGCAAGACTAACCACCAGAGGCGGAATCCGGTCAATAGTGAGTAGGTTCTCATCTCTGCCTTCTCTGGAGAAGTCCACCAACCTAACTTGGTGGCAAGAAATGAGCAGGCACATACACCTGCCCGTTTTAAACCTACTGTCCAGCAGACTCGTCTGGCAGCATCACGCCAATACCGCCCGACAATTCCGGCGGAGTACTATAGGCAGGAACATACACCTGTTTATACATCATCAGCTAGTCAGCAGGCTCGTCTGACTACATATGATAAATCTCGTCAACCGCATTTGGCGAAGTGCAATCAGCAAGCACATACACCTGCTGATATTAATCAAGCCTACCAACAGACTCGTTTGGTAGCATTCAGAGAAGTTAATCGGAAAGCCCTTATAACAAATAGAAGGCAGACTCAACTCTCTGCCCCCACACTTGAGTACTGTCAGAATTCACTAACAGGAAAAGGAGGACAGGAGCAGGCACATACACCTGCTCCAAGCCTGGAATGGACGTATATTCCTGTTCTGGTAGCTAAATTCACCAAGCATATTTTATCAATGGTGAAAGAGCAGAAGCAAATCCCTGCTCATATTCTGGATGCCTTCCAGGATATTATAACAACTTCAACGACATCTTAGGGATATACACATAAATCTATCCCTACCAGTGGAGTGTTGCATCAACAATTCACTCTAGAACAGACACACACATCTATTCCAGTCCAAGAGGGTTATGGGGCATACTCCCCCATATCATACGGACAACCAAGTCAGGTACATACACCTGATTTGAGAGGAGATCGTCAGCCTAACCTAGCCATCATTCCTGATCAGGCACATACACCTGCTCAGAGCAGCCACTATAGTCAACAAGTGGTTTCTAAAGAGAGTAAGAAGGCGTCTAAGAAAAAGACCCACCTAGCACAGTCAGGAGATCAAGAGATAATCGGTAACAAGTCCTTTCTCGATGCTGGAGTTCATGAAGCCCTCAGACAATTATCTATTGGAATTAAAGACTCTACTCCCTCAATTCCCAATAGTGGGAACATTAACTCCGAAGGACATCAATAGACACTTCCTCATGAAGGCTTGCTTCATGAAAATTCGGTCGATCTCAAAGTTTTATCTTCAGATGAGTGCCACAGGAACCCTCTGTGTGGTCAAAAAGACCAAGGAGCAAGAGATCTAATCTTTTGCTATAACCCATTATGGTGTTCCTCCCCATGATGATGAATTTCACTGCGAATGTCCTCTCTGCTGTAGTGATGCACATTGCCTGGAAAATGATCCAGTGGACAATGTAGTGCCGAGAAGGACCTCTTATCTTGAGGCGCTTGAAAATGCGGAACCAGTCATGTCTGAAGCTTCATCGCTAGCAGGTGAAATACTTTCTCAATAAGAAGATTTCCCAGGGTGTAGGTCATTCTCTGAACCACCCCTACGTCATGAATCATCTATTTTGATCAATAATTTCTCTACCAATTCTGTTGAATCCAGTGAAGCAACAAGGAAACACAAACTCTGGTCAAATCAGGTAGAAGAATATTCATCAAATGATAAATAAGAACTGCTGAATATGAGAAAACAACTGGCAAAAGGTGAAGTGCCAGTCATGTTTTGGCCTCTGGATGACTCTCAGTATAATATTCCAGAAATGTTGACGGAAGATGAAATTCATGATATTCGTCTCAACATATGGAAAACTCTTTTCCATTTGAAAAAGAAAGTATTATCTTATGATGAATATGAAAATCATCTTAATATAATAGAAGGGTTACAAAGTCATATTTATTTGGCGTCTCTATTAGTCTCTCGATATCCGAAGGCTGAAAAGAAGCAGAGATCCCTTCAACGTTCATGCTTTGGCGCACTAAGAAGATTGCGTCAGTTAATTTCCAATGCCCCATCTGGTATCTGTGTCAGAGGATGGGGTGTTCATGGAGCACTGCATTTCACGGTGCTCTCCAGTCAGCAAAGCCCGCCGAAAATGGTCTCATGCAATGTTATTGCCCATGGCTAGCCACAATCAATGGGATTTGTTTGTAATCAAAAGCTTTCCCAAGAACATGCTTCAACTAGTTCCTCTCAAAATCAAGAATACAGAGAAAAATTTGTCGAATTATTCTTGCATCAAGAAAACGAGAATATTGAACATGCATCTCGTTTGGAGAAAGAAAGTCACCAAGTGACAGAAGTGTTGGAAATCATCAAATGGTCTTTTGAACCGGGTGATAAAAGCGGATACAGATTAATGCATCCAGCTAATTTCTGGACTAAGGTTCGCAAGATCAGGAGGAATTTCAAGAAAGTCTCAGACATAGCATGTCAAGAGCCACCCCATCTTTCCAGAATGGGGACTCTTTTAAACCAACCCTCATAATCAACAAATAGGTTCCGAGGAGTTGAGCGGGAATAGCAGGAATAGACCAAGTCCAACAGACTGGGGACTTCTTCAAATCATCAATCCCCTCCATAGAGAACGTCGACCTTTTCTCGATTGGGGAAGAAGCCTCAAGAGGAACGAAGAGCCAAATTATCAGGGGATTCCCTCCAAATTATGGTTCGTCAAGAAATTTCTGAGGGATTGAATCAACAAAAGGCAATGTATCATCAAAGACATGGAAGAAGACAATATAACAGAAATGCTGATAGAAGGGATGTGATGCGTTATGCATCAATCAATGTCATCAATGTCGTTGTTGCTGATCCACCAGATGAGGCTCACTCAGGGGACTCAAATGAAGAGGTTCATACTCAAGAAGATGTACGCATCGATACAAATGAAGAAGGTGTGCGTACACGAAATCAAAGGATTACTCAGAACCTAGGTAATCCTTCGAGTAACCCACTTCCCCCTCTCCGAAAAGGGTCCAACAGAGGGAGGGGAAAGAATCATGTTATATATCCATCCTATGGAGAAGGCCAATTGCTCTCACTAGAGCAAATGTTTGCACACCAGGAGGAAGAAACGAAGGAATTAAGAAGGTTGAATGCATAACTACTTCAGAGTAGTCTTCTTCTTAAGCATGTTGGAATCAGTCAGCCAAAGCAATTTGTTGCAGCTACTGAGATGGATCAAGAATATCCTCCTCTATCAGTACACCCTCACAGGTCTAATCCTACGGGTCAAGTGCAACAACAATTGGCAGTGCTACCATCAGTTGCAGCGCCAATCGCCACATTTTTCCAAGCTCCAGTCATTGCACCTACCCAAGTCCAAGTTCAACTGGATGTTTCTCAAAATTTAATAACTACTATTGAGTCATTAACATAATGGTTAGAAACTATGGAAGGGAAGTGTGCGCAACATCAACCAGAAAAAAAGTTTACCCTAAATGGGTAGATTCAATTTCTCGTCCATCCAGTTTTGGGAACCCTTTATTCCCTATTTTCAATGGATGAGGCGATCCTGAACAACTTTTGACACATTATGTGTCTTGTTGTGATCCTATGATGGGAACTCCAGAGCAGTAAGAAGCAGTGGAACTCAGATGCTTCATGCGAACCTTGCAAGGACCAAATTTTGTTTGGTATACAAGCTTGAAATCCCAGTCAATTACCGGGTGGGAGGATCTTCGCCAAAAATTCCTCCTTCAGTTCAGCTCAACTTTGTCAAAGACAACAGTTTTCGATCTTACAAACTGTAATCAAAGGGAGAATGAAAGGGTCTCTAATTTCATTGCTCGATGGAAGGGATTAACATATTCCTTGAGTTTATCACTCCCTCAAGAAGAGTTGTTGCCAATCTGTGTGGAAAATCTACGTGACGAATTACGCATGCCGTTAATCCCTGTAAAATACACAGGAGGGTTTCGAGAACTTACTTCAATCACTCAACAGATTGAAGATTCCCTTATACAGGCTAAGGCTAAATCTTGTGTAATTCCATCAGCTCCAGGATGGAGAATGGGTAAAGCAGAAACTGCTACAGTTATGCTTAAACAAGCACCTGTACCTATTTCTACCTTAAAACCTTTATCTTCTCGAAGGGCTCCACCTTCTGAGCGCCAAAAAACAAAGGCCTTTTTCATCCAGATGATCAAAATGATCAAAGATGAAAAAAATTTGAAGATTTAAAGAGAAAAACATACTCTTTCCGAAATTAACAAGTTACTGGTTATTTCATTTCGGCTCTGGAAAACAATTTGGTTCAATTGCCAATACCCAAGAGGCCAAACATGAAAGAAGATGAAGACCATCCTAATTATTTCCCTTTTAATCAAATGTTGGGGCATCCCATCTAGGAGTGTTTTGTCTTCAAAGATCTCCTGCAAAAGATGGTCGACTCGGGACAAGTCACATTGAATGTCTCCTCAGCCCAGGTAGCATGTTTCACTGCTACAGTTCCAGAGGAGGAAGATGGAAGGCAGGAAGGGAAAAGCAAAAATGCACAAAATTATGATGATTTGATGGTCAGAAAGACAATCAATCTAACTCATACTATTTTGCGAACACAATTAAAAAAACCAATTGTGTCTTCTGCCATGAATGTTGCGGCAAAACCCTCTTCATCAGAAGGAAATTCCTCAAAGAAACGACATGATTCAAAGAAAGAAAAATAATCAGAATAAGATGAGTATGTGTCAAAGCCTAAGTTGTCTTTGACTTTGGCAGATTTCATGCCATCTACTTCAAAGCCATGGGCACCGCCCCACCAAACGGCACAGCCTGAACAAGCTAATTAGGCAGAGTCTTCATCAGACCAAGATTTGATCTTTGGTTCTGTTAATATGATTCAATTAACAGATCCATATGTCAGTCGCAGTTTTGATTTCAATGAGCCTAAATTACCTGTATCAAACAGAGGAATTAGAGGAAGTTCCATTGGATCAGGATATAGGGGAAGACGTGGATCTTTCAGAAGACACTATTCCAATTCTACCCCTGCTAGAACTGTGTACGCAGCGGAAACTCGTGGTAGAGCCCTTTAGTGAGCTCAGCAAGAACAAGCAAGTTCTTCTACCAATAGCAAATTCAGTCGTCACACAGTTATTTTGGAAGACCGGTTGAAGGTTCCATCTTCTTCCTCTCAGCAAGTAAATGGATCTAATTGGTCTAATCTTCCAAAACCAAGAATATTTCCAACTCCTATCCCAATACAAAATGCATCAACTTCTAAAGCATCTTCTTCCAAAGTACCTGCTAAACCACATATTCCTGTTGGGAAACACAGACCTCTGGATCAAATGTATGATATATTGAAACACTTGGCCCAAGTACCAGCCAAGTTATCAATTCTGGATGCTTTGAATCTGTCAAAAGATCTTCGAGAAGCACTCATCGAGGCTTTGTCAAGTCCTCAGGTGTTTGACACTGAAATTGCTGCAACTGAAGTCTATCACATAGAGAATAATCCTACAGAATGCCATGAAATAATATCTTTTACTGATAAAGATGAAGAAGATGTTGTGCATGGGCATATCAGACCTTTGTATTTATCTGGAAAGGTCAATGGTGTAGACGTCCGAAGAGCATTCATTGACAATGGTTCAGGAGTCAACCTCTTGCCCATTTGTACACATCATCGATTGGGCCTCACAAAATTTGATTTATCTCCTTCTACCATGATGTTACAAGGATATGATAAAAATGAACAAGAACCACTGGGCGAAGTTACACTCAGAACTCAGTTTGGAGATCTTGTATCTGATTAAGATTTCATGATTGTTGATCAAGACTCAGCTTTCAACATCTTGCTTGGAAGACCCTGGCTACATCAACATGCGGTTATCCCTTCATCATACCATAAATGTCTCAAATATTGTTTTGATGGTCAAGTTGGGACTTTGTATGGTGATAAGGCCCTGTTCAAGACATGTGAGTCTCAATACATTGAGGCGGAATTCTATCACATGAATCAAAGGGAGAAATCCATAACAAAGGAGATTACTAAAGTTAATGCTCCATATGGTTTGGGAAAAAATCCAGTAAATATATTTACACATGTGAGTACAGATTATTTGTTGCCTATCAGTCAAATTGACAAGGTATACTCAAATCAAAATACTCTTATGGAAAGATCCATAATGTCAATTACGGAAATCGAGCCAGACAACATGGGAGAAATTGGTAATCTACCAAGGAGTGATGAAAGCACAAATGGTAAAGTCTTCATTTCATCTAATTAAATCCAACAAGTCCATACTTCACCAATTAGTCCAGAAGAAGTTATAGCAACATCGGAGGTGAACAATGATGTCGATTCTCAATCCATCATCTCCTCTTTATTACCTAAAGAAAACCCTTCATCATCAATTGGGTCGGAAATGGAAGCTTCTTCTTCAAGATATGAAAATTTTGACATCTCTTCTGATCATGAAAATTCTGCTTTATCATCTAATATGCATGTAGACACGGAAGAAATAACACATGATGACGAAGAAGAGGAAGATCTCAGAGATGCTCCTCTAGCATTTGAAGAGGGTATCTCTACCACTTTGGATGAACTCAGAGAAATAAATCTGGGTACAAAGGAAGATCCACGCCCCACTTTAATCAGTGCGGCCATGACCCTTGAAGAACAAGAGATGTATATTTATTTTCTAAAGCAAAATAGAGATATTTTTGCTTGTAACTATACAAAAATTCCCAGGCTTGATCCTGATGTTTCTACTCATCATTTGGGTTTACCAGAAGAACATCAAGGATTTAAGCAAGCCGCGAGAAGAACACAACCAACTTATGCTTCCAAAATTGAAGCTAAAGTGGATAAGCATATCAAATATAACTTTGTCAGAGAAGTTCAATATCCCAAATGGTTGGCTAATATTGTCCCTGTAAAGAAAAAGAATGGACAAATTAGAGTTTACATCGATTTCAGAGATCTTAAGCGGTATTGTCCTAAGGATGATTTCCCAGTTCTGATTACAGAACTTCTAATTGATGCAATAGCTAGCTATGAAGAACTTTCCTTCATGGATGGATATTCTGGATATAATCGGATCCAAATGGCCCCAAAATATGAGGAATCAATAGCCTTCAGATCCCCTTAGGGCGTGTTTTGTTACCGGGTAATGCCCTTTGGCTTAAAGAATGCAGGTGCAACATATCATCGCGCCATGCATCGTATCTTCAAACCCTTCTTAAGGAAGTTTGTTGAATGTTATGTAGACGATTTTGTAGTTAAATCCAAACAATGTTCTAATCACTTGGCTGATTTGGAAGTCATATTCTGCAAGATTCGACAACATAATTTGAAGATGAACCCCATAAAATGTGCTTTTGGGGTAACCTTAAGAAAATTTCTCAGCTTTTTTGTATGCCACCGTGGTATTGAAGTAGATCCTGAGAAGACCAAGTCAATCCTTGGTATGTCACGTCCTCAAAATTTGAAATAATTAAGAGGACTTCAAGGACACTTAGCCTATATTCGGCGTTTCATCTCCAATTTAGCAGGGAAAAGTTTACCCTTCACCAAATTGATGAAGAAGGGGGTCACTTACTAGTGGACTGAAGAATGTCAAGAAGCATTCGATATTCTCAAGAAATACCTCTTGAGTCCACCAGTACTCATGCCACCTGTTGAAGGAAGACCACTTATCCTCTATGTGATAGCTCTAGAGCGATCATTGGGTGCCTTTATTGCTCAAAAGAATGATGATGGGAATGAAAACAGTCTCTACTATCTCAGTCGAACCATGCTTGAAGCAGAAACCCGGTATTCAAGTATTGAGAAGTGCTGCCTGGCATTAATCTTTGCAGTTCAGTAGTTGAGACACTACTTGCAACATCACGAGGTCCAATTAGTATCTCGCAATAACCCACTCAAATTCATCCTTAGTCGTCCAATGCTTACAAGACGTCTAGCAAGGTGGGTAGTTATTTTGCAGCAATTTGACATTCAGTATGTGTCTCAAAAGGCGATAAAGGGCCACGCTCTGGCTGATTTCCTGGCTGAACACCCTTTAGTGGAAGACACATCTTTAGATATTGAACTCCCTGATGAGGAATCCTTCTCTATTCAAGAAATTACTCAGGCAAGGGAAATTTGTTTTGATGGTGGTTCCAGAAGTCCAACAGGGAGGAAAATGGAAAATCCTAAATTCAACAAAGTTGGCTTAGGAATTGTTATCATTTCTCCAAAAAAGGCAGTGTTACCTTATTCCTCTTTATTGTGGGAAGGTGGTACCAATAATGAATCCGAATACCAAGATCTTATCGCAGGATTGGAATTAGGGCTTCAAGAACAAGTGAATCACTTAAAGGTGAAGGGTGATTCAGACCTGGTAATCAAACAAGTCAGTGGGGATTATGCCATCCGAAAAGAAGGACTAATCCCTTTGTATGATTACGTCAGAGAGTTAATGGTGGAATTCCCTTCAGAACCAACATTTTCTTATGTCCCAATATCACAAAATGCTCAAGCTGATGCACTGGCTAATATAGCCACAGCTCTGGAAGATCCAAATCGGGATGAGAAAACCATTAGTATTGCCCACCATCGTGCAATTTCACCTTATGTTTGAATCAGAACAAGGGAAATTAATGAAATTAGTCCCATTCCTGAACCGTATGGTCATACTACAGGATGGATGTCAGCTATCAAGGAATACCTTCAAAATGGAACACTTCCACCTGATAGAGCTGAGAAAGAACAAATCCGGCGACGTGTGGTTAATTTTACTCTTTATGATAGCCCAGATCACCAAGAGAAAATTATCTAAAAATGTGGTTTTGATGGAGTTCTCTTCAGATGCATTGATGGTAAAGAGACAATGGCTGTCATGAAAGAAGTGCATGCAGGAGTCTGTGGTGCCCACCAGTCTGGACATAGATTGTCTGATCAAATTCGAAGTCTTGGATACTTTTGGCCTTCAATGATACAAGATTGTGTTGATTTCACAAAGAAGTTTCATTCATGCCAAGTACATGCCAACTTCATTCATCAACCTCCAGAGTTTCTTCATACAGCTAAATACTCGTGGCCATTTTCCACATGGGGGATGGATGTGGTGGGACCTTACCCTTCGGCTATGGCCAAGCAGTTTAAGTACATTCTTACTGCTACTGACTTATTTTCCAAATGGGCAAAGGCAATACCTCTCAAGGAAGTCCGTTCTAAATGTGTTGTTTGATTCATCAATTCTAACATCATTTCCAAATTTGGTGTCCCTCATACCATATTGACGAACAATGGCACCAATTTCTCTTCATCCGAGATGAAGAAGTTGTATCAAGAATACAACATCCAATCCAACCATTCATCTCGGTATCATGCAGCGGCCAACAACCAGATAGAAGCCTTTAACAAGACTCTTTCAAATATACTGAAAAAGATGGTGGATAAAGATAAGAGGTCATGGCTTGATAAACTCTTTCATTCTTTATGGGCATATCGGACTACCACCCACACTACAACTCGGTGAACTCCATATTTATTGGTATATGGAACAGAAGCCATCTTGACCATTAAAGTTCAACTACCCTCACTCAGAGTATCCATTTTTGATTAGTCATCTACAGATGAGAAATCTCAAAAGTGATTGAATGAATTGGAACGGTTAGATGAGAAAATATTGTGCACTTTGCACCACTTGGAAATCTATCAGAATCGAATAGCACGAGCTTTTAAAAAAAAGTTAATCTTCGTTCATTCACTCAGGGAGAATTAGTATTAGTTCTCAAAACTCCAATGATACTAGGAAAGAAACCTCCCAAGCTTGATCCAAAATGGGAAGGACCTTATTCAATACATAGGGTCTACTCCAATGGAGCTTATTCATTAATCTCGATGGATGGAGAACTCATCACTACTCCAACCAATGCAACATTTTTGAAGAAGTATTTTGTATAAACTGCAAAGTACCTTACAAATGTCCCTGCAACATGACACTAAACTATGCAGAACCAGTGCATCCTTGCTATATGACGTTAAACTATACAACAACGTTCCATACATATGACCTTAAACTATTTGTACTTTCATCCCACACGACGCTAAACTGTGAAAAAGTTCCCCAAATGGTCATGTATGACCTTAAACTGCAACTAGGTCCTGTATGACCTTAAACTGCATCATCAATGGTCCATGAATATGACCTTAAACTATCCGCAAGTCCCTTACATCCAGCAAGACATTAAACTGTGACGTCCTAACTACATGACACTAAACTATATAAAAGTACCTTACGTCTGGAAAGACGTTAAAATACATAATCATCAAAGGTCCTGTATGACCTTAAACTACACCACCGTCCAGCATGACATTAAACTGCACCATCCACGGTCCATGCATATGACCTTAAACTATTCACACTTTTGTCCAACATGACGCTAAACTGTATCATCCCTTTTTCGTCCAACATGACGTTAAACTGTGAAAAAATCCCCAATGCGTCCAACATGGCGTTAAATAGTGTACTCTTTTGTCCTCACTGCATGACATTAAACTGCACAGTCCCCCTTTCGTCCAACATGACGTTAAACTGTGAAAAAATCCCCAATGCATCCAACATGACGTTAAATGGTGTACTCTTTTTTCCTCACTGCATGACATTAAACTGCACAGTCCCCCTTTCGTCCAACATGACGTTAAACTCTATTGTCCCCATCGTCCTAACTACATGACGCTAAACTGTACAGAAAGTCTGTGATACGTCCTACATGACATTAAACTGTACTTTTGTCCCTGCTACATGACACTAAACTGTGCAGCACCAATAGTCCTAACTGCAAGTCTTTAAACTGCATTGTCCCTTCATACGTCCTACATAACGTTAAACTATGTATTGTGAAGGTTGTTTCTACCTCTTGTTTCTCACAATGAGTATGACTCACGTGAGCTTAGAGAAAACCTCAACCATAACACTCTCTCTGGGATACTAACCATGTGTACGTCCCAACATCATTTTTTAGGTCGTTGTCCCCAAGAACAACTTGATCATTAATTCATTCGTTAATCGAACTACACGGACTTTGATCCTTGCCTTCTAGGATGGGTATGTGGGCAACCTCCCAAGGCTCAATCCCAAAACCAATCTCTTCACATCGGTTCACCTCCATCTCATACGATGTTAATTTGTGAAACTGCCCTTATAACCAATATCTTTACATTGGTTCACATTCATCCATGTTATACGACGTTAAACTATACAACACTTTTGTCCAGTATGACAATAAACTACAAATTTCTTTGATACCCTCACCTGATAGGGAACCATTATTTTCATTGATTTTTCAATCATGTTTCATTTCAAAGACTACGTGCATACATGGCAATGCCCAAATCTTTTATCTTGGGTTAAACCATCATTTCACTAAAGTCCCCTTTCACCCTTCACATGTACGAACCAAATTTGTACAGAGGGTATTTCTAGAACTACGTGGGCTTGATTCCCATCCTTATGGGATACATAGGAACGTTCGAGTGTCCCTCGAATCCAGCCCCATGTCTTTGGGCCTAACCCAAAATTCCATTTTCAGTCCCTTGGCTGAAAAGTCCCCATGAAAACACACACTGTGTATTTCTTACAATGGTCCAAGCTCTATGACCCTAAACTAAGATCTCTAATCCTTTTGTCCCACACGCCGTTAAACTGTAGTTTAAGAACTACGTATGGCTTGATTCTCATCCTTATGGGATACGTAGTGAAGTCCAACATTTCAATTCATGACCCATCCACAAAAAGATTATGGTTAGCATTGATCTGTGTATCTTTGTATACATTGAACAATATCCATCTTTATGTGTCATAATCCTAACCTTAAATATTTTCATATCCTCATAACCCTTTTTCATGACTTCTAGTCACAAAAATGTCAAACTTCTGAGAGTTCTTTTTCTTGACTATGCAGCACGTTCCCATAGGTGGCCTTGCATAAACAGTCTACATAACAGACTTGTTAGCCAAAAGATACTATTATTTGACTATGCAACCAATGCCCATAGGTGGCCCTGCATAATTCAACCCCCTAACGAGTTTGTCAGATAGTGGTAACTTCAATCGTGGGAAGAGTGCCTCTTTTTTCCTTATTTGTCTTAAATGAAAGTATGTAGGGATCCGCAAAAAAATATCCATCCTTAACATATTTGTCCCATATCCTTTTTCATGATCTGAAAGTGTTCAAGTCTATGGCTTATATTATCCTTCCCTACATTTGGGTCAGACCTTTGTAGGAGTGATATTCATCCTGTTCTTCGAAAATCTTATTTAGAAATATCTTCTCCATATTCGAGTACCTATTTCCATATAGCAAACTCTATACTTTGGAAGATTTGAATCTCCATAAACTTTCACTGGCTTTTTAGCACTAGGAAAGTAAATTTATGAGAGTTCTTTTTCTTGACTATGAAGCACGTGCCCATAGGCGGACTTGCATAAACAGTCTACATAACAGACTTGTTAGCCAAAAGATACTATTTTATTTAAATATGCAGCCAATGCCCCTAGGTGGCCCTGCATAATTCAACCCCCTAACGGGTTTGTTAAATAATGGTAACTTCATTCTTGGAAACTACTTCTTCTAATGACTTTTATCTCTTTTTCATATCATTCCTCAGATTTAAATATTCTTAAGTCATAGCTTACATATTTTCCCTCATACTTGAGTATGGTAATATGTTTTAGATGAATTTTCAAGGAATTGAGTCAATTATAATCTATTTAGGTCAAAGCTATTTCGACCTTAAACATTAGCCTTTTTATGTCCGATGTTCATGACATTAAACTTCCCACAAAAGACAAAGGAACTCTGAATAAAAGTCATGTTCCAGCTCACTAAACATACATTTAGTATGATTTAGGTAACATTGATCAATTAAAAGGTTTGAAGTTTGTAGGGTTATTTACATTAATCCTAGTAAAAATCAAACTATGCTTACTAGGCCCATTGGCTTAGGTAAAATATAATGAATGTAGCAAAAGAGAATGCAAGTACAAATGAGTGAAGGTGAAAGTGTTTTTCATTGATACATAAGAGTTAGAAGGACATCCACAGATTGGATTCTCTTCTCTTTTTCAAGAATTACAAGAGGCTTTCAACATGACTCTTAATTCAATTTACGGCATCCCGAGCTTCATCAGCAACCACCTAGAATTCATTCATTCAACTGGATACAATAAGAGATGCAGTGATACCAGCTCTTCTTGAAACAATTGTAAAAGGATGTTCTTGAGTGTGGTTTGAGAAAATTTTCTGCTAATCAAATAGTGACTCTGTTTTTGTCCAAGAGACTTGGAAGATGGATACATGGATTTGAAAATGGAGCATTAGAAGTAAAGATCCATTTGAAGAGAGTACTCTTTTCAGATATTTCTCTAATACCATGTTTTTCTTCTCTCCACCAACCGACAGCGGAAAACATTTCAGCCCATGGGTTTTCCATTTTCATATCTGCAAGGAAATGACATGGAGGAATTTGAAAGTTCACACCATTGTTGTTTCTCTTAATGCACAGCATAACCGAAATGGAGGAGTGGAAGTGCAGCTACATTTCAGGAGTATAGTTATTTGTATATGGAACATTGATTCCTTGTAGATGACCATGACCACACAGATGAAGATATATGCTTTGTGGGAAATTAAGATGATATTTCCTCAAGTACTTAGCCAAATCTGGGAGAGTACTGTCACAGATATCATAGTAATCATGGCCAATGATGTTCATCATATCATCAATCCTCTTGCTAGCCAGTTTATCAGCCATTCCAATTCCCTTAAGAACTATTTAATCTACACAAATTATGAATAATTAACTCTTAAGTAAGTTGATTTTTCATAAAATATGTGAAAGAATTCAAAAAAACGGCAAAGGCATTAAGGAGCGCTAGTCTAAAACTTGGGGCGCAAGTGTAGATGTTCCGTGCAAGTAGTTAGCACGCAAGTATCACCGCGCAAGTACAGATACCTATACAGCAGCGTGGCGGTAAGGAAACAGCAGAAAGAAGATACTTGCGCGGTGAAGATAACTTGCGCGATGAGAGCTCGAGAATTCGGAAGCATATGCTATGCATGGCCAAGGATCCTATTTTTATAGGCCAGGCGGCCTATCTGCGCACTGTACCCATTGTGCCCAGGCCCTACGCGATGCGTACTTGTGCGCCACCCTCTACACCCTCAACACTTGTGCACCCCCTTTCCTTTGGATGTCTTCGATTTCCTCAGAGTCAAATTCTCATTTCTTTCGGATCCAACTCTGAGGGGGGACTTTTGTTGATGCTCTTTTTTCGTCACAGAGTCCAAAGGAATGTAAAGGGAAATGACTTAGCACAAATTGATCCATCCTTTGAAGAAAATATCAAAAATTGACAAATGGATGATCAAGGAGAAGATTTCCCATAAGTCGCGAAAGTTTCCTCATAGTCACACAAGTCCACTTGTGCGACGCATTATGGTTGTACAAGTGACTTGTGCGACCTACGAGATAACCACCCGGGGTCTTCTCCCTGCCTATAAATAGACCCTGTGGGCCCCCCATTCGAAAGAAGAATTTTTCCAGAAACTCAGATTTGAGCTCCCGGCGCCCTAGTCTCTTCTCAGAGCTTCCGAAACACTTCTAAAGTAATTTCTTACCTAGAACGGAAGGTCTAAAGAGGGGGAGGAAGGCCTAAGTGTTGAAACTCATCAACACTTGCATGCCTAGGTGGCCATCCCTTAATGGAAATGGACACACTTTCATGCTACCTTACTCCTTCAATAGAACCTGCACGCCCCTCTCCTGGAATAATCTCAAGAAGATTCTAAAGGCCTTAAACAAAGGTTGCTCAAGTATTACCCTGCTGGTTGAACACCGTGCAAGTACCAAACGTGTCGCGCAGGTATACCTGCACGAGCAAGACTTGCGCGCCCACGCAGTACCTACACGCCTGCCAGGACTTGCACGCCCCTGCCTTTTTGGGTGCCCTTCTTGCCCATTTCACCCCTCTTAATCCATTACACCTTTCCTATTCAAGATTCAGTCTTCAAGACACTCTTCAAATCCATTTATGGCATGATTTCTTGATTTGACTTCCTTATCTGAAAGGAATTCTATAGAATATCTATCAAAACCTAGTGATTTTCACATCTTTATGTCACTAAAGATTGAGATTTCATTCATTCAACCTCATCCTTTAAGATGATAGAATCCTTAACCTGGGTCTCCTTTTGAGGAATAATCCCCAGTCATAAGTCCTCTAAATTTGGGCATCCTCTTAGGAGTAAGCCCCATAATCCCTAACATGGGCCTCCTTTTTTGGAGTAAGTCCGAGTCATAATTCTTAACTTGGGAATCTTCCTTAGGAGTAATCCCCAATTATTAAGATTCCTTTAAACTGGGCATCCTCTTTAGGATTAAGTCCCAGTCATAATTCTTAACTTGGGCATCTGACTTAGGAGTAAGCCCCAATTCATAAAGTCCCCTAATCTGGGCATCCTCCTTAGGTGTAAGCCCCAGTACCCTAATCTGGGAATCCTCCTTAGGAGTAATCCCCAGTCCCCTAATTTGGGAATCCTCCTCAGGAGTAAGCACCAAACCTTAATACTTGACATGGGCCTCATTTTCAGGAGTAATCCCCAGTCTTAATTTCTCTTAACCAGTCCTAATTTACCTTTGATCTGGGATTCCTTTTCAAGAGTAAAACCCAATCATAAGTCTTCTCCTAATTTTGGCCTCCTTTTCAGGAGTAAGCCCCAAGTTAGTGTATTCAAAATCTCCATGAAGCACATATACCTTTATGGACCTTGTTCCTAGAATTCTTCCCTAAAGTAAATCCTAACCTTCATTTATCTGGGAAGTCATACATACATAAGCCCCACATTATTTCTTATGATTGCATCTTTCATGGAACAATTGTCTAATTTTTACCAATACCTGTTGTTTCTCACACCGATCATGACTCACGTGATCTTAGAGGGTAAAAGTAATTATGACATCCTTCTTTGAGCTATCAATCATAAACATCATACTCCCTTACTCGAACTACGTGGGCTCTGATTCCTTTTCTAAACAAAGGATACGTAGGTATCCCGTCTACGGGTTCGATCCCAAATCTAAAATAATCTATGTCCTTCTGAATGACAATAAACTTCAAGTGCCCCACTGAGTGGCTTTAAAACCAGCATGGTCATCATAATGACCAAGAGACTTCTGTATAAATGTGTCTAAGGGTACCATTGACCAAGAATCTCTAATAATTATAGATGATTCTCAATCAATGAAGAACCTCAAATACATACAAAAGATTCTCTAAATTTCCTACATATTTAATCATTGATTGTCAAATCTGAAGGAAAGATCATTTTATACATGGTAATGTAATAAGGATTCACGAACATAACTTAAATCTATAAAGAGAGTCCCAGAGTAGACAATAATTCCCCTAAAAAAGGTGTGATGAGTCTGACCTCCCATCCACTCGACCAATGAAAATTCTTAAGCCTCATTAGTACACAAACTAATGAGCACCTACCTTTGGAAAGTAGGTCCGAATGGATGTGGAATCATTGGATGTTTCCGGTTCTACGAACAAACCCATTAGAAATCGATCAGAACATTTGAACCTCCCATCAAAGGTGGCTATCCCCGGATTCTGAGGGAAACAATATCGTTGTTTAGTGAAACTCGGTATTGCGTAAAACACATGCTATCGTGTAAGGTCGTGATTGAGTGTAATGCAAGCCAATTTAGGGATACGTTTAGTGCAAGATTCTTTTGGTGTAGCATACAAAACAAGACATCAATAAAATTAAAAAGAATATTTTTCATAAAATCTCGAGGTGTTACATTCTACCCCCCTTAAAATGAATTTCACCCTTGAAATTCATCAGGGTTATAAATGGTTTACTACTCAAAAGTTTATTTAATAGAAACCCACATCGTAAAAAGGAATACCAAAACCAATATTTAAAAACTAAAGTATTAAATGTAATAGTTACCCAAATTAACTAATCACTGGGTTTCCACATAGAAGAACATAGGTGAAAATATGGATATGGAAGAGAAATCTAACCATCATGTTCTGATGGAGAGTGGTAGACAACATGGCTATGAACAAACCAAAAATCACAAAGCCATAGATTTTTGATGATCTAAGGTACCATCTGATTCATCAGATATAAGTGCATTAGGACAACATTTTTGGTTTTTAGGATCATTTCCCAAAAGTTGAAGAAATTGGAATTAGAAGAAAAACTTTCTTGATTTTGGTACAGTCTCACCGTTGGTCATTCCTTGGAAAAGTTCCACTTCATCTCTTAAAGAAATGAAGTTAAATTTTTTATTCGTGAAGTGTTAGCATATCATGTGATATAATGATGGGTCATTCCATCTGTCTCAAAAAAAGTTTAGAAAAAGATATAAAAAATACATAAGTACATCTATAGTGAGATTAATCATATATGGTTCTTAAAATGGACTTATAATTCATATATAATACTGCTTAATATAATAAAACAGGTTTCTACTAAACATGGACTTCCTGTAGGCTAGTGGTAGGTGATAAAGGCTTGTCGCACTTCGGTTGTGGGTTCGATTCCCACAGCCTTGTCCGACACGACAAGTTGTCACCCGTCATACAGGTTTTCCTTTTTCTAAAACTACATTATTATAACATTCCATAAATTATATCGAAAAAAAATTCTAGACTTAAAAAATTCTATCTGATGTCCAACTTAATCCATTCCAACCTTTAAGCTTATCGAAAATACTACTGTCCAATCTCAAAGTGTAAAGAAAATGATTACTTGAAAGTTCACATAACAAGTACGTGAATACCATCATTTATCCCCCATATATCATACGATATATCTTGTTGGTCACATCCCAAACATTTGAAGGCCTTAATCTTGTATTCTCTTGAAAAATGAATACCCATTAAACCTTAGAGAAAACATGAATGCCGTTAAAAGTTAACACTTTCCACATACCAAAATCCCCAAAATTCTATATACTCAAACCATGATATCACTTAGTCCTTATATCAATCATGAGATCATGAATACTATCAAACAATTTATTTTCTCATTATCCATTCATTATGCGCATATCATCTGCTTTCCAAAATATTTGAATCACTTTTCATGGTTACCGGTACCAAATTCTTATAGAAAACCACAATGGACCAATACACAGATATTTCAAAATTCCAAGATACTATAAATGAAATTCCATGATACTATTTTGAAATCCCATTACATAAACACTTAATCATTACACAACATCATTATCATACTCAACATCACAAATAGTGATCGCATGTGACTTACCTTTATCCTTTTCTTTAATAGGTTGCTCGCGTTGATCATCATTAACCCTTGGATTAGGGAATTGATTAGAATAATTCCCCATTTCCTTTCACTTGAAGCATTGAAGTGTTGGTGGTGCGTTCTCTGCAGTCTTTTCTTTATTCAAATCATTAGCAACCCTTTTTTCCATTACTTCAACACTCAACTGCCTGATAACCTTATTTTCCACACTTAATACATTTTCTAGTCCCTTTAAGACAATCTCCATCATGCATATTTCCACACTTTGAGCATAAAGAAACATTCATCTTCTTTTCACCATTATTCCGAGATTTCTCCTTGAACTCCATCTTTCATTTCTTGTCAAAACCATGAGATGGATATGTTACACCAACTTCCAGTTCTACCATGATAGCACAATGCAGAATTTATTCATAGCTAATGAAGTATCTTATAGATAATACCCTTCGAAGACTTGGTTTTAAGACACTGAAAAATAGATCAACTTTACTTTTAGGTTGGATGATAAAGCCAAATGCATACCTTTCAAGTCTTGTAAAATTCGCTTCATATATACCAACAAATTCATCATCCTTCTACATATGCTCAAGAAACTATTTTTTCATCTTTTTTTGAAGAATAAGAGGGAAGTAATTACTGAAAACAACCTCTTGAACTCGTCCCATTCCATGGATTCAATTCCATCCCAGGGCCTTGTATTCTTAATTAGAGTACACCACTAGTCTGCTTCACCTTCTAAATGGTAAACAGCTAAAATGACTTTTTCATGTTCTGAACAGAAAAGTATGGAAAATATCTTTTCAATGGTACTGATCCATTGTTTAGCAACAAATGGATCAGAAGACCCATTGAAAGACGGTGGACATTTCCTCATGAAGGACTCAATAGAATATTGTTCCCTTATCTGATCATTTGGAAATACAGAATGATTCATAGCTTGTGTAAGTATAGAAATAAAATTATGAACTCCATCTCCCATCACATTTGGTTGCTCGAGAGGAAAATCATTGCATTGTCCATTACATTGATCAACCGGTTCCATCGGGTTCCAGCCATCGTCTAAAACCCAAAAAGAACAGTGTGAGAGGCAAAAATCATGCTAGGAAAACAACATAATAATGGGGGAGTACCTTCAATATCTAACATCTTAGGTTTAATTCTAATATCATTACTATAATTCTAAGACTATAACCTATACTTATACTTATCCTTAGGGACATCCATAGACAAACCTTAGAAATATCTCTAGGGATCTCACTAAAGTTTTTGCATCCTAGTATCCAAAGGTTAACTAAACGTTTCCTCTGATACCAATTGTAGAGACCCAAATCTTGACATACATGGACTTTACATTACTTTTGCGGAATAATTAATACATAACGAAAACAGACACACAAGGACCATAATAGTTTGATGTCTTTGGAAACTCGGAAAGTAATCTTCTAATCGTGGTGAAAGATCTTCAACATCTCCCATAAAGATCTTCCCCTTTTTGTTTTATTACCTAAAACCTTTCATTAAATCCTAGCGAAATGAAAACATATAAAGGGTGAGCTTAAATTCTCAGTAAGGGTAATCATAGGGAACATAAAACAATCCATAAACATTTGATTGCAAAAACTTGAACATAAAATCTAAACATCAAAATCATGAGCAACGACATAAATCATAGAAGTTCAAAAAGCATAGATCATAAAGGAACATTAGTAATGATAAACTAGCATGGTAATAAAACATGTAATTGTAGCATACATTAAGAACATGTTATAATTTCCATAGTATCCAAGGCATTACTTCCAAGACCATCCTAGTGGACAAAGTCCCTTTCTGAATCGAGTTCACACCTCATTTCAGTCCTATAACACTGAACCGGATTACCTTACCATTCAATCCATGTCTATCTCATGAGATATAAAATCTTTATCCAATGTATTGTAGGGAGATATAGGTCCCACCCATCTCATAATGAAATAATTCTTACTTGTGCCACAAAATAAACTTAAAACATTCATCATAACCCAAAGAATAAAATGGGTTTCATAAACATCATCCCGTTATCACATAACCCATATAAAACAAATGGATATTTCATCATAAGAAAAGTGAAACAATGTAAATCATAGAGAAATTATACATGAAACATACACATATGAAATATTATCATCTTATATGGAAAATGGTTTTGATAAAATACATGAAATGAATTCTTGTGTAAAATATCCTTTCTTCTTCAAAATCATTTTCTTTTCACAAAATTAAATAAAATTTTAAAAGAAAAGTATTTTGTTGAAAATATTCCTAAACTATTTTAGATAAAGCTTCATGAAAATGAGGCATTATGAAACCGTAAAAATCCGTTCACGTCGTATAAGTTAAAAATAACATTCTTCTCGTACTTTTGTCGGAAAAGTCAAAAAGTACCTCATATGGTAAACAAAAGAAAGATTCCTTCCATACAATGTGGTAAAAGTAAAAAAAGGGTAAGAATGACTTTAAACATACATGAAAGAAAAGTAAAAATTTTATGAAAACATTTTGAGAACATATGGACTTGGATAATAAACATAACCCCAGTAAATACTTACGAATAAACAATCTCGAATAAGAATGAGATTGGAAAAATTATCCCTTACCTTATGTCTGATATGCTTCGTATGTATCTGAACCTCTTGTATAATGATTTAAATAATGTCATTGACTAATTACAGAATCATATTCATTGTTATTATATCATATATGGTTCACTTAGGTATTTATATTACCCATTCATTTGTTAATTCCATGTGAGAGTAGTGTTTTGGGAAAAATTGTTTCATTTATCGTACGTGTTTGGACTTGTTGTTCTTGATATTATTATTACTTATATCATGATTTACTTACTTAAAGGATGTAAAAAATATATTTATATATCATATATATTCAGTATATATATATATATATATAATAGATAGATAAATGAAATGAAACACACCGTTCATGGAGACGGTAGGTCGTACGTACGCATGAACGTTATTTTCCATTCTTTATTGACTTGAATGGAAGTAAGTAGATGACATATATATATATATAAATACAACAGCTTCATTATGTCATATATTTCATTATTATTGATTATATATACTTTATAATCATTCTTGAATGGTTAACATGGAGAATGAATCTCATCGCGTTGTGGAGACGGTTGTCCGTATGTACGCACGAGCGATGATATCATTCCCATGATTGTGGAATTGTATTGAAGTGTATGTATAATATTTCAGAATCAATATGATTTTAAAATAATCATATATGGTTATTTACTTACACCATTATACCCATCTAAGTAAGGTGGTGGTCGAAAACAGATTACACCACGGCGTGGAGACGGTATTCCGTACGTACGCACACGCGGTGATTTTGTTTTCCGTAGGATGGATAGAAAGTAAAATAGGGTTTTTTAATATTTATAATAACATATAAGTATATATTTAATAATTATGTTATTACTTTATAATGAGACATCTAAAGAAGAATAAGTATAAGAAGAAAGAAACTTGAAAGAATCGGAAGAAGAGATTACCTCTTCTTTGACGCACCTCCTTTAAACTGCCTCTTAAGGAAGCAGAGTTGGTCTTTTGAGAAGAAAAGAACCTCAAAAATGTTTCTAGGGAAGTGGAGAAGAGAAATGGGAAGGGGTTTTCCGAGCTTAAAATCTCAAAAAGGTGTGAAGAGAAGAGGGAAGGGGTTCCCTTTTTATAAGGGAGGAGAGGGGCACCTTCGGAAAAACTAAAAATATTATTTTATAATAAAGTCATATTCGGTTTATAATAGATCCAAATTGATTTATTTAGAAGCTAAAGTGGGGATGGGTCTAAATAATCTCAACCAATATATTTTAGTCAAGTTTAGGTTAAATTTTAACCTTATCATTTATATTTAACTCTAAGTTAAATAATTTAACTTTTATTGTGTCTTCTTGTTTTCTTACACTATATGGTTAATAAACTTACTATAAAAATCCAAACGAACCCCAAGTGGTTTATTATTAATATATATAACCTTATCTAAGTAATTTGGCCGAATATTATATTTTTAGGTATAAAATAACAATTAATAATATAATATTTGTTTTAAAAGCTATTTTATGTCAATATTGACTCTATTTGGTAATTGATTTTTTTGAAAATTATAACAGTATGATTAATTGGAAAAAAGTAAACTAAATCAATAATAAAATTTCATATTAAACTAAAAAATTAGTGTAATTCATAAAAAGTCTCAATTTAAATTTATTTGGGTATTTATAATATCAATTATTTTAATATTTCATTATTTAGGTAATTACTTCATCACTATTCTGTTATAAATTACTTATCTTATTTAATGTCTAAAAATTATAAATAAAATACCATTAGGTAGGAAATCTTTTTATATTTCTAATGAATATTTATAGTCGAATTTATCTTATGTATAACCTTATATTAAAAATTAATTAGTTATTAAACTTTGATTTTAACTATTTTAACCTTTCTTCAAATAAATTAATAATAAATGTCCTAATCTAATCCAAGTGGACATAAATGGTAATATTTTATTCCTAGGGTTTTATTTGGTCTAATTAAACTTATCCAATAGAATTAGGACATGTTTTAGGGTAATAATAATATCATTTTTACCCTAAATTACCCTATTTACTTTTAACCGTGGTAAATAAAAGTAAAACGTTACTATTCACCAAAAATTATTTTCATCTCATTGAAGCACATTTTAGTCCTTGATATTAACCGTGTCTCTCAGATTTTTGAAATTACACTCACAGAAGTGGTAAAATCATGTTTTATTTGAATTTCCAAATTCTCTTAGGAGGTGGGTAAAAGGCGGTGAAAAGTTCAATAAAATTTTTATATATCTAAAATTATTATAAAATGACTCCAATGAATTAAATTGAACTTATATAGGTATTATTTATCAATTTTGACCTAAAATAAATTTACATAAAATAAATAATTATTTAAATAAAAAGTCGGTTTTTAAATAGTAACCAGTGTTTTCACTATTCATCAAAAATTGAATGTTTTCAGAAAAATAACAAAAATTCACCCTAGGCTAATTTAGATATTTCAAATCCAAAAATGAAGTCCATATCGAAAGATAAAATTTATAAAATTTTAAAAATGTGGATATTAATATTCATAACGGCTAGTTTATATAACATATCGTTTTTTAGTGAAACTCGGTATTATGTACAACACACGCTATCATAGAATGTCATGATTGCGTGTAATGCAATCCAAGTCAGGGATGAGTGTAGTGCAATATCCTTTTGGTGAAGCGTACAACACAAGACATCAATAAAATAAAAAATAATATTTTTCATAAAATATCAGGGTGTTACATCTTTCCTGTCCAACAAATTCCTCATATCAAATAAATAATATTACTTATGAAGAGAATTTATATAAAAATGTATTTTAAAAACATTATTGAGGAAAATGTGTTTTTTTAAAAACCTTTTGAAAAAACATTTATTTGAAAATAAATTTTAAAAAAATTCATTAAAAATTACCCTTTTAAACATGCACAATATTATTTGAGTAAATGATGGTGTGTAAATCCATACATGTCATACAAGGTAAAAAGAATGTTCTATTTGAAAGGTAAAAAAGATATAACAATCCTCTATTTAGAAAGATACAAAAAGATTACTTTGAAATAAATTTAAAAGAGAAAATGGATAAAAATTCCATTACTGATTCATTTTGTAAAGGTTAAAACAAATGAACACCTTTTTAGAAAACATGGTTTTTAGAAGAATATAGGTTCTCTGACTAGAGAGAGAAATGGAGTAGGGTTTTCTTAAAAAACCTTTATAAAATATTTTGAGTACTAAGGAGTGAAAAACGGGTACTAATACTGGAAAAGTTCTTGAAAAAAATTAAATGAAAGGTTTTATTGAAAATAGTTCATATAATTTCATTGAATATAAATAGAATTAAAATATAATTAAAATTATTCTTGAGGTAAATAATATTTAAACATTCCAAAGTGTGCCTTACTATAACGACCCATACTTTACATACATTGTTAATACTTAAAAATTGAAGCACACTTATTACAACATATGACAAAACCACAAAGGACCGTATAGGTATAGTGTCTTTAGAAACTGGGAAACATAAACAACTGGCTCATAAATCTTCTACAGTGTCTCCCATTTATTTCATCATATCTAGGGTCCCTTTTAGCATATTATACTTAAT
Source organism: Viscum album (assembly GCA_963277665.1). Taxonomy (NCBI): domain Eukaryota; kingdom Viridiplantae; phylum Streptophyta; class Magnoliopsida; order Santalales; family Viscaceae; genus Viscum; species Viscum album. Next base: position 77,069,451 of record OY728159.1, read on the forward strand.
ATCCATCTTCCTGACTTGGGGAAAAGAAAACATAAAAGGGTGAGCTCAAATTCTCAGCAAGGGAAAATAAAGGAAATAAAAATCATATCATATCTTTTTGAAAATCAAAACCTACAAAAGAGATCATAATATCTTAACATGGAATAAATCATAGAAGTTAAAATGAGATCCCCATAATCATAACATAAAACTTGAAACTTTGTGGCATGCACACATAATCATGGAAAATCATTTCTTGTTAGTCATGACTCATTCCCAAGACTATCTTAGTGGACAAAGTCCCCTTCTGAACCGAGTTCACTCCTCGTTTCAGTCCTGTATCACTGAACCGAAATAACCTTCCGTTCCAGCCATGTCTATCTCATGAGATATAGAATCTTTACCCAAGGCATTGGAGGGAGATATAGGTCCCACCCATCTTATAATGAATCCTTTCTTATGTGTGCCACATAATCATAAATCATACATCATCGCATAACACATGTAACAAAAATGGGATTCTTGAAACATCATGACATCATAAAACAAATCATATAAGATAAAAATATTTCCATCACAAAATAATCAAACCAATGTAATAATAGGGATAAAAACAGAACCCATTTATTATCTTAGATGGAAAATAATTTTGATAAAATACTTGAACTCCATTCTTGAGGAAAATATCCTTTCTACTTCAAAAACACTTTTCCTTTCTTAACATGTCATACAATTTTAAACTAAAATAAGTTGATTAAAAATAAACTTGAAAAATTTTAAAGGAAGATTCTTGGAAATAATGTTTTAAAAATCCATTCATGCCGTATAAGTTAAAAAAACATTCTTCATACTTTTGTCGGAGAAGTCAAAAAGTACCTCGTACGACAAAAGATTCCTTTCATAGAAATTACTAAAAACTCACCGAAGGGTAAAAATGGATTTAAACAATTTTAGGTGGATGGAAATAATATTACATATTGATGAAACATGGATGTGGATGATAAAATACACCCCAGTAAATACTTACGAATAAACAATCTCGGATAAAAATGAGATTGTGATATTTCCCTTACCTTAGGTCCGATTTGCTTTGTACATGTCCGAAGCTCCTGTATAATGGTTTAAATAATGTTATTGACTTATTCAAGAATCATACATATTGATATGATATCATATATGGTCATATTCTTAGCTTCTTGTTAGTAATATTTCATTGTTACTTGTTACTCGGGTCTTTATTACCTTTTGTTCTTATACGTGTTTTGCCGAATACATTATTATTCTTCTTTTAAGGTTATAGATACCTTATATCCAGAATGGTATTAGTGTAACATATATCATATTTATTCATTCAATTCATTTATATAATTGCTATGTAATGATGATCATGTAGAACGAGTCGCATCACATCGTGGAGACGGTATTCCGTACGTACGCACGAGTGATGATATCGTTCCTATGATCGTGGAAATGTATTGGAGTATATATATATTATTTCAGTATCAATATTACTTTATAATAATCATAAATAGTTACTCATTACACCATTATACTCATCCTTGTAAAGTGATGGTGGAAAAATAGATTACACCACGGTGTGGAGACGGTATTCCGTACGTACGCACGCGCGGTGATTTCATTTTTCCGTAGGATGGATAGAAGGTGAATTAGGGTTGTTTCATATTTATAATAACATATCAGTATGTAAGTAATACTTATGTTATTACTTTATCATGAAACAACTAAATAAGAAGAAGTTGAAGAAGAAAGAAATTGAAAAGATCGGTAATGGATATTACCTCTTCTTTGAAACGCCTCTTTGAATCCTCCACTTAGGGAACTAAGATTGGTTTTTGAAGAAGACCAGGACCTATAGGATTATTCTAGGGAAGTGGAGAGGAGAAAATGGAAGGGGTTGGCCGAGCTTGAGTGCTCAAATTGGTGTGAGGAGGAGGGGGAGGAGGTGCCCTTTTATAAGAGAGGAGAGGGGCACCTTAGGAATATCTCAAAATATTATTTTATATTAAAGTCAAAATCGGTTTATAATGGTTCCAAAGGGTCTTATTTCGAAGCTAAAGTGGGGATGGGTCGAAATACTATCAACCAATAGGATTTAGACAAGTTTAGGGTATTATTTTAACCTTATCAATTAGATTTAACTCTAAGTTAAATAATTTAACTTTTACCATGTCTTTTTGTTTTCTTTCACTATATGGTTAATACACTTACTATAACATGCCAAACGAACCCCAAATTTTTTATTATTAATATATATATCCTTATCTAAGTCATTTGGCCGAACCTTAGATTTTTAAGAATAAAATAACAATTAATAATATAATATTTGATTTAAAAACTATTTTGTGTCAATTTTGACACTATTTGATTTATGATTTTTGTGAAAGTCATAACAGAATTATATGTTCGAACCAAGTTGATTAAATCAATAATAATATATCATAGTAACCTAGAAAATTAGTGGAATTCATAAAAAGTCTTAAATTACATTTATTTTGGTATTTATATTATCAATTATGTCAATATTTCATTAATAAGATAATTACTGCATTATCTTTGTGTCATAAATAAATTAAATTATTTGATGTCTAAAAATTACAAATAAAATACCATCATGTAGGAAATCCTTTTATATTTCTAATGAATATTTACAATCGAATTTATCTTATGTATAACCCCATATTAAAAATGATTTACTTATTAAACTTTGATTTTAACTATTTTAACCCTTCTTTTAATAAATTAATAATAAATGTCCTAATCTAATCCAAGTGGGCCTAAATGGTCATATTTTATTCCTAAGTTTGTTTTTGGTCGAATTACACTTGTCCAATAGAATTAGGACATGTGTTAGGGTAATATTAATATCATATTTACCCTTAGTTACCCTATTTACTATTAACCGCGGTAAAAATAGTAAAAAGTTACTATTCACCAAAAAATTATTTTTATCTCATTGAACCACATTTTACTTACTGATATCAACTGTGTCTGTCGGATTTTTGAAATTCCATTCACAGAAACGGTAAAATTAAGTTTTATGCAAAATTCAGTTTTTAACCTACCACTTAGTGGTTTCCCTATTCATCAAAAATTGAAAGTTTTCAGAAAAATACCAAAATTTCACCCTAGGCTAATTTCGATATTCTGATTCCAAAAATGAAGTCCATTTTGAAAAATAAAATTTATAAATTTTCAAAAAGTGGTTATTACTATTCATAACAGCTAGTTTTAATAGCATATTGTTGTTTAGTGAAACTCGGTATTGCGTACGACGAAAGCTATCGAGGAAGGTCGTGATTGCGTGTGAAGCAAGTCAAGCAAGTGTTGTGTAGAAAAAGATTCCTTTGATGATTTATATAACATAAAAGTCTTGGGTGTTACACTTACCACCCTAAAAAATTTTAGATCATAAGGATCGTTAGAGAATAAATTTAAAATAAAGTTATAATAACATAAGACCAGGGAGATTCATGATATATCTTTTATAATGGTAGTATATAAACTATATAAAGATAACTAGGTGCATAAAAAACAAGTCTCAATGGAATTTAAATTGAGATGAAATTCCTTACCTAGTGTTTTCTTTCATTTGAACATTCTTTATCCTCATATATATGGGATCTAAAAATGTTAATAAAATATACCAGAATTATTATAATTTTTATAATATTATATATTATCTTCTTATAGTATTTTATTACCCATTTTATAATAACCATTATTTATTAAAACTATTTCTTGTGTTATTTTCCATGTTTTCTCGAGTAAGTTTTGAATTGTTATTTGTTGTTCCTATTAATTATTTCATGGTTTCACAATCTAAATATTATAAAACAATTTTTAATATCATAAATATTCATTATATATTTATTTATAATAATCCATGAATTTTAGAGATAAGAAATGAAATGCATTGTCCATGGAGACGGTAAGCTGTACATATGCATGAAAGATACTTCCATTTATTTGTCATATTAAAATATTTAAAATTAAATGATATATTTGTATATTATAGTCAAATTAGTTGATTAATTTCATATATTTTACATAGGTTTATTAAAACTGTCATTTACACATTCCATATAGAGTGTGAATGAGTTACATCACTTTGAGTGGGCAGCAGTCCACACTTCCACAAATAATGTTATCATATTTACATAAAATGGAGTGCATAAAAGTATGAGTTATACAATAAATAAATAAGTATAAAGAATTTTTAAATATCATATATAAAATATATAAATACATTTTCCATCATATTTCCCATCCATGAGTGTTGGTAATGGAAAAACGAACAATCATCCTTTCATGAGGAGGTTGTTCGCCTTATACATAAACTGTATGTTCTTTATCCATTAAATAGGAGCGTGTGTATGTGTAGGTTGAAACCAAAACATAAAAACATTGTAGTATATTTATGATATTGGGGTTTTTATATAATCATGGAAAAATTAGAGTTTTTGTGTGTGGATAATGGAAATAAAAGTAAAGATATTAAAGAAATATGTTACCTTTTATTCGAGTAACTCCTTTTGGTTTACACCAAAGGGATTCATTGGATGGTTTTATTACCAATTTTAGGATTATATTATGAGGTGATTAATGTTTAGGAACTATTAGGAGAGTTCTTGGTTAATCCATAGTGTCTTGAGAGGTTTGGGGAAGTGATAGGAGATGAGACCTTTTTATAGTGGAGGAGGAGTACCCCTATTGTAAATTTTGGGAAAGAGAATTCTATACACAAATTTCCCACATAAAGTGTCTCCCATAATGAAATGATTTCAAGAAAATGGGGTATTGTGTCTAAATATGGACATAAAATGGCTCTTGGACAATTTTTTAGGTAATTTTGGCCCTTAGGATTAAGTTTTATCCCTTTATTAAGCTTAATTTCACCTTAATCATTGTAATTATGTTTAATTGCATTCACTATTTTTTTTTGTAAAAAAATAATTTCACCTTATTATAAAATAAAAATTATTCTTATTCTAAATATTTTATCAATTTTACAAAATTCCAATAAAAAATGTTTCAGAAATTAAATTAAAAATAATCTTGTAGATGGGTCGACAATGTGGGTTTTTAATGTAAAAATATTCAAACGTTTGCTAGGTTTTTATATACAATTTTATAGTGAAATTAATTATAATTCAATAAATGAATGAATAAATAAAAAATGTATCTAATAAATGTTAAAAACAAATTTATAATACAATTTATCCTAATAAATTAATTAGTTGAAAAAACTGTTCTGAATTTAAATTCATTATTTTTCATAATTTAATAAAAAATGAAACTTTATATAGAAATACCAAATATTAACTCTAACATAATTTCTATATTTATATTTAAAATATGATTTTAATTTTGAAATAAAAAATTTATAAAGGTTTAAAAACATGGATTTAAAATACTATCTCCATTAAATGGCGGTGAGAATACCTTAAGAAAAATATAAGTTTTTATGTGTAAAATTTGGTTCACTCTTATCTTATGTTTATTGAATACATTGGATGAATATAAAAAATATATAATTTAATATATATTAAATATATTTCCTTAAATTAATCAAATAATTGTAATTAATTAAATTTATTAAGGTAAAACACATTTGGGTGCATAAAAATTGGTTTTTATAAAAACATTTTGATTATATTTATTTGGTATCTATATTAGTTTATAATTAATTTGTATCCAATGAACAAATTTTTTAATTTGTGTAATTTTTTTTTTCAAAAATTAGTTAATAATATTTATGAATTCTAATTTAATGTATAGGTCATATCTTATTATATTAAATAATATCATTTTTATAATATATTATTGCTCAGCAAAACTCTCTGTATAATGGAATAAAATTAAAAGAAAGTTAGAATATCAAGAGGATAATTAAATTCATGATATATCATGTAAAAGGTAAGTATATCAACCATATAAAATAATCTATGTGTATAACAACACATAGGTCTCAATAAAATGTAAATTAAGATGAAATCCATTACCTTGTGTTTCATTTCATTTAAACATACTTTAACCTCATTTATAAGGGTTATAAACATGTTAATAACTTGTAATATAAATATATTCATATTTATAATATCATATATTATATTATTATAATATTTTATTACCCCTTTGTTAATAACTATCCATTATTTTAACTATTTCGAGTGTTATTTTCCTAGTTTTCTCAAGTAAGTTTTGACTTATTGTTTTTTTAATATTAATTATATCATAATTTAATCATCTCAAAAATTTAAAACATTATATTAATATCATATATATTAGTATATATGTATTTATAATAATCCATAAGTTTTACTAATAATAAATGAAACATATCGTTCATGGAGACAGTAGGTCATACGTACACATTAACGCTACTTCCCTTTATTTGTTGTATTAAAATAATGAAAAATTAAATTAAATATATGAATATTATAATTAAATTACGTTACTAACTCCATATATTTCACATATTTTTATTAAATCCATCATTTATACATTCCATTTAGAGTGTGAATGAGTAACATTACATTGTTGGTGCGGTAATCCACACTTCCACAAATGATGCTATCGTATTTACAAAAAATAGAGTGCAGAAAGGTATGTGTTATAAAATAATTACATAACTATAAAAAAATTATAAATATCATATATAAACAATATAAACATAGTTTTTATGATAACTCTCAACCATGAATGGTGGTAAAGGAAAAATGAAATTCATCGTTTCATGAGGCGGTAGTTTGTCAAACTCATAAATTGTATATTCGTTACCAATTAGATGGAAGTGTGTATAATAAAAGGTATAAAAAACAAATTAACTACATAGTATATTTATTATACTATTTTTGTTATATAATAAGGGTATAAATGCAGTTTAGGGTGTGGATAATGGAAATAAAACTGAAGAGATTAAGGAAAGATGCTACCTCATATTCAGGTAACTTCTTTGGGTTTACACAAAATGGCTTCTCTGGTAGGATTTATTCCCTAAGAGAGTATAGTAGGATGAGGTTAGGTACTTTTAGGTACTATTTCAAGTGATATAGGTGAAGAAAATGTGTCTTGAGATGTGTGAGGAAGTGGGATGAGAGGATACATTTTTATAGTTCGGGAGGAGTGGTAATCTTATAAATTTTGGGAAAGGGAATTAACCCCTATATTTCCCATGGAAAATTACTCCCATAATAGAGAAATTTCTATAAAATTAATTATACGTTCTAAATAGGCACATCCAATGGCTATTGTACAAGTGTATAGTCCATTTGGGACCTTAAGATTATGGTTTAGTCCCTTATTAAGCTTAATTTAGCCTTAATCGTTATAATTAATTTTAACCACATTCACTAATATTTTTAGTCAAAAAATAATTACCCCTTATCAGATAAATATACATTATTCTAATTAAATATATGGAATCTGTTTTTTCAAATTCCAATCAAATAATAGGTAGAAATTAATTTTAAATTAATCTTGTAGATGGGTTTTCAATGTAGGTTTTTAAAGAAAAAACCTTCAAATGTTTTCTAGGTTTTTATATTCAATTTCATTGTGAAATTGATTATAATAAAATAATTTATATTAATTAATAAAAAATAAATATAATAAAAGTTGAGAAAAATTAGAATATAATTTATCCTAATAAATAAATTAGGTAAAAAAGAATATTTTTATTAAAATTAATTTTTTTCACAATTCATGAAAAAATAAAACATCATAGAAAAATAATAAAATATCTCTGAAAAATAATTTTTATTTTTAAATTTTAATTATGAAATTTATTTTGAAAAATTGGATTTTAATTTTTTCTCTATTAAATGGTGGTAAGAATGCCTCAATAAAAATATAGGTTTTTATTTATAAAATTGGGTTTGTTCTTATCTTATGCTTAAAAATATATTAAATAAATATAAAAAATATTTTATTGAATATATAATAAATATATTTAATTTAAATAATCCAATAATAGTAATTAATTCAATTTATTAATTTTAAATACCATTGGGGGCATAAAAATTGGTTTTTATAAAAACATTTCTATTATATTCATTTGGTTTCTATATTCGTTTCTAATAAATTTGATACCAATGAATTCATTTTATATTTTTTGTAAAGAACATAATTTCAAAAGTTAGTTAATAATATTCATAAATTCTAATTTATCTTCTATTTTATATCTTATTATATAAAATAATAATATTATAATAATATATTATTAAAAGATAAAACTCGGCCTTGCATATAACACAAGCCATTGAAAAAACTCATTGTTGGTTTAAACTTACGCTAACTCAGTGTTAGGTTTATTCCATGATATAAAATATATTGAATTTATTTAAAATATTAAATATTTTATAAATTCTCAAGATATTATATTCCCTTTTGTGCTTAGTGTTTCATGACATACATGATATCAAATACAATGTTCATACTTTAGATCTTTAGGGTGTTACATTTTCAACACCATAATTAAATTGAATCCATGAAATTTAAACTCAATCTTAGTGATAGATATATTTAAATTTTCTATATTTTAAATACCATATTTTGATAAGGGTTCATAATATTTCATCTAGAAATGACAGGATGAGAAGTATAAAGGTAACATGGACTGACATGTATCTAGGACTCTAAGTATGATAACATTAGTGAAAAGTATAGATACGTAATTGCATGGAAACATAAATATTTCTAAGGAGTGATTGATTTCATCAATCAAAAACAAGTGAATGATCAATGGAATGTTGGGGACCTCAAATTGGTATATCTGTGATGATTTAGAAGACTATCGAGTCAAAAAAAACTAAGGTATTAGGATAATATTTTTTAAGTCATCTTCATAATGTTGGGTAATTCTTTTATTACCTATGTATAAATACTTGATATATTTATATAAATATAATTTCTTCTTTTGGTTGTGCCTCAATCAATTTTCCAATTCATACACAAATTATGCTTGATGCTTGAAGCACTAAAATACATTTCAAAAGAATATTGAGGACCATAAAATAGTTACATGTCAGCCTATATGTCTCTAAGTTTTTTCCAAAAATAATATGGTAAGTACATTAATCACTATACATAAAAAGTTATAATAATTGTTCAAAATTAATATTTTTTCATTTAATTGTTCAACTAAAAATAATGACATATTAACAAGGACATTATGCAGGTAAATTCTTGGAGTTAACGCCATATCGTCCTTCATCCATGGGTTCAAGTCCTCTGGCCTTTTCAGACATTATTGGTTATCACCCAACATACAAGTTGTCATTTTGTAAAACCATATTAATATAATTTATAAAACTTATATGATGTTATTCATTGATATATCGTCAATAACTAAATATAATTTTTACTAATGTTTTTAATACAACCTCAATATTTCATCCATTTTATTTCTACATAGGTCCTTCTATGGTCTAGGGTTTATCTATAATATTTTCTGTGGGATTTCTAAATCAGGAGATCTTTTTTTTCAATCCAAAACTCTTTAGGATTCACCAAGTTTATTCATTTTCATCACATATTCAAATACTTCATAATTATTTTTAATGAAAAAGTTAATTATCATAAGAATATATCTTCTTAGTGTCAAACTAGATGCATAGTAATGCATGTTGTCATGCACTAGGTTATACGGAATTTGGCCCGACACACCTTTTTAGAATTATTAGTCCTCGGTAAATTTTTGGAAGAACTACATCCACTATTAGAATCTAGATAAGGATTTATTTCTTGTAAACCTACATAATCTCTATCTTATTAAAAATCTTGGATTCTCTTCTATACTTATCCTCAAATTCTACCTTACAGAAATGATATATAATATAAGTTTTTCAAAATCTTTCTCCCAAGGTTTCTAATAAACATATTTTGATACCAAATATAGAGAACTGACCCCAGATGCCCGGATCCAGTGTATACTACCATTACAATGGAATGATTATAAATAATCAAATCCTGAAGAGATAAAGAGTTTACTAGTCTTGGTAAACCAGATACATACATGAGTCCTTTATTACAAATGAATACACTAATTATGTTATCTTTTAATTCTAAATAACTTTAAGGATAATAAATTTATTCCACCTATTATATCCTTTCATGTATTTCAGGGTACACGTCTTAGATTTATGGGAAAGGGAAACATATTAAGGGTGATCTCAAATGCTTAGTAAGGGTATTGTACAGTAGAATAAATAAAGAATCAATGAGAATAGTCAACACATGAATGTAATAACTAAACATAGGTGACATGAAATCAATAATCCTAGAAGAAGGTGAATAAACAATAGGTCAAGGTAAATAAATTAAAACTCAAACCATTTAAATAAAAAGATAAGGAAAAAAAATATGGTAGGGTAAGAAACTGAAAACACATACAATTTAACAAATAAACTAAAAATGAAATTTATCTATAGATATCTCAACCCAATATATCATGGATGTATAATGAATAAAAATATATTAGAAAAAATTTTAATTATTGGATTCTATGTTTCCAACATACATGGAACCAGTACCATCAAGACCTTTCAAAAGATATTTTAGCATATCTTGTAGAAACCCATCTATTTTACTTTTATAAAACTTGAAGGGGATTTCGCCCAATACTTTCATCTCATGAGACTACTGATGCTTTGAGGGACTGTCATTAACTGGTCTGCAACCCATATGGATTTCCTTAAATGGTCCCCAACCAATTTCTTACCTTTCCAAAGCTTTCTACATATCAAATAAGAAATATTCCTTATCAAATATCCATACTAAATTAAAAATATAGGTTTATAAATATCTCTACAAATAATCAAATAACATTCAAAGTAAAAACCATATGAAAAATGGAATATGGTTTAAGAAATATTAATATATTGAAAAAATGGTATGGACATTTTGGGGAAATTCATTGTCAAATGATCATAATAAGTTGAATATTTAAAGGGGAATAAAAGGAATCAAGGAAGAGAATTTTAATATTATCCTTGGCCAAATTAATTATAAACTATCTAGAGGAACATTTAGGATGGTATTAATAACATATAAACTAAGTTTAGTAGAAATAAATATTTTTTTGTTATTGATGAATATAATTACTATAAAAAGGTCTTTTAAAATCATTCTTGAGGAAAATATCATTTTTTAAAACCCTTTTGAAAAATATTTTTATTGAAAATCACTTTTGAAAAAAACATTCATTAAAATTAAATGTTATAAACATAAAAATGATGCTTTGAAGATATGATGGTGTGTAAATTTGTACATGCATTCTGAGGTAAAAACAACATTCCTTTTGCATGGTAAAATGGTTTAAAAAATTATTTGTTCACAAAGTGACAAGAAGATTACTTCAAAAAAATTATTATAGGAAAAAATGTATAAAAATTACATTAGTTAATCATTTTTGAAAGGTTAATAATATTTTTGGAATGATTTTCAGGAAATATGATTTTTTTTAAGAAAATGGGTTCTATAACTGTTGAGTTAAATGAATTCGGTGTTTCTTAAAACATTTTCTAAAGAATTTTGAGTGTCAAAGAGTTGTAAAATGGTACTAATAATAAAAAAATAAATAAAAAACTATAAGATAGGAAAATTAAAGGTTTTATTCAAAAATGGTTATATAATTTTCTCTAAAGTACATACCATGGAAAAATCATTAAATTTTTTTCTAAGGAAAATAATATTTAAACATTCCAAGGTGACCCGTACAACATCGAAATATTTTAGATCATATGTATCTTGATAGAATAAAATTAAAAGAAATTTATAATATCATTAGAGTAAGTATATTCATGATATATCAGGTAAAAGGTAATTATATACATCACATAAAAGAAACTAGGTGCACAAAAACAAAAATGTCTCAATGAAATGTTAATTCAGATGAAATCCCTTACCTTGCATTTCATTTTGGTTGAAGATATTTTAACATCATATATAAGGGTTATAAAAATGTTAATAACTTATAAAATAACAATAATAATATTTATAATATCATATATTTTCTTCTTATAACATTTTATTTCCTATTGGTTAATAACCATTAATTATTTTAAATATTTCTAGAGTTAATTGGCTAGTTTTCTCAAGTAAGTATTGACTTGTTATTTTTTGTTCCTATTAATTATGTCATGGTTTAATAATATACATAATGTAAAAAATGATTTTAATATATTATATATTAATTATATATGTATTTATAAACATCTATACGGTTTAGAGATAAAAAATGAAATGCATTGTCTTGGAGATAGGAGGTTGTACGTATGCATGAATGCTACTTCCATTTCTTTGACATATTAAAAGAATGAAAATTAAATGATATATAATTATATTATAATTACATTATCATATTAATTTTATATATCTCACATGGCATTATTAAAACCATCCTTTATACATTTTATGTATAGTGTGAATGAGTCACATCTCTTTGATGGGGCGGTAGTCCACACTTCCACAAATGATGTTATCATATTTACACAAAATAGCGGGCATAAAGTTTTGTGTTATAATATAATTTAAAAGGTATAAATACATTATAAATATAATATATAACATATATAAATATATTTTCCATCATAATTACCAAAAACTAATGTTGGTAAAAGAAAAAAATAAACAATCATCACTTTGTGAGGTGATAGTTCTTCATACACATAAACTGTATGTTCGTTACGTATTTGATGGGATTGTGTGTAAGTGTAGGTAGAAACCATTACATAAAAACATACTAGTATATTTAGGATACTATTATTTTATATAATTATGAAATAATTATAGTTAATTGGGATGGATAATGGAAATAAAACTAAATAGAGCAAGGAAAGATATTACCACCTATTCGGGTAACTCCTTTCGGTTCACACCAAAGGGATTACATGGATGGATTTATTATAAAATAATATATTTTAGGATGAGTTGAGGTATTTTGAGGATATATTTGGAATTATCTTGGTTGATCCAAAGTTTTTTTAGCGGTTTGAGGATGTGGGAGGAGAGGAATAATTTTTATAGTGGAGGAGGAGCAGAATTCTTGTAAATTTTGGGAAAAGGGAATTCCACCCATTTATTTCCCATGGAAAGTGGCTCCCAAAATTAACCAATTTAGAGCCAAAGGATTATATGGAATAAATATTCCTAGTAAATTTATCTTGTAAATAAATCTAGGGAATTAGGTCCATTAAGATTAAGTTTTAGTCCCTTATTAAGCTTAATTTAACCTTATTCGTTGTAGTTAATTTTAATTACTTGCACTAATATTTTGGTCAATAGATAATTTTAACTTATAAGGAATTATATATTTTTATTTTTTCAGAAAATGGAATCCATTTTTCAAAAATCCAATAACATATTTTCTATAAATTAATTTAAAATTAATCCTTGAGATGAGTCGACATTGTGGTTTTTAAAGTAAACACCTTCAAACGTTTTCTAGGTTTTTATGTCCAATTTCATTGTGAAGTTGATTCCAACGACATAAATTGGATTAATTAATAAAAAATTTAACTAATTAAAATTAATAACCAATTTATTATTTTATTTTTCTTTATAAATAATTTGGATAAAAAATCATCTTTGAATTAAAATTCTGTATTTTTCATTATTCATTAAAAACTGAAATATCTCAAAAAATACCAAAATTTAACTATAACCTAATTTATAAATTTATATTTTATATATGAAGTTTATTTTGACATATAAAATCTATAAATCTTTCAAAATATTATTTAAAATATTTTATACATTAAAAGTAGTAAAAACCAATTCATAAAAATATAGGTTTTTATGTGTGAAATTGGGTTTGTTATTATATTATGCTTATCAATTATATCGAAAGAATATGAAAAACATATTATTGAATATATAATATATATTTCATTAAAATAATCCAATAATAGTAATTGATTTAATTTATTAAGGTAAAATTCCTTTAGTTGCATAAAAATTGGTTTTTATAAAAACATTTCCATTGTATTCATTTGGTTTCTATATATGTTTATAATTAATTTGTAACCAATGAATTAATTTTATGTTTATTGTAAACCCCATGTTTTAATAATTTATTTAGTACTATTCATGACTACTAATTTAATGGCAAAGTTATATCTTATTATATTAAATAATAATATTTTTATAATATATTATTGCTCAGTAAAACTTAGTCTTGCATGTAATGCATGCCATTAAAGAAACTTATTATTTCATATAAGGTATGATAAATTAGTTTCATGTGCATTATAAGTTATAAAATATATTTAATTTATTTTAAATATTAAATATATTATAAATTCTTAAGATATTATATTCCCTTTAGCATTTGGTGTTGCATGTCATACATGTTATCAAATACAACGTTCCTACTTTAGATTTTTGGGACATTATAGTGTAAATGGTAAATCATTTTTAACTTGGATATTAATTATTGAAATAAAATTATTTATCTTTTGAAACTTTAAATATCCCTTTGTTATTATTGAATTAAAAGGTAATGATTTGGATTATATAAAGTGAATAAATTGTCATGGTTATCCCATGGTCATGGTTATTTTATTAAACTTAAGGTGCCTATATATTTTTGAACATATTTCATGTTATTATAGTGGTTAGAATTTATAAATCCTTGGATTCATGGGGTAATTATTTTAGTACTCAGAGTATTCCACCCCAACTCGTTGGGAAAATTTCAAAGGGAAATACGCACTTTGTAATTTGGACAATTTATAATTTATATGTACATTACTCAACATGGTACTAATGATTCATTAGATAGATACCTGAATATTGGGATTCCTCAGATTCACTCCTTGGATTAAGTTGATATAATTAGAAATAAGGCTCCTTGGATTGTTCCATTAATCCCTAGTAATTCTTAGTATGGGAATTACTATGGACATGATCCATGGACTCAGTTAGACATTATTCTAGTGTAATTACTTATGTGTACCCCTGATATTAAACATAGTCTCTTATAGATAGAATTTATGGTATATATACAGTGATCTTGCTTGACTTTTGTAGGTAAAATTTTCCTTATTTATAATTGGGTCATGCATCACTTTTATTATGACCCAGATTCCATAGTTTCTCAATGTATCTTATTTTATAATTACATAGATTGTTAGACTTTGGTTACACATGCTAGACCCTATCTTGTTGAAAGTATCTTATTTAGACATTACTTGCATGATAAGAATCATGTATGGTTTTCTAGGCATCCCATGAGAAGTCTGAGAATTATGTGATTATTATTTCATGCATTTTATTCCAATTCATTCCATTATATTTTAAACTTATTATTTTATATTTGTCGAATGTATTTGTATTAAAACCATTTTTGGAGGCCTTATAAATATATCTCACACCCAGTTTGGGCATCCATTTTATACCCGAATAGACTTCATGGATGCAGGTAGGGACAATTGAAAGTTTCCAATTCTAAATGGTTGATTGATTATAGCAGGGGAGCATGAAAGAATAGGAATCAGCCTTAGCTAATGATACTTTTGGAGTTAACATCTTTGGTAATTTGTTTCACTTTGATATACATGTATGTGTGTATGGCTACATTTCGTATAGATCCATGGAATATTCATCATTTTGTATATTTTTTCAGTTTTGTCTTCATTTATTATTATTTTCTAGTTTATTTTCAATCCCTTAATTATTTTCAATTAATATGTTTCTGCTATTTATTCGTTAGATAATCACTATTCTACTCTAATTATAAGGTTATAGTCTCTCCAACCAACCAACATGGACATTCATTGCTAGTAGGATTCCTCTGAAACATGAGGAGGCACACTTATGGCCATGGGTATTACAATTTTTTGTTACATAGATGAAACAAAATTAAGGTTGTTACAATGGTCTTCCCAAAATACTAACCCTAGGTCCCTTAAGAGGATATATAAAGGATCTCTTTCAAAGATGATGTAATCCACTTCTCCAAGCACTTTCATTTTCTTCTTATTACCACTTTCTATTCTGTACTAACCATTATAGTATAGTGAAAACAGTTTCTATAATCCATTAAGATGTTATTATGTGGATGTTGTTTTATTTATCCTTCTCATTCCCTATAAAATTGGAAAAAACCATCATTAGAGGGTACAAAAAACTCACACCTCACGAACCACTATATTTTATTCCCATTACTATCACACATGGATTGTCATAATAAGATAAATAATGAATATATATTATATTTATGAGAAAATTATACCTCTGAAATTTAAATATCATATCTAATTTCTCATCTTCAAATTTATTTAAAAATGATGACGCTCATGTATACGTGTGGACTACCACATTCACGAAGCGATGTGATCCTATGATTATACATGATTTAAAAGTATTTAAATAAAAATTTATATATTTAATATATATGATATATATTATATTAAAAATATTCTACAAAGTTTAATTATTAATTACCTTTCTTATGTTCTATCTTTTAATAATTGAAAACAACGTTCACACGTATGTACGACTTACCATCACTATGAATGGTGTAATTCATTTTTTATCTATATATTATGTATTCCTATAAATAAATTTATATTTAATATATAGTATTTATATCATTACTAATGTTCTATAAATTATGGAACCATGATCAAATTACAAGGGTGAAAACTACAAATTCTAAATTTACATGAAAATGAATCAGTTATTTCCCAGAACGGTGATTTTAACAAAGAATTGTCAATAAACATGTTATAAAAGAATATAAGAAAGTATTATATGGTAGGATATATAAGATTAATTTTCTAAATTATATAAATAATAAATATATATTTATTTTATAGGATGATTGAACACAAATAAAGGAAGATGGACTGGAGGTGGTGGTTTTTTTACAATCTCATCATTATTTGGAATTGTTTATGTTTAAGTCTATGTTAGTGAAATTATTTTATCCTTATATACTAAAAATAATATATTTTATTATCCTTTGGTTATATGTATATCTTAATTTTTTTTATTTTCAACTCTTTATGTATTAAGAATACTAAAATAATGTTTTTACGAATGAATGATTTTGTTTTTCTACACAGTCGAGAATGATTATATTTCATATTCATATTTTTCATAAAATTAATTATTATTTTTATTATTATAAAATGATTTATTAAATATATTTTTATCTATTATTGGGTTTTACAAAAAAAAATTAAAAGGAATTATCTTGTTCTTTTTTAAAGGAGGTACTTCAAGACCTTTTTACTAAAGTGTGAAGGGGATATTTTTAACTTATATGGAAAGAGTGAAATTTACCACCATAAAGATTTTTCATTTAATTAAATACTCATGTATATATATAAGGTTATTTTAAAATAATAAATTTTGCTTAATATTTTAGAAATTTATATACTTTAAATAAGTGATTTTAGAGTGAAAAGGGTATTTTCCTCATGAAGCTTTATATCAATCTTTTAAAATTAATTTCTATTATGTAAATATCTATTATTTAATCTTACTAATTATTAATGATATATTATATTGATATAATCTAATATATTTCACTAGAAGTTTTATGATCAATTGTACTAGGTATAGTATTGATATTTCATTTATTAGTTCTTCTAATATAGATTGTTATAGATATTTAAGGAAAGTTCATTAAGTTTTGTTTTTTATTAATACGATTAATTAATTAGCCTTGTTATGTGATTTTTTTGGAATGGAATTACTATAAACTCTTCTAATTGGTAGGTATCCTATGAAAAAATAGGTTTTATATTCGGATAAGGCCTTACCTATTTATTTAAGATGTCTTTCCAAGAGGCCTTGATGATGTGTTTTACATATCATAGCATGAGTCCTCGACAATATGTTTCAAATTTTTGAAAATATTTATTCCATAATTATGAAATCATTAATTGATGAAAATGTGTTTATTTGAAAAGTTATGATATATACTGATATGTTTCTAGCTCATTTGATTAATTGTGTGGTATTATTTGATTACAATTTATTCCTACAATATTATTAAATCCTTATTAGATTCTATTTTATGCATACCCTTAATGGGAATCTATAATCATCCCTTTATTATTTTGGCTTTACCTAGGAATCTAGGAATTGTATATTGACTGATATTCATGGATATTATAAATGGATAATTGTGTTCTCAAAGATAATATAATGTTGTTTGTTATGTTTTCAAATGTAATGTGATATAAAAGTATGTGTCTAGTCTTCCAAGATATTTAAAATATTCAGTACTTTTGTATGAAAAAATTTGTATTTGGTAATAATCTAATAAATTAATCCCTAGTTCTGGGCTACTAGGGTCAAGGTATTTACATATCTTTGGCGAATCTGGTAACTAAACAACTGTTTATGATCTTCCCCTTGATCCTTTAAATATATATAGAATAATTTGGTCACAAAATATAGAAATTTATTATGATATTCCCTTTGAAATGTATAAATTATTTTATTCTATATAATTTTAGAACTTGAATAGATGCTGATAAGTCATTAGAACTTCAGCCTCTAGAACCTCTTCTATAAACATAATAAATTTTAGATTCATTGCATTTACATAACCCTTTCATTTATATTCTCTCACTTTAATATCTCCTGATATTCATTATTTTCAAACACTTAATAAGTATGCTAATTATAAAGGAATCAATTATAATATATCATTCTAAAATCATAATTCAATAGAGTCATACAATTTTATTCTCTAGGATTTTCTTGTTTTACTAATATCATATTCATTTCCTATGGTCTTGAAATATTTTCTATTTAATTAATAATATTTTTAGAAAACATTTCCACATATTCCATTCCTCTCATGTTTTATATGAAAACTCTTTTGAAAATATTCTATAATAATTTCATAGCTTTAGACTCTTTAAAGTAATCCATGTTTATGTCATCATGATATAATGACGACACAAACAACAGTGTGGAGCTGTCTATTTTAGACTTTTGACTCTTCAAAATGGTTACCAAAAATAGATTTTAATGTAGACCATTACGTTTCTCATTTCTTATGGCCTCTATTTTTTCATCTTCATATTTATTCCATGATGGCCCAGACACTCAAATAAAATTCACTAAAACATAGTGACAATATTCTTCCTATTTAATATGTATCATGATTCCAAATGTGTCTTGGAACTCTTCTCAAACTCCTTCTTCTTCATGAATGGATAGATATATAAAATTAACTTAACAAATAACCGTCTTTAGTTATCATGATGTATAAAACAATTAATATTTTCACAAATGAATCATCTAAGTTTAGTTCTACTCAAAATTTGAATTCTAGAATCCCATATTTTCATTCTGAGAAATTCATTTAAAAATTCGCTATGTACTAAAGTCATACGATTAGTGAATTCATATTGAATTCATTGAAACTGGTTATATATGTATTTTATATTACCTAATTTATTTATTTAATATTTTATTTTATATTCCTCTCTATGAAAAATTACATTTTTCATAACTAATTATTATTATTTTTGGATTTATTTACCCTTAAAAAAATACATTATTGAGAATAATTCACATTGTCATGAACCAACCCCGGCCACCCCAGTATCAAGATCCTAAGATAGAATGAGATATACCTAGAGTTTATTTATGATAATATCATTATAGAAATTAGTTCAATGGTATCCCATTACAATTCATGGGAATTATTTTTTCGAAATAAAAAATGCGTTACATGGAGCATACCCCCTAGATGTATGGCATGGGCCATATATACTAGAGATCCATACACAACATAAAATAAGATGATATAAAATAATAGTAATTTATTGAAGTGAACATTAAAAATTAAACAACCATATAATGATAAAATACAACTATAGTGTAAAATTTACAAAATCCAAGAATATAAAAACTATACATGGCCAACACATCCACAATAAAAAATAAAGACCAAAAAACCTAATCCATGTGACCTCTATGACCATCATCTATCCAAAAAACCAGCTCTCACCTTGAGTAAAAAAACCAAACCTAATCCTAAAAACATTCCTGTTTTTACTCTTTCCAAATATATCAATTAGGGTTCGATCATAATATATTAATTATAAATAACAAGAGGGTCCATGCATTTCATTTTGTAGAATAGTCTATAAATACTAGTTTCAAATAAAATTTGAAAATATTTTCCCATTAATTGAGAAAAAATAATCAAGATGAATTTTTAAAGCCCTATCTTTTAAAACCTTAACATGTTTTAAATATAAATTAATAAAATTTTCTTAAACCACACCCTTTAAAAATACACCCATTAAAGTCATTTTAAAAAAAACACTTGAACACACTGTAAAGAAACTCTTAAAAAATAAAAGAAATTATCAATAAAAAAATAAAATGAATTAACATTCAAAAAATCATAATAGATCAGGGAATAAAAATTTTATACCATTAAAGTGTAATAATAATAATATGACTTGATAATGATAATAAATGTTATAAAACAGTAAGTAATGATAGTCATAGGAATTTCTTAAATATCCTTTGATGTGTCCCTTGATATAAAATGGGCATAACTAGCTATGGACCTATATATTAATTCAAATTCCAATAACCAACATGATACTATAACATAATCTCACTAGAACCATTCTCATATGGCTTGTGATAGTATAGTAGATCCATACCATCTAATCGAGACTAAATAGTCATCATCTTTCATCCATCAATAAGAAACCTGACATCCTGGTGAATTATATTGATACAAGGTGGGTTGTTTAAAACCATGTTTCAAAAAATTAAACTCATAACAATCAGGTAACATCATCCCACCTCAATAAACCAACAAGTATGAATCTCATTCAATAAAATCCACTATAAATGAACAAAACATAAAGTATTCTATCGGGGTGTAGTTCATTTGATAAATCCTTCCAAATTTTCCAACGAGGTCATTATTTTGAAAAAAACACTACATTTTCAAAATCCCTTGGAGAAACCTTTTCTAAACCAATTCCTCCTTAAAATAATTTTTAAAATGTGTTATATTTTCCTCATTTTTTTTAATTTTTTTCAAAAACAATATCAAATTCATTTTGGAAACTAGGAACGTTTTATTCTTTCATGAGCTTCATACATAGTCAAATACACCATACAATATTAAATAATAAACCAAAATAATATGTAAAACAAAAAATAATATGGTTAACATGAAAAATTCTATCAAAATTTAAAAAAATTAATGTTAAATATATAAAAACATCAAAACATTATTTCTAAATATAAGTAATTATAAATCATCCATATAATTAATAAAAAGATAACATTCATTATATAAAACACATAACATGCACAATTTTCCTTTATATCTAAATCATTAGTCAGTTCATGTTATACATTTTATTTTTAGATTCATAATAAACATTTAAAACAACACTAATTTTGGGGAAAGAAAATTTTGAATGTTAAAAAATCATGTTGTGTGAAGAAAATGCAATGGAATAGAATCACCTACATAAAATAGAGTGTGGATAGAGAGATACATTTATTTATTTGGAGAAAATGACTTGATATGTGATAAAAACATAATACAACAATAACCACAACACATTTCTGCAAACTAATACCTTGGGTTCAACTAAGAAGAGACCATGGAACTAGATGATGGTAAAGAATGAAAATAAGGAACATGAGAGCAACAAAATACCTATAGGGTAAACACTAAGAATCAATGGATATAATCCATTAAAATATAATATATGATTATGGGGGTGAACTAGGGATCCCTTGTGCTTCTTATTTGAGTGGGGAGGAAGATGGTTCAAATGGGGTTTCGAAATATGGGATGGTAAAATAATAATTTAAAATTTTCAAAGACTAAGATACTTTAATATTTTTCCTGAATATTTTACAAAATTTTCTTCCAGTTGTGTGACCATTAATAGGAAAATAATGACCCTTACATTTTTTTCCACATAGTTTGGGAAATTGTGACCCAACCATACAAAACATGTTTTTAAGTATTTCTAGCCTCCTCAAGTTTAGTTATGTGGTTTCTACTAACTGTGTGAGAAAGAAAGAACCCTAGAAAAAAAACATAAAAGCATTAAAATATCATGGAAATTAAATCTAAAATCAAGACCATGGATGCACACTAATAAATAGATGACATAAAAAATGATTGTAATGGTTTGAGTGATAATTCTCCCAACCTTAAAAAACTTTTCTACAAAAAATTATCTTTTTTTAGAAGGGAAAAAAATATTTTAAACAAACATAATTAGAAGAGATGACATGACCCTAAACAAACTCTAAAATCTTCAAGAATAAAATATAGAGATCATATGAAAATATATCTCTTATTATTACACACACTTGAAAGTACTAACAAATTAAATAAGAAACAATAACCTAAAGTGGGTCTCCCCACCCTTTAAAATATCTGTAGCATAATATATTGGTAGAATAACCTAGATGAACCACCTAAAGTTACAATTAGAGTGAAACAAGATTGAGAAAGATAAATGGGAACATTCATAATTCCTTGGAAACAAATAATTAATCATTGAAATAGAATAAAACACTGAACAATCCATACATAATATAAAGATAAAAAAAATGAATATGAAATAAATAAACCATACCCTAATGGTGGAAATAAGTGAATAGCAAAAACGTTTGTACGGTACCACCATCAAGATTAAATGGTTGAAAATTATTTCTTCATTGGTTGTTTCTTTCTCTTATAGTACATTTCAAGATGACCCAAATGACCACAATGGTGATATGTCTCTATAATGTTATAGTGGGAAGGATTAAAATGCCCAAATTTTACAAATTGGAAACATTTTATGGATTAATTCTAACATGAAGAATAAATAACTAATGATGGAAATTTTTAAAAGATGTGTTCCTATATAATCCAATTATTATCTAATGGGGAATCCCCACTAACACTGAAGAATATAGTGATTCTAACAATCATGGGTTGTCCACAAAAAACACACACTACCATAAAAGCATCACCCACCAAATATCCAAATGTGTTCAGCCAAGTCGAATGAATATATTTACATGATCTAAGTAGATACCCCTCACATAAATGTGATAATTAAATTAATAATATTTAGTGGTCTTAAAAAAAGGAACCACCTTTTTAAAATGGTTGGTATACTCTTTCACCATTGTTTTACCCTACTATAGACTAATAATATCTGTTACCATATTCTCTTTAAACACATATAAAATGAACCATTGGGGAAATATGGTCTTATATAATTCCTATGAAATTATTACCAATAATTTATTTAGTACAACAATATTTATTTGGTCCATGTGTGGTCCCAAAATAAAATCTATAAGAACAAATTATCTTAAGGAATCATGATCTCCCATTGATTTAAAAACATACTCAATAATTTCAATCCACTCCAAAAACCACTCTATAACCGTGATATCCATTGATGATAGACTCACCCTAAGAGGAAACTCACTCCAACATTCTACCATGATATTAGGTTGGACCATTAACTAAAAAGGAGACACTCAATCCCCTAAAATTATTATTATTATTTCTAGGAAATAGACACTAAATAATAAAGAAGTCACAAATCCCAATAATTAAAAATTCAACACAATAGGAAATTCCCACTTGAATCCATTTAAAATCCTAAAAAGTCCTTTATTTCAAACATACATAGTTCATTGACCTTAAAATAATTACATTTCAAATCAGGAGACACACTTTATAGATTTAAAAACAACATTAAACTTTTAAAATACATGTTTTAAAAAATTTATTTGAAACCAAACTCATAAATAATAAATATACTAATCCAAAATAACATTTAAAATAGAACAATAATATTATGATTAATTTTAACTCATTAATAATATTTTAAGGGAGGATATTGGTTGTGCACTATTTGGCTAGATGGTTTGGAGAACTATGTCAAAACCTATCATAATTTCATTAGGAGGTAGTAAAATAACTCTAAAATTCAATGCGTGGTTTTAGAGAAAATATAGGCTGACCACACACCTCAATTTATCCCTTTTATTAGCACAGAATTATATAAAACCACTTAATCACCTATCTATCTTCCATATAATCTCAATTACCACAAATATAAATAAAAAACTATGAATAAACCAAATTATCTCAAACCTAAAATCTCACAGATCAACATACCAATAAAACTCAAGTCTTATATTTAAAAATATCTCAAAATTCTCTCCATAAACCAATATTTTGAGTTATAATAGTGTTAACTCCAATCTACCAAATAATATAAATAATATAGGATGTTCTAAGAAACTAGGCCTCTAAAAATCTAGAATCAAATATCATTTTTCCATGAACCAACCCCTTCCATCCCTAAACCACACCCCTGATCCTTCCTACAACATACCCATGGCACATTCCCAATCATCCTAGGTAGTCAAATAGTTTCATTGTGTCTCTTGATAACTCATGGGAATTATTTCTCCCAACAAACAATAAGTGACACAGGGCTTCCACCTAGAAATATGGAATTCCCAGAGATACTTCCCATCCTTGGAGACGCTAACAAATTTCCTTGATCTAGATTGTTACATGACCTCCATCATGCCTCCCCTTATTCTATAGGCTACAGACAAGTAACACTGGTGTATGTAAATATATTGGTTATATTGTACATGAATATCCAATAAAACAAATAGTTGAAATAATATCAATAGATGCAGCAACCAGTGTAACAAATAAATGGAAAAAAATTCTAAAAGTTCCCACAATAACCCAAGTGAAACATTATATAACAATTGAACGTATACTCTACATATCAAGATCCATACTATACAAGAAATCAAAAATTCCAAAATCATGAAAAGCCTTGAACTTAGACCCAAGTCCAAACTCAGTCCTAACATCTCATGCTACATTCAACCATCCCATACATAATCAAAATCTTGGTAACCTTCATAATCATGTGCCTAAAAATATGTTGTATCCACATAGGTACCCAAGAGTCATGGAGGCCCAAGAAGGTTTGAGTAAAACTCAGTAAGCCCCAAGATATGGTGTGTAAAGTAACAATCAGTCTAAACATTAGTGTATAGAGAAAACCAATGTGTTAAAAAAATATTCATAAATGGAAACATGTTTTAAAACAACCATTAATTTATTAATTTGTTGGCACTTAGGTTTTCAGGTGGCACAAATACCAACAAAACCTACCCCGATCATTTCCAATTGTCTAATCCATATCGCATAGGGGTCAAACACTTTATGTCAAATGGTACATTATTTAACAATTAAAACTATCCCAAATAACCTTGGAGAATTAGTACTAGTTACAAATGTGTGTATATATATATATATATTAACGGGGACTCTAAATGCAAAGGTGTGGGGAATAATTATTACATCCAAATCAAATAATACTCTATTGTGGCTTGGATAATTAATTTGGATTAACCCATCAATGAGGTTCATCAATCTTATTTCCTAACCAAATCATTTTTCACATCTTTTATTTTTTATTAAAATTAACACACTTAACTTCAATTTATTTACAACTTATTCATTACCAAAACCCTTAAACATTCAGTCAACCATTTAACAACTTGATTATTGTCCCTTTAACCATTAATCTATCTCACACCCAATTATCCCTTAAAATAATTCACATTTCATGTTAAACCAAACATACCCTTTTAAAAAAATTATAAGTACCCCTTAAAGACGAGTCTTCTTCTTTGAAAACCCAATCAAGTCTTAAAACATTTATTACTATTAAAATCAATAAAAAACACATTAAATAATTTTCAGTAAAAAGTTAAATGACTTCTTTATTTGAGCTCAGTATTTGAAAAACATTTAGAAACACAATTTTAAAATAACCATGAGGAAAAACCTCCATTAAAAACATCATCTACGTTAAAAATAGTATTCCCTCATTTAAAACCACAACCGGATCAAAATCTAAAACACATTGTTTTCACAATTTCAATAACCTCATATGAATTTCATAAGGAATAACATATATAACATTTCATATAATCCTATTAACATGTCATAATCACTTATCCCAAAATTATTCCATTTAACACTTTCACCACACTATATACCAAATGAAAATTATCACTTATTCACTGTCATAAGTTTTCTATAATATCATTTCTAATCTAATTATGCCACTTTAGAGGGATCCACATACCATAGGGATAGGCCTAGGACCTTTCTGAAATCAACAATGGATATGACGAGGCATGTGAAGGGTCTCCCACAACAATTTAAGGCATGAATTTCATTTCTTAGTCAAATATAAAAAAATTAGCATGTTACCACATTATCCCAACCACATAAAAAACATCAAGATAGTGAGAAAAAGATTTTAGACCACCTACCCTAGGTTCAAAAAAAGAAACTTATCCAGAAAAACATAATTCAAACTATTATGGACTCAATCACTATGGTGAAGAACTACCTAGAAATTGGATTCACATTATTTAGTAGAAGAAGAACAATTATGAAAATCTCCTTCATGAAAATAGAATGAAATGGAGTTAGAGACTTACCTTGAGCTTATATTTTCACTTAATGGATTACATTTACTATAATCTAAGGAGAATGATTCATAGAATAGAATGGAGCTATTGGTTCACACACAATTATTATAGAGAATAAATGAGGATAAAAATTAGTTGAAATTGTATAAGGTTTGTGAGGGAAAATGTAATTTTACGACATTCAATGAGGTGTAGGGTTTTTTATCCATCTACACAATTTTTCAAATGGGGTAGAAACCATGAATTAAACTATATCCCTGAGGTACCTCTATCCGAGTGGGATTCAAGTCCACCTCTTATGGGTTTTCAACTATTCATCATCCTCCTATAGAAGTCATGGTTATGGTTTATAGTTAGTACTAGTCGTGTGCCAAATGTGTGTTATGCACTGTAAGTCCCATTTCACCCTTTTCCTTGCCCTAAACACCCGAGACACTACGAAGACCTTAAAAACTATAGAGAAACTTCTCATTATCCATATTCAATAGAGTTTACCCAATATTTAAATATAAATATACCTCATCAAAGGATTGGAATTTTAAAACCTACCCAGCATAATATTTCTCATCCTAGAGATGTCTTGGTGGTCGTCCATCCAATTCACATATACTAATTCAGACACAAGTTATATCTAATGACCTTGTTTAAAATCTATAAGTTTTAAACAGAACCAATGTCTGGTTATTAACTCATGGAACTCAAACTTTAAAAACATGAGCCAACACCCACTATCAAAAGAAAAACACCAAGATGGTTCTTACCTGAGCACATACAAAAATACATTAATTTTTTTTATTATTTGATCACCCATCATAGCTATGGTTCTACCCAAAATAAGCATCATCTTAACACCACCAATTAATAATTATCAATACCTAGTCCATCAAAAAATCACAACATAATATTAAACTCCTACTCCCAAAAAACACTTGTCATGTTTCTAAATATACCATTCTCAAACACCCAAGAGTATGCCTATCATCATTGGCACCTTTATAGTAATTTAACATATAATAAAATGGATGTGTAACCATCATCCATGTACGAACCATGAACAATATTATTTTTCCTCAAAAGACCAATTCAATTTCTAATGTACACCCATCATCCCAAAGATGAAATGTCAGATGTGGTTTTTAACATACCACATATTCTACAAACATTATCCTAATTCAGAATACCCTCAGATGAATCATTCTAAAATTGACTACCTCTAACTGATTGAATGTTTTCTCATTACTCAACCAAAATTCCTTCACACCCAAAGGCATTACAAAAACACCAATATATTCTCACTGTAGTCTATACCATAATCTCAAGGAGATTTCATGGTCAGATCTTTTACAGATCCAAAACAATCCTTTTCCCCTAACACACACATCAAGACACCTCTGACACAAGAACATTATATTAAATTTTGAAGCACATAGATCTTAAAGTCAACTATTATCTCAATAATCACTATATTTCCCTCATATAATTCATTATGTATTTCAAGCACAAACCTCACTTGTTTCTCATTGGAATATCAGTTTAAACTCAACTAATCCACGTCTTGCTCCATATTTTTGATACCATTCTTGTACAAGTTCCATACTCCTGATACTGAAACATCACCCCCTAGAAATAGTTTCATTTCAACCACCTAACTTAAGAAACTCCAACCACCATATCCTACATTCCAAATCATAATCGAACCCAAAAGTAGACTAAGCCTTAATTCTTTCACTATATTGAAGAAAATTAAAATTTAACAACTTCCCATTCTAAGCATACAATAACAACACTCATGAAATTTGTTAATAAACAATCCATCCGAAAAACACTAATCACCAATGGACAATGCTTCAATTCCAACCATATGGCCTCACTTAAACCATTCTATGGGTGAAATCTATAATTAGAAATCGCAAAAAATCATAATTTTCACTTATATAGATTGGTTTATAGTTGATTCCCTCTAAATGTACATAACACAATGTCAAGATATTGTGCATGATTTTATATATAAATTTAGTACATTAAGATGTTTTCAATGAATACCACAACAATGTTATCCATATCAGATGAACAATCTATCTGTAAGGCCACATCAAACCCCAAAAGTCCCCAGGATCCCCTTCCCAAAATTGTCTCGTAAACATCTCTTCATCGTGATTCAAGAGGAGCTCACTTTATAAAACCCACTATCACCCCATGAATCTCTTCTACGTAGCCTTGTACAAAAATTCATAGTGAAAATACCTCCACCACACTACTATTTTTCATTAGTATGGTATAAAATAATCTCAAAGTAAACAAAATGGCCCATCATAATGGACCAAAACCAAATGGTCTCATGAATATCAAGCACACATCACATTGATTTCACTAATAATGATATTATCATACTCTAAATCCATATGTTCAGGTATCCAAAATGGAATTGCACACCTAAAACATGTGCCTACCATTCTGGCCTCATCAAAACCCCCAGGATTGCATTATTTCCTAATACCATTCACTAAACCCACCTCAAAACCCAATGATCCCTGCATCAATATAAATAGACTCAAATCCCCACTTAGGTGACTTTCCATATCTCTTAGATAATTAGCCTCAATGGACAAGAGGCATCCTTTAATTCTCATCCCACAAAATGACCTTTATAATAAGTTAGTTCCTACAATAGGACAACCTATCACCCTTGCATCAATAGAAGATGAAAACCCCCTTTCCATTATCTATCCACCCTTTTCTCATTCATCCAAGTTCAACACCAATCATCAATTCATACAATCTAAAAAAAGTTGGGTCCAATATTCGAATGGACCTCCCCTTTCAAAATCAGTCTTAAATCCAACCACAATCACTCCAGGTTATTCCCTTTGAAAGGATACAAAGATATGACCATGAATTTTATATAAAATGAGGGAACCTACCATGCATTTATTACACCTCTCATGTATCCACCTCTACTTCAAATTCAATGCACCCTCATCACTAGGAAAAACTACCTCACAGTTTCCCTAAATTACAAAATTCCATAGAAACATGTGAAATACCCTTTTCATATTCCCAAAACTAATGGCTCTCCCAATGATCAATATAGATAAAATATCACAAAATTCATTACTCACCTGAGGTACTCAAGATGATATTCCAAAACATTTCTCCTAGAACATCAAAACCCCTAATTTTTCACACCTAGTTTTGTGTACATGAACCATTATTAATGTATTTTAATTATATATAATGTTAGTGGTAATTTTAGGGATCTTTGGAGGGGATATGGTTAGATATGGAGGAATCTATAGAGTTTCATGGTTTGAGAAAATTTTGTAAAAATCAATCACCCCACCAAGTAAACCACTTGGATTGAATGGAATGAGGGACCTTATTTCTACATGGTTGGTGCATGAATTTTCAAACCATGTAGATTATAGGGTAAATGATGCATGCTTGACATATAAGGGAGAGAACAGTTAGATTATGGTTTGTCTAACTATGAAATTCTCCCATATAAGGGGTGACTTGAGACCGTACGACCTACATGGTTGGAAGATGATTTTCCAAACTATTTAGCCTAACCATTTGGCATACAGTCACACCTCTAAAATTTGTAAATCAAATGTGATTTATCCCCTTAAGCACTTATTTTAAGCATAATACTTCAATAATATGAACTCCAGTTTATACCAAGGTGTGCGAGATGTTTCACTTTGATCTAGGAGAGATCTGTACCCAATTCAAAGGCTGTTCGAGATCCAAATTCATCGATAACTAAATGTTCATGGCTTTTCTTTATAGAACCATTATTATTCTCTTTCTCGGAACCATATATATACTCCTCTATGAATATATCTTTGTTCCTTTATCTGAATTGTGATTTTTTGTGATAGGATATATGTAAGGAAAATGGTTTAATGATTGGTTATAGAGAATCACTATATCGTTCATTATTTTTTCCAACATGTGTGGGGTCTTCTCTCTATAATTCTCTTTATTAGATCATGAATAAATAGTTTTAAATTAATATTTTTATTAAAATGATTGTAAAATTCTAATTTGAATCTTGTTAGAATCATATTTAGTGCTGTTGTTTGGGAAGTTGAAAATTTTGGTTGATTTTGTGGAGAATACACTTTGGTGGTAATTTTAAAATAGTGATTTTAAAATGATGGTTTTTATTTGATACATAGAAATTAATGATTGTAATGTTTTAAATAAATAATAGTTTTTTGGAAAATGGTTTGGCATGGATTATAGACAGACATGATTTGTGTGAGTTAATTTCATTGATGTGACCCAAAATATAGGGTGTCTACCATTGGGGTAAAATTATGCAACCTTGTAGAATTCTCGAATTAAAATGGGGAACATGAGTATTGGTTACCTTATGAAATTTTTGTAGACTGATGAGAGACCTCTCGTTAGTGTGGAATAATCAGATGATCATGAATATGTGGGTATGTGTGAAATGAAGAAATGGTAACGCCAAATCAAATGTAAAATGTGTTAAAGTATTTTTTGATTTATTATCATGGAAAATTATTTTATTTGGATAAAAAATTCATTAAATTGTTTTAATATATTTTATATAAATTAGATAACAAGTTTTTTCCTTGTGGCATGAGCTTAGATGTCATTGGATAAATCCTACTCAGTTTTATACTCACCCACTACTGGGGAACTATGGTGAGTTTTTAGATGATATATATCAATACAAAAGTAAAGAAAATTTTTATTTATTCTTTATTGATGATTTTTGATTCCATGGTGTGGCTTATGGTGTTGGATATTGGAGTGGGATTATGAGTTTTCTATTTGAATACCTTAGATTATTTTCATTCTGTTGTATTTTTATTCCTTTGGTTTTGTCACTCTATTTTTTCTTGTACTCTGATATTGTCTTCTTTTTGGGTTTTTTAATGGCTTGGGTTTTTATACTCATGCATTATATAGTGGAAGTTTTATTTATTTTTATCTTGGTTTGGTTCTTTTATCTATAAAATAAAAATTGGGGAAAAAATGTTTATCAATCCATTGGCATTTATTTCTAGACTTTGGTGTCATGGGGATATAACCTAAGGATTTTATCGCACATCACCTCTTCCCATGAAAATAAGTGAGGAGTGGGATGTTATAAATGGTATCAATTTTATCTATCATTGAGTATAAATTATGTTCAGTCCTGGAGTTGGAAAATTTGTATCATTATTAATGATTTTATCTATCTCTTGGGATAGAAGGAAGGGTTATAATTAAAAAAACATAAATATATAGAGTGTTCAAATGTTTAGATAAAATATTCATTTTGAAATTCATGTTACCAGGGAGTTGGTTACATGAGTATTTTTAGATACTTATAGCTGATTTTCTACCACATCATAATGTGTTTATTTGTTGAACATTTCATGACATGCATTGGAAGTATGACATCCCACTAGGATGTATTTATTCATTATTGTGTTAATGTTTAATGGAAACTATAAAAATAAATTGGTTTTAAGAAGGGTTGAATATTTTTTCAAATTAAGAGATTTTGAAAAGTCATGATAGTGGTTTTTTCAAAATGGTAAACATGGTTTATTTTGGTTAAACATGGTTGTTGAACTCTTTGAAATGGTACTTGGAAATAGATAGGCCTTCAATTTCTGTAGTGTGAGAATAAATGGAGTTATTTATTTTTATATTTATTGGAACTAGGTATGCAATGTATAAAACAACTAGAAGAGTTTATTGAGAATGTGATTTCCCCTAGCCATAGGTGAATCAAAAGTTAGTCTACAGTGTTTTCCATGATTTTAAGGCCATGGATTAAGGGAATAGAATAGATGAACCAAGGAATGTGGTTCATTTAGTTCATTTAAAAAAGTAGAATCCACCTATCTTCCAGGATAATTTAGAGTCATAGAATGAAAAAGTATGGATGAATAGGATGAGTCAAATCTTCATTATCTTTGGAAGATCGGCTTATCTGAAAGAGAAGTATAAATTTATATGTTGGAGGATCCTACACAATAGTGGTGGGATTTAGTAGTTCTAGATAAATTAGAACAAGGAATTACATGGAAGGATTTTTAATAATGGTTCATAAAAAATGATCTTCAGAAATATAGAATTTATAGAACAATGGACTTATTAATTTTGAAGCTATAGAATCACTCGGTAATAAATCATGCCACTAAATTTATGATTTTAGTTCTATTTCCATGATATGTTTTTGTAAGTGTGTACTATAAGGAATGAATTTTTATGTGAGGATTGAAACATTGAAATTTCTCAAATATTTTCATAATTTGTATAAAATATTAGACAAGGATGTTCAACGGATAAACTATGGTAGAAAGAGACATATCAAGAGACATGATCAGAGGAATCATGTTTAATCTTATAGGAACTGATAATAACAACAATTCTAGGAACAATTAGAATAGGGAAACCTATTATCAAGGTGTTGGTATGTCTCACAATCACACCGTGTGATTAGTCAACTTACATACTCAGCTATAGAATAAATTAGGGGTTTTTAGTGTGGTTATTTTGAGAATATGAAACATGATCATACGACACAACCTAGATCATGTCACCATTATAAGTAGATAAGAAATATTCATCACTATTGTTGTAGTACTCCAAGTTCAAGTTGTAGGGACATATCTTGAGTATCATAGGCATTGTATGCATTTAAGGGACATGTTTAGAAGAATAGATCTAGTGATTATAATTGAGAAATCCATGGTGATTCACAGAATATAATGACTCATCTACCAATGAAATATCAACAAGGTAAAAAAGAGGAAATTGAACTGAGTTAGAAATTGGATAGAGCTGACCATGTGATCATGGATGTTCAATTGTTTTGAATAAAGACCTTTTGCAAGATATGTGTGACATGGGTTCATCCCATTAGTTTATTTATTATTTTTTTCTTAATCTATTGGGTTTACATGATGAGATGATGTCTTGTATTTTGAATATATAAGAACCTTTGTGACAATAAGAATTTAGAGCACTGAAATGTAAAATATGTTCTATAAAATCGATGGGTATGAGTTGGAATGGGATTTCACAGTGATAGAGATATATTCCTATAAATTATTTCTGATATTGGATTAACATGTGAAATTTGAGAACCATATCATTTTTTATGTACAACAGATGAGTAAAAATATTATAATATTGTTAAGAATCTCATTACAGTAGATTGTGTAGTGGATTCATGTAGAGAAGGGACCTTGCTACCAGTGGTTGGAACTATCTCTTATAAGTTGACAACAATTTCTTTGGAATCATTATATGAGATTAAGAATAGATATTTTCTAACCATAGTAGACCGATTCCTTGATTTTTATCCAAACAATTTCCAAGGGTTTCTAACCTAAATAAAAGTGTAGTTTATGATTGATATCTTACTAGGGAAAAATGTTATTTCCCCTCCATCTTATCAAATTTCACTAATAGAATTTATAGAATTTAATGATCCATTGAACGATTTGGAATGTGAAGAGTTCAACCTATTGAGGACATCTCCATGGGGAGAAGTAGTTAGTTTTATTAAGAAGGGGGATATAACTATGAGAAATTATATCAATTGTCATCACCATAAACAAATTGAGATAAATAATTATATCCTCTTCCATGAATTTATGACCAATTTGATCAATTGAGGGGATCCAAGGGGTTCCCTAAAATTTTATCATATTAAGGATATCGACAACTGTAGGTTCAAAAGAATGATATTCCAAAGACAGCTTTTAGAAGTAGATATGAACATTATGAGCTTTTTTATTACTTTTGTATTCACCAATAATGTTTATTGAATTGATGAATTGTATATTTAAAAGGTTTTTGGATTCCTTTATGGTGTTTTTTGGATATCATACTGGTTTATTTTAGGAAAAATATGGATCATGTGCAACAATTGGATATATTGTTCAGTATCTTATGGGGGCACCACCTGTATTCCAATTTATCAATTTATTATTTGTGGATACAATAGGTATATTATACTAGATATTGAATTTCTAAAAAAGGAATTTATGTAGATGATGAAAATATATAGTTTTTTATCTCTTGGAAATCCCTAATGTATGTCTTTGAGATACGTAGTTTTCATGAATTTTTGGGATACTATATGCATTTTGTAAATTACTTTAAATGTTTGCAATAACTGATGATGGATTTTTTGAGAAATGTTGTTACATTCCAATGGAACAAGAAATATTAGAAATCATTTTAAAATATAGAGGATATATTTAAATAGGCACCTAACCATATATTTTTAGATTTGGGATAAGATTATATAGACTATTGTGATGTATCTGGACTTGGGTTAGGATGTGTTCCATGTAGGGAGATCATGTTGTTGATTATGTCTCATGACAGTTACAGTTTCATGAGGAGAAATACCCAACACAAAATTTAGAATTAGATGTTGTGGTCTATAATTTAAATTTTGGGTATCATTATCTTGTTTTGGATATATTTTGAGTGTTTATAGATCATAAGTGTTTGAAATTAATTTTATCACAAGGATATTTGAATCATGTAAAATTAAGGTGGATGGAATATCTCTATATGTTTTACATCGACTTGATGTATACACTAGGTAATGGTAATTCAGTGGTGGATGAATTCAATTGGAAGTTATATGATTAGTTATATCAAAAAGATTTGGATAAATGGAAGTTGATTTCTATCATATAATACATGTACTTGGATTATACCAACCATGGTGATGTCACAATTTTTTTCCTAGTTTCATTATTCCTAGTTTGGTTAAGCAAGTTAGAAAGGATCATAGTTTTGATATTGAATATATTTATTTGAGGTCAAAACTCAATGGTGGTGAGACCATTGAGGGATGGAATCTGGATGAGATTTTAATTTGGAAGATTAGAGATCGTGATATGGTACCTTTTTAGGAAAAAATTTATAGTGTATACAAAACTTCATGATGGGATGTTCATCCAAAAAAACAAAAGATGTATAAAGTATTGAAATAATAGTTTTGGGGTTTTGGAATGAAAATGATAGTGGAAGAGTTTGTTTCAATATGGCTCACCCATCAGTAGGTAAATCTAGAGTGCATGTGACTAGAAGGTATTTAATAGTAATTTTCTATTCATGTGTGGAAAATGGAGTAAATAACCATAGATTTTGTTAAAGGTATCCTAATGATGGTCAAAACACATGATTCTATTTGGGTAACTGTGGATCAGATCAGGAATTGAGATCATTTAATCCATATTTTTGAATCCTATATAGTGGAGTACACTTCTAAAATACATATTTTAGATGTTGTATAGATTTAGAACATTCTAGTATCATTTTTGTTATGCGGAGACCCCAGGTTTACATCTCTTTATTTGAAATCCATACAGTAATACCTTGGGTTATAGTTGAATATAAATATGGATTATCATCCCCAAATGGATGGATAGTATAAACAGATAATCCAAATGTTATAGTACACACTTAGGACTTTCTTAAATAATTTTAGTGGATAATGAGAAGAGAATTTACCATTGGTGGAGTTCTCATACAACAACAATTATAAATACTCTATACATATGGATCTTTTGAATTATTTTATGGGTGTCATTTTTTTCTCTCCAATTTTTCAGGTGGAAATAGGTGATACTTCATTGGTTGGAACCAACCTCATGTAAGCGACAACATTAAATATTAAGTTGATCTAAAAGTGGATGGATGTGGCTTATAGTCATTAGAAATCGTTTAAAGATCATCATCAATGACCATTGTTGTTTGATGTGGGGAATAATGTGTTCTGTATAATCTCTCTGAGGATTGGAAATGTCATTTTTGTAAGAAGGGTAAGTTGATCCATTATTACTTAGGCCCTCTTGAGATTATTGAATGTGTTGGTGAGGTGGAATATCGGTTTTTTTCCACCACAGATCAATTTAATACATAATGTGTTTTATATCTCTTAATTGAAAAAGTTTCAACCAAATACTGCCTATTTTATTTAATGGAATCACATTCACCTAGAGCTGGATGCAATGTTGTTTCATGTGCTAATACAGATTATGGGTAGTGAAGAGAAAATATTACATGGGAAAAGCATCGGTTTAGTGATGGATTATCGAAAACATGGCCAGATTCATGAAGAAAGTTTGGAACGAGAAAACAAAATGTTGGAGTGGTGGCCATAACTCATCAATGAAAACTCTTGTTTTCTACTTTTTAGGGGATAAAAAGACTAATGGTGGGGAGAATTTAGAACCCCCAGTATGAGGTACATGAATTTTTTAATGTAATATATATATAGATCAATTTATGTTTTATGTGGATCGAATGGATTTTGGCTTATTGATGAGGATTTTATGGAGGTGAATGGTTTGAGAATGGTTAATAAAATCCATTAACCCCACCTAGAAAACCATGCCACTTGAATAGAAGGAGGGACATTGGCTCATCACAGTTTCCACATGGTTTTCTCAACCCTACAGATTCTAGGGGAAACCATGAATAGTTAAGAAAGAAGGGAAACCATGATTGGTCAATGATTTTTTAACTGTGCCATTAAACCATGTGAGGGGTGGAATAAATAGTTTTAATTTCATGGTTGGTGCATGATTTTTAAAAATTGGATGACTTAACCATACAAAGTATAGTTGTACCTCCAATTTTTTTTGCATTGAATTCAATTTAGCCCTTTAAGAAGTATTTTTCCCCGAATCTTTCAATAATATTAACTCCTTTTACTCATAAGGTGTGATAGATGTTTACCTTTGGTCCGGGAATGATCTATAGGAGATTTAAGAGCTGTTGGAGATCCAGATTCACTAGCAAGTGCCCATTCCATTCCATTTTTAGATCACATATCCTTCTCTTTATAGAAACTTTAGATATAATATTATATGGATAGATCATTATTCCATGATGGTATTTTTTATTTTTATTATTGTATCTTGATATGGAAAGGTGTTTTATTATTGAAAATAGAGATTCATTGCATCATTCATCATATTTTACAATGTTTTTGAGGTATGTGGTTTCTTTATTAAATCCTCTTGATTAGAACATGAAGGATTATTTTGAAATAATTTTTGTTATATTTTGATTTTGAAATGCATATATGATTTTTGTTGGAAATCTATTTAGTGATGGTTTTAGGAAATTGTGGTACTTGGATAGTTTTGTGGAAAATTAACTTTGGTGGTATTTTTAAAATGGTTATTTTCAAATTATTATTTTGATTCAAAACATTGAAATTTGATATTGAAATGTTTAAATTAAAAAAATGGTTTGTTGAAAATGTATTGGCATTGGTTTTTGGAATAAATGGTGGGTGTGAGTTCATTTAGTTGATGTGATCCTATATATGGGATATGTACCATTAGAATATAATGAAAAGACCCTATTGATATGTAATCTTCCATTATGGAACATGAGTATTGGATACCTTTTCATGACATGGTATACCAACAAGAGACTATTCATGAGTGTGAAATTTTGACCTGATCATGAATGTGTGGGTGTTTGTGGAATCATGAAATGGGTATGGAAAATTATATTTGAAATATATTAAAGATTTTTTTTATTTCTATAAAAACCCCAAACCTATTATCCCGAAGTTGGTGTCTTAATTTATTACATTAGTACTATGTACAAGTTAACGTATCCCAAAGGGATAAATATTTCAGCAACTTTTGAAAACCATATATAAACATAAGAATTACATTACAAATTTAAATAAAATTCAATAGAATAACTCCATTGGAAACAACCATATTCCTATATATCATTACTTCATTATAATCATAATATACATCTTGTAATCTTGGGAGAAAACAAAACATAAGAAATGGGTGAACTCAGATGCTCTGTAAGGTTAAGAATTTTGTGGAATCTATCACAAATAAACATAAACAATAGGTCAAGGTGAATTCCAATAAAACATAATTATGATCAAAATATAGAAAGAAAAAATCCAGACAAATAATGAAATATAAATAATCAAATGAAAATGAAAACATAACCAAGGATATTCTACCAATTGAATAATCCTAAGTATTATCAATAAATTATCTCATAATGAGGTAATTCATAATAATTAATTTCATAAATATATCATCAAGGCTTCGTCTAAGACAACTTAAAAAATCAGGTTAGACATCATCCAATGCCCAAACTAGTGTTTCTCAAGAGACATAATGATGAATTGATGGGCTATAGCAGACCCCTCCCATTAATTACTATGTTCAATTAATTATTCATATGAAATGGGTGAAACATTATCAACATATACATTAATATTTAAAGTAGAATATGAAATCACTTTCCCCAAAAAATAAACATAACCATAAATAATCTAGCCAAATATAAGTAGTGGTATCAAAATAGAACATCTATAGTCAAACTAATCATAACCAATTCAATAAAACATGGTATATGGTATCATAAGAGATCAACAAAAATTAATCATATTATCCAATAATTTTTTATAGACATGAAAACACTCAAATAAAATCATTGAGAAATTATTGATAAAATAAAACATTACTTTGAAATAATTTAAATAAAAATATACATAAGTATAAAATAAAAAATTTACAGTGAATATAACCTTGTAAACATTTAAAGGATAACTCAAGACATTAATGTTCCATGAAAGATGTAAACCCTTTTATTCTATATAAATAAAATAACATTGCTCTTAAATTTTAAAAAGAAACATTTAAAATAGTATTTTTAAAATAATCCGTGATCATTAAAAAAATGAATTGATTATGTGTATTAGTTGTAAATAGACATAAAAAACGTCTAAATAAAAAATAATATAGTCCCAAGTTTTTTCACACATAATCATTTCATGACATAATCAATGGAGTATAAGTTTAACCAAAAGAATAGAAATTGGGTTAAAAATTACCTTACCACTTTGTAATCAGTCGAACCATATGCCCCATAAAATTAATGGTCATAAAATGAAACATTTAATTACATAAATACAAGTAGATTCATGATATAAAATATTAAAGGTATTTTTTACACTGCACATAATAAATAATGGTTGAATAAGGAATATATATCACATAAGTAAAAGTGAGATGAGTAACCTTTACCTTATGTACAGAAGCATTTTGTACATGTACTTAATTCTTGTGATAATAAAATTAGATTAATTAATTACAAAATTATGAAAATATTAAAAATATATGTTATTTATTAAAATTATATTATGTTAATTTATTTCCATATTAGCGAGTTATAATGTTTAATTTTATAATTCTTAGAGCATTCATTTTAAGGTTTCATGGTCGGTTCCCTTGAGTATAAATATGAGAGTTCTTGTAAAATTGGAATAACATATCCCAAATTTAAATTGAGTAGTATTAATGAAAATAAATAACTTTATATGGTCTCATATATCATATTATTTTATGGGAAGAGGATGATTCATTAGATAATATATTGATGAAAATGTCTTAATTTATTTTGGTTGTTTTTATGTCCATCAAGAAGTTCTGTAATTTTATTTAATATTATGTTTATATATTGTTTACAGAATATTATATAAATTATAATATCTATATTTAAATCATATTTAACCATAATAATGGTTTCATGACCCTCAGTGAAGGTGGTAATAGAAAATTAAAACTCGTTGTCCACGAAGGTGGTGAATTGACACATCACGGACAATGTTTTAATTTCTGAAAAAATAGAGAGTTAAAAAGATTTCAAGATATATAATCCATTATAATAAAACAAAATCCCATATATATGATACTGGAGTTTTCATAACAATTTTTATAGGGGACGTGAAGACATGATAAGAAGAGAAAATAAATTGAAAGAGAAAGAAGGAGGAATTTACCTCTTGAATATTTTCTCCTTAAAAACATCCTTAAGACACTTGGGTTTGGTTTTTTGGTAAGAATAAAAGGTCTCAAACATGGGGAAGAGTATTAGAAAGGTAATTTGGTATAATGAAATAATTATTAAAGCCTTATAACATTTGATGATAGGCAGTAATGAGGGGTGGTATTTATATGGGAGGAGAGGGGTGTTTTTTATTTTACTCATTTATTTATTATTTTGTCTAAGGACTATCAATAGTGTTGATTCTTATTAATAAGTATAGTAAAAAGTACATTTTAGTTTTAAGTAATGGATTAATACATCATAAATGGATCAAAAATTATTTTATTTAACTACTAATGTTAAATTCCATACATTACTGTACTCCACTATTCATAAATGATCAACTATTTTAGAAACATCAAAAAAATTCACTCTAACTTTTATTTGATCTGAATATTTCCAAAATGGACTCTATTTTATGAAAATAAATACAAATGATGAGAAATTTATATTTTAAATTAAATCCAAATCTATTCGAAAAGTTTTGATTTTAATATTATAACCAATTTTACAATACTTTGATAAATTAAGTATGGTCTCATAAAATTATCTTATAATTACAATGGAAGAAAATTAATTTATGAATATATTTTATGAAAATATATTATATTTTGAATAATTATATTAATTATTTAATTTTAATTAAACATTTACATTTAAAAAAAATCAAAACTTAATTTATAATTTTGAAAATATGTATTTACTCATTTATAAGATATAAATATATCATATATTTATTTATGAGATACCTATATTTTATTTATACCTTTATTGGTGAGGTTATTGTTATAATGGATAGATTACTATTCTTAATGGTCACATTACAATTCCAATAATCAGGTCAATATTTAATAGTATTTCATGCTCTTATACTCGGTGTTGTGTGGAACATATACTTTCAAAGATGTTAAATTTAAAACAGACATACCACACAATATCAGGGTGTTTCATTCTCCCCACCAAAACATTTATCCTTTAATTATCTAAAATTTCACCTAATAAAAAGACTTTTTTAGTTCTTCATCATAATTCTCTACCATTCCCAAATAATCTCTATTATTTTATGATTTTTTCAAAGTAACTTTACTAGTTTAGTCATACAATTCCTCAAAACCTACTTTCTAGTATCAAGAATCTCTATAGGATATTCATAGTAAGATAAATCAGGTCCCAATTATATTTCTTCATAAGTGAACACATGTATTGGGTTTGTCATGTATCTACCTAACAAAGAGATTCGGAACACATCGTGTACTTTATAAAGAGTGGATACCATCACCAAACCACAAGCCACTGCTACAATTATATCCAAAATTTCAAATGGTATGATATTCATGGGGATCATTTTACCTTTCATACTGATCCATATGACACCCATCCATAGAGATACTTTCGGAAAGACATGATCTCACACTTGAAACTCAAAAAAAATTCTTTGGTTTCCCATATAACTCTTTTTCCTAAATTGAAAATGCTTTAATTTGAGCCCAAATATACCTTAAATTTTAAATTATTTCATTCACATGTTATGGGATTATAAGCTTCCTCTCACCGACTTCATCCCAACAAGTTGGTGTACATAATCTCTTACAATATAATGATTTATATGGCTTTATTTGAATACTATAATTATAACTATTTTTGTATGAAAAATATATAAAAGGTAAATATGAATCCCAAATACCTTGAAAATCAAGTGAGCAAGATCTCAAAATGTTTTCTATTGTTTGAATAGTTATTTCAGAATTTCCATCAGTTTGAGTGTGATAAGAAATACTTAAATGAATCTCAGTATCCAAAGTCTTCTAAATAATCTTCCATAATTATAATGTAAAAAAGAGATCTCAACTAGACATAATCGATAGAGGTTCACCATGAATTATTAAAATTTCATTAATAAAAATTCATACATGGCACTAGAGTAGTAAATCCTCCCTTATAGAGAGAAAATGAACATATTTGTCAAGTTGATCAAAAATTAACAATATTTCATTATTCATTCTTGGATTATTTTGTAATCCAGTTAAAAAATATTTAGTAATGTCATCCTATTTACCTATAGGAATTGGTATAGGTTGTATTATGTTTCTAGGATGTTGTATTTTAGCCTTCACCTTTTGATGAACTAAAAATCTTGATATATAATCAGAAATTTATTGCATTATATTATACCACAAAAACATTACTTCAAACATGTATACATCTAAGTTATATGAGGGTGTATAGGGATATTTTTTCTATGAGAATCATCCAATAATTTCTTTTTTAGCTCAAGTATAGAGGGAATACAAACCCTCTTCCCAAATTTTAGAATACCATCTTCATATATAAATTCTACTAATTTACCATCATTCACAACATTAATTTTATTTTTAAAATTCTCATAATCAAACAGATAGATTTTTATCCTTTATAATAATGATGGTATGGAAACCATTAGAAAAAGTACCGATGTTTCACCATTCTTGATAATTCTTATACCCATATTTACTAGATCCATGCACACATGATCCCTACAAATACCCATTTTGATCAGAACTCCATTATCATTCATATTAATGTAATATACTACTTTATTTTCCTTCTTTGGGTGGTAGTGTATTGAAAAATCATAATACTTGAGTAGCTCGAGTCACCACCCTTTCCTCATGTTGAGTTTTTTCTATGAGAAGATATATTTAAATCTCTTTTGATCTATATAAATCTCACATAATTCACTGTAGATATTGTGACTTCATATATTTAGAGAAAATATTACGAATTCAAACTTAAGATAATGAGTTGGATAGTTCTATTCATGATTTTATAAAATCTTTAATGCATAGTAAATAACCCTATCATTATTTATAAGAACAAAAAGAAGTCCTTTCTTCGATGCATCACTATAAATCACAAATCCACCATTTCCTGATGGTAGATTCAAGATCATTGTATTCACTAATATCCTCTTTAATTATTCAATACATTATTTAAATTACTTTTTCCAAATAAACTTAACCCATTTATGAGTATTCTTGTAACGCCCTGACCCCAGTTACCTAGAGTCGGTGCATTATTATATATCATTGGCATGATCACAAGAAATATCAAGTCTCGGAAGACAGATTAGTTTAGTATCCTTGGAATAACTAGATACATTCATAATGTTTACATTACATCATAAAGTGAAAACTACTACAACAAAATCTTGTCTTCATATCCCCTCATATTATCCCTGCAGGTCATTCATAAATTACTTCTTCACATACTAGAAAAAATAAAACATTGAAAGGGGTAAGCTCAGATGCTCAGTAAGGATAACAATATAGTGGAAACATTCATAAATAAACATAAAAATTTAAGGCAATGTATAGCTAAAACAAAAGCCTTTTAAACTTGAACTTCAACATAATATACAAAAGATAGAATGAAATAATTCCATTTACTTATTCACATGGATATTCTACTAGTCTAATAATCACATACAATATCAATAACCACTTTCATAATGATGGAATGCATAATCCCAGATTATCATAACCACGTAGCCAAGGCCTCGTGCCAAGACTACAAATAAGATTTTCTCAAGGCCTCATGCCAAGACACTAGTTTGTCTAATGAGACCTACTGATGTATCGAGGAGATATAGTGGGCTCCACCCGTCACTTATTAATTCCAATGCATTCCTCATATGAACAGGTTTCAACATAACATAAACATTCATATTAAAACTAGCATACGAAATGTCAATATTTTCACTACAAACCATGAATGGTATAAAAATAACACATCCACAGTAAAAAATATCACAAAACCTTCAATAAAATATAGAAGTTTTGTATCATAATAAATCAACTTCAAATAAGCTTAAAATCTATCAAAGGATGTTGACATATATGAAATCAAAATTATTTGAGAGAAATATATCTTTTTTGAATTCATTTAAAAGTCATATAATTATAAAATAAAACTTTTACTCTGAAAATATTCTTAGAAGCTCATAAGGGAAGCTTAGAAGATTTTATAATGGTATAAAATAGCCACACCCGCCATATAAGTTAAAAAAAGACATTCTTACCTTAATTCTGCCGAAAAGGTTAAAAAGGACCTTTTTTGGAAAACGACGAAAAGTTTCCTTTAAAAAATTATTATAAAAAGTCAAACAAGGGTATAAATGACTTTAACCCATATTATGTAAAATAGTAATAATGTTTTGAAAAACATTTTTAAGAAACATGGATGTGGATGATAAAGAGGTCCTAGTAGATAATTACGTATAAAC
Source organism: Viscum album (assembly GCA_963277665.1). NCBI lineage: Eukaryota > Viridiplantae > Streptophyta > Magnoliopsida > Santalales > Viscaceae > Viscum > Viscum album. The sequence goes on from OY728159.1 coordinate 77,114,107, forward strand.
AACCTCAGATAATGAAGAGATTGTGAAATAAAGCCTTAAATTGTAATTTTCCTTAGTCAATGGAATGTTAACCTACTGTATAATAGTTAAAAAAATTGTTATTAAATTATAAAAGAACCATATACATAATTATAATATCATATATGATCTTTTAACATTGATTTGTTAATAATATTCTTATTATTATCGTTGTTTCAGGTGTTAACTTACTCATTTTCTTTTATATGTTTTGTTACATAAGTCATGTTTGTTATGGATTGTTTATACCATATTCATATCCAGAATTATACAAAGTTCTTAAACATTACTTTTAATCATAAAATGAGAATTAGTCTTGAATGGATACGATGGGGAATGAATCTCATCGCGTTCGTGGAGACGGTAGTCCGTACGTACGCACGAGCGACAATATCATTATTTTGATATTAAAATAATATATAATTGGATGGTATATCATATATACAGAATAATTATCATGTTATATTTATTATTTACATGAATTAAACATTATTATTATACCCATCCAAATAATAATATATTTAATAACAATTACACCACGACGTGGAGACGATAAGCCGTACGTACGCACGTATGTTGACATGTCATTCAAAGGATGGATAGAATACTGAATATGGTTGTACTATATTTTTAATAATATCACAGTATATAGGATATACTGTATTTATTATTTTATAATGGGAATAACAAATAAATAAGATGTCGAAGAAGAAATGAACTTGAAAAAGGGTGGTGAAAATATTACCTCTTCTTCGGGGTCTTCCTTTTGATTTGATCAAAAGGACTCATTAAATTGGCTTCCTGATCAAAATAAGGACTCTAGGTTGAAGTTAGGGAATTTTAAAGAGTATTTGGGTAGGGGATGGCCAAACAAAAGGATTTGAATGTGTTAACTAGTGAGAAGGGGGAGTGCCCTTTTATAAGAGGAGTAAGGGGCACCTTTAGAAAAGTTAGAAATATTATTTTATAATAAATTCATATTCGGTATCTAATGGATAAAAAGTAGATAATTTAATTTTTAAGGTGGGTATGGGTCTAAAAACACTCAAAAACTATAATTTAGGTAGGTTTGGGTGATTATATTAACCTTATGTTTTAGTTTTAACTCTTAGTTAATTAGTTTGACACTTACCATGTCACTTTGTATTTTTATATTATATAGTTAATAAACTTACTAAATACCTCCAAGAGACCCCCAAGTGGTACATTAATGATACACCTATCATGATATAAGTCTCTTGGCCGAATCTTAGATTGTTAGGAATTTAATATCAATTAATAATATAATATTTGTTTTAAAAACACTTTTATGTGAATTTTCACACTATTCAATAATTGATTTTTGTTAAAGTCATAAAAAATTTATTAATCCGAAAAAAATTAATTTAATAAATCCTATAATGTCATATTAAGAAATAAAATTAATGTATGTTATAAAAAATTTCAAATTATATTAATTTTAACATTTATAATACCAATTATTTGATTCTTTCATTAATGAGGAAAATAGTGGATCATTATTGTCTCATAAATAATATTAATTATAAAATGTCTAAAAATTATAAATAAAATACCATTATGTATGAAATATTTTTACCTTTGTAATTAATATTTATAGTCGAAAATCCAACATATATAACCCTATGTAAAATTTTGTTTTCTAAAAGATATATGCTTATGTCATTTTTGTATTTATTTTAACTTAATTAATATAAAGTGTCATTATCACCTACAGGTGGCTCCATGGGGTCTCAAAATCTACCCAAAGATTACCATGGTCGGATATGTATCAACCAATAAGTTTAGGACACGTTTTAGGGTACTTTATTATTAATATAATATTATTTTTTACCCTTATTTACTGGATTTACCTTTTAACCATGGTAAATAAAATATTTACCGAAGTAATTATTCAAAATGTATAAAAATAAAAGTTACCTATATACATAATTTGGACATCCTAATTCCAAATATGGAATCCATTTTTCCAAATTCAAAACACAAAAGTGGCAGAAATTAATTTAAATTTAATTCCCGTTGTTAAAACAAAAAGCGTGTTTTTAAGAGATAATAACTATCAAAAGATTGACACTTGTTCATGTCCGGTTTAATTGTGAAATTATGTCCAATGAACAACATTGTATTAAATGGTAAAAATATATTCTAAATATACTTTAAAACCTCTCAAATTCATAATTTATCACTATTAATTATTTTGATTAAAAAAGTTGTTTTTAATTAAAATTTAGTAATTTCACTATTCATCAAAATATAAATGTTATCCAAAAAGGTCCAAAATTTTACCCTAGGATAATTTTGATATTAAAAATCCAAAAATGAAGTCAATATTGAGAGATAAAATTTATAAAATTTCAAAAAGTGGGTATTACTATTCATAACAGCTAGTTTGATTGGTTGTGGTGTTTTCTTAGAACTCGAAGTTGCGTACAACACACGCTACTGTATTATTCGAAGGGAAGCGTACTGTGGAATCTTGGGCTGTTAAATTATCCCCTCCTTCAAATAATTTCACTTTGAAATTTCTATAATACTACCACATGAAAAGACTCGGGTGGGTTTTCATCATAAGTTCTTCGGGTTCTCACTTTGCCTCTTCCATCTTATGATTTCTCCATATAACTTTTACCAGATGAGTCGTTCGGTTTCTCAGCACTTGTTCTCTTGTATCAAGAATCCTGATGGGCTCTTCGCAATAAGACAGATCGGGTTCCAGTTCTAATTCGTTATAGGTGAGTACATGCGTTGGGTCAGGCATGTATTTTCTCAACAGTGATACATGGAACACATCGTGAACTTTGGAGAGATTTGGCGGCATTGCCAAATGGTAAGCTACAACCCCAATTCATTCTAGAATTTCTAGAGGACTGATGTAACTAGGTCTGAATTTACCTTTCTTTCCAAAATGTTTAACTCCCTTCCATGGAGATACCTTCAAGAAAACATGATCTCCCACCTAAAATTCCAAATCCATTCTTCGGTTGTAAGTATAGATCTTCTGCCTACTTTGAGCAGCTTTGATGTGCTTTTGGATTACCTTCACCTTTTCCATCATTTCCTCCACCAGTTCTGGGCCTACAAGTTTTCTTTCACCAACGTCATCCCAACAGGTTGGTGTGTGACATCTCTTTCCGTATAACACTTCATATGGTGCCATCTGAATACTTTAATGGAAGATATTATTATAGGAAAATTCCACCAGAGGTAAATATTGATCCCACATACCCTGAAAGTGAAGTGAGTATGATCTCAACATTTCTTCTAAGGTTTGAATAGTCCGTTCTTATTTTCCATCTATTTGATGGTGGTAGGCAGTGCTCAAACGAAGTTCAATATCCAGGGATTTCTGAAGACTCTTCCAAAATCATGAAGTAAAATGGGGATCACGATCAGAAACAATCATTAGGGGTACTCCATGAAGTCTCACTGCTTCATTAATATATATCCTTTCTAGACGTTCAAGTGGTAAATCTTCCCTTATAGCAACAAAATATGCTGACTTGGTAAGACGATAAAAAATAACTCCTATTGCATCATTTCTTCTAGGAGTCTTTGGTAGTCCCATGACAAAGTCCATCGTAATATTTTCCCATTTCCACTCCGGTATGGGAAGAGGTTGCATGACTCCTCCAGGTTGTTGCCTTCCACCTTTCACTTGTGGACAAACCATACATCTTGACACAAAATCCGCAATCTCTCTCTTCATGTTATCCCACAAAAAATGTTCCTTCAAGTCTCTATACATTTTGGTGCTCCTAGGGTGTATAGAGAAATTGGAACTATGAGAATCATCCAAAAATTCCCTTTTTAGATCAGGTATATTGGGAACACAAAGTCTCTTCCCAAATTTCAAAATTCCATCTTCATACCCAAAGTCATTCAATCTCCCATCATTCACAGATTTAATCTTCTTTTGAAACTCTTTATCACCAGTCTGAGAACCCTTTATCCTTTCTAGTAAAGATGGTTTGGCAACCATTTGAAAACTATTGATGTTTCACCTTCCATGGTAATTCCCATATCCATCTTCACTAGATCCATGAAAATAGGATCCCTTTCAATTCTCATCATGTTCAAAACTACATGATCTTTTCTGCTCAAAGCATCTGCCACTATATTTTCCTTCCCCGAGTGGTAGTGTATCGTGCAATCATAATCCTTGAGTAGTTCAAACCATCTCCATTGCCTCATTTTGAGTTCTTTTTGTGAGAAAATATACTTCAAACTCTTGTGATTAGTATAAATCTCACATTTTTCACCATAGAGGTAGTGCCTCCATATCTTCAAAGAAAAGATCACATATGCTAACTCGAGATCATAGTTAGGATAGTTTTTCTCATGAATTTTCAACTATCATGATGCATAGGCAATAACCCTATCATTCCGCATAAGGACACAACCAAGTCCTTTCTTCGATGCATCACTACAAATAACGAACCCTTCATTCCCCGATGTTAGAGTCAATATAGAAGCATTAACTAATCTTCTCTTCAGTTATTCGAAAAATTCTTCACACTCTTTTTTCTGAACATATTTAACCCCTTTACGTGTGAGCTTTGTTAATGGGTTAGCCAACCGGGAAAAATTCTGGACGAAACGTTGATAATAACCTGCTAAACCAATAAAACTGCATGCCTCAGTTATACTCGTAGGTTCTGGCCATTCTTGGATTTCTTTGGACTTAGAAGAATCAACAGTGATTCCATCTTTAGAGATAATATGGCCAAGAAAAGAAATCTCCTCAAGCCATAATTCACACTTGCTAAACTTTCCATATAATTCATGTCTTCTCAGAGTCTTCAGGATAATGCGCAAGTGATTTTCATGATCTTCGTAGATTTTGGAGTATACCAAGATATCATCAATAAATACCACCACAAAATCATCGAGATATTCCTTGAAAACTCTATTTATTATATCCATGAATACAGAGGGTGCATTAGTCATCCCAAAAGGCATTACAGTAAACTCGTAATGCCCGTACCTTGTTCGAAATGCTGTCTTCGGAATGTCTTCCTTCTTCACACACAATTGATGGTATCTAGATCGAAGGGAAATTAGCTCCATACAGTTGGTCATATAAATCATCAATGCGAGGTAGGGGATACTTGTCCTTTATTATTATAGCATTGATCTCCCTATAGTCAATATAGAACCTCATAGATCCATCTTTATTTTTAAGAAAAAGAACAGGGGCTCCCCATGGAGAACACTATGGAGAATAAATCCCTTATTACTCAATTACTCTAGTGGTTTCTTTAGTTCAACTAATTCTACAGTGGCCATTCTATAAGGGGTCTTCGATATAGGCCTTGATCTAGGAATTAAATCAATGGAAAACTCAACTTCTTGTTCTGGAGGATGTCCAGGTAAATCTTCCAGAAACACATCTATATATATTTTTATAATAGGTACATCCTCTATTTGAACATTCCTTTCCTCACCCACAATCATTCCATTCTTTTCCTCCCCGATAATTGAATTTAGTTGATCTACTGGGGGTGGATCTAGATAATAATTAGGTGGTGATGATTCTGCTCTAAAGATAAGGTGTTCTTTATCATCATCATCAAAAATCGTAACCTCCTTCTTCTTAAAATAAATCATCACATCATGGTACGAAAGCCAATCCATACCAAGGATTATATTAAACTCAATCATAGGTATGACAATGAGATCAATAGATAATGAAAATTTATGTGCTCTAATGGGGACTGATTCACAAAATATTGTTGCAATGATACTTCCCATAAGAGTTTTAACTGAAAAATCCCTTGTTAAATCAAATTGGAAATATCTAATTTTCTTAGAAAACTGGGAAGATATGAAACAATGCGATGATCCAGAATCAAATAATGTATTTTCTAAACTTGAGGAATCCATTAACTTACTTATCACAACGTCTTTCGGAGCATCTACCTCAACAGTAGTGATAGCATAATCTTGGACTTGATCCCTTGGCCTTTTCTGAGGTATGTTCCCCTGACGCTTAAGAAATTAATTTTCATAATGTCCCATATCCCTGAAATTGTAGCATTTGACATCGGTAGCTTCCTTCTTCCACATGCAATCACGAGCTTGGTGGCCTTTTTCACCACACTTGTAACAGACTCCCATTCATTTTAAGCAAGTAATGGGGTGTTTCTTCCCGCATTTACCACAGGATGGATATTCAACCTTTCCCTTCTTCCCCTTATTTCCATTCCCATATTGATCAAAAGATCTCTTCTTCTCTTGCATTTCTTTAAAGTCATAAGACTTAGATAATTCCTTTTCTGTCTTGATAACACGTGAGACAATGTCTTCGTATGCTGAGAAGGATTGTGAGACTAATGCTCAATGGAGAAACGGTTTTAACTCATCAAAGAAACGATCAGTCTTACTTCTTGGGTTACGTATATAATATCCAGCATACCTTGCTAACCTTGTAAAGTTAGCCTCATACTTTGTGACATTCTCATCCTCCTTTTGTCTTAGACTCAGAAATTTCCTTTCCATATCTGCTTGATGGTCACGAGGAAAGTATTTTTCTAAGAAAATCCCTTTGAACACCCTCCATTCCATATTTTCTTTCTTCATGTTTTGAATCAATGACCACTATTGATCAACATCTCTAGTTAGACGATAAACTACCATGATGAATTTTTCCCTTTCACTACTCCCCAAAGCCTGAAATATTTTCTCTAGGGAACTTATCCTTTGCTTAGCTACTAATGGATTTGTACTCCCATTTAATGTTGGTGGTTTCTGCCTCATGAAGCGATCTGACATTGATCGTCCATGTTCTGGATCAGGGTGCTCCATACAGGTAAGGTTATTATTCATAACCTGAGTGGGTTGTCCTAGTATGGTGATTAGTTGATTAGCACCAGTTGCATCACCAGCTCCATTATAATTATCTTGAGTAGGAGGTAAATCCCTACATTGAGTACGTGCATTGATAAAGTTTCCATTTCTTCCACTAGGTTCCATTTCTAAATAATGGAATAAACTATATCATTTTATGAATCAAAATACATAATTCTATACTTGTAAAACACTGAACATAAATTGAACTATTTATGGATATAATCCATAATCACAAAAATGTTTTCTTTGAGGGTGTATATACTCATAAACCCTTTATAATGATTTGTAAAGAAAATGATAGTTATCCTAAGCATATCCCCTAGGAGTGTCGTAACCAAGAGTGCAGCAAGGCCCGTTGTCGTGCACCAGTTCCCGTTTCAGTCAAGCTCAAAGCGGTGTTTTCGGGTTTTACCGCTAGGTACATCTGTGCTAGATCCGCCTCTACCTTCTTGTATCCAGATAGGGATGTATTTCTCAGAAAACTCACAAAATCCCTATAATACCAAAATTCTAGGAAGTTCTTCTATACTAATCCTCAAAGTCCATCTTAGGTCTATGTGCTCTAATCAGAGGTTATCTAAATCTAGCTTCCAATGTTTGAACTAAACTTCATCTCATACCTAATGTAACGCCCCGACCCCAGTTACCTAGATTCGGTGCATTATTACATATCATTGGCATGATCACAAGAAAGATCAAGTCTTGAAAGACCGATTAGTTTAGTAGCCTTGGAATAACTATATACATTCATAAAGTTTACATTATATCATAAAGTGAAAACTACTACTACAACATCTTGTCTTTATATCCCCTCATATTATCCCTGCAGGTCATTCATAAATTACTTCTTCACATCCTGGAAAAAATAAAACATTGAAAGGGGTGATCTCAGATGCTCAGTATGGATAACAATATAGCAGAAACATTCATAAATAAACATAAACATTTAAGGCAATGTATAGCTAAAACAAAAGCCTTTTAAACATGAACTTCAGCATAATATGGAAAATATAGAATGAAATAATTCCATTTACATATTCACATGGATATTCTACTAGTCTAATAATCACATGCAATATCAATAACCACATTCATAATGATGGAATGCATAATGCTAGACTATCATAACCACGTAGCCAAGGCATCATGCCATGACTACAAAAAAGATTTTGTCAAGGCCTCGTTCCAAGACATTAGTTTGTCTCATGAGACCTACCGATGCATCGAGGAGCTATAGCGGGCTCCAATCGTCACTTATTAAGTCCAATGCATTCCTCATATGAACATGTTTCAACATAACATAAACATTCATATTAAAAATAGCATACAAAATGTCAATAATTTCACCATAAACCATGAATGATATAAAAATAACACATCCACACTCAAACATATCACAAAACCTTCAATACAATATGGATGTTTTGTATCATAATAAATCAACTTCAAATAAGCTTAAAATCTATCAAAGGATGTTGACATAGATGAAATCAAAACTATTTGAGAAAAATATCTCTTTTTTGAATTAATTTAAAAGTCACATAATTATAAAATAAAACTTCTACATTGAAAATATTCTTAGAATCTTGTAAGGGAAGCTTCGAACATTTTATAACGGCAGAAAATAGCCGCACTCTCCGTATAAGTTAAAAAAAGACATTCTTACTCTAATTCTGTCGAAAAGGTTAAAAAGGACCTTGTTTGGGAAATGATGGAAAGATTCCTTTATAAAATTATTATAAAAAGTAAAACAAGGGTATAAATGACATTAAACCATATTCTATAAAATAGTAAGAATGTTTTGAAACACATTTTTAAGAAACATGGATGTGGATGATAATGAGGTCCTAGTAGATAATTACATATAAACAACCTTGGATAATGAAGAGATTGTGAAATAAACCCCTACCTTGTACTTTTCCTTAGTCTATGGTATGTTAACCTCTTGTATAATAGTTAAAACATTGTCATTAAATTATACAAGAACCATATACAAAATTATAATATCATATATTATCTTTTAACATTGGTTTGTTAATAATATTCTTAGTATTATCATTGTTTTGGTTGTTAACTTACTCGTTTTATTTTATATGTTTTGTTACATAAGTCATGTTTGTTATAGATAGGTTGTACCATATTCATATCCAGAATGATATAAAGTTCTTAAACATTACTTTTAATTATCAAATGAGAATTAGTCTTGAATGGATACGATGGGGAATGAATCTCATCGCATTCGTGGAGACGGTAGTCCGTACGTACGCACGAGTGACAATATCATTCTTTTGATATTAAAATAATATATAATTGGATGTTTTATCATATATACAGAATATTTATCATGTTATATTTATTATTTTCATGAATTACACATCATTATTATACCCATAAAATTATAATAATATATTGAATAACAATCACACCACTACGTAGAGACGGTAAGCCGTACGTACGCACGTATGGTGACATGTCATTCAAAGGATGGATAGAATACTGAATATGGTAGTACCATATTTATAATAATATCACAGTATATAGTAGATAATAGATTTATTATTTTAGAATGGGAATAACAAAGAAAGAAGAATTTGAAGAATAAATGAACTTGAAAAAGGGTGGTGAAAACATTACCTCTTCTTCAGGGTCTTCCTTTTGATTTGATCAAAAGGGCTCCATACGTTGGCTTTCTGATCAAACTAAGGCCTTTACGTTGAAGTTAGAGAAGCTTAGAGAGTATTTTGGCAGGGTTTTTCCAAACCAGAAGGCTTTGAATGTGTGAATTAGTGAGAAGGGGGAGTGCCCTTTTATAAGAGGGGTAAGGGGAACCTTTGGAAAAGCTCGAAATATTATTTTATAATAAATTCATATTCAGTTTTTAATGGCTCTAAAGTGGATTATTTAAAGGTTAAGGTGGGGATGGGTCAAAAACAACTCAACCAATATAATTTAGACAGTTTTGGGTCATTATATTAACCTTATGTTTTAGTTTTAACTCTTAGTTAATTAGTTTGACACTTACCATATCTTTTTTAATTTTTATATTATACAGTTAATAAACATACTATATACCTCCAAGAGTCCCCCATGTGGTACATTAATGATGAACCTATCATGATATAAGTCTATTTGCCTAGCCTTATATTTTTAAGAATTTAATATCATTTAATAGTATAATATTCTTTTTAAAAACTCTTTTATGTGAATTTTGACACTATTCAATAATTGATTTTGGTTAAATTCTTAAGAACATTATTAATTATAAAAAAATTAATTTAAGCAATATTATAATGTCATATTAAAAAATAAAATTCATTTATGTCATCAAAACTTTCAAATTATATTAATTTTAACATTTATAATACCAATTATTTGATTCTTTCATTAATAAGAAAAATACTGCCTCATTATTGTGTCACAAATGATATTAATTATTAAATGTCTAAAAATTATAAATAAAATAACATTATATAGGAAATAGTTTTAGCTTTCTAATTAATAGTTATAGTCGAAAATACAATATATATAACCCTATGTAAAAATTTATTTTCTAAAAGATATATGCTTATGTCATTTTTGTATTTATTTTAACTTAATTAATATAAAGTGTCATTATCACTTACAAGTGGCTCCATGGGGTCTCAAAATCGACCCAAAGATTCCCATGGTCGTACATGTATCAACCAATAAGGTTAGGAAACATTTTATAGTAATATATTATTATTATAATATTATTTTTTACCCTTATTTACCGGATTTACCTTTTAACCATGGTAAATAAAATATTTACCGAAGTAATTATTCAAAATGTCTAAAAATAAAAGTAACCTATTTACACAATTTGGACATCCTTATTCCAAATATGGAATCCAATTTTCCAAATTCAAAATATAGAAGTGGCAGAAATTAATTTAAAATTAATTTCCATTGTTAAAATAAAAAGCGTGTTTTTAAGAGATAATAAATATCAAAAGATTGACACTTGTTCAAGTCTGATTTAATTGTGAAATTATGTACAATGAACAACATTGTATTAAATGGTAAAAATATATTATAAATATACTTTAATACCATTCAAATTCATAATTTATCACTATTAATTACTTTGATTAAAAAAGTTGTTTTTAATTAAAATTTAGCAATTTTTACTATTTATCAAAATATAAATGTTATCCGAAAAGTTCCAAAATTTTATCCGAGGCTAATTTCGATATTCTGAATCCAAAAATGAAGTCAATATTGAGAGATAAAATTTATAAAATTTAAAAAAATGGGTATTACTATTCATAACGGCTAGTTTGATTGGTTGTGGTGTCTATTAGAACTCGAAGTTGCGTACAACACACGCTACCGTATTATTCAAAGGGAAGCATACCGTGGAAGCTTGGGGTGTTACAATTCTTGGTTAATTAGTTATATAATCACAAAAAAAACTCTAAATAAAATTCTGATAATAACATGTGAAACTAATGAAAACCACATAACTCAATTATGTTTATTAGTGTAGGACATTGTAGGATTTTATTTTTCTAAAAAGGAACAATTGAGATTCCATCCTTAGAGATAATAATGAAAAAAAAAATGTTTTAAGAAAGAATTCACACTTGCTAAACTTCTGAAATAACTCATTTCTTCTAAGATTCACTATAAAAATATAAAATTATTTATCATGGGTTAATTATATGTTGGAGTAAACCAAGATATCATCAATAAATATCACAACAAAATTGTAACGATAGTCCTTCAATACTATGTTCATTAAATCCATAAAAATAGATGGTGCATTAGTCAGTCCAAATAGAATTAATGTAAAATCGTAATGTCCAAACATTGTTTGAAACATAGTATTTATAATATGTTCATTATTTACATACAATTGACGATATCCGAAACAAATATAAATCTATGAAAAATATTGACCTCCTTTAATTTTTTCAAATAAATCATTAATGTGAGGAAGATGATACATTTTCTTTTTCTTAATAACATTGATATCTCTATATTCAATGCAAATTATCATAGATCCATATTTATTCTTACAAAAAAGAACATGAGCTCCTAAAGGTGAAACGCTAGGCTGTATAAATCCCATATAACTCAATTACTCTAGTAGTTCTGTTAACTCTATTAACTCCACCATGTCCATTATATATGGATTCTCAGATATAGGACATGCATCCTTGATTAGAAAAGTAGAAAACACACCTTTCTACTCTAGAATATGTCCAATTAATTCCTATATAAATTCATAAATTCATTCTTTTAAGGTACGTACATCCTGAATTTAAAAATAACCATTTTCATCAGTAGTTTTTATCTTCTCTTCTTTTCCAAGAATCTTATTTATAAGAGATATTAGATGTTGATCTAGATATGACACATTTGAAAAATTATCCACTATAAAGATAAGAAATTCCATATCATCATAACGAGTAATAATTTAATTTCATTTGAAATAAATTTTGTCATTATATTTTTAAATCATGTCCATAGAAAGGATTATATAAAAAACCACCATATAGATGACAAAATATTCAGTGTTAACAACATATTTATGTGTCATAATATGAATTTATTGTCCCATATATGTTTCAATAACGATTCATCTATGTGGTTTGAATGAAAACTTCCTTATTAAGGTGAATTGGAAATATCTATTTTTTATAGAAATCTTAGAAGATATAAATGAATATGATGATATGAAATAAAATAGTAAATTTCTTAAATGTGAGGATATGATTAATGTACATACCACCACATTATTTAGAAAATCAACCATAAATGTTGTGGCAGCACAACCATAACCATTTTACGTTGTCCATTTCTATGTAAATTTTCATTAACGTTTAGAACAATAATGTTCATAATGTCACATCTCCATATAGTCGATGCATTGCACATTGCCTTCCTCTTTCTTTCCCATGTAATCAAATGCCTGGGTCCATTTTTCTCCACACACATAACAAACTCACATTCCCAATAGGCATGTTTCATGATGTTTCATTACACCATTATTCCATGAGGGAAATTATATTCTTTCCTTCTTACCTTTTTCCTTTATTTCATTTTCAATAGTACTCAGCAAAATTCTTCTTATCTTTCCTCCCAAAAAATCCATATGGCCTGAAAAAAAATATTTGTATTGATGGACTATGATACTATATCCTCGTATGATAAGAATTTTTGGGAGGATAGTTACCTTTGTATAATTGTATTAATTCCATAAAATAAACTATAAATATTTATATTTATACTACATATGTAGTCCATTACATGACTTTCTAGCCTTATAATGTTGTCTTCATACTTATCAATGTTTTTATCCTATTTCTATATCATACTCAAGAATTGTCTCTTGATATATGTTTTTTATTCCTGAGGGAAATATTTTTCTATGAAAATTTCCATAAAATCCTTCCATTCCATATTTTAGATTTCATCTGTCACCATTATGTTTTGAATTAATGGCCACCATTGACCTGTATCTATCTAGATATGATAAACTATCTTGATAACCTTATATGTTTCATTACCACCCAAAGGGTGATATATCGTATATAAGGAACTTATCCATTTTTCAGCTATAATTGGGTTTATAGTCCCATTGAATGATGGTTGTTATTATCACCTAAAGCGGTCTAACATTATTTCAATATATTCTAGATCAGGATGCTCCTTGAAAGTATGGTTATTTCTCATAACCTGAGTCAGTTGTCCCAATATTGATATATTTTTTCAACTCCAGTTGAAACTCCAGCATGAAAATAAAAATATCTCATTTGATGGAAATCCCTACATGAAATATGTTCATTGATATGGTTTCAATTACATTCACTATGAACAATTTCTAACCAAAGGAATACACTAGATTAGATTATGAAATTTTGAAGCTACTAAAACAGTTTAAAAAATTATCCATAACTAATCTCAAAATATTAAGACTTGTATCTTAGGTAATATTATAAAAGTCATTTAAAGGGTTATATTTCCTTAATCTATGTCTTCCTTAATCTGGTTTCAAAATTTTATACTAAACTTCCTCTAATACTAACTGTATAGACACTAACCCTAGTAACCTAAAGTGAGTCATTACTTAAATTCACTAGTATTTAGTATAAGAGGTTGTATACCAAAGAACCTAATAGTTTATTATATTTAGAAAACTATATAAAATCATAATTATTAAGTTATAACATGAAATGGAATACAATACATTAACTCCATTAGAGACACCCCTATTCTCCTAGATTGTCCATGAATCTCAATTATAATACTGTAACATCCCATGCATTTATAGAACAATACATTTTCATATTATTAATATTTTTAATTTAATATTAACTTTAGTTTAAAGGGGAAACTATATATGATAGATTACCCAACACACAATAATGTTTTTCTCTGATTTATTACATTTCACACAATAATGATTTATAGAAAAAAATAATACAACAAAAATATTATTATTTTAAATGGTAGTTAAAACGTAGAATTAAAACTGGAAAGAATGAACAGAAATAACAATATAATGATTTTATATATTTTATAAATGTTTTTACATTTATCCCAAAAAAATTACAGCCCTAAAATGAGAATAAATCCAATTTTAAGCATAAAATACTCTAATATGCTTAAAAGGTCAATTTACCCCATTTTGATAGAAAACCCTTTTTAAAAATAATTTTTTTTAAATTTTATATATTCTATTTGATAAAATAAACTTCTTATTTATAAACGGGACATCAAAATTTACTTTGGTTTAAATTTTGGTATTTTTCAGATTAAATCCACATTTTTATGAATAATGAAAAAACTATATTTTAATTCAAAGATGCCTTTTTTATATAATTTATTTATATATTTAGATTGTCCTTTTTATTGGTTTTAAAGTTTAATTTTATTTATTTTTTATCATTTAATCCAATTATGTTCATTGGAAGTAATTTCAAATTTAAATTGGACAAAAACAAATGCCAATATTCTAATAGTTTTTTACTTCTTAAAAACTAGATTTCTATTTTTGAAAATGAGAAATAATTTAAAATTAATTTATGAAAATTATGTATTTTTAATTTGGATAAATGGATTATATATTTTGAATTATAGGTTTCAAATTGTGTAAATACGTACATTTTTTTTGGATATTTTGAATAGCAAATTCTGTAATTATTTTTATTTTCCATGGTTAAAGGGTAAATCACGTAAATTAGGGTAAACAATAATATTATAAAAATATAAAACTACCCTAAAACCTATCTTAATCATATTGGTTGAGATATGGCCGGTCATGGGAATCGTTGTGTTGATTTTAGAACCAGATAGATCCACTTGGGTGTGATAATGACCATTTATAATATTTATTTTAAAGAAAAAGGAAATATAACATAAACATGTATCTACTAAATAAAAAAATTTAATTTTGTTTATATAAATGATATATTCGACTAAAAATATCCATTATAAATAATAAAATATTTCTTATATCATGGAATTTTATTTGTAATTTTTATAAATTAAATAGATAAATTTATTTATGACACAATGACGATGTAGTGATTACCTTAATAATGAAAGGTTCAAATAAATGATATTATAAATATTAAAATTAATGTAATTGGAAAATTTTTAGGTCATACACAATTATTTTGGATTATATTGACATTTTAGAAATGAGTTAAATCCTTTTTTAGAAGGAATAAATTTTTTATCACTTTAATAAAAATTAATTTCTAAATAGTTTCAAACTTGATATAAATGAGTTTTTAAAACAAATACTATTTCATTAAATAGTATAATTGTCATAAAAATATATGATTTGGAAAAACTAACTTATATAATGTCAAAAGTATCATTAATTATCTACTTTTGTTTTGATTGGTATTTTAAAGTTACTATAGAAACCATATATTATGAATATACAAGAATACATGGTATGAGTTAATGTTTTTAGCTAAGGGTAAAAGCTAAAATATAAGGTTAATTTTGTGACCAAAAATTGTATAAAATGAACTTGTTGAGAGGATTTTGACCCATCCTTATCTTATCCTCAAAATATTTTACTTTGAAACTATTATAATTCTAAAATAAATTTATAATAAAATAATATTTCAAGACATTCCTAAAGTTCCACTTCTCCCTCTTATAAAAACCCACCCACTCTACCCACTTACTCACAACTCTAAATCCACTTGTTTAGTACACATTATGATCAAATAAGCTTAAAAAATCACTCCCTTACACCTATAATCATTAATTGGGGAATAAGAAAATTTAATAATGCCTTTTGGATCATCTCAAAAGGAGTTGCCCGATTTAGAGAGTAACGTCTTCTCTTAAGATCCTTCTCATTTATTTTCCTTTTCCAAAACCTAACCTCTTTTTATTACATTATTTTATTAAAAAACTGTTATAATAAATATATTATGATACTTTAATGCTAATATTTTGACCTACACATACACACACCTCTATCTAATGGATATAGAACATTCTGTTTATGTGTACGGTGAACTACTCCCTCACGAAATGATGATTGTTCAATTATATCCTACCACCTCTCATAGTGTCCATTATGATGGAACTATATTTATATAAGAGATATATTATATTTTTATTATATCTATGGGTTTTTAATTTTATTTACAACATACCTTTATGATTTCTATAATGTCTGAATACGATAATTTCATTTGAGGAAGTGTGGACTACTGCCCCCTCAATGTGATATGACTCATTCATTCCATACATGGAATGTATAAAAGTTAAAATTAATGAAATTATATAAAATATATAACATTTATATTATAATAAAATTATAATATACCTATTTATCATTTATTTTTCATTCTTTTAATATAACAAAGAAATAAATGTACCATTTATGCGTGCATACAACCGACCGTCTCCATGAATGGTGCATTTAATTTCTTATCTCCAAATTTTATAGACTCTTATAAATACATATATATATATATATGATATATATGATATTTAAATAACTATTATCATTATGGATATAATTTAATTATTACCATGTGGATAATTTGCATCAAAACAAGTTCATTTTTGACTCAAATACCAAACATCGACAAAACATTTGATATGAACCCAAACAATTAACTAATTACTATAACATGGTAATAAGTGATATAAAATGAATAATAAACTTTAAACGGTTCTGTAGAAACTAGAAGATAACATAATATTATTATTAAAAAAATTAAATAATAAACGAGAATGTCGGACTCAAGGTAAGGGACTTCTTCTCAATCTCCTTTCATTAAGGTATTTCATGATAATATGCACCTCTATTATTTTTTAAGGTGTACATAAAACCAGTATGAAATTTCATATACATATTTTATCTATAATATTGTTATTTATTAAATCATGGATATTAATATTTAAATGTTCAAAGTGGTACGAGACACCTCAAATGTTTAATGATGTAATTATCAAATCTCTTTCTTCATGATATTAAATTACATATTTATTTATATGGGTTTACGAAGAATATAATGAAAATTTTACGTCTATATTGAATATAATTCAATGTTTTCAAATGTAATCTTTTTATATAAGGTGTTTTACTTTCTTTAAAAAATTAATAAAAGAATGTTTTTTAACGTATACGGTGAAAATGAATTCTCTGACGCCGTAACCGTTATTTCATATTTGGATTCCTCTATTATCCCTAATTCCTTTTAAAAGGAAAAGAAACCCCTTAATAAATTAATTGGGTACTTGGGTATTTAAAATGGGTTCTTAAATGAAAATTTTATTTTTATATGGAAATGTTTTTCATATGGGAATAATAGTGTTTTTTAAAAGGGTTTTGCGATTAACATGTTTTTGGAATGGTACTTAAGAATTATATGAAACATGTGAGCCCGGTATATCTTATATGAAGGGTTGAGCCCCATTATAGCTCATGGGTGAGCCTGATATAGCTTATAGAAAGAGTGATCCCCATTATAGATCTCCAATTTGTAATTCAACCATATAGTTTTTTCAATTGGAATATTTTGGAAAGGGTTTTATGTATATTATGCTCTGAGTCACCTAAGCGAGTTTTTATTTCTTGATATTTGTTTTATTATTTTTTGTTGAGAAAAATGTTTGAGTGTTATTCATGTGAAAATGTTTTGATTCATCTGCTCAAAGAAAATTGAATTGGATATCAGGTTTTAACTATTCCAATGATTTTTCTTTATTTTTATATACCATACTGAGACTTTTATAGTCATACCATGTTTTTGAAATTATTTTCATAGGGTATAAGGAAGGGTAAAAGAAAGTAAGAATTCAAGAATATTTTTTTCAATAAATTAATTCTTTTTTAAAGAGTTTTATTATTATGATAATATTTGATAGAGTAGAAGTGTCTACTTTGTAATATTTGAGATATAATGTAATAGTTATGGATTAATTTTCTAAAAATCTAAACATGAAATATCCTCAATGTAAACTCTTAACTTATCTCAATATTATGTAATGTTTAAGGTTAGATCCATATAGTTGGTATTAGAGGATGGTTTAGACAACTTTAAAGATTTTGATTTTTTTAAGGGTTAGAGACATTATCATGGGTTTATAATATTATGGTATATCATAAGTTCAATGTCCTAGAAACCCCTTTTGAGGATTTATGATCTAGAATATGAAGGTAACTAATGGTATTTTGTAATAAATTCACCTTTGAGTAAATTTTGAGTCATTAATTTTTGGGATGTAAAATGAGAGGCATGAAATCACCATTGAGGTTAAAATATGTTATGGTTATTTTTCTGGAATGTTATAAAATTATATCGTTTTTGAAAAATGAAAACACATAGACCATGTGATAATACATTGTATCAGACAAATCAGCAGAAATAAAACCCATAACCTGTCTGTGACTAGGATTTATCACTTACCACTAGACTAAGTGAAGTACCTAGCTAGTACGAATTATTCTTTTTAGTTAAATAATTTTATGAATCAAGAATAATTTTATTTTGGTAACTTATGTTATATCAGGTGTATATTATTAGTATAAGAATATGATTTGATGATTAAGTGGTAAATGTTATTGTGGAATACATTCTCTATTTTTGGATAATTGTATACCAAAGTAAAATAGAATAATATGGGATTTCATTTTAGGAGTAATGGTTGAATTTTATTTTGAAGAATCTATGTTTTTATTTTGGAAATATATAGATTTGGGTTATTTGTATAAATGATTAACCTATCATGGAGAATACTTTATTAGGTTAATCACTTTTAATTAAGGGACTTAGTAGTTGAAGTTATTTCAATATAAATGTTAATATTTATCCTGGAAGACTATGTGATCAAATCATTACGAGTTTTGGGTTTTAATATTAGATTGGATTATTTTGAGTAATTTTAAGGATAATTATTTATTGAATGGCCTTTGTTGAACTTTGGGTATTATTTGTTGAATTTTAGGGATTAAGAGTAGTATTTCTTTTTGAAAGGATTATTATTTTTAGGTATTATATGATCTTGTACAAACCATTTTTATGTTGGTTAATTTATAAAGGTAGGGAAATTATATATTTCATCTTTTTTGGATTGTGTTATTCTATGGAAATTGATTCTAGCACTTCTGGTGTGACCAAGTCATCTTGAATACTCATTGTTTAGAGAAAATATGAGTTTGTGGTAGTATTTTATTAATGAATAAAACTCTACTTAACAAGTAAATATGATTCATTATGTTCTTAGTCAAGATCATAATTAAATAACTCAAAATTATGAAAAATATATTAAAAAAAATTCTATTTAGTTTTACTACCAGGAAATGAAATACTATTTAACCCATAAAAAGTTTATAGTTTTCTGGTTTTTAACTTTCTTCTGACCAAGTTTTCTATCACTCTTCATCAGAAGAATATGGTTATTTTTTCTTCTATATCCATGGTTTCATACATGGAATCCTATTAAGAATTTTCTTGGTTGACTATTTTATTTTAATATATAGATTTTAAAGTGATAGTTTTGTTGAATCTTTTTTGATTTGGTATTTTCAATGATGTTTCTGGTCCCAATTTTAAAATTACAAGGTTTCAATTTATAAAAGGGGGAATGATTTAACGTCTCAGGTATTTATAGAATAATAAATTTCCATATCTATTCATATTTTTGAATTTAATATTTATTTTAGTTTAAAGGGGGCACTATATATGATAGCGTACCCAAAAATAAACAAGATGTTTCTCAAGAATCTTACATTACACACAACAATGAGTTATACTGAAAAATAATACGAAAAATAATAAAATTATTTTAAATGGTAGTTAATGACTACCCATTGTATTAGATATAATGAAAATAATTAACAATATTATTATTTTACTTATTTTTTAAATGTTTTTACATTTACCCAATAAATTTTAGAGGCTTAAAATGATAATGAATCCAATTTTAAGCATAAAATATTCTAATATTTTTAAAAGGTCATTTTACCGTATTTTGATGGTGAACCCTTTTTAAAAATAGTTTTTGTCACATTTATATGTTATATTTGATAAAATAAACTTCTTATTTACATTAAATACATCAGAAATTACTTCATTTTATATTTTTTTTATTTTTCTGATTAAATCCATATTTTAATGAATAATGAAAAATACTGCATTTTAATTCAAAACATCCTTTTAATCTAAGTTATTTATATCGTTATATTTTAATTTTAATGTGTTTTAATGTGTAATTTTATTAAGTTTTTATCATTTAATCCAATTATGGTCATTGGAGGAAATTTAACATTTAAATTGGATATAAACACATGTTAATCTTTTGATAGATTTTACTTCTTAAAAACTATATTTCTGATTTTGACAACATGAATTAATTTAAAATTAATTTATACAAATTATATGTTGTGAATTTAAAAAACTTTATTATATATTTGGAATCATAATTTACAAATTATTTAAATAGGAAGATGTTATTTTTGGACATTATGAATAGTAAATTCAGTAATTATTTTTATTTACCATGGTTAAAGGGTAAATCAGGTAAACAAGGCTAAAAAATAATATTATAATAAAATAAAACTCAATTAACACGTGTCCTAATACTATTGGATGAGATATTTATGACCATGGGAATCCTTAGGTCAATTTTGGGACCCCATGGAGCCACTTGGGTGTGATAATGACCTTTTATAATATTTATTTTAAATAAAAGAGAAATATTACATAAACATATATCAACTAACTAAATTTTTTTTACCTTGCCTTATATAAATTATATCTTAGAATATAAATAGTAATTAGAATGAAAAAAATATTTCCTACATCATGGTATTTTATTTATAATTTTCATACATTCAATATATAAATTTATTTATGACACAATGATGATGTAGTGACTACCTTATTAATGAATGATTCAAATAGATGATGTTATAAATATTAAAATAAATATAATTTTAAAATATGAATGTCATAAAAAAAAATTTGTGTGAAAATTCCATGTTATGAACAAGTTAATTTTTTTGCTAAGTAATCAAGTTTTTATGACTTTAATAGAAATCAATTTCTAAATAATGTCAAAATTGACATAAATGGGTTTTTAAACAAATACTATTTTATTAAATTATATAACAGTCTCAAAAATCTAATATTTTAAAAAAAGTATATAATTTTAAAAATTTCATTAATGATCCACCTTTTTCTCTCTTTTTATTTTATAGTAACTATAGTACCCATATATTATGAAAATACAAGAAGACGTGGTAAGAGTAAATGTTTTTAACTAAGGGTTAAAGCTAAAAGATAAGAATAATTTTTTTGACCAAAAAAAATCTATACCATATTGGTTGAGAATATTTAAAACCATACTCATATTATCCACTAAATATATTTATTTATAAATATAATAATTTGAAAATCAATTTGTAATAAAATAATATTTCATGACATTCCTAAAGTGCCCCTCCTCCCTCTTATAAAAGACCACCACCTCTACCCGCTTACTCACACCTCTAAATCCCATTGGATCATATAACCTATACTCAAATAATCTCACAACATACCTAACTTACTTTTATAACCCGTAAATTTTTTATAAGACAATTCAAGAAAGACTTTTGGATCAAATAAAAAGTAATTACCTCATTAAGAGGTAATGTATTCTCTCATGCTTCTTTAATTTACATTCCTTATCCAACCCAATAAACTATTTTTATTACATTATTTTATAATAATAACAGTATAATTAATATAATAGGATGTTTTTTACTAATATTTTGACCTACACTTACAAAAAACTCCATATAATGTATATAGAACATATTGTTTTTGTGTACTATGAACTACTGCCTCACGAAACGATGATTGTTCCATTTTCACATACCATATATCATGGTGGTTATTATGATGGAAAATTATTTATATATGATATATATGATATTTTTATTGTATATATTAATCAGTAATTTAAATTTACAATATACCATTATGTTTTCCATAATGTGTGAATACGATAATTTCATTTGAGGAAGTGTGGGCTATCTTCCCCTCAAATTGACATGACATGTTCATTCCATACGTGGAACATATAAAGGATAGTTTTAAAGAAATTATGTAACATATATAACATTTATATTATTCTATGATTATAATATACCCTTGTATAATTTATTTTTCATTCCTTTAATTTGACAAAGAAACTAAAGTAGCGTTTATGTGTACATACGACCTACCGTCTCCATGAGTGGTGCATTTAATTTCTTATTTCCAAATGTTATGTAATCTTATAAATACATATATATTATATATATATATATTACATTTAAATAATGAATATAATTATGGATATATTGTACTTATGATCGCTTGGATAAATTGCATCAAAACAAGTCCATTTTTGATTAACATACCAAACATTGAAAAAATTTCCGATATGAACTCAAACAATTAAATAATTTATATATCTTGGTAATAAGTTATATAAAATGAATAATAAAAGTTTTAAAGGTTCTAAATAAAGTATTAATTAACCTAGCTTTATCATTCAGTAAATTAAAGAACTAATGAGACAAGTGAGACTCTAGGTAAGGGACTTTGTCTCAATATCCTTTCATTGAGGCATTTCTTGATAATATGCACCCTTATTATTTTATAAGGTGTATATACAGCCAATATGACATTTCATATCCATATTTTATCTATAATAATGTTATTTATTAAATAGTGGAGATTAATAATTAAATTTTCAAAGTGTTATGGGAGACCTTGAAGGTTTGATGATTTACTTATCAAATCTTTTTTTTCATAATATTAAATTACATTTTTTATTTATATGGGTATAAAAAGAATATACAGAAAAATGTATGTCAATCTTTAATTTAATTCAATGTTTTCAATTGGAATCTTTTTATATTCGGTGTTTTAATATCATTACAAATGACTAAAGGAATGTTTTTAATGTATACGGTGACAACGACTTCTCCACCGCTATAACTGTTATTTGATATTTGGATTTCTCTATAATCTTAAATGTATTTTAAAAGGAAAATAAATCCCTTATTAATTTAATTGGGTATATGGGTATTTAAAATGGGTAGTTACATGAAAATTTTATTTTTATACGGATTTTGTTTCATATGTGATTAGAATATTTTTTCAAAAGGGTTTTGTAATTAAAGTGTATTTAAATTGGTACTTGAGTATTATATGAAATGGGTGAGCCCAATATAGATTATAAGATGGTTTGAGCCACATTATAGCTCATGATTGAGACAGATATATTTTATAATAAGGCTTGATCCCCATTATAACTCACTTGTGAGCCTGATATAGTTTATACGAAGGGTATTCCCCATACCATATCTCCAATTAGGAAGTCAACCGTATGGTTATTCCAATTAGAATATGTTTGAAATATTTTTAATTATACGATTATCAAAGACACCTAAAAATTTCTAATTGATTTATTATGGTTTTAGTTTTTTTAATTGTGCAAAATGTATGAGTATTATTCATGCGAAAAAGTTTTGTTACAACTGGTCGAATAAAATTTAATGGGTTATCAGGTTTTATTTATCAGGTTTTAACTAGAATAATGGGTTGTATTTATTTTTATGTACCTTAATAATATATTTATGCTCATCCCAATTTTTTGAAATGTTTTTCACTGGGTATAAGTAAGGGTAATAGAAATAAATAATTCAAGATGATTTTTATCAAAAAAATACTCTTGTTTATAATGAGTTTTATTGTTGTGAAAAAAATTTGAATGATTAGAAGCACATACTTTGGTATATTGGAGACATAATGTAATAGTTATGGAATAAATAACTAAAAATATAAACCTGAGAAGATCCTCAATTTGAATTCTTGAATTAACTCAAGATTAAGTAATGTTTAAGGATGAGGCCTTATAAATATACATCTTCGCATCTTGGGGAGAGATAAAACATAAGAAAGGGGTGATATTAGATGATGTGTATGGGTAAGAATACAACAAAATCTATTTTAAATAACCATAAAAATAAATAAAGTGGAATTACATTAAGACATAGTCTTGGACATAACATGGAAGGAATAGAAGCTGATCATATAATTCCATATAAATAATCACATGATAATGGAACTTAACCATATATATTCTACCAGTCGAATAATCACATGCATTATCAATAAAAAGATCACAATGAGGTAATTTATAGAGTGGGACATCATGAACATACTGATAAGACTTCTAATAATACACTACACATAATCTTGTAAGACATCAGCCAATACAAAAACTAGTTTCTCTCATGAGACTTACTAATGCATCAAGGAGTTATAGAGGGAACCACCAATTACATACTAAGTTCAATTCATTCCTTTTATAAAAGGGGTGAATTATAATAATCATATACATTCATATTGAAACTAGCATATGAAATGACTTCCTCCAAACAATAAACAAAATCACAGAATATCCAGTGTAATAATATAAATGGTATCAATATAGCACATCCATGGTCAAACTCATCATAAAAAATTAAATAAAACATGTTAGATGGTATAATAAGATATTAACCTCAATTAATCATAAAAGCTAATAAATAATGTTGATATAGATGAAAATAATCTAATTAAATCATTGAGAAATTCTTGAGAAAAATACCACTTTACATTGAATTCATTTATTTAAGAAGTTATTATATTTTAAAAGAAAAAAATTAATTTCAAAATAACCATTTAAATATGTAAAGGATTCCTCAATAAATTTATTTTTCATGAAATTAGTATAATCCTCCCAATCCATATAAGTAAAAAAACATTCCTTTTAAATTTTTAAAAAGAAGCATTTAAGAGATTACTTTCAAAAGAACGTGGGACCATTAACCAAATGAATAGATTATGTGTATCAGAGATAAATGCACATAAGAAAGGTGAAAAATAAAAAGTAGTATAATAAAAATTTGTTTCATAGATAATCATATCATGAAATAATCAATGGAGTAGAAGTTTTACCCCATTAACATAAACTGAATTAAGAATTCCCATTCTACTTTGTAATCAGTCGACCCTTATGTCCCATACTATTAATGTTCTTAAAATGAAACATTTAATGACATATATATAACCAGATTAATGATATGATATATTATATGGTTTTATGTAATCTACACACATGGAATAAGGGTTTAATAATGAATATATCTCGTAGAATTAAAATTTAGATGAGAAACTCATACCTTATATATGATAGAGTTCTATACTTATAATTAATTTCCTAGATAATTAAAATAGATTCATTAATTAAATATTTATAACCTATCCAACATATATCTTATTTATTATAATTTTATTTAGTTAATTTATGTCCATTTATATGAGTTATAAGGTTTATTTTTTTCGGAGTGTCCATTTCTTTGTTTTATAGTCATATCCCTTGACTATAAATATGGGAGTTCTTATCAAATGGTAATAACTTTTAAAGAAGTAAAATTATTTAGTATTAATTAACATACATAATTTTAAATGGTATCATATATATATATATATTATGGTTTTAGGATGATTCTTTAAATAATATATTGATAAAAATGTCTTAACTTATTTTGGCGATTTTTACAACCATCCTGAACTTGTGTCATTTTATTTAATATTATGTACATATAGTTGTTCAAGAACTTGATATAACTTATAATATGTATATTATAATATTATTTTACCAAAATAATGTTTCTATGACCATCCATGAATGAGTTAATGGAAAATTGAAACTCATCATCCACCTAGGCGGTGAATCGATACATCCCGAACGATGATTTCAGTTTTTTAAAGGATAAGAGAAGAGATTTTATTATTGATAGTAAAATATAGTATTGAAATTTCATTAATTATATGATTATAGATTTATCATAACAATTTTTATAAGGTATTTTAGGATATGATAAGAAAATAACAGAAATTAAAAGAGAAAGAAGGAGGATTTTACCTATTGAATATCGTCTCCTTGGGAACCTCTTTAAGACAATTGGATTTGGTCTTTTGATAAGACCATAAAGTATTAAATGTGGGGAAGAGACTTGGTAATGGGAATTAGAATAATTTAGACAATATTCAAGTATTATAAGTCATGAGGATAATCAGTGGTGAGGGGAGGTATTTATATGAGAGGAGAGGGTTGTTTTTTATTATTTTATTCATTTATTTATTATTTTGGTTCGAAACTATAAATAGTGTAGATTCATGTGACTAAGTAGAGTAAATAGTGATTTTGAGTTCAAACTATTGTGTGATTACATAATCAATGACTCAAAAATTCTTGTATTTAACTTATAAATTTAACTACCATATATTACAGTATTTGAATATTCATAAAAAAATCAACTGTTATAGAAAAATATAAACAATTTACTCTAACCATTTTTCAATGTTCATATTTTAAAAATGGACTCCATTATTTGAAAATAATTTTCTAAATATGATAATTTTAATTTTTGAATAAAATCATCGTTTATTCAAAAAATACCAATTTTGATATTATAAACGATTTTACAACACTTTGAAAATATAATTATGGTCTAATAAAATTATATTATAATTATAATGAAAAAAATATTAATTTATGAATCTATTTTATAAAAATAAATTTTATTTTAAGTAATTATATTGATTATAATATTTTAATTAAATATTTATGTATCACAAAAAAACCAACACTTTCTTTATCATTTTTAAAATATTTACATATTTATTCAATAATATAAATATATAATATTTTTATTTATGAGATTCCTATATTTTATTTATAATTTTATAGGTGAGTTTATCATTCTAATGTCAATATTATTATTCCTAACAGTCATAGTACTATTCCAATGATCATGTTAATATTTAATTGTATATCATGGATTAAAACAAGGTCTTGTGTAAAACATAAGCTATCGAAGATGTTAAATTTAAAAGAGACATAGCATAAAATCATGGGGTGATAAAATTTATTTCGTTCTAAAACTATTTTGGTTTTATATAAATTTCTGGAAATTATTTTAAATAATTTATTTATAAATATGATAATAATTTTTTGTCCTGGTGGTGTGATTTTGGAAGTTATTAGAGAAATCCTACTAAGTTTTACACACACCCATTTCTTCGGAACTATGGTGAATTTTAAGATGTTACATATGAAGAAATAGGTAAAGTAATGTTATCCTAGTTCTTTTGTGGTGCTTCTCGATATTGTGGTGTGGCTTGTCTTGCTGGGGCTTGGAAAAGGATTGGGAGTTGTTCATTTGAGGACATTGGATTATTTGTTTTTTTAATATTTTTATTATTTTGATTATGTCATTTGGTTTCTTTCTATAATCTAATATTGTATTCTAGTTGGGTTTTATATTGGCATGTATTTATTTACTCATAAATTATATTACGAATGGGTTATTTATGGGTATCTTTTTTATGTTTTATCTATATAGTTAAAATAATACCCAAATGGTTATGAATCTATATGAAATTATTGATAGCCTTCAGTGTATGAGGGATGTCACTTAAGCCTAGTAACACCCATTACCTCTTCCCATTATAATGGGTGAGGGGAAGGATATTAAATTTAACTTACTCTTGGTCGCACACCCATAACAACACAACCACTAAAAAATTAAAAAAATGTAGATACCTATTTCATAGTCCAATGTACAATTCATTATGATCACAACCCACTAGATTTATCGAATCCATGTTATGTGACAACATTCAAAACCTCAAGGACACAACCAAACCAAATGTTTAACAAATAAAATTCTTTTAAGTAACTCATCCAAACCTATCAAGGCCTTAAAAAAATGACCTTCAGTCTCAAAACAGGGCACTCTCAAATCCAAATCCACACGTCCACTGGGTTAGAAAATAACACAGGGGATACTCCTCACTACTGTTATTAAAGTTTTCTTCATTTTTAATTTCCCTCTTAATAAAGTTTAGTATTAAAAAATAATAGGATAAAAATTCCAAAAACATTCATTAACTATTATTTCAAAATTATTAGTTTTATTAAATTTTATGATCTATGGTTTCAGAAAGATAGAATTTTATTCACAATTTTACCAGACCTGTCACCTTGTAAGTCATTTAGAATTAACTAAATTTCAAAAGTTACATGAGGATTTATTAAAGTAGAGTAACACCATGCACTTATATATTATCCATATAAATGTTTTGAGACACTTTAAATGTCAACCCCTATGAATCATTTACAACTATAGGAAGATATGAATGGTCAATAGACCTAAACCATGGATAGAAATACTACACATCCAGAATAATAAATCCCAAGGAAATATAAATCACAAGTATCATACAAATTAATTCTAAATCCGGTTTTCCTTATAGGATTCACGAACATAATCACTATCTTTCCATTTTGTTCCAATAGATAAAAAAACCTCATAAATTATTAACACCACATCCAAGTGAACCAATCATGGTGGAAAATCAATCAATGGTAAAATAATGAACCATAAACATCAATTTAACTCCAATGGAAACTTACCCCCATATGATCCTTCAGGCACTAGGGAATAAGCTCATTACCAAGCTTCATCGTGATCCTTGTCTCTTTTCTACCATACCAAGATAGAATAAAAATTATTCGGATCTCATACCACATTGTGACATCCCATCATGGGAGATACTAAAATGATGCCCCGGTCAATTTCTTTACGTGAACTCATAGATGATTTCATAATCTAGAGGCTTCATTCTAGCAGTATTGGTATATAGAGATACATTGGAGAGAATATAACCACTTATTAGTGTACAAAAATAATGAAAATAATTCAAATTGATACAAAAACCAGTGTAATCATTAAATAGAATAATATATGGAACATGATAACAATAATCCATTTAAAACATGATATTATTTTTGTATGTATACTCTATATGTTATGTAAAAATACTGTAAAAGAAGCCCCAAAATAAAAAAACACTAAAAAATGAGAACTTGGTAAGGAGTTCATACTTATTCCTAACATCCTAGGCTCAATTATACAAGACCAAACATAATCCAAACCATCTCACTGCCTTGGAACTATACCAAAAAACATGTAGCATTAGTTATGGTACCCAATTTCTATGGAGAATCAATAAGGGTGTGAGAACAACTCTATTGTCCACCATTAATGGTGTATAAAGTAATAACCAGTCTCAAAAAATGTTTTATAGATATAAAAGGGAGTAAAAAAAATTCAAAAAAGGAATAAAATTTTTAAACCCCATTAATTATTTCAATTTTTGGATCTATGGATCTGAGGTGACAGCCATGCCAACCAAACCTACCATAGAAATTTTTATATTTTGAACCACATGTCAAAGGGGTTAAACAATTTAATTAAAAAGGGACATTATTTAACAATTCACTTTAACCTAAAGCACCTTAGAGAATCAATCCAAGTTCCCATTAAATATATTTATATTGGTGGGTCCAAGAGCATCAATGTTTCCTAACCCAAAGATATGGAGAATCATCCAAACATCCCAAACACACAATACATCATTGGGGAATTGAGAAATTGTTTGTCTTGACCTAATAATGAGGATCATCATTAAAATATCCCAACCATACGATTTTTGATATATTTAATCGTTAATTCCAATCAATACAACTAAAATCCTTTAATTTACTATTTATTCATAACCAGAACCATTGAAAATTTAGTAATCCACGTAAAAACACCAGTCATGCCCCTTAAACATTTTTCACTCTTACCCCTAATCATCCATTGGCCCAATTTACATTTCATGTTACACTAAACATCCCCTATTAAACACTTGGAAACCAGCCAATAAACACAATTTGAAAAAACAATCAAGTCCA
Source organism: Viscum album (assembly GCA_963277665.1). Taxonomy (NCBI): domain Eukaryota; kingdom Viridiplantae; phylum Streptophyta; class Magnoliopsida; order Santalales; family Viscaceae; genus Viscum; species Viscum album. Next base: position 77,144,329 of record OY728159.1, read on the forward strand.
TGTTCATTTCCATTAAAATAATTAAATGACCCATTAATACATTTTCACCAAGAAAAAGAAACCAAACATTCATTTCAAGACATCTTTTGAAACCCATTTAGTATCCCCATTTTCAAATCACCGTGAGTTCAACACCTCATTTCAAAATATCATAAAATTTGAAACATTTTTTTTCCTCATTTAAACACACAACGGGATTAAAATATTCCACAAACCATTTAAACCCTTTGAAAATCATCCTCGAAATTTCAAAAATATTTAAAGAGATAAAATCTCAAATCATCCCCTTATCATTTGAAAAACACATATCCCTAAACTATTCTATGTTTCTGTTTAACCATACTAACATACCATTTGAAATTAAGACATGTTTACTCTCATAATTTCTCTATAATATCATATCTAATATTATTAAACCACTTTAAAGGGATAAGCATACCCCATGGGTGGACCTAGACCCAGTCTGAAATCAACCACAAGCCTAAAAGGGTCCATGATGTGTACCACACATCAATTTAAGTCCCAAATTATTTTTCTAAATCAAATTAATAAATACAAAGTATAGAATTTATTTATAAAAATAAATAATATAATAAAAACATCATGATAATTGAAATATTCTTATAGAGATCCTACCTCATTGTCATAGTCAACCATTCATCCAACATTGAACCTTGATTCACTCTATAACAGTCTCAAACACAATGGTAAATAATTACCTAAAAATAGGGCTCATATGAATTAGAAAAAGTGGAACAACTAAGTAAATCCAATTAAAAATAAAATAGATAAAAATAGAGTTTGAGAAAAACCTAGAGCTTCTATTTTCAGTCAAAATCAAATTAAATGATCCATTATTGATGTACAATTATTCCTGGAAGATAGGGGTGAACTTGGATCACTCCGTATTCCACTTGAAAATAAATGAGGGGGAAAATCGGGTGAAACCATATAATGGTTGGGAGGTAAAATATATAATTTTCCAACTATTACTAAGGTTTATACTTAATTCATACGATTCTAAAACCCGTGTATTAACCATGTGGTCTACACTATCTAATAGTAAACCATGCCACATTATTTATTTGACCATCGACAGAGTTTTTCAAAACGTGTGAATAGTATGTGTTCTCTATTTTCCAAGGGCGACCTCTATCCGCACTGGCTCTAGGACAACCACACATGATTTATGAACTATGATTCCTTCTCCATTCAGATAGATATTTATAGCGATTAGTTAGAACAAATTATTCTTCAAACATTCACTATACACTACAAGTACCATTTCCCCCATTTTTCGTGTACCCAACCCCTGAGACACTTTAGAGACAATCCAAACTCTAAGGGAATATCTCATTAATAGTATTTATGGGAATTTAAGAAAATTTTAAAAACAATCATACCTTATCATGGGTTAGGAATATTATAACCACCATATATAAAAGATCAATTAATAATATTAAATAGTTTACAAAATAATAATAATAATAATCTGAATTGAACAAAACAAAAAAACATCAAGTCCAAGATAAAATCTGATTCTAGTTAAAAGGACTCAACCTTTAGGACTATAGAAGGAAAAAATGGCTGATACATTTATAATAAAAATAAAATCAAACCACCGATCTATATATATATATATAACTTTAGGGTCTCTATCTATTTAAATAACAAACTCTCTCATTGAATGACCATGAATTGAACATAAACCTACAAAGAAATATTTTCTCTACAGATCCTTAGGGACAAAAGTTGGGTGTGATACTAACATCCTAGTAGGTTTTCACCATATTTTCTATGAATTTTTGTGTAAAAACATACTATAAATTCTAGTTTTAAAAAAATTAAAATGGATTTTATTTATTAATTTAAGAATAATAAATCAAGATGTTTTCCTAAAATTGGTCTTTCAAGCCGAATATAACTTTTTCAGCGATATTTATAAACCATTCATAAACAATACACTTTAAAAATATACATGTTAAAATTGTACTTTAAAACACAAAAAACAAATAGTATGTCAACTCCATAAAACCAAAAGGAAACCCCAAAATATAAATAAAATCAATCTACATAAGAAAAAAAATAATCGATAAGAGGAATCAATAACACATATCCTAAAAGAATACTATAATAAGGTGAAACATAAATGAATAAAAACATATTAAAGTGATACATGAATGATATTATTTAGAAATTCACAAACATCTAATGGGAATACTATAGAAAAACAATATTTGACAGCATCATTCAACTCATTAATGCATTACAGTACCAATAAATAATTGTATTCTCTAACCTCTACTCAATAATGGAACACCTTTATGACATATAACAACATATTATATTTATTAAACACAATTGAGACTAAATAGTTACTATCTATCTTCCCCCAGTAATATGACTTGGATCCACATGAGTATTAATAACGGGGGGTGGGTAAGTATAAACAAAGTGTCAACCAAAATCAATTCATCAAAATCTTGTGACAACATACCATATAAATAAATCATATAATGTGAATATTCAATAAAACAAGACCATAATAAATGTACAAACACATATGGGATAGCATTTTGGTACTTATAATTTGATAAAACCATCATATGGTTTCATATAGGCCTTTTATTTTCAACAAGAAATAATTTTTCAAAATCTCATTGAAAAATTATTTCTAAATCAATGTCAGTTAAAATCCCATTAAAAAGTTCCCAAAATGACTCAATGTCTTTTCATTTAAATATTTTTCAAAATAAATTTCATATACTATTTGGAAATCAAGAACCTTCTTTAAATTCATAAACATACAAAATTAAACCAATGCACCATGAAGTAGTAAATAATAATTCATAAGCCTACTTCACATATAAAAAAATATTGTTTATAACAAAATTTCCATAAAAATCCATAAAATATGACTATTTAAGAAAATAATTACTCGTGCCTTTAATTTAAATTACATGGACTCCTAAAAATTCAAAATATTTAATTAAAAAGTCATACTCCTCATGAATGTTTTTTAATATTTTACCGAAACGATATCATACACACTTATACATTAAAAACAAATCATAGGTCAATGTATTTCTTTTATTAATATTTATTTATGAATTTTAAACCATTTTAAAAATAATTTTTTTGCCAAAAAAATTATTTTTATATAATAAGAAATCGTGGTCAATGAATAAAAATGATAGTTAGATAATCGCCTACATAAAATTGACTTTGGTTGAAATGAATCATTGAATTTTAAAGACATTAGTACATAAAAAATGATATTACCACCCTAATATCAACAATATAAAAATTCATCAAACTATCACCACTTATTTTCTTAATGCCCTAATATTTTGTGAAATTTTTTTTTGAATTAATTTATTATTTTCAATATTTTTTATTTCATGCAAAACTAAAAATAGTTACTGTTATATTAAAGTTCAAAGTTATTCATTAATTATATACAACATCATGTTGAATTTGAGGAACATAAAATCACTAGACTAGATTTTGATACTTGAAACATAATGTTTGCCTTGTGTTATACACAATGCTAAATTATTTTTATAGCTTACATTACAAGAAAGATATAGTTTTTCCAAACTATAATGTATTATTATTATTATTATAATGTTAATATAGTTACCACCTATCCATTGGAAAATAAATTAAAAATAATTTTATTTAAATTATGAAAATGTGATTTTAATATATATAAAAAATAAATCCATTGGTTTTCAATAATCTATAAATGAAATTAAGAACTCTTTAAAAATAATGAAATTTATTTTCTATGAAAAATATTCTTCTTTGTCCAAACACCTTTTTTCTCAATAAATTAAAAAAGCCACTATTGAATAATGTTTTAAATAAAATTTATGTATTACATATTGAATAATTTTTTTTAAACTAATTAAATATATTTTATTGGTATAAGATAAGAATTAATCAAATTTTATGAATAAAATGATAGATTTTTTCAAAAGGGTAATTTTACCACCTGTTAATGTCAAACCCATTTTAAATATATATATTGAAACATTTATAAATTTTATATGAAAAAAATTAATTTTATAAATTATAATATCAAATTTTAATTTGGGAAATGTTTGTTATTTTTCTAACGAGTTTCATATTTTGATGAATTGTGGAAACTACTGAATTTCAATGGAAAACATATTTTTTGTCTAAATAATTTGTTGTTTTAAATTATATTTTTATTTATTTTAAACTATGATTATATAAATTTTATATATTTTAATCCAATTTTGTTTATTGGAATAAATTTCACTTTGAATTTGGATATAAAAACATTTCAATATTTTGAATGTCATCATTTTGAAAACTCATTTTGCACCCAATGTATCATATTAATTTTAAATTTATTTTAGCCATTAATGTGTTTTTATTTTTGAAAAATAGATTTAATATTTGGAATCATAAGTTCCAAATTTAGTAAATAGTCCCTTCTTATGATAATATGATTAGTAACTTGAGTAATTTTTATTACCACTATTAAGGGTATAATGGTTAATTAAGGGTAACAATAATAATATAAATATTTTAAAATTATCCTATAATTTTCCAAAAATTAATTAGTTGAAGTTAATTATACCCTGAACACCTAATTGTTTAAATTTAATTATTTAGTGGAAAAATTTTCAGAAAAAAAGACATATATATTGTTTAAATCAAAGAGAGTGAAAAAATATCAAAATATTACTTTTAATAAGTATAATATTTTCAATATGGGGTTAAATAAAAGATATTATTGACTATATATATTATTATAGAATATATTAGTTCTATATAAATCATGTATATTTATTTTTAATTTTTTGTGAACAAATAAGTATTCTAAATATTTACAAAATGATGAAGCAGTAAATACACAATTAAGGAAAAACTCAATTTAGTTATATTAAAAACATTAAAAGTGATATAATTGGAATTACTAAAGGATAAATACGAATTTTATAGGTCAACATGACATATTAGGGGTTTCTTAAAATAATTGGTTTGATTTTATCTTTATTTATTGAGTTTCTAAATGTCAATTTAATGTATAGTGTAAAAATTGACACTAATGATATATTATGAAAATAATATTTAATTATTTTAGTTACAATCATAAAATAAAAAATAAGGACAAATTGGAAAAATTATGATCTAAAATATCATATATGGAACATTGACGGTTAAATTGACAGATTATATATATAAATTTATACCTTTTCATATTAAAATAATTATTACCATTGTTAAGATTAATATAAGTTAATTAAGTGTTAATCAAAATGATATAGTTTAAAATTACACAAAAAAAATTCTGCAATATATTTAATATGGTATTACCACCATGTAACACATTATATTAGATTCACTTTTCATAAGGATGTATTTTTATTAAGATTTAATTTATTATAAATTTATCTTTAAGGATTTTCTAAAAGTTCCCCTCACCTTCATTATAAAAAAAACCTCCTCCATAATCTAATTTCTCGACATTGAATATTCTAGATAGTACCAAATATTTAAAATTATATTCTATAAATCCCAATACATAGACTATAATTTTTGGTCTTCCAAAAAGACCAACTCTATAGTCCTTTAGAGGAGATCTAAAGAGCCGTTTCGAAGAAGAGGTAGTCGCTCTAACTGATCACTCTCTTTTTATACTCCACTTTAACTCCTATGAATATTTTATATTTATCATAGAATACATAATTCATTATACTAGATATGAAGAAATTTTATTATGATTATGAAGACACCATTATATGACGCCTTTCCTATTGAACAAGAAGTTAAATATCGCTCATGCGTATGTATAGCTTACCATCTCTACATAGTGATACAAATAATTTTCCATAACTATAATTATTATATGGAAATTATGATAAATTTAATGTTTATATGTGTTATTTATGACATAATTATTGTTCTATAACTCATATATCACACATACCTTCTTGCTTTTCAATTTGTGGGAATGCAAAAACATCATTCATCTGTACAGAGGACTACCGCCTCATGAAGCGATGTGATTTGTTCACACTATACATGGAATGTATTAAGGATGGTTTTAAAAAAATATGTGACATATTTGAAATAAAAATTATTTTATAGTGATAATATATCATATAATTTTATTTATTTCAATTGGAAAACCAAATGGAAACAACGTTCTTGCGTAAGTACGACTAACCATCTCCAAAAACAATGCATTTTATTTTCTAACTCTAAATTTTATAAATATCCTTAAATAAATAATGAATATATATATATGATATTTATATCATGGTTATCAGTTTGTATATTATTAAATTCTGATCTATACAAGGCAACCTAGAAAAAAAATTCAAACCAAGTATGATTAACAAGGTGGTAACTTTAACATGAATTTCTTAATAAACAAGTCATATAAGGTAATATGTAAATTATATATAGTATTATATATATGAAAATGGTTAAGTTTTAGATGTATAAAAAAAATATATATTATTTATGAGGTTTTAATGTATACAAATGAATTCAAGACTTAAGGTAAGGGGATTTCTAGCCTCACTATTATTTCTACGAGACTTATTCCATATTCACCACTTGTTTCTTTTGTGCGGTATATATACTACCCAATAATATAATCTATGATCATTATCATTAAATTTATGGGTATTTACATATATGTTTTATGATCTATATTTCATGGGGTTTATAATTCAAAAGTTACCAAATCGGTAATGTAATTTTGTCACAATTTTCCATCCTTGAGACACATGTTATGTTGTGTAGATATATTATTTTAAATTGTATTTATACTTCCTTTCAAAAAATTTATCATGAATATAGTTTTTTTAATGATTTTATAATTTTTAAGTGATTTTATTCTCTCTTCTATCATAGATTTGGGTTCCTTCAAAATAATTTTTTTCTAAAAATTGTTTAAATTAAGTTTTTAAAAGATCATTTTATAATTTTCAAGGGAATGGTTTTCAAAAACAATTAAAATTGTTTTTAAATATTTCATTATAAATTTTCAACTTTATTTTTAATATAAATGGTTTGTTAAATTATTTATGATTTAAAATGACCAATTTAAATTAGAAAGAAGATTTTATTCAATAATTCATTCAAATGAACTTTTAGAACCATTTTTTGCTTAAGATAACAATATTTGATGTTGTTTATGATTTAATAGGGTTATTATTCAAGGATACTATCCATATTATTTCTATGTTTATTTTATATTTATGATGATTGATTTATTTTCTTGTCGAACACATATGTATGGTTTTAATTATGTTATGGGTTGGACCTATATGTCCCTCTAATGAATTAGGAAATTATTTGTATATCAGGAGATATAAATTGATGAAATGGAGAGTGAACCATGTTCAATAAAGTAATTTTTTCACTAAGGTTGTCTTGGGAGTAAACCTGGCCTATTAATATGGTCTTGGGAGTGATCTTTATCTACTAATATAGTCTTGGGAGTGAACCTTGACTACTAATATGGTCTTGGGATTGTAACTTGACTACTAATATGGTTTGGGGGTGAACCCATTCCACTAAGATAGCCTTGTTCACGAGCCTTGACTACTATAGAGAGAGATATATATATATATATATATTTATTTATTTCTGAAATTATTCCATATATTATTTATAGGTTAATATTCCATATCTTATTATCTTGAATCCCATATGATTCATTTATTTTGAACTGCCAATCTTAATGCCATGAATCCTTTATATGACCTTTGATATACCTAGTATGATATTCAAAGGTTCTACTTATCTTCTCATACCATTATTTTCATGTTTTTCATTTGTTTCTCCCATTTTTACTAACACTAATCATATTATCTCACATTTTATAATTTTTATTTTCCCCAATATATGAATAAAGGTATTATGTATGATATGTAAAAAAGTGTTCTCATTATTAAGAAATAAAAGGGAGAATATGTAAATATATTATGAACCATGTGTTTAGGATTATAATTTCTAAAAGGTACTAAACTAATGCGGTATTTGGGTGTGTGTTTGTGTAATGTATGAAATATTCCTCAAAAATGATGAAATACCAATGTACGTTAATATTGGGTAATTATTGTTGGAATCCAAGTAAAGTTTTAGTCAAAGTTTGGAAGCTTGGATGAGAAAAATTTAGTGAGTTCCCTAGGGATATTTCTAGGAATATTTCTTATTATATCTCTAAGGATAATCCAAATTTGTCAGAGATTAAATACGATATCATAATATAGAAATCATATAAGTTATTTTACATAGTTATGTGGTTTTTCACTATGATAAGTTTTTCTCATGCTATGATTTCTTGTTTTAGTTAGGGGTAAGAACAAGAAGGAATTTTGTTAACATTGAATGTGATGGAAAATTTAATTATGTGGAATAAAATATAATGTTCCTTAGATTGAAGGATTTTTTGTCATGCCTAATTAGTATTCATAGAACATGATAGAAAACATGCACCTTAAATAACTCTCAAACTCAATTAATAAGAGAAGGAAAGAATTTACTGATAATTCTAGTAATGGATACCAAAGAGGAAAGAAAATTCAGTTTTCATTGTGTTAAGAATGTGAGAAGAAATAACCAAATTGTTGTTTTAAGGGAATAAGAATACATTTTATGTTAGAAAAGAATTATACAAATCAGGTAACTACAAATGGAAAATAAATAGTTTAGTTAAGGCACAGTGTGAGATTATTGGACTCCCCAAGGTACTATAAATTGATAAGTGATTTAAATGTGGAAATAATGGGCATTATGACATATTATTTCAGTTATATTATTCTATTATAACATTATACGTGAATTATCAATAATCTATCCAATATAACCCTATATTTTAAATAATATGATCAAAGTCATGTATATATAGATTCCACCAATTCACCATTACACATATCAAATATAATCTATAATCAAACATCATAAGTAACTAAAAATCATATTTTGTTATTGTTTATGTAACTTTTAGTTAAAAATCACTGGGGGATGAGGTTCAAAGTAAAACAAGACCGCGTACATGCCTATCAATATATTTATGGGAATATTTAAAATGGTTACACTCATTTAAGGGTGGATTCCGGTTTCTCATAAATATTTTATTGAGGTGATTTTGATGTTAATGTGATATTTAATATTCTTTTAATAGAATAATATATCTTTGTGTAGATTCGTTTTTAATATATTTTTATAAATTATGAGGACATTGGTAGTATTCAATCATATCCTAATAGAAATTAAATATTCTAACAGTGAAGTCATTGTATTTATAATGGAAATCTAAACATGGTTTATACACGACTATATTTTGTTTTGTCAAAAATATATATGAACATATACATTATAAGTTTTTGTGTAATGAATTTTCTCATTATACAGGTTAGCTAATTTTTTTAGAAATAATGTTGTTTAGAAAAATAAAAATTTTAGTTCAATAAATACCTCACAATTGGTGAAGTGTGGTGATTATGGGATGGTATGTATAATATATATGGATAAAAAATATTGGTGATGATTTTTAGGTTACAATTCATGTATTATCATGGATATATGTATTGTTTTATTTCAATTTATGTTTTTAAGTATCCATTTTTGGTTAATTGTCTATTTTTATGTTTGAATGTAATATCAGTTTGATTTTATGGGGCTATTTCTAAACAACATTTTGTTACACTTATTTTCATTGGGTTATATTATTATGATTATATAGTAATATTTTAAATTATGATTAAATGCGTTTTCTTTTATTTAACGAAATTTTATAATATAATGTGAATTACATTTGAATTCATGAAAATAATGTTCTTATTTTGTGGTCTAGATACATGACTCTCTAAAATACTAGAATTGTGATCCATATTATCTATTGTTTTTTATATTAATGAAATATGTTGTTTTATTTTTTTATTTTTGAAATTATTTTATAAATTTTCATTGTAGTTAGTTTTTGGAAATATTTTTTTATCAATGTAATGTAGTTTTAAAGGTAAAATTGGGCTTGTTTTCATTGTTTTTCTTAGTATGTGATCAATATTTTTGTCTTATTTCCAATTTTTTTTGGTCAAATATGGTTTAATAATACAACTTAATCATGATGTGATGAATGATAAAAAATTTATAATATTAATTTTTAGATTTATTACCTACTAGAAAATCCAACTTTATTTTGTTCATTTCTCATGTGTTTCTAATGTTAGATATGATAATATGTTTTTTTGACATGGATAGATGTTATATATTATCTCTATAAAGTCACCTTATACATTTTACCATTCTTTTGTTGTATTAAATTGGATATTCCAAGAATATTAGGAAATATTTTAGGTTAAAAATTATTTTAATAGTCTTGTTCTTGGAAGAGTATTCAAAATATTTTGTCCATTAAGAGGGATAAGGAATTATTTTTCTATTATCAGGTGGTGATATTGGGAATTTCAATGTAAAAAAATTTCTTACCAATTTTTTGGGTAGAAGGACCTGCAGTATGGCCTAGAAAAGTATATTTTTAATTTTTTTGTTTAATTTATTAGTGTAGATTCTTCACATCCCAATTGTTGTCAGGGAAATTTATTATTATTAGTTGTAATTCACTTAATAGTTAATGATTTTATTAGTGATTAATGAGGAAATGTTAATTAATATATATTTTTTGGTTCAATACCTATTTATGGTCACTAAAAGAAGGGGTTTTTTAATTAGAATAATATAAGGATATTGTGTTTCCTTTCATTTCATTATTGTGTTACAGTGAAGGAATAAAAGTTTTTGATCAAGGAATGTTTGACATCAGAGAACCAATTATTTATTTTTATTAATTTATTGTAATTTTCATAGGGTATATTAGGATCTATAGGAGCACTAAGAAGATTAATGTTGGGTACCTCCTATATTTATTCATTGGATTCCACTGAATAATTTCCATTAATTTTTATTCCATGTTATAGTATACTTAATTGTAGATTTTTTATTTGATGATCCTATATTAGAGTTATTTTTTTATTAAAATTTATTAGTTTTTAAAGTTTACAAATCTTTAGGGGTAAATTTTGATTATCATATGTAAGGATTGATCCTTTGATCATAGTGTAATAGTAGAATTATTATATATATTCATGTTAGGTGATTAGTTGGAGTAAATTGTAGTATTTTGGATATTATTTTATCATGTGATGATGCTGTTTTATGATCAGAAAATCTATGAACATTTTTTGACACCATCCAAATGAGAAGCTTCAATTCTGTAATTGAAGAAATACTTGAATCATGGGTATTATTATCTATGAAAAAAATGAAGGACTAGAATGAATACATGAAGTATTTGTGTTCAAATCATGAGGGCTGCATAACCTCTAAGGGGATACACAATTTCAAGACTATTGGAAGCTCATGTGAATAGGCCATGCACTGTGCATGGTCAATGGTTGATCACATGAATCCCCTCATTAAAACATACATCTTCCAGTTAAGGTGTCCAGATAGATGTAGTGGACCATGCATAGGATACCCAATTATGTCCTCTAATCAAGTGATACACTAGAAGATATATGCTTAATAATATTATGAATCCCCTTATAAAATAAGTTCATAATACTGAAAGGGAGGAGGCTTCATCCATTGTAGGTTACAATATTTTACATATGAATAGAGTTAAAATACTCCAATGATAACTATCAATCATATGGAAGTCCATGGACATGAAATTTTGACCTCATGAAAGATCTTAGATAAGTTTGATTGATCTCATAATGGTCCCCAGACAATTCTACACCAATAATGAAAAAACTTTTCCAATAGGAAACATAATCATGTGAATACTCCCAGACATGTCATCGTGATCTTACGAAATCCTTTTGAATTTTCCATTTGATCATGCGATGTATCACATATGAGTGGAGAAACTATCCATGACCTTGCTTTTATTTCATCATAAGGACCATCTCTGATTAGGTGACTCCCTCATGGACAATGAATGATAAGGTCTTGGAAAATAGTGAGTAATATTTTTAAAATGGCCTCTTGAGAAGGGAATATGAATTTAGTTTTATGTAAAGGGGTTATGATTCTCATGAACAAATGATGACCCTTCAATAAGTTAGCTTTCTCTCATGAGATTCCCCTTACAAGCCAACTTGATCTTTCAAGAAACCCCTGACAAGACAGATTGATCTGGTGAAAGGTCTCTTAAAACCTTTCTTAATCTCACAAAGCACACCAAACATGTCCTCTTTGATCACACAAAATCCTTTTTATAAGTTCTTTTATCTCTTGAATACTATCATAAATGTTGTCAAAATTGTTAAAAGGTTGTTTGAAATGTCAATATAATTTTTTAAAATCCCATTTATATGCTAGGGTCTAATAAATTTGGAGATTATGGAGTGTTCTTACAACATTCATTTCCCATTCGGTTCCATGGGTAACCCATGGAAATATCATGTGAACCATGTAATGAAATTATCCCACTACCTAATGAATCCCATATATATGATATGCACACCTCACAAGGAGATATAGAACTGGGGTGGAGAGATCTATAAATCCCCCCCACCCCGAAAAAAAAAGCGACGAATCCTACATATGTGGGAGCAGAGAAGATAAGAATTATCAGAGCAGAAATCGAATCCATCACTAGGGTATCCATTATTTAAAATATATGGAATGGAAAAAGGGATTATAAAACATGAATATGTGATTTAGGTGATCCCCCTATATATCACGTGATAGAATTTTGGAACACCAGCCAGGTCATGAAAATAAATTAACACTTTTGGTATTCCTCCTATGAAAACTAAAATAATCAAATTCTTGATAAACATAATGGTATATATACAATAAATACTAAAAATATCTAAGAATTATGCTAATATAGATTCACTAATTTTTATAGGAGGTCATAATTTTCTTCTCCTGACTTATCTATATCATATGATGACAATTAGATATGTCATTAAGGTCCTCAAAGGTCCTTGGAACATGTCAGCCAAATCATGAAAATTCTTTTAGACATGTCATGAATAGTCATTTGAGGGCCTCTAGACATGAAAACAAAGTCTAGTAAGGTCATCCAGACTTGTCGGCCAAGCCTTGCAGAGTTCTCTTGAAATATCAGCTGAGTCATCTGAATCCATCTATACATTCCAACCAAATCATTTGAAATCATCTGAACATTTCATCCTTAGTCATGCAACCCACATGGATATGTCTGTTTAGATCACATGAAGACCCTAATATGTTTCAGTCAGGTAATGCTATATTATTCAAAATATGTCAATTAGATCATCCAACATACCCCTGAAATGAAATCTTTAATCATGCAAACAACCCTATAAAATTCTAGCCTTGTCATAAAAATGATTAGGATATATCATATAGATGATTTGGACGTATTGAATGGACACGTAAGATATGTCATAGAGACAATCATGAAATGTCAGGAATAGACACTCTGACATTTCAACAATGTTAGGTAGACACCCCCGGACCAGATAACTATGTCCATTATAAATATTCAATCATACCTTGAACATAACAATGAGGATTATTGATTGTTTTCAATACATTATATGTATGATTCCTTAAAAAGTCTTGAGCTCTTGTGGGGAACCAATAAGATGTATGTCCCTCAATGTCTTAGACACTCTAACTTGTGGGACCAAAACTCTTTTATCAGTTCCTCATTATTCCTCATTCATCAACTGATTGATAATTATATTGAATTACAAGAACTGTGATTTCTTCTATAAATAGGATATATAAGACACCTACCATAGGCCCATGCTCTAAATCATGTACTCCTCTTGGGATTCCCTAGTGCATTAGTCATGTATCCATATACAATGATTCTTGTCACTAATAGAGCATATATCACATGGTCTAATTGATTTGAAATGATTATATTAATCATATCATAGTTCCCCCCATTTCTAGGGAAACCTTAGTGTGTAAGCCCCATTCAGTGACATGATATGATTTCCCATACACAAGAGAATACACCCGAGAATATGTCTCGAAGTCATTCCCATATTAGTAAACCCATGGGGAATTACCCTCATGGGCATTAACTATAACTCACCAACCATCAACAGGTTGAGCACATATTGAACCATGACAACACTTATTCATATTATAAACTAGATACATTGGATTACTTCTTATTGATCGAGCTCCATACCTAGTTTCTATGTTCCCCCATATAATCCTTTTTCACAGAATTCTATACATCATAGATTAGGGAAATTATGTGGGTTTTGATTCTTATTGTACACATGATACGTGGGAAACCTCATGATTCTTCAGTCACATCCTTGAAATATCAATCACCTCCATGGATGGTTGTAAACTCTAGATTTCCTGGTATTATGGATTTAAATTATAAAGAGTTTCCCATTATTAATAAATAATAGGAAATAGATATAGAACATCATATACATACAGATTGTCTCATTGATAAAACCATAATTACATGTAAAAGGATCTAACACCCGATCATTCTATTAGGGTAATTTATCTTCTATTAGTATTTTTAGTATATTCATGAACATATCGTAAATCTATATAAGAGTCTATAAAGAGGAAATAATTCTCCTTAAAAGGGTATGATGAACCCAAAATCTCATCCAATCTACCAACTGATTTTATAGGTGTCATTGGGTGTATAACCACATATGATAGCCTACCCTTTGAATGAATATATGTACCTTATTATGGATGTGGGATCCATTGTATGGGTCTAAGAGATAAATTTGAGGAAAACTACATAGATTATTATACAGACATAATTGAACTCCCACAATCAACCCTAAAATAAGAAACCAAAAATGGTAAGCCTATTATGAATGCATGTAATGAAATTATAATTGAATAATTATAGGTTTTGGGTGCCCTGTCCCCTAAACCTGGTGAACCACACATTACTTAGTAGATCAAAATGGTAAACATGATGTGAATCTATTAAAACATAAAAACAATCGGTTGACCATGTAGAAAACCATTTTTTTGTTTATGAATGAAATTCTTTTGAATATGATTTGAATATCTCATACCAAATAATAATGGATTTACCATCCATCAAACCATTTTTTTGCATTTCCATGAAAAAACAAAAAAAAAGTGGACCTGATGCGAACCACTCAAAAAATAATCATAATCCATTGACCATGGGTTGAGAAATTTTTATCTGTGTATCCTATAAAAATGAAAATTATATTCCTCACATGAAATACATAATAACTAGGGTTCCCAAGAAATTAGTCTATTCTCACCATGATAAGTCCACATTATAAAAATGGTAAAATCAGGAATAATAAAGGACAATTGTGTTATTTGTAAAAATAGGCTTGATAAAGTTTCACACTTGTGATGTGAAGGAAGAATCATTACCTAAAACAATCACTAAGGTAACTCCATGAGTTAGACTATATCCTTCACATAGAGGTTCCCCAATATCTCTATTAAACTATTCTATGAAATAGCTAGGAGGTGAGCTGACGTGGTGAGTTAGCCAACAATCACCCAGATTACATCATATACCATGGATGTATGTGGTAACCCTATCATGAATTCCATTGATATACCATTCTACATCCACTCTAGAACATGAAGGGGTTGAGATAAACCCAATGAAACCTTGTTCTCAGCCATCACTTATTAAAAATTGAGGCATTAGTAGACAACATCTGCAACACAACACGTCATGCTTTGCCACAAAACACATGCTAGAGGTTTTGTTATATATTTTCCACAAATGGATGTACCACTAAAGAGGATGTATGAAAATCTCTCATCTCCTCCTCCTGCAATGTCATAGCAGCCATCAGCTACCGTATGAAAAGGATAGAATGATCTCAACCTTCAAAATACCCATTTAGAGCATGTCCTATGTATATCTTAGTATGAAAGGATTCATAGTTAGTAACTACACACTGAGTATCCCTAACACACTATGAAAGTGGTGGGGTAACAACCATCAACAAAATATTTAAATCATTATCCTTGTCTAAAAAGAATTTTACAATAAGGCTAACTACTCTAACGCCTCAAATAATAGTTCAGAACAAGATATCCTTCCGAGAGAATCATCTTCTATATTCCCCTTTATAGGAGTATATAAAATATAAAATATATAGTGCTAAAATAAATCTAGTATCATCTATGGATAAAGATAAGATTCTTCCAAGAGAAGATATACTTGAGACTCTAGTGGTCATAGTAAACAATAAATCACTCACATGTCAGGCATCATCTCCACATCCTTCAAGTAAAGACTACTACTACTTACTCCATATAATGGGTTACATAGTTCATAACATGTGGTCTCAATTGAAATTAACCGTAGGCAATATCCTCCTAAATGTTCCTCATAACACATCCATATATGGACCCTAATGCATCATATAACACTATGTATTCAACACCATCCACTAGAAATATTATGATGGGATAACTTTTCAACCTCTTACTCAACTCCTAAGAGAACATCAGAAAAGAGTCTTTCTACATGAAAGTCTTACACTTATGTTTTAATAAATTCAAGGGTGCCACCACTCTAGAGAAATAAAGTAAAAACCTTTGATAATACCCTTATAACCTACAGAATCTACACACCTCGACAACACTCTTGGGTGGATCCTAAGAAATCATTTCCTCAACCTTTATTGGGTCTACTAATACTCATATCTCTGAAGTGATTTGTCCTATTAAGTGGATCTATCAAATAAGAAAATGAAACTTTGAGAGATTCCCATAATATTGGTTCTATTTGATCCTGTCCATGACCATCCTAAAATATCTTGTGTTCTCCTCCTTAGACACTGAGTACACTTGGATGTCATTGACGAAGGCAACCAAAAAACTATTCAATAAGGGTTGAAAGATATGGTATATGAGTCTCATGAAGACTGTTAGGGAGTTATTTATACCGAAGGGCCTCACCAAGTACTCATAGTGAATATAGAAACATATTAATGTTGTCTTTAATATATCCATGTATCATACTCATAGCTAGTGATAGTAAACTCTAAGGTAAATCTTTGAGAACCATCAAACCCCTCTCAAATGATCAAATATGTCATCGATCCTTAGTAGAAGATACTTATTCATCACAGTCACCATGTACAAGTATAGGTAATAAACACATAAACTCAAGCCCCTAGTCTGACTTCTTGGTGAATAACACTAGGGATTCTTCGGGGGAAGCACTAGGTATAACAAATACATTCTCCTTCTAGTCCTCCAACTACACCCTCAACTCATGAATATTTGTGGGATCCATCCGATATGCTGGTGGAGATATCGAGGTTATACACAGATGCACATTAGTGAAGATGTCTTCTCTTGGAATGGAGTTAATCTTGGTTTGTCCTCATGAAAGACTTTATCACACTTCACCACCACCATTGGAAACTGGTAGACCATATCATCTACTTCTCTAATTGTCATGAAATACAAATTGAGAGTAATAAGATGTAGTCTTCAATGACTGATCCCATTCTCCTATGCCATGGTTTTCTTTCCACCAACATAGGAAAAACTGATCCCATCAATGAAAAAACAAATCCTCCACCTAAAACAGTTAATATGGGAATGAATTTTGGATAGCCATTCGATAAATATGTTTATTCCATAAGGCCTCATCCATGCTATAAATAGATACCATACAAAAATATCACCTATACGCATCATATTTCACTTCAAACACAAGTGTGAAATTGATGAGTCACCATCTGTTGTATTCTCCAACCACAATGTTTGAGCCAATGGCTCCACTTGAATTTCAAAGTCTCTAACCAGGGAAGGGAAATTGAAGGAATGACTTGAACTCATGTCTATCAATACTATATCTAATGTATAAAATAATATATCTTACTTATTATCATCCATAGATCCTTAAAGTATTTGGACACTATAGTATTTAGTTTTCCACATCTCTAACCAACAAATCTATGAGCCTGGCGTGGACAACCTAGTGGTAGTGGTGGTAATAGGCCAGACCTTGGACTGCATCCTTCTACTATGTCTACCCCTATTCCATGTTAATTGCCATATAGACCACCCTAATCCCACATAGGACTCTACCTCAGTGTTCCCTTTACTGTCTCCAGATCAGTTGAACGATGGGTATGGAAGTCCCTAGAAATATTTCATGACCATCACACGAGAAACACTACCTCTCCCTCAACTGATTAAAGCCATCCTGAGATCCCTATGATGGTGGTCCTAAGTCCTAGGATCACCTCCAGATGCATAAGACATACCTAGATCACTATAACTATCACTAGGTACATTCTTACAGGGTCCTAGCTCCTTGGTTCCCACTATCAACACCCAATATTAGTGACTACTCTGCCAGGAAGCACTTCACCACTAAGGAACCCCTCAAGAACCCCGACATAGGTGATAATGAAAAGGGATACCAATAAAGACTTTATTTCCAAGTTCAATCCATACATAAAGGTTATCCAAAAAATAGTTCATGAACTATATCCATAGAGTATCATTAGAGATCAATAAACCTCACTAATTACTCTACCACAGTTCAAATTCCTTTTTATAGTTGAAGATGTTCTTATATGTGAACCAATTATAATTGGCAAAAATAAAACTCATGCCTGAAGATACACACAAAGTCTAACCAAGGGAGTGTTTCTCATCTTATGACAAATTCACTAGGATTCACCATTTCCCAGTATATCCATAAAGAAGACTCCCCATGAGGACTACTATATGATCAAGAGGAATTCTCATAAGGTGTAAAAAAGGAGTGACTGCATGTAGCTAGTCCTCAACCACCTATGGGACAATCTCAACCTAAATCCATGGAGTTCACTGCCACTAGAACTCATGAAGTGAACTCAGCCTACATGTATGCTTTGCTGGAACTTCAAGACTAAGTTGCATCTCAATGGGTGCTTGTATAGAAGGTAAACCACATGGAGGTGTTATCTCCTGTATAGCCCCATGTATTTATGCCTCAACCCTTAGTGGATCATTCCCATGATCATGTAGTGGAATCATGGATGGAAATATTCATAGAGGAATACTCAAATAAAACATGATACAACACGATGAAAAAGCATATCTGGGGAGATGACTCAATATAGACATGTAAACCACAACTTATTCCTATATGATGCATGTTCAAATGTTTTACATGTAACCAATGTCTCTATGTACCGACTGAAAAGGTAGGTAATCGGTTTATGGGTGTATAGATATGTTGGCCTACGCACCAGCATTGGAATCCCTAGCCACAAATCTAGATTCAAAACACATAATTCCATTTCCCCTAATTAATCTCACAAACTTTGGTCCTATGGTAGAACTGAATCCTTTAATACAACTCTATCTTGAACTAACCCATCAGGGTCCAACCCTTCACTACCCTATGATGGCCTCCAATATTCCATGGGAAAGAAACCAGTGTCGAGTAAAAATATCCAAAAAATGGGAGGCATTATCATATTGTAATTATACACACACAAAAATATATATAAACCCATACAATTATGAAATGTAAATCAACTTAATACAATGCATGCATACATTTATAATCCAATAACTAGTCTATGAGAGTAATGAAATGAAAGAAGAATATTTTCCAAATAATTTCCCACACAAAAATTGTAAAGAGTCCAACCTACTTTAATGGTGAAAACTATGATCAAATGAAAGATGCCAAAAATACATTAGTTCTTCTAGATCAATATATAATCTATATGTTCCATCTCCTCCTAGAACACTATCCAATGGGTCTTCATCTACATAAGACATGAAACATTTGGAAAAAACCCATATAGGGATGATTATAACATTATCTTGTAGGACTACTTGAATTTACTAATCACAAAGAATCAATTAAAATCATCTCAATGCAAATATATAAAAATCACTATATAATAGAAAACACCAATATATACTCATAAAGGAAACTACTCCATCAAGTGATCACAACCAACTTCCATCCATTGGATTCTACTAGAATTTATTCTCATTCTAGGAGAATAAACTCCACAACCATGCCATCATTAGAGACACTAATTAAAGAGTTAAATATCATTGGGCCCCACCCGAGAAATCTCATTGATCTAAGAAGACCATGATACTCAGATAGGGGGTCATAACTAGAATTTCTATGGGGAACCACAGACCTAATCTAAATCAATCCACTATTTATGGGATCATAGAAAAATGATACATGTGAACCATACCAATATTGACTTCTAGATGGAGGATCAACACACTACTCAGGCAGGTCATGCCAATTCAACAAACCCCACCTTGGGTATAAAGATGATAGAGGATCTCAATTCAGTATGATTGAGGGATTCCATTGACTCTATCTAAGATTCATATTCTAAATGGGATCACAATCTTATTATTTAGATGTAATGTATCACAATTTACTCAAGGGAGTGACATAAAGAGAAACAACAATCAACTAAGACTGGTCTAAACTAAAGAGATAAAGAGCTCCATGATGTCTCTAAGCGATCACACAATGTTTAAGTCATATACATGGTGATCCTTGATCAAACTGGATCATAATGTGTGGTTATTCCTCACACTTTATGTAAATATAGATATACACAACATGTAGGTAGATTACACAGCTTGTAGAGATAACTCGATACCCTGCAGGTATCACCTGGTCATGCTTGTGTACCACTTTTCGTGCCATTATATCAAACCCTGTACCTGGTCATGCCTCTGTAAACCTGGTCAGGTCTATTTTTGAGTACTTGGAATGCCCGTTCCCATGAACCCATGGTTGTGTATCTGTACACTTCGATGTACACACCAAATTGTCATGATGGTTCACAATGTTTGTGACCATGTCACATGACGTGTGAAATTTTACTCATCAAAAAAACCCTAGAACTATATCTAGGGGACCCCACCCAACATATAATCTTGAAACACATGTCATTTACAATGATATTTACCAGATCTATCATGGTCTCTTCCAAGTCATCATGCACATTGTTCGATCAAATAACCTCATAAGAACATATATATAGGAGGTTAGATGAGACTTACTATCATCTCCCACTGGAATCTGGGTTCAGGTCTTCTTCGAAAATGATTTTTCGATCCAATTCATCCATGCATGTCAAAACTGGGAAGCACAAGAACCAAATATCCATTCTGATCCAACATTAATCTCCCTCCTTCAACATCACACAAAGATCATAGGCTTGATTATGAACCACACTAGCAGTATCGATCTATTGTGCCAAAAAATAATCATTCAATGATCAAACACACGATATTCATTGAACCATGGGACAAAAAACCCTGGAGATTACCATATGAAGAAATGGGGGAGAAAACCACAATCCAGAAAACATGAGGGAAAAAACTCATCCTTTTTACATTCCCCCTCAATCCATTTTCATATAAGAAGGACAAACAAAGAGGTAAAACATCACAACTAACAAATTAATTAAATCAATTTAAATCTACATATGATGTGTATATCGATTTTATTCATTGAATTAATCCACATTCATTTGGGATTAAAAAATGTTATGGAAAACACAAATCAACATCCTACCTATAGTTTGGATCGATAATTGATGAAAAGAAGTTCTCTGCTATCGCAATTGAAAACACCCCCAAACTCCATTGTCACAATGATCCACGATCTTGTCTCGATCCATCATCATTCAACCAAATCACTCCCCAACAGTCGTATAGGTCTCTAGGGTTTGGGGGTAAAACCCTAATAAAAATCCCATTACCATATATTAAATTTAGAATAGGTCATTGGGTTAAATAAAATAAATATACCAATTTAAATTATCAATTTTATTAATTTTGTGCCTGTGATGAATTTTTCTCAAATAACCCACATCGACAAAGGATAAGATGTGACTAAGTTAATAAAAACATTTTAAACTCAATGGTTCCATTATATTTATGACCTAAAACCCTAATCAGGATTTATAGAGTGACCTAGGATTAACATACATTGATATTACATCATTTTAGATTAATATTTAGTACATTACAAAAATACATGCCTGAGGACAATAATTGTTTAGTGTCGTTGGAATCATAGAACGCATTCTTTGAGTTTGGTGAAAGATGTTCAAAATATCCCTTATAGATCTTCCACATTATTAATCTAACTTGAAAACATTATTTTTATATTAGGTAAATGAACCATAATAAAGAGGATAACATGAGTTCTGATTAAGGTTAAATGAAAGAAATACATAAGCATAATATAAACACAAGTGTATAATAACAGGATTATAACATTTTAATATTATAACATACAAAAATAGATCATTATCATGATACATGACATAAATATTGGTATTTAATAAGACATGAATCATAATATAATCAATAATATAAAAAATATGAGAATATCGAATGCCTACGACATTGAATTTTTTGTGGACACATAAAAACGAAACATCATTCACTTGAAGTGAAGGCACATTGAGAAAACATAACATGGAACATCATAGGGAAAACACATGTTGGGAATGACATACCACCATCCCCAGTCATAGTCCTTTCCTTGTAAGGGATCAGGTTTTCCCATATTCCAATAGTGGATTAGGACTCACCATATTCACATTTTAATGGGGACTATAACAACTGGGCCAGACACACTATCATACACACTTATATTATATTCCTTGTAAGGGTTCATGTTTTCCCATGTTCCCATTATTATGGTGGCAACACCTACTGGGTGGGACACACCACCATCCCGAGTTTTAGTCCTTTTTTTGTAAGGGATTGGGTTTCCCACTTTTCTAATAGTGGATTGAGCCTTTTGACTTGAATCCCATTATTATCTCATGAGAAATATATCTTTACTCAATGCATTGTAGAGATATATGGGTCCCACGAGTTACATAATAAAACTATACATACATGTTCCAATAGATAATAAAACATGCATCATATCCTGACCCATAAAAAGGGATGGGTTTCATAAGATTCATATCATAACCCATGAAATGAAATGGGTATTATAAATATTCATTCATATCATAACCTGTGGAATATATATATGATTTATAATTATTTCATCAAAGAATAAACCATGAAAGGAAGCAGGTTTCATGATCATTTATCATGTTATAACACGTTGAAGTGAAGTAGATTGTATTAGAATATAACCGATGAAAGAGGAATTGGTTACATAAACATATAAACCATGAAATAGAATTGTGTTTTCATAAACATCATGCCATAAAAACATAAACCATTAAATGAAATAATATGAATTGAACCTTTGATCATTTCCCAAAAAAGAACGAGTAATATCAATGGATATCATCTTAGATGAAAATAAACTTGAAATATCTTCTACATAAATTTCTTGAGAAATATACCCTTTCATATTTTAAAAAGTATTTTTGAAACATAAATACGTTTTAAAACCAATTTCTTTGAAAATTCATTGAAAACATCGATTAAAGACTTGAAATCATTTTAAAAACCTTTTTTCTTGAAAAATTATAAAAGAATCATGAAAAATATTTGAATAATATTTCTTTGAAAAAATATAAATGATTATTTTAAATCATTGAACACATTTTATTTTATAAAAACATTTTTAAAAAATATAAATGAATCTTTTAAAATCATTTAAAACATTTTTTCACAAAAATTTTTTTTTTGAAAAAAACATTTCATTGAAAACCAATTGAAAATTAATTTTTTTTCCAAAATATTAGGATTCATTTTATTTTAAAAAATTACTTTAAAAAATGACAAATGAAAAACTAATGAAATTATAATCATAATGGCAGGTGGGACCATACATGTTGAACATTCCTTTTTCACCTTAAAAGTTTAGAATATCAACTTGATCAGAAAATGAAAAGAATATTCATTTTAAAAACATTTTTAAAAATTTATTAAATTATTAAAAAGTTCCTTTAGAAATCATAGGATTAAATTAAAAAAAATTGAAATTTTTTTATAGAAAACACTATTTTGAAGGAACACAAATTTCTGATCGAAAGAAGAAAAAATGTCAAATTTTAATAAAAAACCTTTTTAATTATCTTATGTACCAAAGAGTGGAAAACTGGTACCATTACATGGATATATAATTCATATCCATATGTTAAGATACTTTAGGATAGTTCTTGATAATTGGATAATTTGATTTCATCAATGGAATTATAGTCATAAACAATCTTGATAAATGATGAGATTAAAGCGATAAACTGTTACCACATTGGTAACATTAAATATCTACAGAAATAATAAAAATAAATTTAGAATAAAATATCACGATAATAATTATACTCATTATATAAAATTTTAAAAGTAAATATATGTACATACTAGAAAAATATAGGTGCATAACATGGCATGTATTGTAAATAAGGAAAATTGAGACAAACATACTTTACCGATTTGGTAACTTTTGAAACATAACCCACATGAATGAAATATCATAAAATGGATATTTAATACCCTTAAATTTAAGTATAATAATAATATGATATATCCATGTGTATTATACACACCAGAAAAATGAAATAAGTGGTGAGTAAAGCATGTATCTCATGAAAATAAAAAGCTAGATGAAACTCCCTTAACTTAAGTCTTGAATTTATTTGTACAAGTTAAAACCTCATGTATAATAAATATAATTTTATTATATATATACCAATTAACCATATTATTTTATATAATACCTTATATTATTTTTATGACTTTATATTAACCGTTTATTAACAAATCTGTGTTAATGTTACATTTTTGTGTAGGACCCGCTTTATTTTTCATAATTATTTTGAATTATTAGTGTTGGTCCTATTTTAAAATAATGATTTAATTATTTAAATAATATAAAATTTTATTTATATATCAAATATATTCATCATATAAATATATTTAATAATCTTTAAATCATTGAAATATAAAATAGAATGCACCGTTCGTGGAGATAGTAGGTTGTACGTACCAATGAATATTGTTTCCATTTTTTGGTCATGTTGAAAGAATGAATGTAAATGACACATATATATTATCATTACAGTATAATTATTGTCAAATATATATTATATACATTTAATAAACCCATAATTAATTCATTCCATGTAAAGTGTGGACGAATCATATCGCTTTGACAAGGTGGTAGTCCACACTTCAAAAATTGATGTTGTTGTATTTAAATAAAATGGAAATAATTAAGGTATGTTTTATATGATAATTATAGAATCATAAATAAATAATAAATATAAAATAAATATCATATAAAAATATATTTTTCATCATAATTCCTAACCATGAATTGTGATAATTAAAAAACGAACAACATCGTTTCATGAGGGGGTAGTTCATGGTACACAAGATTGGTAAGTCTGTCACCCATTAAATGGATGTGTGTGTAAGAGTAGGTAGAAACCTTATAATAACATCATTTTATAATTTTGAGGATACATATTTTATTATATAATCATGGAATAAGAATATTTTATGATGATGACAATGAAAATAAAACAAAGGATCTTGAGGAAAGATGTTAACTCTTCTTTTGGTAACTCATCTTGGGTTGCACCAAAGAGATTCTTTGGTTGGATTGATTCTAGAAGGAATGATTCCAGGATTAAGTTATGGATTTTGGGAGATCTTTTGAGAATGTTTTTATGAGATAAAGTGTCTTGAGAGGTGTAAGTAAGGGGAAGAATAAATGCCTTTTTATAGTGGAGGAGGAGTGGTGTTCATGTAAATATCAAAAGGTAAGACCTAATGGGAGGTCTTTTATACCTTATGTGCTTCACAAATGGACAAATAATAGATTAATATCAATTTATGGAAGAAAAAATCAATAAATTATAAAATTATTTTCATTTCAATAATTGTTTTCCTTAACCTTTATGTTTTCTTATATTTTTCATTTTGATTTGTTATTTAGGTAACTAGTTTTGTACCCTATGTAATTTATACATTTAGAATCAATTAAGGTTTGGTTTATTGAAAAATATAATAAAACGTGATTATAAATATTATTTATAATCATAAAAATAAAAATATCATGTGTGTTAGAAATTAATTTTAAAATAATAACATGTAATGCGAAAAAACATTCATTTAACCCAAACCATGATAACAATGTTTTTACTATTTAGAAGTACAAATATTCATTATAAAAGGAAATTTTATCCACTAATATACCATATTTTATATATATTAAAACTTAAAAATCACATGAATAAATCTAGGATTTTTATTAATTTTAAATCTTTTAATAAAATATAATTTATTGTAAAATAACATTAATTTCAATTTTGGAATTATTTATTTTATTTTTATTTAAAAATACCAAGAAAATTATTTGAATTAACAAATATTAAGTTAAAATATGTGTTGAATAATATTTTAATATACCAAAATATTTGAACACAATAATTCAACATATTGACTCTACTTTTAATTTTTTTTAAAATCATTTAATTTATTTAATTATTAACTAAATAATCTATGTGTTAGCGTTTGATTAGAATTTAATATAACTAATTCATCTATAAAAATTAATGATAAATCATTATGATAAAAATATTTCATTTTTATTTAATAATTATATGTATAATTGAAAATATTTATTTTTCATATCTCAATGTTTTAAAAATGTTAAAGGTAAGGAAAGTTCCTTTTTTGTCTTTTTCCTTACTTAAATTATAAAATATTTAGATTTTATTAAATAGTAACCCATTAACTAATAAAATTAGAACCATTTATCGATATATTCTAAATATGGTAATCTAATGGATTTTGGAAAAGTGTCTAGGTCATTTTTTCCCTTATGTTCAATGTTTAGTCCCTTAATTTTACCTCAATCATGGTAGATAATTTTAATCACATTCACAATTTTTTTTGTTCAAAAGTTTAATAGATATAATTATAATATAAATATAATACTTATTAAGATCATTTATGTATTTTATATACATTTAATTCATCGAATTAGAAAAATTAATCTTAAAGCTAATCCTGCAGATGTTACGGGAGAATGAGTTTTTAATGGGAAAAGGACAAAAGATTGAATTTTTTTATATCCAATTTTAATGTGAAATTAGTTCTAATTAGCTAAATTGGATTAATTTATATTCAATTTTTCTAAATAAACTTTAAATTAAAATTAATATATTAATTAAATATGTATGTAAATTAGTGGAAAAAGATGTTTTCAATTGAAATCCATTATTTTTCACTGTTAATAAAAAATTAAATATTTCAAAAAACAGTAAATAATTAAACCTAACCAAATTTTTTAATTAAGAATTAAAATATGTTGTTTATTTTAAATAATTCAATATTAAAATTTTATAAAACTAATTTTATTATTATTCTCAAAATGACATGAAGAGGAGTTAATTTGAAAAATAGTATCTCCAAACATATAAAGTCATTTCAAAAAATTATATATTTTATCATCATTATGTTATATATATATATATAATATTTTAAAACTTGTTATTAGTATTCATATTACAAATTATAATTATTATGTTATAACTATCTCATTTAAAAAATTATAATAATAAAATGATGTTTCATTGAAACCTAATATTGCGTGTAATGCAAGACAAGTCTGTGTTGTGTAAAGCACAAACATAAGTTGTTGGAGAGAATAATACAATAAAAAATTAGTGCTTTAATAATAAAAAGAAATATATTTTTATGTTGTGTGAAATGGAAAATGTCCAAATGCTTATATTAATTTGTTAAATAATATTTCACAAAATCTTTGGGTGTTACATTATACCCCCTTAAAATGAATTTATCATAGAAAATTAATCTTGGTTATCGATGGTTTAAAAGATGAATGTTTAATTCCAATAAACCCACATCAAAAAAGTGAATGCTCAAACATACTTTTAAAAATAAAAGTTGGACACATTACGGCTACCCCAAGTAACTCATAACTTGTTTTACACATAAAAGAACCTTGGTGGGAAGTGAAAATATGGACTTAAATGAAATGTGTAAATATTATTAGGGGGTGATTTAGGTCATCAATCAAAAACTAGTGAATAATCAATGGAAAGTTGAGGGTCTCAATTTCATAAATTTTTGTTAATTTAAAAGGCCATAGGTTCAACCAAAATTAGGGTATTAGGATAACATTTTATTTTTAGTTCATTTTCCTAAAGTTTAATAATCTTAATGAAAAAATACACTTTCATGATTTTAGGACAATGACATCCTTTTTTTCGGTGATCATTTGCAAATTTAGCTCTTCTTTTAAAATATGAAGGTGAATTTTCCATTTCAAAATCATTTTCAGGTCTTGAGATCTACAAATATAATGATAGTTCATTCCATATATAAAAAAGGTTATCAAAAGTTATCTAATATACAAAAATCCACATATATAAAGATAATACATTAATATCTAAAACCTCATCTGAAGTTTAACAAAAACCATTCCATAAATGGTTAAACTTATAACCCTTCCTGATTATGAGAATAAAAAACTTTAGAAATAAGGACACGAAATCATCTTAAAATTGATTACACATGTATAATTAAGTATATTATGGTTATTAAAATCCATGATTTTAAATACCCTCATCTTATATTCTCTTAAAACATGGAAATAACATAAATTTGCATTAATATTTTTTAAAAAAAATGCATTCTTCCTTATTCCAAATATTAAAAGATATATTTCTTAAATATAAGAAGATGTAAAGTCTATCCATGATAACATAATCCACTGTTTCAAAAAATCTTTTATCAGTTCAGATGTCATGCTTACTATATAATTTACTTTATCATTATCATCGTTGATGTTTCTATATAAAATATAATTTTCTCATACTCAAGAACATGTTAAGGGTTATCTTCCCTTAATATAATATCTCTATTAAATGAATTTTTTTGATCATCAATATCATTTTATACATTATTGGAAATACTTAAATACAATATTTTGAAAAAATATTAACAGACTTCATAGTTCCTATAAAATATTCTTTGAATTACAAAAACATATATAGTCTGATCTTCCAAATTTATTCCCAAACAATTACTCAGGCTTCATCAACTTCTTCCTTGATACCTAATTCCTAGATTATTAAATATGAACCATGTATTAGGATTCCTCAACCTCAATATAATCATTCTTCTTACATTTAATGTATAAAATACTAAAAGAATATCCCATATTTTTCACATGTCATTTTTGGCCTATTAATCATCAAAATTATAAACAATAATCGTGTTTATTCTTATTTATCTTCATTATATTTAAACATAGGAAATAAATTGTTATTATTCCAATACACTCTACATCTAAAACATTCACCATTAACCGAGTTCCTTCGAGTTCCTTCTGTTTACTAAAACATGAAAATGTAGGGTGAGAAATACTGATCACAGTAGAAAACCTCATATTTATGAAAAAATACATATATTATGTCTAAATAATGACACATACTTATTTAATTTATAAAAAATTAGGGGTTTTCTAGTTTATTTATAGTAATACTCTATTTAAATCCTTTATGATTCTTTGTAATGGGTTTTGGAATTCCCAAATCATATCCCTCAGGAGTGTCAAATAAGGTGCATATTAAGGCCCATAGTCATGTACTAGGTCATGCTCGAGTAAGATTTGATGCACCTTGTAAAAGTTTTTCACCAAGGTACATCTATTCCAGGACCACATACACTTATAGTATCTATATAGTGATGTATTTTAAGGAAACTACTGTCTCTAACAATTACCATAATTCTAGGAAATTTTCTTAAACATTAAATCATTCTTTGACTTATCCTTAGAGGCACCCCTAAATATATCTTTAGAAGTATACATCGAGATCTTGCTAATGTTTTCTCATTATATTTTATAATGTTTGAATAAAACTTTCCCTTAATACCTAATACAGTGACTCATGATTAACATACATGAATGTTACATCATTTTAGATGAATATTTAGTACATTACAAAAAATACATTCTTGAGGACCATAATAGTATAATGTCTTTGGAAACATGGAACAAATTATTCTAGTTTAGTGAATGATATTCAACATCTCCCATAAAAACCATACTATTTAGTACTTCTACTAAAAAAAATTCTTATCCTATGGAGAGTAATCATAAGAATGGTCTGAGCTCGAATGCATAATAAGGACGAATGAATTAAATACATAATCATAATATAAACATAACTGTATGAGAACATGAGAATAAAATTTGAAGATCATAACTCTCATAAAAATATCATAATCATGATACATGGTATAAATATTAGTAGTTCATAAAAAATCATCATATGATAATCAATGACATGAAACATATGATCATATCAAATATATATGACATAGAATTTGTGGAACACACATAAACATGTAACATCATTCACTATAAGTCTAACAACATTTCCAAAAGAAAATATGGATATTAATGGGGACTACACCTATTGAGAAGGACACACAACCACCCCCAATCACAAAAATTTTCTTATAAGGGATCCTGTATCCCCATATTCTTAAAGAGGATTAGGTTTCCCCATATTCCTTTCTTTAGGGTAACTACGCCTACTATGTGGGACACTACAACATCCCTAGTCATGGTAATTTCCTAGTAAGTGATCATGTTTCCCTATGTTCACATATTTATGGTGACTACACCTACGAAATGAGATTGAACACTATCCCCAGTCCCAGTTATTTCCTTCAATAGGATTGGTTTTCCCCATCTTCTTTTAATAGATCTAGCCTGTCGACTTGATTCCCATCATTATCGCATGATATATAGATAATTAACTAATGAATTAGAGGTAGATATAGATCTCACACATAACATAACAATATAATACATTTATATATTCCGAATTATGATAAAAATTTCATGATAACATGATCTATAAAAATATATGGGTTTCATATACATCATATCGTAATCCATGAAATGAAAAGTCATATAATAACCTATAGAAAATATATAGGTTTCATAATCATTTCATCATAAAAAAACTATGAAATAAAGTCGTTTTCATAATAATTTATTATGGTATATCCCAATTAAGAGACATGTGTTTCATAAGTATATAACTTGTGGATTAGGAACGAGTTTCATAAACGTATAACTGGTGAAAGTTAAATGGGTATTTATGAACATCATTCCATCAAAATATAAAACATTTAGATAAATAATATGAATGGAAGCATTGGATAATTTCCCCAAAAGGAAGGAGTAATGTGAATGTATTTCATCTTAAGAGGAAAATGATTTTGAAATATCAATTGAAAATAGTGGTTAGGAAAATATCCTCTCTTCTAAGAAAAAAATACTTTCAAAATATAAAAACTTTTTTAAAACCATTTTCTTTGAAAATAATTTGAAAACATACAATGAAGTCTTGAAATCATTTTGAAAACCTTTTTCCTTGAAAAATTATAAAATAAGCTCGAAAATATTTTGAAAACCATCTTTCATGAGAACATATAAAGGAATATTTGAGATTATTGAAACAATTTTCTTTAAAAAAATGTTTTTGAATACATATAAATGAATATTTGAAAATAACATAAAACATTTTTTACATAAAATAATTTTTAAAAACCCATTTTATTTGAAAACCTATTTAAAATAAAAAAACTGAGAATATTAGTAAAAAAATTATTTTAAAAAATCACCTTGTAAAATTACATTGGAAGAATCATGTAAATGATAGTGATAATGTAAGGTAGGACTATACATTACAATCATTCCTTTTTCACCGTAAAAGTTTAGAAAATAGTCTTCATCAAAAAATAAAAATAAGATTCCCTTTAAAACCATTTTTAAAGGTATTACATGGGTAAAATATTCATTTAAAATAATATTATAATATTGCAACATTTTTTAAAACATTTTTAGAACACATGGATTTTAAAGAACATAGATTTCCAACCAAAATGAGAAATAAAGTCGGATTTTCATAAAAAAATATTTGCAATTTATATGAAGTACCAAATAATTTAAAAATGTTACCATTATAAGTATATAACATTAATATCTAGTGTTCAATAAAATTTATAATAGTTCTTGAGTATTTTATCATAATATTTTATCTATGGAAGCATAATCATAAACAATCTCAATACATGAAGAGATTGAAGCTATAAATTGTTAATAGTTTTCTAAATTTAAATAATATTGGACAAAATAAAACTTGAAGAATAATAAATTATCATTGAAAGAAGTATATTAATTATATAACATGTCAAAATATATTATATACACTTCATAACAATATATTGGTGTATAACATGGCATGTGTCTGAAAGAAGAAAAATTGGGGCAAAATTATATTATTATTTTGGTAACCTTTAAGACATAACCTCCCTGAAATAAATATCACAAAATGGATATGTAAATAAAAATAAATTTACCAATAATAATCATATAATACATCCATTGTATTTATAAACACAAAAAAGGAAATTAGTGGTGAATAAGGCATGTATCTCACAGGGAAAAAAAGTGAGATGAAACTCTTTTACATTATGTTTTGACTTTATTAGTACATGTTCAATCATATTGTATACTGATATAAGTTTATAATATATCTATCATTAAGCCATATTATAATATCTAATACCATATATTATTTTATTATTAATTTATATTACCCATTCCATTACAACTTCATGTTAGTTTTAGTTTTTGGGTAGTATCCGATTTATTTTTTGTATATGTTTTGACTTGTTATTATTGATTTTTTTCTTAGGGAATAATTTACTTATTTATAGAATAGAAAACATTATTTATATAAAATATATATTTATTATATAAATATTTGTACTAATATATAAAATATATAAATATCAAATGGAATACACCGTTCATAGAGAGGGTAGTCCATACTTCTACATGAATATTGTTTCTGTTTTTTGGTCGTATTGAAATAAATTAATTAAATTATATATATATATTCATTATAGTAGAATTATTATGACATAAATATTATATACATTTAATAAATCCATCCTTAATACATTCCATGTAAAATGTTAACAAATCACATCGCTTTGAGGAGATGGTATTCCACATTTCCACAAAGGAAGTTATCACATTTACACAAAATGGGAAGCATTAAGTTATGTTTTATATAATAATTATAGGAAAATTAATAAATCATAAATATCAGATGTATCATTTGAAAACAATTTTTCCATCATAATTCCCAACCATAATAGGTGGTAAAGTAAAAAAATAAACAACACCATTTCATGAGTTGGTAGTTAATCGTACAAAGAAACTGTTAGTTCATTACCCATTCGATGGAAGTGTTTTTAATTTTAGGTCTAACCCATACGAGAAAAAAACTCATTATATTTTGGATATTGAGGATATTACATAATAATATATTTTGATGAGTTGAGGATGTGGGGAATGAAAATTACACAAAGGGTCTTAAGAAAGGATGTTACATATTCTTCTTGTAACTCCTCTGGGTTTACACTAAAGAGATTCCTTGGTTAGATTTTTTCCAAATGGAATGATTCTAGAATTAAGTTAGGGATGTTTATATCTTAAGTTCTCATGGTTTGGATGAGTCAAAGTGTCTTTATAAGTGTATGAATGGTAGAGTTAAAACCTTTTTATAATGTAGGATGAGTGGAATTCTTATAAATACCAAAATGTAAGAACTAATAAGAGTTATAACATAACATATTTTCATCAAAAAATGAAAAAATAAGGGATTAAAGTGAATTTATGTTTGAAAAAATCTCCACAAAAAAATTATAATTTTGTTCCACAGTCATTAAAATTAATTATATTTTTCATTTATTTAAATAGTTTTCCAACCTATGTAATTTAACAATTAAGACTAAATTATGTCTTGATTGATTAGAAACTTTAATACCAATGAATTATAAATATTATATCTCATTTAAAAAATAAAAATGTAACGTGTGTAGGAAATTAATTTTAAAACAAGAGCATGTAACAATAAAATTTTTTTTAACCTAAATCGTGCTGATAATGTTTTTTCTATTTTGGGGACTATATTTTTATTATAAAAGACCATTTGGTACATTAATAAACCATATTTTATATAAATTATCACTTAAAAATCACTTGTAAAAATTTAATATTTTTATTAATTTTCAATCTCTTAATAAAATTAAATT
The DNA here is from genome assembly GCA_963277665.1 of Viscum album. Lineage (NCBI taxonomy): Eukaryota > Viridiplantae > Streptophyta > Magnoliopsida > Santalales > Viscaceae > Viscum > Viscum album. Next base: position 77,178,475 of record OY728159.1, read on the forward strand.
TATTGTAACATAACATTATTTTCAATTCTCACATTATTTATTTAATTTTATTTCCATAATATAATTTTTTTTGGAATTCAGACATATTAAAAAAATTATATGTAAAATTATATATTCATCTAAAAAATAATGTAACACAATAATTCATTAAATTTAATTATCTTTTAATTTTTTATCATCATTTATTTTATTTAATTATTAGCTACATAATCCATGTGCTAGTGTTTCTTAGGTGGTCAAGGTAACTAATTCATATCTAAAAATAAACGATTAATAATTATGAGAAAAAAAATATCATTTATATTTCAAAAGACATGTTTAACTAATTTTTTTTTCATATCTCAATGTTTAATAACTGTTAAAGGTTAAAAAAGTTCCTTTTTTTGTCTTTTTCCTTACTTATCATTTGAAATAGGGAAATTTTATTTAATAGTGTCACAATAACTCATAAAATTATAACCATGAATTTATATAGTTGAAATATTGATAGCTTTTGGATTTTGGAGAAGTTGACATGTCATTTATTCCCTGAAGGTTATGGTTTAGTCCCTTGTTAAGCTTAATTTTACCTTAATCGTGATAATTAATTTTAATCACTTTCACTAATAATTTTTGTCAAAACTTTTGTTAATATTAATAAAATATTAATATAATACTTATTTAAACCATTTATGTACATTTTTTCAAATTAAATTCAAAAAAATAGACAAATTAAATTTAAATCTAATCCGAGAGACGTTGCCAGAAAGAGTATTTTTAAGGTAAAAAGATTAATAGGTTGAATTGTTTTTATATCCAATTT